>JAAGEH010000018.1:65591850-65634853 GCA_011751065.1 Lasiurus cinereus
AAAGAAAGAAAGAAAGAAAGAAAGAAAGAAAGAAAGAAAGAAAGAAATTAGAAAGAAAGAAAGAAAGAAAGAAAGAAAGAAAGAAAGAAAGAAAGAAAGAAAGAAAGGAAGGAAGGAAGGAAGGGAGGAAGGGAGGAAGGAGGAAGGAAGGAAAGAGGAAGAGAGGGAGGGAGAAAGAAAGAGTATAAAATGGTGTAATTTCTGATCATGGAAACTTCTCTGAAGGAAATAATTATGGTATTGTGAGAGAGAAATCTGTAGAGAAAAAAGTCAACATTGAGTGATCGGTGAAGACCCTTCTGAAGACCTGACATTTTAAGACAAGACCTAAAGAATAAAAGAGATAACTACTCTAAAAACCAAGTGAAGAGCATCCCATGCAGAGAAAATAAGAATTAAAAGCTAAAACTATAAAATTCTTAGAAAAAAATCATACAAATAAATCTACATGACCTTGGATTTGGTATACAGATTGGGAAAAATATTTGCAAATCATATATCCTTATAAGGAACTTGTATATAGAACACATTAAGTACTTTAACAACCCAATAATGCAAACACAAACAAAATAAAAATTGATAAAAGATATAAGTAGGCAATTATACAAAGACAATATACAAATAATGAATAAGTATATGCAAAGATTCCTGACATTATTAGTCGAGGAAATGTAAATAAAAAACACACAATGCGATGCAACTTCACATCCTGTAGGATGGTTATAATAGAAAAAAAAAGTCAGATAATACCTTCGCAAGGCTATGAAGAGATTGAAACCCCTATCCACTGCTTTGAGAATGCAATATAGTGCAGCCACTTAGGAAAACAGATGGATAGTAGTAATTCAATTAAATATATACTTACCATAGGACCCAGCAATTCCATAACTCAGCATTATTTATAATGCCAAAAAGTAGAAAAAAGCATATGTGTATGTTAGAGACAGTGAGCAGTGAGAATAAGACACACACACACACACACACACATACACATACACACACACATACACCATACACACATGGGAAAGAGACGAGAGAGAGAGAGAGAGAGAGAGAGAGAAAAGAAAAAGAGAGATGAGCACTGATTCTCTGAATCACTTGGAATGGAAGGGATAAAATTAGTTGTTGAGGAATAATTTTGGTGGATTAAAGGAAAAAGAATGTAAGATAATCCTTCCCTTTCCCAATTTCAGAGAGAGAGAGAGAAAGGTAATCTGAAGGGTTTAAAAAACAGAAATTTGGTTAATTTAAGTAACATTATATCATGAACTAGATAGACCCAGACAAAATTATCTAGCAATTTTAACTCCTCGGGTTCTAATTTCAAAGGAGAGATGATACAAAGGCATTGGTTATAAGAGAATAGAAGGAATCCAAAGGCAAATCATGCCAGTCATTTTCACAGTGGTTGGCCCTGGGGAGGGAATGTGGTGCTGAAATGATGGTGGGATTTATAAATATACATTTCTTCACTCTGTGCCTCAGCCATGGAGAGTTTGGCACATGTCTTAGATGTAAAGGATGGCTGAGCATATAGATTAACAGATTTTACTGCATTGCCAGGCTCCTGTTATCAATATGTATGATGCATAGTATCAGGAGTGGAAATAAATATAATATAAACTTTTGTTAGGAGAAGATCTGCATTAATTTTTGTGGGGTATGTATAAGACTATGGACGATGTAATATTAAATCAACATTAGCTACAAAGAGATGATGAGGTTTCCATGAAAAAATAAATCATAATAATGCCTTGCATTTGTATTATACTTGAATGATTACCACATGCAATCACATAGCTGAGCTCATTTCATTTTCACAACAGCCCTGTAATCTAGGCAAAATAGCTACTACACTATTTTAACATTTTTGCAAGTCAGGATAATTCATGTGTCAAAGTTTACAAAGTAAATAAGCAAGCACTTATTGAGTACACATCTAGTGCTCTATCATTCCAATGCTGCTCCCAATAGCAGGGAGACCAGGAATGGAGCGAGATGTGGCCTATATCCATTACTGGGCCTGCAAGAGCCCCGTGCCTTCATTAGAATGGGCAGTTTCTGTTTTCATGTTTTAGGGTTTTGTTAAGGCAATAACCTAAAGAAGAATGCCTTCGGGCAACTCTCAGAAGTGTCAAATAAATAACCAAAATCTTATTGAGGCAATGCAATTCCTAATGCTTTGTGTAATTTTTTGAAGTCCACAAATACAGTCATCTTTAAACCACTGGAACAGAGTTCTGATATCCAAATTCAGCATTGATATTAGGCTTTCTGTGATTTTAAGGGACTTATGGAGATTATCAAACTGTCAATAATATATTGAAGTTCCGGGAAAGCTTCACAAGGTAATCTTCAAGTAATTAGTTTATTAGAGTGTACGTGTGTGTGTGTGTGTGTGTGTGTGTGTGTGTGTGTGTGTGTAATCTTGGTTGCTCTTTCACAGTTGAATATAAGAGAAAATATAAGCGCTCAACTGTAAGGCTAATAAGTAGATTATAATCAATAAGTAAAATGACAATTTATAAGCACTAAAATAATTTCTAAATCTGTTATTGAAATAAGTAAACTAAATTAATTAAATCTTTATAATTTACCACTATCAGTCTTTTCTCTTTGCCTACAAAACTAACTGTAGGAAATAATATGAATTGACTACTTTCACTGGATCATTTGATATGATAAGTTAACATTTCATTTTAGCATTATATTTTAGGATTGGCTAAATGTTTTATTACTGAAACCAAGAATTTTTAGAGACATGGACATATTAGATTGTTAATTCCTTAAAACTGTAATGTTTGTCTGTGATAGACTACAGGAAACATCGTGCTAATGCATGCACAAAATGAAGTGAGATAAAGCGGTGATGTTCACGGATATAGCCCACAGCTCTGGTGGCTTCAAGCCGAGGTACTGAGTGTAGTTCCAGGAGAGGAGCTTGGCAGTGCCTCTCTCCTGCTGTGGAGAATGCTTCCTCCATGATGGTTTTTGCAAAACAAACCCTGAATGCAATTTAAGCTTTTCACCTTTTTTGTAAAAGTTAAAATGCTCTTTGGATTCTTTTTCGGTATAGGGAAACAAATGCATAAATAAACTTCCGAAAAGTGGGGGATGCCTGATTTGTTGTCTGGGCACTGAACACATGCTCAGCACATAGGAGCCTTGAATAAACATTTAATCAATGGAATTGAAGGTAATGCATTACCACATTCAAGAGTTTTGAGGGATGATTTTAGCTTATAAACATTGCAGTATTCCAACTAAATACATTTCAGTAAGTCTGGAAACGAAATCAGAAAATAAGTAATCATTAATGGATAGCAATATATAGCTATATATCTGTACATATTTTTTTCTTTAAAGACATTGAAAATAGTAAAATCCTATTGAAAAGTTAGGTTTCATTCAACTTTAAATATATATATATATATTTTTTTATTGGTTTCAGAGAGAAAGGTAGAGAGAAACATCAATGATGAGAGAGAATTATTGATCAGCTGCCTCCTGCACGTCCCCTACTGAGGATTAAGCCCATACCCTGAGGATGTGCCATTGACTGGAATACTTCGAAGATCTATCTACTGAGCCAAACTGGGTAGGGCTCAACCTTTTTTATGGACTATTAACTGAATTAATTAGAGGAAATAATTTAATATTGCTATTTGCCCTTTCTTTATAATAGAAGTGTCAGAGATGAAAGAAAATTAGTAAAATATATATGAAAACCTTCCTCCTGTCAGAGTCTGGGGCTTATCATGGACCCAGAGTCAAGTCCCTGCCCACCCACATGCACCTCAAAATTGCATGAGACCCAGACCCAGCTGTTCCCCCACCCCATTGGGCTAGATTCAGACCCAGCCAGTCCCATCCTTGTCAAGCTCTGCTGGGCAGGGGGCATAGCCTCAGGTTCCCTGGCCCTGAGCCAAGATAGGGTGCATGGCCTGAAGTCCCCCAGCCCAGACCTGGACAAGGGCTGTGCCTTGAGGTTCTCTGTCAAGCCCTGCTAGGTGGGGGACATGGCCTGAGATCCCCTGTCAAATCTTGTGGTGGGGGGCAGCCTAAGATTCTCTGGGCCAGCACTGGGAGGGGGATTCAGCTTCATGTCCCCCTTCAAGCCCCACTGCATGGGGGGCACAGCCTGAGGTCTCCTGTCAAGCTCAGCCAGGTAGGGAGGTGCAACCTTGGGTCCCCTAGCCTGGTGCTTGGGAGGGAGGGCGCATGGCCTGAGGTTCCCTATTAATCCCCACCTGGTGGGAGGCATGGCCTGAGGTTCCACAGCCTGGTCCTGGGGTGGGGGAGCAGCCTGAGGCCCCCTAGCCCAACACCAGGACAGGAAGCAAACATTGAGCTCCCCTGCCAAGCTCTGCTGGGTGGGGGATATAGCCTGAGGTCCCCTGTCCAGCCCCATAGAGATGGGGCTGGGTGTAGCCTCAGGTCCCTGCTGATTGCTTGTTAAGGTTCCTTATGGAAACTTGGCCTCAGCTGTCAGTGCAGCCATCTTTGTGACAGAGGGATGATCAATTAGTATATTCCCTCTTTATTACATAGGACTAGTGACCCAGTGCACAAAATTCATACACATTACAAAGGGATTAATTACAGGAAATAATTTAATATTGCTATTTGCTCTTTCTCTATAATAGAAGTGTCAGAGATGAAAGAAAATTAGTAAAATGTATGTGAAAACCTTCCTCCTGTCAGAGTCTGGAGCACACCCTGCCCACCCACATGCACCTCAAAATCACATGAGACCCAGACCCAGCTTCCCACACTCCCATCCCCATTGGGTTAGATTCAGACCCGGCCAGTCACACCCTTGTCAAGTCCTACCAGTCAGAGTTTGTAGCCTCAGGTCCCCTGGCCTGGCACCAGGATGGGGGCCTGAGGTCCCCCAGCCCAGACTGAGGTGGGGGGCATGCCTTGAGGTCCTTCATCAAGCCCCACCAGGTGAGGGGCATGACCTGAGGTTTCCCATCAAACCTCTCCAGATAGGAGGGAACAGCCTCAGGTACCCCAACACAGCACAGGGAGGGGGGGTGCAGCCTCAGGTCCTCCATCAAGCCCTGCTGGGCAAGGGCACAGCCTGAGTTCCCCCAACCCAGCACTGAGGTCCTCTGTCAAGTTCCACTGGGTGGGGGATATGGCCTGAGGTCCCCTTTCAAGCCCATCCAGAGGTGGGGGCACAGCCTCAGGTCCCCTGGCCCAATGCTTGGGTGGGGGTGTGGCCTGAGGTCCCCTGTCAAGCCCTGCTGGGCTGGTGGAGCTGTCTGAGGTCCGCTGGCCTGGATCCAGAATGGGGGCCATGCCCCTGTGGCCTCAGGTCCCCTGACCTGGTATTTGGGCAAGGGTTGTGGCCTGAGTTTCCTTAGTCTGATGCCAGGTTGAGGGGTGCAGCCTGAGGTCCCCTGTCAAGCCCTGCTGTGTGGGGGCACAGCCTGAGGTTCCCTGTAAGCCCTGTTGGGTGGGGGATGTGGCCTGAGTTCCCCTGTCAAGCCCCACAGGGGTGGGGAGGATGTAGCCTCAGGTCCCTGATGATTGCTTGTTAAGGCTCCTTATGGGAACTTGGCCTCAACTGTGGGTGCAGCCATCTTTGTGATGGAGTGATAGTCAATTAGCATATTCCCTCTTCATTAGATTGGATGGTTTTCCCCAATGGACAGTGTGTTTCCTAACAGTGAGAACTGTGACTGATCTGTGGGTGCAGATTAGGCTTCTCTGGGCAACGTGTGTTTCCCTCTACAGATCACCCTAGAGAATCAATGTGCATGTTAAGTGCACATTAGAACATAATTCTAAGTCAGGCATTGATATTTGTCTTAGCACCATTGTATACCTAAGACTTTGTATATATTTGGCCTATAAAAAGCACTCAATAAATATTTATAAAAACTTAAACTTATACGTGTTAATATAATTTTGCAGTTTATATCATCTTCTTTAATAGGATGTATCAAAGGTAAATTACATTTGATAACATTTATTGAGCCATCATTCTGTGCAGAAAATTGAATCATACACTTGGAGACAAAAGAAATATTTTACAATGTCATTAAAATAAAGCATATGGAATTGCTTTAAAAGACTCTGAACAGATGTTTTGGCATTTGCTAAACATAATGTAAAAAGATTATTTTTCTTTTCTTTAATTGAAGTGTAATTGGTATACAATATCATATTAGTTTCAGGTGTACTAATAGTGATTCAATATTTATATACATTAAGAAATGATCACTACAATAAGTCTAGTTACCATCTGTCACCATACAAAGTTACTATGATATTGTTGACTATATTCCCTATGCTGTACAGTACATCCTCATGATTTATTTAATTTGTAACTGAAAGTTTGTGCCTTCACCCATTTCAGCTCAACTCCTAACCCCTCTGGTAACCACCAGGTTGTTTTTTGTATATATGAGTCTTTTTCTGTTTAGTTTTGTTTATTTGCCTTGTTTTTTTAAATTCCATGTAAGTGAAATCATATGCCACTTGTTTTTCTCTTTCTGACTTATTCCACTTGGCATAATACCCTCTGGGTCCATCCATGTTGTCTTAAATGGCGAAATGTGATTATCTTTTATTACTGAGTAATATTGCCTTGTACTCCACATCTTCATTATCCACTCATCTATCAATAGACAGTTAGGCTGCTTCCATACTTTTGCTATTGTAAATAGTGCTGCAGTGAGCATAGGATTCATATGTCTCTTTAAAATAATGTTTTTGTTTTCTTAGGACAAATACCCAGAAGTGGAATTGATATATCAAACAGTAGTTTTATTTTTAATTTTTTGAGGATCTTCCCTATGGTTTTTCATAGCAGCTGCACTGATTTACATTCCAACAAACAGTGCATGAGGGTTCCCTTTTCCCTACATCCTCACCAACACTTTTTATTTCTTGTCTTCTTGATAATGGCCATTCTGGCAGTTGTGAGACAATATCTCATTGTGGCTTTGATTTGTATTCTCTTGAAGATTAATAATGTTGAGCATTTTTGCATGAGAGTGTTAATAGATTACTTTTCCTTCACCCACTTCCAACAGAACTGGCTAAGAAAAAAATAAAAGAAGACCCAAATCAATTATTTTTGGATTCAAGGGCTGTGTCCGTCTTTGTACCCAGTCACATGCTGTGATTCATTCAGTTATTCCTGGGGCATTCTTTTATCAGAATCTAGAAACATTTCTCCTTTATTCTTTATATTGCCTTTCTTGTCTAGTCCTAAGATAAGAAAACAGGATGAACAAGGAAACTGATACTCAGGCACAGAGGGTCACTTTGTAAAAGTAAACTAAGGAGAATGCTGGCAAGGGTTAGTCATGTCACCCCCTTTTGCTTCCATTCTGTGGTTGAAGTTTAACTGGCGCTTCTGGCTCTTTGTAAACCTATGAGGAGTCATTATGACCCCTACCTCAGGCAGATCAATAACAGCCAATGCATAGTTGACCTTGTGCTATATTTTTGTTAAAACCTCACTTTAGGGCTAGGAAGAAAAGAAATAAAATTGATATTTAGAAATAGAAAAAGAAAGTTGTTAGTGGCAATACATCATCTCCGTATCACACAAATGCTCTCTGGAATTATACAGAACAAAAGTAACACACTGATTAAATGTGAGGAAAATTCATATCCATGACTTTTTATTAATACCAATAAGACTTCCAAAATCTCTGTTTTTGGTAAATTTTTAATTAAAAATAAGCAAATCTCTTAGAAATACAAGGTCACAAAATGTTCTTGTCTTTTTGAATTTTCATGTTTTCAACCTTATAATACTTTTGCTTCTCACCCAAGATACTAAATTAGTTCACAGATGGTCTCCATCTTGCCATGTTTCAATTACACAGTGTCCCAAATGTAGCTTATAGAGTAATTTTCCTTCACATTCAATTTAAGAACTACATTAATTCCACAGGCTACTTCCAAGCCACTAGACTAGATAGAGGGGATGAGATACACTGCTGGGCTGCCTGAACTCCTGAGGAAACTACTTTGAAAAAACAACAAGAATAATTCTTAGACTGGCAGCAAAAATGTAGAAATACACCTTTTATTTTTTTTTTCAGAGATAATGTAGACATGACCTGGGAATTCATTCCTGGAAGGAAGAATAAGAAATAAACAGAAAAGAAATGGGAAATTCCACTAGTTGCAGGGGGTCTATTAGATTTGATATATTAAAAATGATCATAAAGCCCAGCTGGCATGGTTCAGTGGTTGAGCATTGACCTATGAACCAGGAGGTCACAATTTGATTCCCTGTCAGGGCACATGTCCCAGTTGTAGGTTCTATCTCTAATGGGGGGACATGCAAGAGGCAGCCGATCAATGATTCCCTACATCATTAATGTTTCTGTCTCTCTCTCCCACTCCCTTATTCCTCTCTGAAATAAATAAAAATATATTTTAAAAAATGATCATAAAGTCTATACAATCTCCTAGGAAAATATTCATCAGAAGAACAGAGATCTGATTATAGGATAGTGACTGCAGTGGGAATTATTTTTCATTTTAATTCTGTAGGATTTGGTCTGAGGGCCAGGGTGAAGGGGAAGCAAACCTTGAGAGTCATTTCATTAGCATAGCATCATCAGGTGCAAGAGGAAAGGCATCCTTGGCACTTTCAAATGTTTTGTGCAAACACAGTCTCCCAGATGCAGGTGGCTATGGGTGTTTGACAGAAAGAGAAAAATGAGTTATGATTGAACAAAGGAAAGCAGATGTGGCAGACAACAGTGGTACCACTGCAGGGAAACCAAGCAGATTAACCTATGACACCTGTATGAAAAGCGCAGTTGAGAAGAAAGCCTTTGGGGTGGTTGAGGTGTGGTGATTCCTCCATTCCTTGGAACAGTCATTCATTCTGTTAGGGATTTTCTTCCCTCTCAAGATTTCAGCCTGTCTGTACAATCCTAGCATTTGTACTTCTATCCCTGATTTGTAAAATGAATTTCAAATGCATAATAACTGCTCTACCTGTATGACCTACTTGTACCTTGAGATCAGCATGAGCAAACCCTAATTTATTACTTCAGTTCCAAATGCAGCAACTTTCCATGACCTGCAGGTTTTGATTAATGGCAAAGCACTTGATTTACCCAGAATCAAACCCTTGAGACATCTTGGATTCTTCCCTATAGCCACTTGATAAGTGGAAAAATCTTCAGTTACTTCCAGAATGCTTTTTACTTGCACATTCTGCTATTTTCACTTTGATTGTTATCTTTAAGATAATACGCTTGATAGATGACAATAGCTCTGATTATTTGGTGAGTGCTTACTTACAAAGGGCCAACAGTCCTTTCATGACTTAACTTGGCAATGCTCAACAAAACTAAAATGAAGGTACTATTGTTTGTATTATTTACTTACAGTTACCAAACTAGCAAACAATGGAGTCAGGATTTGAGCCAAAATAGCCCAGCTACAAAGCCCCATATCTTACACATGTGCTCATCTGCCTTCCACAGAGATGTGTTATTTTCTAAAAGAACAATATAAGTAGTCTCTTGCCTGAATCCTGTCTTTCAACACAGTCATGCTCAACATTAATTTATCCTAATGCTTGTTGTCAGAAAATTTTGTGATGATATAAAGCACCAATTGTGTTCACCTCACATAAAACTTCCATGGCTATCAACTGCCCACACAGTTAGGTAAAACTTTTCTCTCTTGTAATTCTAGAATTTCTATATTTTAGCTATGAACTGTAGTTTTCATCTTATTATTTTTTTTCTGCATAACAACTCATAAGCAATCTCTATTTTTTCTGTTATCAGAGCTCAGTGCCTACAGTTTCTTCTACCATGATTGCTACCCTATTGATTTCCTACTCTGTCTTTGAAGATATTTTAAAATAAAGTCTTAATGACCAAAGATGCAGATTTTTCCTGAAAAAATCTTGTAGGGAGAGCATTATGTCTCTTGGACCCACATTGTACTTGGTCTGTACATCACTTAAAACCCTTAACTTTACTTTCATTGGCAATCGTTTGTGTATAGGTACTATTTCATTTATCAGAGAGCAAATCCCCCTAATATTAGAACTTGGCCTACCAGTCATTTCCACTTTTATTTTACATATTGATTAATTAGTTAGCTAATTTATCGCATACTGAATTACGCTGAGCTGACAGAAGGTAAAGGAAAGGTGTTGTGGGAAATAACAGAACAGAAGCAAAGATGCAGCAGAGCCAAGTGGAATGGTAATGTTTAAGAGGATGGAGTCATAAGTGGCATATGGGCTCCAAAGCAGGAAGGTATAGGTCAGGCTTACATCTCTAGCTGTAGAGTTGTGGGCAATGTTAGCTATAGGCTGGAGGAAAGGGAATCAGTGGGTGAAGCTACCAGTATGTTTTGAGGCAGTACAAAGAATGTTAGGACAGAGATGTTTTAAGGAAATACAGAAATATGTGAGACTCACACTGGATGGCTCAATTTTATAAATAAGTTGTTGACACAGCCATCTTCAGGGGTTAAAGAGGAAACAGCAAGATTATGACTTATGGAGAAGGGAACACATTTAGAGTATCTCCTATGGGAAAGGATATTAGAATCCAACAAACGTGGAGGAAAATATTGATGTGCAGCAAGGAGACTCAGCTGAAGGTACAATGAATTCTAGTTAACCCAGTGAGCGTCATTCTCTTATAACATAAAACTCAGAAAAATTAAGAAACATTAAGTTAACATATGACATTATAAAAATTGCATAGAAACAGTTAATGTTGATGTTACTTTTAAAATAAATAATGTGAGCCGCTAGCAGCTGAGCATCGCTACAGGATGTCCAGGACCAAACCAGAGAGGGTCGGACCGGCATCACCACCATTTGTCCAGTATCCAGATACCATTGGTGACATGTACACATAAGGAACTGTCTGACATTAAAACTGGGACTCAAAGCTATCGGACATTGAAATTGGGACTCAACCATTTTTTTTCTTTTGTTCTGGTGGGTTTATTTCTAGCCTACAGGGGAAAGATGTTGTTAAAGACAAGAATCAGGGGGGAGAGGAGGACGGGAGAAACAGACCCAGAGGCAAAGAAGCAATGAACAGACTGTCGTGCTACAGTGGGAAGGCAGAGGAAGTTGGGGAGGAGGGGCCTAAAGGAGATCAATCGAAGGACTTGTATGCATGTTTGTGTGGGGATAGCCAGTGGATACAGGGCAATGGGGGAAGAGGAGGGTGGGGGAGGGGGATGGATGAGGGCATGTACGGGGGGGGGGTGTGGGGGGGGCAAATGGGGGAAAAATAATAAATAAATTAATTAATTTAAAAAAATAAATAAATAAAATAACGTGCTTTTGGGGTGTGTGTATGTCCACACGGAGTCAATTTTGACACTATGTAA
Source organism: Lasiurus cinereus (assembly GCA_011751065.1). Lineage (NCBI taxonomy): Eukaryota > Metazoa > Chordata > Mammalia > Chiroptera > Vespertilionidae > Lasiurus > Lasiurus cinereus. The sequence goes on from JAAGEH010000018.1 coordinate 65,603,212, forward strand.
CACTTAATTCTATGAAATAGTGTATTTTATAGAGGTAAGGTATATTTATAGATATATTAACTTTGTTATATAATTAAATTATATATTTTAATTAAACATAACATATTCACATATTAATAAAATGTCAGATTACAGATAAGAGGAAAACATAGTAATAAAATAATATTTTTAAAGACATTATTATATTAATACTAAAACACATCTGCTTGTAAAAATAAGTATATTTGACTAGGATGATAATGATGCAAATAGCTCAAATGTTATAATTTTTCTTAGACTAAAAAGTTATATATACTTTATTTTTTATAAAACTAGTGTTTGATATTATACAGCTACATCTTTTTTCTAAATACTCTACACCCATGCATATAACAAACACTGACCAGAAGATGCCATTGAGCACATCTTATCACCATCAAATAAACCAGATCTAGATACTATAGCATTTGTAAAAGGTCATTTATATTTGAAATTAACTTCGGGCTCTCAATACTTGCCCTCCTCTTTATCATGGCACTAATTAGCTACAACACTGCTTTGTTTTATCTTATGTTATATAAGGAAATTAAGAAATATTCTAGCCAAAACCGGTTTGGCTCAATGGATAGGGCGTCGGCCTGCGGACGGGGAAAGGTCCCAAATTCAATTCCAGTCAGGGGAATGTACCTTGGTTGTGGGTGCATCTCCAGTGGGGGGCGTGCAAGAGGCAGCTGATTGATGTCTCTCTCTCATCAATGTTTCTACCTCTCTCTCTCCCTTTCTCTCTATAAATAATCAATAAAATAAAAAATAAAAGAAAGAAATATTCTAGCCCACCTGGTATAGCTCAGTGGTTGAGCATCTACCTATGAACCAGGAGGTCATGGTTCGATTCCTGTTCAGGGGATATACCTGGGTTACAGACTCCTTACTGCCTGCATGCTCACTGTTCCTTAACACCCAGCTCGCTACTCCTTCTGTGGGGCATGCAAAAGGCAGCTGATCAATGATTCTCTCTCATCATTGATGTTTCTGTCTCTCTCTCCCTCTCTTTTCCTCTCTGAAATCAATAAAAATATATTTAAAAAAAGAGAAATATTTTATTTTGTTGCACAGTAAATCAGCCTAAAATCAACTGTATCTTAATCTTTTTTTGACTCTAGACCCAAATTCTATTAAATTTCTGTCCTATTCCTTATGACTAATTCCTTGCCTTCTATTTATTTACTCAATCCTTCATTTATATTTATTGGTACATACCCTATGGCAACCGCTTAACTAAGCTTTCATGAAACAAAGACTGATGGGATCCTCTATCTTGAGGAACAAATAGAAGAATCTTTCTCCCAGCTTTCCAGGGCACATATCTTGCCATCAAGTTATAAACTTGTTTATCCCATTTTCTCTTCAATCCCAGGACCAGATTTTCAGTTCTTCACTTCCAAGTTGAGGTTTCATAATTTTCCCATCACACAACCCCTCCACTGGTCTGCATTGCTGTACTTACATAGTATACTAGAGGCCTGGTGATGAAATTCATGCACTGGGGGAAGGGGATCCCTCAGCCTGGCCTGCATCCTCTTGTAGTCCAGGATTCCTTGTGGGATGTCCACCTGTTGGCTTAGGCCTGCTCTCCACGGGGATGGCCTAAGCTGGCAGTCAGATATCCCTCTAGCAGTCAGGGACCCCTCACTCCTTACCACCCACCTGCTCACTGTTCCTTAGTGCTGTTATGGAGGCAGGAGTGGCTCCTGCCACTCCCACTGTGCTAGCCAACTGTGAAACTGGATTCTGGTTGAGTGGTGCTCCCCTGTGGGAGTGCACTAACCACCAGGGGACAGCTCCTGTGTTGAGCATCTGCCCCCAGTGGTCAGTGTGCATCACAGTGACTACTCATTATGGTCTTTCCGTTGTAATGGTTGTTTAGGCTTTTATTATATAGACTAGAGGCCAGGTGCATGAAATTTGTGCACAGGGATGGGGGTGTCCCTCAGCCCAGCCTGCACCCTCTCCAATCTGGGACCCCTCGAGGGGTGTCCCACTGCCCATTTAGGCCTGATCCCATTAGTATCAGGCCTAAACGGCAGGCAGATATCTCTCTCACAATCCAGGGCTGCTGGCTCCCAACTGCTTGCCTGTCTGCCTTCTTGATTGCCCCTAATCACTTCTGCCTACCAGCTTGAATACCCCCTAACCACGCCCCTGCCAACCTGATTGATGCCTAACTACTCCCCTGACAGCCTGTTTGCCCCCTAACTGCCCTCCCCTGCAGACCTGCTTCCCTCAACTGCTCTCCCCTGCAGGCCTGAGTCCTCCCAACTTCCCTTCCATGCAGGTCTGGTCACCCCCAACTTCCCTTCTCTACCAGCCTGGTCACCCCTAACTGCCCTTCCCTGCATGCTTGGTCACCCCTAACTGCCCTCCTCTGCTGGCCATCTTGTGGTGGCCACCTTATATCCACATGGGGGCAGGATCTTTGACCACTTGGGGGCAGTCACCTTATGTGTTGGAGTTATGGTCAATCTGCATATTACTCTTTTATTAGATAGGATGTTGATAGGATTCATTGGAATCTTTATCTTAGATGTTCATCTTTGACCACCATTTGATGTCATTTTCCTGCCCTTTTTACTCACAAAGGGTCAGAGCCCTAGTACTTTCCAAAATTTTTCTAAAATATATCCAATGATACTAGCGATTGTTTTAGAACCAGGTTTTATTTTCTGGAATACCTTTTCAGTGTTTTACTTTTAACATATTTATTTCCTTATTTATAAAGTGTGTTACTTGTAGAGAGTGTACATTTGGATCTTCATTTTTTTTTCTTTTCATCTAATTGCCCATTCTCTGCCTTTTGATTAGAATGCTTAATCTTTTCCCTTTAATCTTTTCCCTTCCCAATGAATTGACTCAGTTATTCTATATTCTGCCATCATGTTCATTAACCCTATCTCCTGCTGTGTCAAGTCTGCAGTTTATTCTCCCCTATGATTTCTTTATTTCTGACATATTTTTAGTTCTAGGATTTCTATTTTATTCCTGTTATTCAACTTTGTTGAACTTTCCCATCTCATATATTCTGCCCATATTTCATTCAAGTGTTCTTTTATTTCTTCTACATATAATATACATAGTTGCTTTGAAAATGTTGTTTGCTAAATCCAATATCTGCAACATCTTTAGGTCTTTTTTAATTTATTCATAATTGAACTTTTTTCCTGCTTCTTCATATACCTAATGATTTTATTATATGCTGTATATTTTGGAAAATACATTGAAGACCTGTGGGTTATTTTAATATATTTAAGATAGTATTAATTTTTGCTCTGGGATGTAGTTATATTGCCATCAGATCATACTAACTCAGTCAAGGGTTACTTTCAAATTTTACTACTGGGGGGACAGTTTTGGTTTGCATATACTCCTAGAGCATGATAACTTACAGCGTAGTTTTTGTTTGTACAATGTGGCCTTTCAGTTTCAAACGAATGCCTGGTGTGTCTAACCAAAGATATGTCCATTCCAAAAAAGCCTAAACTCCAATCTGTATTTAATGGCTTCACCATCTCTAAGCTTCACAAAATCTTTCTTTTCTAGTCCTTTTCCTTTTTTCCCCTCTCTTTTGTTAATCCTCACCCGAGGATATTTTTCCCATTGGTTTTTAGAGAGAGTGGAAAGGAGAAAGGGTGGGGGAGAGAGACAGAGAAGAGAGAGAGAGAAACATCAGTGTGAAAGAAGCACATCAATTGGTTACTTCATCCCAACTGCAGCCAGAAATCCAACCTGCAACCCAGGTACATACCTTTGACTGAGAATCGAACCCATGACCCTTTCTTGCATGGGCCACCACTCTAATCACCGAGACATACCAGACAGGTCTCTTTTCTAGTCCTTAATAGATGTTCTCAATTAGTTTATCCAGAGAACTACCTGTGTATTCACTGTTTAGATGGTAAGCAAAAGCTCTGAGTTAATTTTACAGAAATTTTTAAGGGTAACTCTCTGAGGTCTCTGATATTTGCTTTCAACTTTCTTGGCATTCCTAACCACAATTCATGTATTTATTCAGAGAACATAACTGATTTCTTTTTTTTTTCTTTTTTTTTGAGGGTGCTATTTTCTTTAACTGCAGTTTGTAAAAAAATCACACAAAGAAATCTGGGAGATATGCATTATTACTAGTAAGGATGCGCTCTTCTTTGTTTTAGGGACCACAAAATTCCATTGGTTACTAAATACTCTTTTCTTTAATCACCCTAAGATATTTTTTCCATTGATTTTTTTCAGACAGAGTGGGATATAGGTAAGGAGAGAGAGAGGAGACAGAGAGAGAGAGAGAGAGAGAGAGAGAGAGAGAGAGAGAGAGGTGATAGACTCCCTCTTGGAGCTGGGAATTGAACCCACAACTGAGGTACATGTCCATGACTGGGAGCTGAACCCATGACCCTTTGGTCTGTGGGGCAAACACTCTAACCACTGAGAAATCTGTCCAGGGCTGAATACTCTTTTAATACTTGTAAATTTGTAGCTTGAATAGGGATTTAGCATGGGAGGATTTCAGTACCATCTAAGATATCATGGCTATAAATGGAACCTTGTGTTTTCTGGGGTTGTATCTTGCTCATTTATTCCATTCCTCACAAGGATTTTGCCCTTATACCCCATGCCAGCTATTAAGGAAGTCTGTGCCAAATACCAATGGTCTGAATCACTATCTGTTGTTGTCAAACCCACTGATGCTGTACATTATCTACAATTACTTTTCTTGTAAGTGCACAAGTATCATCTTGATCTCTCCTTTCTCCATTTTTCTCTTTATTGGACATTATCATTCCCTGCCTAATCCAGGGTATCTTTGTAAGCATCTGATTCTATTCGCTCCGAATTTTAAAATACATTACGTTGATATCTGCTTTACAATGAAAACTTTGTGGTAGTTTAGAATTTTTGAGATGTAAATTGATGGAGAGCAACACACAAATCTGAGTAATTGATTAGCCTTACAGAGAAGAATGAACTCACTAAGCATGTATATTTGATTTCATATAATAATAATAACACTTGTAGATTGTTTCCTATATTCCAAACACTACTCTAAGCTTCTCAATGTATTGACTCCGTTATCCCTCACAAAATTTCCCTAAAGTAGGAGTTCTTATTTACATTTTACACAGATGAAGACCTGCACATGACAGAAATGATTAAACTTTTGAGTGAATACAATATAAAGGTGAGTGTAATGTTGTGAAGCATAAAATTTTATTGAAGAAGAAACTACAATGGGAAGAGATGAAGAGAACGTGGGCCTTGTTAACTACACATCAAAAGTTACCACTTTGTTCACCAAGTTATCTGTTCTCTCCTAGTAACAAATTATATAAATGATCCCTGAAAGTATAATCTTATCTGTTCCTTTCTAAACAGAGCAAATGCCTTCTATAGCTATAGATTGATTTAGATTAATGAAATGTCATTTGAACAACAGTTCTGTGCATTTTTTTAAGATACAAGAAAAGACTTAAATATATTCTCTGCAACCAAGACTTTAAAATGTTAAGATTTTTATAAAGTGCTTCATTGTGCACATAAAATAAAAATTGGATTAGAAACTGAATTAATTGATGGTTCATTAAGCAATAAAGTGAATTAAGTATTGATCCTGAATACTTTAAGAATGAAAAACTAATTCACATCTGAATTTGATGAAAGGTATGCCTCACATTAAAAATCAGTCATTTATTAAGAGGTAGAATATAAAGATTAATAAAAGTAACTCTTAGTTTAATAAGTGCTAAAGAGGCCTGCCTCAATTGGTTCAGATAGGAAGCTCATAAACACTGTAACAAAAGATTGATGACATTTTTCAGGGTGAGGAGATCAGGAGTGGTCAAAAGAGATTTATGAAAAACAACCATCATTACATTATTTTGTATTTTGCTATGACTTCCTCTTGCCTAAGATGGTCAAAAGGGCAGAAGCCAGAAAGTGATTGACTTGAAATCCACATTGAAAAACCTGGATAACTGGAAAATATAAAGGTGGGAAATGATGTGATGAGACTTGGATTAAAAAGAAAAAAAAAACAAAAAAAAACAATATTCTATTTAAAAATTAATGAATTGAAGAGAAGGAACTAAAGTAAAGTATTTAAGAGGTTATGGCCAAAAAATAAAAATAAAAAAGGTTATGGCAAACTGCAAAGAAACATGGTGACAATATTCATTAAAACAATGGCAATAGGAAGTTGTAGAGGAAGCAATACATATGTAATATATTAAAAAGCAGAATCCATTGCCACTAGGGATGGGATAGTAAGAGACATGAGAGAATCAAACATGCTTACCAAGTTTTATTCACCTTTGTGCATGGAGAAATGCCAACAACTACCTTGTGCTGGTCCATTTCCCTTTGCCAGTCCTTCCTGCTTTGTGCTTTCAGAAGCTGAATTACATAAAATTGTTTTATACTCTCCTTTGCCCTTTGGCTTCTGGTGAAGATTTAGCCCATTGGCAGAGGAAAGGAAGAGAGTGAGTCCACTGTACTTCCTTGGGCCCTCCCTTCAGACTCACCGTGGGTCATGTGTCTTCTCTAGGAAGCCTTTTCAACTTTGAACCACCCCTTCTGAGTTCTAATAAGTGCCTTTGTGCCAGCCCTAAGGAGATCCGGATTAGTATGTTATTTATTGTGGCCTCTTCATATGCCACCAAACCTCTGTAAATAGCCCACATGAATATAAATATAATTTTTTTATTTGACACCCACTTCTATTGGGACCCTGACTGAAATGTAGAATTCTGCTTTCTACCAAGATGGAGAAACAAGTACTAGATTTATTCTTCTGCTGAAACAATAAAAAAATAGTGGCCAACAGATAAAAATTCACAATAATTCCTGAGAGAGAGAGGAAACAGAAAAGGGAGGCTCCAAGGTTACCCCTCACTTGGACTGCTGTGAGGCAGTTCTAAATGAAGGTTCAAGGACAGCACCCAGCTGGAGATGTAGCTGACAGTGCAGAGAGATCAAGGAAACTATAGTTCACAAGATAGAGTACAAAAAGAGGAGAGCTGTACAGAAAGAACTCCAGAGATCTGCAGAGAATCTCCCTCAAGCATGAGACAGAGAACTGATTAGCCTCTGGATGTGAGCAAACTACCCAGGGCCTGGGGCAAAAGTATTAAAGGTAACAGTGCCCAGCAACCAAGAGGGACAGAAATAGTTGCTCCAGCCAATCATACTGAAAGTAAACAATCCTTATAATTTACAGGATATTGGGGAGAGCATTCAGGTAGACTTGCCCTAATAAGGGACAATACAGAGTCCTAGATTTCACAATGCTTCAGAACCAACAAATAAATAAGCAGGGAAAGGGGATGAAGGAAAGATCATATGAAAAAGTAGAAATAACTAATGAGAATTACTATAATAATAAAAGTGTAATATGCTAATTAGACTGGACATCCTTCCAGACATCCTTCGGGATGAAGCCGAGGCTACGAGGAAAGTCTGGGTCCCCGGGTGCCAGAGGGAAGCTGGTGCTGGCAGCTGGGGGAAGGAATGCCTGCCTACTCTTGCACAAATTTTGTGCATTGGGACTCTAGTATATTTAATATAATTATATGTATGTATAGTAAATATAATATATTATCTAGATATTAAATATAATATAAATATGTTATCTTTATATTAAATATAAAACTGTAATTATTCCAATTGAAAGAGTTTGTCAGAATAAAATCTTAAGATCCCACCCACTTTATGCTGTCTATAAGTAACTTTAATAAAAATTGAAAAAAAATGCTAAAAGTAAAAATTTGGAAAATGATAAACTATGAAAATCTTGTTCATCATAAATATGTAGTGGCAGTATTATAAAAGATAGAAATACATTATAGGGATAAAGAGAATAATTCCATTATGATAAAGGAGTCAACTTATCAATGTTAGGTAGGAAGTTAGACATGAGAAACTGGGGTGGAGCCCACCCTAGGGTCCTGAAAGGGGTCAGATAACATTACCTTCAGACTGCCTCTCTATGGACAACCATTAGGGCCAGTCAGTTCCTAATGCTAGCTCAGAGGAAAGCACCATGACCTCAATGCGACATTACTAGGGCCTTAGACTAATGATAATAACATTTGCATTCTGGTTTTGACCCCACCCCCATGGGCTTTTCTGTATGCATTATAGGTAAGGGCATGTCCTTTCTGTCAATCATCCCTGAATACATACAAACGTTTCCATCCAGAAAAATCCCTCTTTTAATCCCAGGAATTTGAAGGCATTCTCTCTCTCTCTCTCTCAGGGGAAGGAGGGCAGTTGTAGGGGAGGGGCAGGCCTGCTGGGGAGGGCAGTTAGGGGTAACCAGGCCAACAGGGAGGGTAGTTGGGGGAGACCAGGCCTTCAGAGGAGGGCATTTGGGGAGGATAGGCTGGCAAGGGAGGGCAGTTGGGGGGAGGACCAGGCCAGCAGAGGGAGGCAGTTAGGGTGAGTGGGTCAGCAGAGGAAGGCAATTGGGAGCAACTGGGCCTGATGGAGAGAGTAGTTGGGGGTGACCAAACCAGCAGGGAAGGGCAGTTGGGAGCAAGCGGGCTGGCAGGGGAGCAGATCAGGCTTGCAGGGGAGTGGTTAGGGGCAATCAGGCAGGCAGGCAGGTGAGCAGTTGTGAGCTAACATTGTGAGAGGGATGTCTGATTGCTGGTTTAGACTCAATCCCTATGGAACCAGCAGTTGGACATCCCCTAGGGGTCCCAGATTGGAGAAGGTACAGACTGGGCTGAGGGACACACTCCCCCAGTGCATGAATTTCATGCACCCAGCCTCTTATATATACTGTATATATGAATATATCTATGATATCTCATATATAGCACATCACGTTCTTCCCAACAACCACCCAGGGGACATTAACAGATATATATACCTTATATATATAGAAATAAAATGTCTCAATACTCTTAATATGATTTACATTACAGTATGTTCTCTATCACAATAAAATGAAAATAATAATCTTTAAAATCCTAAAATTCTTAAAGATTTTGGGTAGTAAACAGCATACTCTTATAAAATTCATGAATAGAAGAATTTTGAAGTAATTTACAAATAATTGGAATTGAATGGAAATGACAACTCAGTATATAAAATTCTATCTAATAAAGAGGGAATATGCTAATTGACCATCACTCTGTCACAAAGGTGGCTGCACCCACAGCTGAGGCCAAATTCCTATAAGGAGCCTTAATGAGCAATCAGCAGGGATCTGAGGCTATGCCCTCCCCTGCCCCATAGGGCTTGATAGGGGACCTCAGACTGCATCCTCCACCCAGCAGGGCTTGAGAGGGGACCTCAGGCTGTGCCCCTCATGCAGCACGGCTTGACAGGGGACCTCAGGCCGCACCCCCCCACCCTGGCATCAAGCTGGGTGACCCCAGGCCATGCCCCTCACACAGGTACCAGGCCAGGAAACCTGAGGCCATGCCCCCCCCCAAACAGAGCTTGACGGGGGACCTCAAGGTGTGCTTCCTGTCCCAGTGCTGGGCTATAGGACCTCAGGCTGCTCCTCCTGCCCCAGTGCCAGGCTGGGGGTCTCAGACTATGACCCCTACCAGGTGGGGTTTGACAGGGGACTTCAGGCCACACCCCCACCCTGGCACCAGGCCAAGAGAACTCAGACTGCAGCCCCCACCCCAGCATCAGGCCAGGGACCTAAGGCTGTGCCCCCCTGCCTGGCTGGGCTTGACAGGGGACTTCAGGTCATGTCCCCCACCCAGTGAGGCTTGATAGAGTACCTTAAGGTACACCCCAGTGCTGAGTCAGGGGAACTGAGGCCACGCCACGCCCCAGCACCAGGAAGGGAAACCTCAGACCAAACCCCCTGCCCAACAGGACTTGACAGGAAACCTCAAGTCATGCCCCCACCCAGTACCAGACCTGAGGCTGTGCCCCTGTGCCTGGCTGGGCTTGACAGGGGACCTTAGATTGCACCCCCTACCCTGAGGAGCTTGACAGGGGACCTCAGGCTTTACCCTCTGCCCTGGTGCCAAACCAGGGGACCTGAGGCCACGCCTCCCTCCTGGGGGGTTTGATGGGGGACCTCAGGGTGTGCTTCCTATTCTGGTGGTGGGCTAGGGGACCTCAGGATGATCCCCCCAGTGCCAGGCCGGGGTACCTGAGGCCATGCCCTCCACCAGGTGGGGTTGACAGGTTCTTCAGGCCATGCGTCCCACCCCAGCACCAGGCTGCAGGACCTCAGGCCATACCCTCCATCCCAACACTGGACTGGGGGACCTAAGGCTGCGTCCCCCTGCCTGGCAGGGCTTGACAAAGGACCTTAGGCCATGCTCCTCACCCAGCAGGGCTTGACAAGGGACCTCAAGTTGCACCCCCAGTGTTGGGTTGGGGGAACTCAGGCCATGTCTTCTGTCCAGCAGAGCTTGATGGGGGACCTGAGACTGTGCCCCCTCCAGTGTCAGGCTGGGGGACCTGAGGCTGCAGCCCCTCTTCTTGGTGGGAATTGATGGGGGACTTTAGACAATGCTCCCAATCCAGCAGGGCTTGACAGGGGATCTCAGGCCATGTCCCCCATGTGGTGGGGCTTGACAGGGGAACCTCAAGGCATGCCCCCTGCCCTGGTCTGGGCTGGGGGACCTCAGGCCACACCCCTCATCTTGGCACCAGGCCAGAAGACCTGAGGCTTCATCCCTTGCCCAGTGGGGCTTGACAAGGTTGGGACTGGTCAGGTCTAGATCTAGCCCAATGGGGAGGGAGGGCAGCCAGGTCTGGGTCTCATGTGATTTTGAAGCTCATGTGGGTGGGCGGGAACTTGACTCTGGGTCCCATGATGTGCCCCAAACTCTGACAGGAGAAAGGTTTTAATATACATTTTGCTAATTTTCTTTCATCTCTGACACTTCTATTATAGAGAAAGGGCAAATAGCAATATTAAATTATTTCCTCTAATTAATTCCTTTTTATGTGCATGAATTTCATGCACTGGACCACTAGTTGTAGTTATAATATTCAGTAAGATTCATTAAAGCATTGCTCAATAGGATTTATAATTTTAAAGTGTATATTAAATTAAATAAAATGTATAAAACTTTGAACATATTCTTCAAAATTAAGGTGCACAAATAGTGAGTAACATAAAAATGCTAAACATCATTTGTCATCAGGAAATGTAAATTTAAGTATAATAGATATTCTATTCTTTCATTAAAATGGCTAAGATAAAAAAGAATGACAACATTGTGTTGCCCAGGATTTGGAGTTTAGCTGGCAGGAATATAAAATCGTACAAACTACTTTATAAAATATGTTATCATTTATTTGCAAAATTAAATATTTACTTGCCATATCATTGAGAAATTTAATGAATAAGAATATACCTTATAAAAGTGAAAATATATGTCCATGCAAAGACTCAGTGATACATGGATCTCATACTAGCTTTATTCATAATAATAAAATATTGGAAATAGCCTAAGGTGTTCAACAACAGGTGAATGGGTAACTAATTTGTGTTACAATGCAATAAGAGCATAAAATGAATAAATTACTGATCAATCAACCAAATAAATTAACCTAAAAAACTATGGTATTTGGGGGAAATCCAGAGAATTATATAATATATAATTAAATGAATATAAACTCTTCATTTGAGTTTATAAATGAAAAGGCAACAAACAGTATATTCAAAATGAGTGAATGTTCTTATATGTAAATTTCAATAAAATTTATTTAAAACCACAACAAAGCATTGAAATTGCATATTTGAAGTACTAAGGGGAAATAAACCCTGCAATGTATAAGTGAAATCATATGGTACTTATACATTACACTTTAATAAAAAGCTAAAATGAAAAACAACCATTAGCAACTGAAAATGTCTGCATCCCACAGTGGTCGGCAAACTCATAAGTCAACATATCCAGATATCAACAGTACAATGATTAAAATTTCTTTTGAGAGCCAAATTTTTTAAACTTAAACTTCTTCTAATGCCACTTTTTCAAAATAGACTTGCACAGGTCGTGGAATTTTGTGGAAGAGCCACACTCAAGGTGCCAAAGAGTGGCATGTGGCTCGCGAGCTGCAGTTTGCTGACTACGGCCCTAACATAATGGGCATTTTTCTTACATATAAAGTGTACCTGTGAATACAAAAAACAAACAAAACAAACAAACAAACAAAGAAACAAAAAAAAAAACCACTTCTTTTAGCATTACCAGTTGACAAGAACAGAGTTCACAGAGTAGGAAGTGAAAATGTCTCAAATACTTAAGTGCTCAATCTCTATGATTAAATTAGCAACTATCCAAGGGCTTGACCATACACCATCTTTACAAAAGAATGAAGAAACAGAAATTTGGTATATTATTGGTGGGAGCATTAGTCCTTAAAAAAACAATAGAGGGCAGTGGGAACAGTCAGAGAGAGGTCAATTGTAGGGGGGAGGGGAGTGTGAGACATATGTAACACTCTCAACAATAAAGAATTTAAATTTAAAAAATAAAGGAATAGAGGACACTTATTAAAGAATCACCCAAATCTGGAATGCTAACAATACCAAATGCTGGCAAGAATGAGGTGGAACTATCATTGCTCGTGGGAATGCAAACTGGTGCAACCACTTTGAAAGACAATTTGATTGTTTCTCACTAAACTAAACATGCTTTCACCATATGATCCAGCAATCATGATCCTTGGTATTTTCACACAAGAGTTTAAAATTTATGATCAGACAAAAACTTGGACAGATATTTACAGTAGCTTTATTCATTAATATCCAAACTTGGAAGTAACCAAGATGTCCTTCAGTAGGTGAATGCTTAAACAAACTATAGTACATCCAGATAATGAAATCTTATTCAGCATACAAAGAAATGAATGATTGAATTATCAAAAGACATGGAGAAAACTTAAATGCATATTACTAAGTGATAAAACCTAATCAGGAAGGCTGCATACTGTATTATTCCAACTATATGACATTATGGACAAAGCAAAACTGTAGAAACAGTAAAAAGATCACTAGTTGCATGGAGCTGGGAGGGAGGGATATATAAGCAGAGCACCGAAAATTTTTAGGGCAGTGAGAACATTCTGTGTAATACTAACATGATGTATACATATCATTATACATTTGTCCAAAACTATAGAATGTAGAGCAACAGTATTGTAAACTATGAACTTTGGATGATTATGATGTCAATGTCGGTTTATCCATGTAATAGATGTACCACCCTGGTGGGGAATGGAGATAAGGGAAGAGGCTAAGCATGTGTGTGGGTAGAGGATATATGGCAAATCTCTGTACCCTCTCCCAATTTTGCTGTGAACCTAAAATGTCTCTAAAAAGGAAATATCTTTATTTTTTAAAAAGGAATTGAGGCTTATTTGAAAACATTTCTCCATATTTTAAATATCTACGTTCTGCTTATAGGAAATTATCTTAGAGATGTGTTCATATACATGAAAAATAGCATCACTTACCCAGTCTCTCTCTCTATATATATATATTTTAAATATATTTTTAATTGATTTCAGAGAGGAAGGGAGAGGGAGATATAGAGACATCAATGATGAGAATCATTGATTGGCTGCCTCCTGCATGTCCCCTTCTGAAGATCTAGCCTAAAACCTGGGCATGTGCACTGACTGAGAATCAAATCATGACCTTCTAGTTCATAGGTTGATGCCCAACCACTGAGCTACACCAGTCAGGCTATCCTGTCTATATTAATAAAATATTTTAAACTTCCTAAATGCACAACAGTAGGTAGGGGCAGAGATGAATCCTATGTACTCACCAATATTATTTTATTTTTCTCTTTGTCATACTTCATTTATTATTTTCCCTATTATTGGATGGGACAATTGGGCTGAATTTTGTGGGCCAAATGAATGTGGGCAAAAATGAGGTGCCTGACTTCTAAACACACTCTCAAAAGTCTCCAGTGCTCTATCTATACACAGGTATTTAAAACATAGAGCTCTTTCCCTAACTGGTTTGGTTCAGTGAAGAGAGCGTTGGCCTATGGACTCAAGAGTCCCAGGTTCAATTCTGGTCAAGGCACATAACTAGTAGGGAGTGTGCAGGAGGCAGATGATCAATGTTTCTCTTTCATCGATGTTTCTAACTCTCTATCCCTCACCCTTCCTCTCTGTAAAAAATCAATAAAATATATTAAAAAAATAAAACAGAGAGCTCTAGCCAAAACCGGTTTGGCTCAGTGGATAGAGCATCGCCCTGTGGACTGGGGGGTCCCAGGTTCCATTCCGGTCAAGGGCATGTATCTTGGTTGCAGGCACATCCCCAGTGGGGGGCATGCAGGAGGCGGCTGACCAATGTCTCTCTCTCTTCGATGTTTCTAACTCTCTATCCTTCTCCCTTTCTCTCTGTAAAAAAATCAATAAAAATATATTTAAAAAAAATAAATAAACATAGCGCTCTATGGGTGGGGGAGTTGGGTGAATGAAAGGATTGGAATAAATAACAATGACTATAATATTATAGGATAATATTAAAAAATTATTAATTTAAGCTTCATATTCTCTCTCAACTTAAGTAGATTAATATGTCTTTCTGTTTTTTTTTAAATTTTCAGTAATATGTATTGCATTTTGTGTAATGCTTTCCAGCTTATATTTATGTTTCTTTTTTTCAATGACGTATTGTGTTGAATTATTAATCCTTTCCCTAACACAGATAACTTGAATAATCACTACTCCAATATTGAAGTCTCCTAATTTTCCTGACACTGTCTTAAGTGTTTAACAGTATTAATCAAACTAAATCTTTACAAAACTTGCCTGAGATACATAACAATAGCCTGATATTATAGATAAGGAAAGTGAGGCATGACAACTTTCATTAAATTGACAGTTAAATATCCAGCCAGTAGATGAGCTAGGCTTCAAACCCTTTCCTAAACACAGATTTGTATTCTCTCTTATTAAAACACTTTTGCATTCTGGAGAATATCATTTGATTGCTAGAATGTATTTTAATATACTAATGAGTATATTTGCTTATATTAAATTTCTGATTTATATTTTTGTCTATAATTGAAATTGAGATGTTAAAAATAAAGTTTTACTTTACTTGTACCAACTTCTTACAATGATGACAAAGCCATTTTTTCCTCTGAAATATATATTATAGAATATGAATAATGCTGTCTTAAGAAAGTGAGACTGAGCTCAACTATACAACATTCTCAGAGTGGAGATTTCAAGATGTCATTCTTTCAATCATTTTCATTCTCTTACTTGATTAGTGTCTATTCAGATTGTGAAAGTTTTCTGTCCCATGTTTGGTAAAATATATTCTCCCATAGAATTATTCTGAAGATATATTCTTAAAACTAAGAAACAAACAAGTAAAAAAAAACCTGCTAAAATTTTTGCCCAAAGCTTCTCTGTGAAATGATAATTTTTAAAAAAATATATTTCATTGATTTTTTACAGAGAAGAAGGGAGAGGGATAGAAAGTTAGAAACATTGATGAGAGAGAGACATCCATCAGCTGCCTCCTACATGCCCCCTACTGGGGATGTGCCCGCACCAAGGTATGTACTCTTGACCGGAATCGAACCTGGGACCTTTCAGTCTGCAGGCTGATGCTCTATCCACTGAGCCAAACCGGTTTCGGCCTAAAATAATTTTTATTTGACACCTATTTGAATGGGTATCCGGTATAAGATTCAAATGTTCTGCTTTAAGAAAGCTTTCTTTTTCCTTCATAGAATAAAAATAATTAGTTTATATACTTAAGCCTTGCAGAATATTTGCTTTTTGTGTTCTGTATTTACATACCACATGATCTCAATCAAATGTGGAACCCAATGAATCAAATAAACTGAAGATCAAAATTGGACCAAAGACATAGAAGCATGAACAAACTGTTAGAACTCAGAGGGAAGGCAGAGGAGGGTAGGTGGAAAGAGATCAAGCAATGAACTTGTATGCATTTATGCATAGCAAGTGGAGACAGACAATGGGGTGGTGAGGGCCTGGAGTCAGGACTGGGTCAGGCTGGAAGAGGTTAATGGGGGGAAAAGGAGGGCATATGGACTGTAATTTTGCTACTGTTATGAATCATAATGTAAATATCTGTGTTTTCTGATGGTCTTAGGTGACTCTGCTAGCGGTTCTCAACCTGTAGGTCGTGACTAATAGGTTGAGAACCGCTGCTGTAGAGCTAAAGACGACCAGAAAACCCAGATATTTACATTACGATTCATAACAGTAGCAAAATTCCAGTTATGAAGTAGCAACGAAAATAATTTTATGGTTGGGGGTCACCACAACATGAGGAACTGTATTAAAGAGTCACAGCATTAGAAAGGTTGAGAACCACTGATGTAAACTAATGTCAGGCCATTAAAATAAAATTCTATTGAACTTAGTCATCATACTTAAAAAGATTGTTTATGTATGTACATTAATTTCATTTTTACAGATGTCTCTCAAAGTTTATTTCTTTTCCCAATGCATTAAAATATACTAAAAGATAGCAGTGAATTCTAATCACTTATACAAAATATTATAATTTCTGTTTTGATCAAAATAATAGGTTCCTGTAACAGAGTCCTATTTTAAGAAAAAAATTTCTCATCAGACACCAGATCTACTGGCACCTTGATCTTAGATATCTAGGCTCTCAGAGCACTGAGAAATAAATGTTTGCCCCTGTTTAAAAAAAATATCATTGATAAAATAAATTCATAGAACAACCAGAAACATGAAGAAAAGTCTATATTTAAAAAAAGATATTATGAATAGTGTGCTTTTTAAATGTTAAATGATCTCAAATAAAGTATAACTTCAAATATACAGAAAAGAGTCTATCTGGAAGTTTGGGGTTAAAATTGGACAAAGCAGGGGTTAAATTTGTGAGAGGGCAAGGGATGCTAAACTTAATTCAAATAGGAAGTGCAGTGGCTTCCAGGTGGCATGACCTTGGCCTGCCTCCTGTGTTCCTTCAACACCAGAGGGAGCCAAGCCAGGAAGTTACCTTTCAAGGAAGGCTGCAGATGAAAAATGTGTCTCTCTGTCATTAAAAGTGCATACTTTCCTAATTTAACAGAGGGTTAAAGAAGGAGGAGGGTGGTCTGATAGAAGCCCAAAATAAATTAGGAAATATCACTGAGAAAGAGTAGTTACATAATGGGTAGAGGGGAGAAAGTGTTGCTCTAATTGTTCAGTAGTCAGCTGGAAAGTCTTCATTTAGAGTAAAAAATGACTGAGTTGTCAATATGCAATGTTCAAATATGACAACTGAGTACAAACTGAAGGTACTTTATAAAAATCTAGAATTTATTTGTATGTTAAATTATTGTTTATTCCTCTAACACTATCATTAGTAGTGAGCCACATACAAAGTAAGGTCAGCTTATTTCTGTTCACTGAAAACTATAGCATGTACATAATGACAGCCTTCATTTGAATACAATTATTTGTATATATACAATCCTATCTAATAAAAGAGTGATATGCAAATTAACCATCATTCCACCATACCCACAAGCCATGCATACCAGCCAATCAGGAGCGGGCATGCAAATTAACCCAACCAAATTAGGTACAGCCACAAAGTGAGCAGGAGGCTTGGGTTTCCCCGGCAATGGAGGAAGCCAAGTTTTCTGCACACCCTGGATAGCTCAGGGCTCCACTCAAAGCAACAGAGTTTCAATTATAGAAGGTAAATAAATTCCAACAAAAATGGCTGTGGCCATGGAGCAAACAAGAGACTTGGCTCTGCTCAAGGCTACAGTGTTTCAATTACAGAAAATAAATAAATCCCAGATATCAGAGCACCTGCATGGGTCACTAGCAGGCATAGCCTATGTGCAAACCACCACAGACACCTTACCTAGGCCACCCCATGTCCCAAGGGAACCACCACCCTAATCTAGGACACCCTTCAGGACAAACCAGCTGGCCCCCACTCATGCACCAGGCCTCTATCCTATCTAATAAAAGAGTGATATGCAAATTTATCATCATTCCAAAACACAAGATGACTGCTCCCATGTGGTCAAAGATGGCTGCCCCCATGTGGACATAACATGGCCACCACAACATGGCCTACAGAGGAGGACAGTTGGGAGGGACCAGGTCTGCAAGGGAGGGGGGCAGTTTGGGGAGATCAAGGCTACAGGGGAATTCAGTTAAGGGTGACCAGGTTTGCAGTGACTGGGCCTGCAGGAAAGAGCAGTTAGGGGTGATCAGGCCCACTGGGGAGGGCAGTTAGGGGCAAACAGGCTGGCAGGGGAGCAGTTAGGCATCAGTCAGGCTGGAAGGGGGGTGGTTAGGGGATGATCAGGCTCGCAGGCAGAAACCGTTAGGGGCAATCAGGAAGGCAGGCAGGTAAGCAGTTGAGAACCAGCAGTCCTGGATTGTGAAAGGGATGTCTGACTTCCGTTTAGGTCCAGTCCTACTGGGATCAGGCCTAAACAGGCGGTTGGACATCCCTCTGGAGGTCCCAAATTGGAGAGGGTGCAGGCTGGGTTGAGGGACACACACACCCATGCACAAATTTCATGCACCAGGCCTCTATTATTCTAATAAAAGAATAATATGCAAATTGACCATATCTCTGTTACACCCACAAGCCAAGCTCACCACCCTCGCCTACCAGCCAATCAAAGCGAGTATGCAAATTAACCCAACCAAGATGGCTACAGCCACAGAGAGTGCAGGAGAGAGGCCTGGGTTGCCCCTGGTGATGGAAGAAGCCAAACTTTTCCTAAAGCTTGGCTGGGGGAGGTTAAGGCAACAAAGTTTCAGTGGCTGTGCAAGCAGAAGTTTGGCTCCACTGCAGGCTACAAAGTTTCAATTGTAGAAGATAAATAAATGCCAGATACCAGGGCCTCTGCTTGCTAGGAGGCATGGCCGGTTTGCAAACCACCACAGGCCCCTCACCCAGGCCATCCCATGCCTCAAGGGAACACCCACCCTGATCCAGGACACTCACCCTGAACCAGCTGGCCCCCACCTGTGCAACAGGCCTCTATCCTATTTAATAAAAGAGTAATATTCAGATTGACCATCACTCCAACAAACAAGATGACTGCCCCCATGTGAACACAAAATCCTGCCTCCATGTGGACACAAGACAGCCACCACAAGATGGCCAGCAGGGGAGGGCAGTTGGCAGGAACCAGGCCTGTAAGGGAAGGCAGTTGGGGGTGATCAAGCCTGCAGAGGAGGGCAATTAGAGGTGACCAAGCTGGCAGAGGTGGGAAGTTGGGAGTGACTGGGCCTGCAGGGAAGGCAATTGGGGGTGACCAGGCCCACAGGAGAAGGCAGTTAGGGGCTAACAGGTTGGCAAGGGGAGCAGTTAGGCATTAATCAGGCTGAAAGGGAAGTGCTTAGGGGGTCATCAGGTTGGCAGGCAGAAGCAGTTAGGGGCAATCAGAAGATGGCTAGGTGAGCAGTTGGGAGCCAGAAGTCTGGACTGTGAGAGGTCAGTCAGACATACCTCAAGGGATCCCAGATTGGAGAGGGAGCATGTTGGGCTGAAGGTCCCCACCCCATGCATGAATTTTGTGCACTGGCCTCTAATATATTTATGTGTGTGTGTGTGTGTGTGTGTGTGTGTGTGTGTGTGTGTGTGTTTATTTATTTATTTGTATGTGTGTATGTTAGCTATATTATATTTTTAATATGTTTTTATTGGTTTTAGAGAGAGAAGAAGGAGAGAGAAAGAAAGATCTATGTGAATGCAAAACATCAATTGGCTGCCTCCTGCATGCCTCTTGGACCTGGGCTTGTGCCCTGACTGGGAATCCAACTCTCATCACTGCATGGGAGGATATTCAAAAAACTGAGCCACACTGGCCAGAGCTATATTTGTTTTTAATAAAACATGAACTCACATATATAAAACTTTCCACTAGTATATAAACTTCCTGAGGTAAGAAACTATTAATTTATCTTTTATATACACTCATCATTTAATGTAAATCTTTTCATATATGAGCTCTCAATGAAACACAATATAGTTTGTTTTTTTATAACCTCTTCACATTTGAATCTAGTACTTAGGAAAAACAATTTCCATGATGGTTTACACTATATCCATAGAGAAAAAACTGAATTCCAGGACATTGAGCAATTGATATACAAAAGAGAAGTGGGCATTAAAAATATATATATTGATTGCTATGAGGGGGGGGAGAGAGAGAGAGAGAGAGAGAGAGAGAGAGAGATTTGTTGCTCCACATATTTATGCATTCACTAGTTGATTCTTGTATGTGCCATGACAAGTAATCAAACCCACAACTTTGCATATTAGGGCGATGGTCCACACAATGCTCCAACCAACTGAATAACCTAGCCAGTGCAAGCAGGGCATTTTTATTTCTTATATTTAAAAACTAGAGGCCCGCTTCATGAAATTTATGCATGGTGTGTGCAGGGGTATCCCTCAACCCTGCCTGCTCCCTCTCCAATCTGGGACCCCTTGAGGGATGTCCAACTGCTCATATCGGCCTGACCTTGGCCCTAAATAGGTAAGTGGGATTGGGCCTAAACAGGCAGTTGGACATCCCTTTCACAGCCAAGGACTGCTGGCTCCCAACTACTTGCTTGCCTCTGCCAAATTTTCCCAAACCACTTCTGCCTGCCTGCCTGCCTAATCACCCCTAACCACTCCCTTGCCACCCTAAGTGATGCCTACCTGTTCCCAAGCTGACCCAATTGCCCCTAACTACCCTCCCCTGTTGGCCTGGTTACCCCTAACTGCCCTCCCCTGCCAGTCGGTCACTCCTAATTATCCTCCCCTGCTGGTCTGGTCCACCCTAACTGCCCTCCCATGCTGACCTGGTTTCCCCCAACTGCCCACCTCTATTGGCCTGGTCACCCCTAACTGCCCTTCCTGCTAGCCTGATCACCCACAACTGCCCTTTCCTACAGGCCTGATTCTCCCCAACTGCCCTTCCTTGCTAGCCTGGTCTCCCCCAACTGCACTCCTCTGCTGGCATGGTCACCCTAACTGCTCTCCTCTGCTGACCTGGTCACCCATAACTGCCCTCCCTGCTGGCCTGGTCCACCCCAACTGCCCTCCCCTGCAGGCTTGGGTTTCCTCAATATCCTTCACTGCAAACCTGGGTCCCCCACTAACTGCCCTCCCTTCCTGGCCTAGTCTCCCCCAGCTGCCCTCCTCTGCTGGCCTGGTCACCCCTAACTGTCCACAACTGCCCTCCCCTGCAGGCCCTCTTGTGATGGCCATCTTGTGTCCACATGGGGGCGGCCATCTTGTGTCTTGGAGTGATGGTCAATTTGCATATTACTCTTTTATTAGATAGGATTTTTATATATTTTTGTTGATTTCAGAGAGGAAGGGAATGGGAACAAGAGATAGAAATATCAATGATGGCATTGATCAGCTGCCTGCTGCATGCCCCACACCCAGGATTGAGCTGGCAATCTGGGAATGTGTCCTAATCAAGAACTGAACCATGACCTCCTGGTTCAGAGGTTGACTCTCAACCTCTGAGCCACACTGGCCAGGCTAGCAGGGCATTTTTACAAAGGAGGAATCTAGTGGAAAGAACTCTTTCTATCACTAAGTTATTGTTTTTTCTTTAAAAATGTATTCCATCCTTCCCCCTGACATTATAATTTCTGTTGGCTAGAATTGGCAGTCCCTTTTATTTACTCCTCTTACCTCTCATTTAAATATCATGCACTAGACTATCATTCCTGATTTTACTACTTTTTACTGCCTATGGGCTTTTCTCAACTCATTTAAAAGACATTATGCTTTGATAATGGACTGTCTGAAGATGGGACTAAATTATAATTTTTTTAAAACTTCAATTTAATCAATGCCAGAGGCTACCCAAGGATACAGGGCTTCTCATGAAAAGTTCTACTCTAGTTAAATTCTTTATATATTGCATCTTATTGGAAAGTTTTCAGAGTGTATACATAGGATGTGGAAAAGTAGGTTTCATTTGTTCATCTGGAAAATAACATAATAATTAATAAGTAATAATACAAGAACAAGCTCTATTTCACATACTCCCAACTGTAAGCCTATTTTACCACATCCTGTACATGTGTTGATAAACATGTAAATACATTTGCAAAAGTAATTTTCATCATTACAGCTAATTATCTTTGAATTTGTTTAACTTTATTTATAGAATGAACATAAGAAAGAATTTTTAGCAGTAAGAACACAAGTCTTAGGATTTGGCAGATACAGCTTTCAATTCTTATTCAGAGTTTTTCTAGCTATGTAACCTTGGTGACATTACTTAACTTCTCTAAGTTACCCATCTGGAAAATTTAATGACAAGCCCTATAACAAAGGTCTGAATTAGGTAACATTGTAAATCACTAGCCTTCAAAAACATTAGCATTCCCCCTAGAGAAAAGTGAGAACAGCTACTAGTCTAAATATAGATCCTACTGGGTTATTTTTTTTTCTCTCTAGAATACATGACAACCAAAAGAAAATGATATATCTGCCCAGCAACTTAATCTACTTATTACTAACATAAAGACAAAAATACAAAACAAAATACTAAAAACCAGATTCAGTGAGAATTTCTAAACTGGCTAAAGATCTTCTAGTAAAATTTGAATTAACTAATCATTTTATGATGAATTTAGAAAGTATGTTTATTTCTGAAAATATATATACATTGCTTGATGGAGAGTTAGCACAGATTTAAAACAAAAGTAGGAAAATTTAGTGTTTTTGAAATACATCTATGGTGAAGTTTTTATCTCCCTTTATTAATGATGATACCCTCTACCAAATAGTTGTTCAAGCCACTTACCTTGGATTAATTTTTCACATTTCTATTTCCTTCACTATGCCATATTCAATATGTTGTTAAATCCATTGTCCTCTATGTTACACATATGTCATTTACTCTCCATATCCACTTCTATAATAGTACAAACCACTGTTATCTCTCATTTGAACTATTACAGCAATCTCCTCCTGAATTAATTACATGGTGGCTGCAATAAAAGAAACATCTTAAGTGACCATTGTTTTCAAAAGTTAGCTGTTTTTTTGTACATATATGTCCAATTTCCCCACCACCATTTATTGAGTATATTACCTTTACCCTATACTATGTTTTTGTCTCCTTTATAAAATATTAATTGACTATAAAGGCATGGGTTTATTTATGGGCTCTCTATTCTGTTCCATTGATCTATACATCGTTTTTATGCCAGTATCATGCTGTTTTGGTTACTATGACTTTGTAATATAGTTTGATATCAGGTAGCATGATTCCTCAAACTTTGTTTTTCTTTCTCAAAAGTGCAGTAGCTATTTGAGGTCTTTTGTGATTTCATACACATTTTTGCAATATTTGTTCTGTGTTTTGATAGAAATTGCATTGAATCTATAGATTGCTTCTACTTATATGCACCTTCTTTAATTTCTTTCATTTGTGTCTGATAATTTTCTGAGTATAGGTCTTTTACATCCTTGGTTAAATTTATTCTTAGATATTTTTAAGCCATTGTAAATGGGTATACAATGCACAAGAACAAATTCAAAATGCATTTAAGAATTCACTGTTAGAATTGAAACCATAAAAGTTCTAGAAGAAAACATAGACAGTAAAAAAAAAATCTCAAACATTTCTCTTAACAACATTTTTTCTTATATGTCACCTTGGGCAAGGAAAACAAAAGAAAAAATAAACAGATGGGACAACATCAAACTAAAAAGGCATTGCACAGCAAAGGAATCTAACAAAATAAAAAAACCACCCACTAAATGAGAGAATATATTTGCTGATATATCTGATACAGGCTTAATATCCAAAATTTACAGAGAACTTATAAAATTCAATACAAAAAAAAATTAAATTAAGAAATGGCCAAAGGACCTGAATAGACACTTCTGCAAAGAGGACATACAGATGGCCAATAGACACATGAAAGGATGCTCAGCATCACTAATCATCAGAGAAATGCAAATTAAAATCTCAATGACATATCGCTTTACATCTGTCAGTATGGGTATCATCAATAAATCAATGAACAGCAAGTGTTGGCAAGGATGTGGAGAAAAGGGAACACTCGTGCACTCCAGTGGGAATACAGATTGGTGCAGCCACTGTGAAGTTACCTCAAAAATTAAAAATGGAACTTTCTTATCATCCAGCAATTCCACTTCTGAGAATATATCCAAATATACTAAAAACACTAATTCGAAAGAATAATTCATTGCAGAGTTATTTACAATAGCCAAGATTTGGAAGCAGCCCAAGTGTCCATCAGTAGATGAATGGCTGGAAATGCTGTGGTACACTCACACAATGGAATACTACTTGGCTGTAAAAGGAAGGAAATCTTACCTCTTGCGACATCATGAATGGACCAGGAAAATATGTTAGGTAAAATAAAGTATCAGAGAAAAACAAGTATCTTATGGTTTCACTGACATGTGGAATTTAATGAGCAGGATTGACAAAGTGGAGACAGACTCGTGGATACAGAGAACGGACTTAATCACTGTTAGAGAGGTGAGAGTTGGGGTTGGGTGGGAAGGGTAAAGGGCTTAAGTAAAGAAAAAGATAAAGACTCATGGACATAGACAAAAGCTGGTGGGGGGAAGTAGGAGAGGGTAAAGGGGGATATATAGTGATAGAATAAGACTTGAATTTGTATAATGTATTTTGGTAAACATAAAATACACTATACAAGTTTTATATTGTAAAATTTTACCCAGGAAACATATATATTTTATTTAGCAATGTCACCCAGATAAACTCAATTTAAAAAGTTGTTTCTTCCCTAAGATAAAATAAATGTAAAGTTAAAATAATCCAGAGATGACATGATGGTTCTACAAAGTTGTTAGAGAAGCAAATTCCTTCTTCCCACCATGTAGATGTGACTTTAAGCTCATGGTCCATGATGATTTTAAGAACTCCAGCAGCAATATGGAAAAAAGAGGGTAGAAGGGGATGTTTCTTTCTCATTAAAGGGACTACCTAAAAATGCACATAACACAATTTTTCATAGCACTGGCCAGAAATGAATTCCATAGTCTACAAGTTACATGGGGCCTGGAAAATATCTTTAAGTCAATGTGATCAACTAACAGTTTGGGTTCTGTTTTTATCTGGTTCTTGTCTACCACTCTGCATACTGTTGTATTATGTTCCCATTATGTCTCTAGCTACCTATTTATATACAAGTTATCCCATTTCATGGTCTTAGTATACTCTATATTCTCTGCTTAGAGGTTTCTAACACCATTCCTTCTTTAACAACTTCTTTTATTTTAGGTTTTATTATAATATCACTCAATTGAGTGGATTTTCCCTGATAATCCAATGAAAATTGCCTCTTCCTATCAACTCTCTCTCAGAGGACCAACTTTTTTTCCTTCATAACATGAATTATCAATGACATTTATTTATCTGTTCTTTTTCTTGTTGGATTTCAGTCTAAAGGGTCTATGAGGATGTGGAATATGTTTCCTTTTTATCAGTGTATAGTGCCTAGTACATAGTATATGCTCAATGAATATTAGAAAGTGAAAAAAGTAAGGAAAAAAGGGATTACAGAAAGAAGATATAAAATTTTATGGGATGATTGATAGTTTAGCTTTCATCTTCCTATTAACCAATTTTCCATTTTTCTTGTCTAACAGTTATAATTCAGAAAAAAATACATTCAATTCAAGAAGTATTTATTGACTGAATCATTTGATCATAATGTGAAAACAATCAGAATTGATCTTAAAATGCTTGCTTTTTTGAAATAATATTTTGAAAGTCATATCCACTGGATTCAACTCTCCAGGTGAAAATGAAACAGAGTGAATCCAAACGTTTTAAATCATGTTTAACACAATCTCCCAAGAAACTACTCTGAGTAGCTTTCTGAATCATGTTTATGGATAAAACCTAACAGACCTCTTCGAAAGTCCAGGCACAAAAATATAGGGATTAATTTCATGAATGTTTAAAAAGTGCCCTGTCTGCTGCTGTATTTGTTTTTAAGGAAGTAAAAGTACATTAAAAAGTATTTTGCCTATATGGTAAGGGATATAGAAGTATTCTAGTGAATATAAACTTACTTATTTTCTCTAGAAATCAATCCAGTTGGGTTAAGTGTCTCTGAATATCTTATAAAAGTTTGCTAATCTTAAACATCTCTCTTGAACTTGCTTTGTGTTCAATTGTCAATAGCAATATCTTGTTTTTGCCTTTCCTTGAATAACACTTCAGTAATGAATTTAAAAAAACTGATTGAAACTATATTCATCTAGAATAACATTCTCAGTGCTCATAACTATTCTAGTTTGTAGTATGATTAGTTTAATAATTTCAGTCATATTATGTTGGTGCTCCATTTGGAATTTTCTCTATTTTTTTCTCATCATTTATCTGTTATTTATCTTATTATTTTGTTTAGCCTTATAGGAAATTTAGATTTCCTCTCATTTTACTTTCCACAAGCCATCTTTCAGATATTCGTACATTTTTTTTAAACTTATGCCAAAGAACACTTTATAACATTGGTGAAACAGTGCACTGCCAATACTTTTAACTGAGCTATATTTTATTTCTAATGAAAGGAAGTATTACTATTCATTGGAGAATATGTTTTCAGCTCAGTCACATTTCCATTTGCCTGCTTTGTAGACAAATATTTTTTTCCTTAGGAAGGATTTATCAAAGACTTATAAGAAAGGAAATGGCTTTTGAGAGCCATTACCCTGCTACCAGAAAGTGAGTACATTTTTAATGAATGTAGTGGCCATCATCATGTATGAAAATTATCTTCACCTAAATATATGTCTAATATATTTAAATGCATATTTAATAACTCATTTGCCTCAAAATATGGATGCTATAGTAAGCACAATGATACCCTCCTCCCATGGATACCCACATCCTAATCCCAGGATTCTGTGAATATGTTCAGATTGCACTGTATTTGTTTTTTATGGTTGTTATAATAAATTACCACAAACTTAGTTGCTCAAAACAATATAATTTTATTATGTTACTAGAGGCCTGGTGCAAGAATTCATACATGGATGGGGTTCCTCTGCCTGGCTGGTGATCAAAGACAATTGAGTTTGATTGGGGCCGGCCGACTCGGGGGAGAGACTACCAGAAGTT
Source organism: Lasiurus cinereus (assembly GCA_011751065.1). Classification (NCBI taxonomy): domain Eukaryota; kingdom Metazoa; phylum Chordata; class Mammalia; order Chiroptera; family Vespertilionidae; genus Lasiurus; species Lasiurus cinereus. The sequence goes on from JAAGEH010000018.1 coordinate 65,630,322, forward strand.
GGCCTGCTGAGGGAGGTTGGTTGTGAGAATGCATTGACCACCAGGGGACAGCTCCTGCATGGAGGGTCTTCCCCTTGTTGGTCAGTGCATCGTCATAGTGACCAGTAGAGGGCTTGTTTGGTCAACAGGTCGTAACGCTTGACCAAAAAGCTTAGGCTTTTATATATATAGACTAGAGGTCTGATGCACAAAATCCATGCAAGGGTCTCAGCCCCCACTGACAAAGCAGTCACCTCTGCCTTGGCTCCCACCTGCTACCGCCATGGCCACCTTGGCCCTCGTAGCGCCAACTTTGTGGAGAAGGTCATCCAGAAGTATGTCCAGAGGGACATTTGGTCTAATTAGCATATTACGCTTTTAGTATTATAGACTAGAGGCTCAGTGCATGAAATTCGTGCACAGGGGCGTGGGGTGTCCTTCAGTCCAGTCTGCATCCTCTCCAATCTGGGACCCCTTGAGGGATGTCCGACCGCCCATTGGACATCCCTCTCACAATTCAAGACTGCTGGTTCCCAACCACTCACCTGAATTCCTGCCTGATTGCCCCTAACAGCTTCTGTCTGCCAGCCTGATTATCCCCTAAACACTCCCCTGCCAGCCTGATCGATGCCTAATTGCTCTCCAGCTGGCCTGATTGCACCTAACTGCCCTCTCTTGCTGGCCTGGTCACCCCTAACTGCACTCCTTTGCCAGTCTGATTACCCCTAACTGCCCTTCCCTGCAGGCATGCCCCCTCAACTTCCCTCCTCTTTCAGCCTGATCACCCCTAACTGCACTCCCCTGTAGTTCTGGGTCACCTCACAACTGCCCTCCATTGTTGGCCTGGTCTCCCACAACTGTCCTCCCCTGCTGGCCATCTTGTGGTGACCATCTGTGTCCACATGGGGGCAGCCACCTTTGACCACATGGGGGTGACCACCTTGTGTCTTGGAGTAATGGCCAATTTGCATATTACTCTTTCAGCAGATAGGATAGTTCTGAAATTCAGAGTTTTAAAATGGGTCTTCTTCAGGGCTGCATTCCTTCTGAAGGTTCTAGGGTAATATCTGTTACTTATCTTTTTTAGCTTCTAGAAGCCACACTCATTCCTGGGCTAGTGGCTCTTTCTATCTTCAAAGGCAGCAATATAAGAGCTTTACAGCAGTTTTACAGCTCTCTCTTTGTTTTCTTCCCTTCCTTTCCCTTCTCTCCCTTCATTTGCTTTCCTCTCCTCCCTTTTTCTCCCACTTTCTCTCTCTATCTCTATCATTTTATCTCTCTCTGTCTGTTTATCTGTCTCTGACTCACCTGACTATTTTATAAGCACCCTTTTGATGACATTGGGCCCCCACACGAATAATCCAGGATAATTGTCCCTTTTCATTGTCCTTCACTTAATTGCATCTGCTGAATCTCCTGTGCCATGAAAAGTAACATATTCACATGTTCTGGCCATGAGGATGTGAACATTTTGAGGGGGTGTTGTTTAGCCTACCATAGTTTCAGATAAAATCATGGTTGCTAATAAGCCAAATTTAAACTAAGGAGATTATTCTGGATCATTCCGTTAGACCTGGTGAAATTACAAGGACCCCTGAAAGGAGAGAGGGAGGCCGAAGAGTGGGTCAGAGTGATGCAATGAGAGAAGGACCTAATCTCCTGTTGCTGTCTGTGAAAATGAAGAAAGGAGTCCATGTGCCAATGCCAGAAGCCTCTAGAAGCAGCAAAAGCCAGATCTCTATAAAGCAATGCAAAACAGCCCAGAGACACTCAGGTTTTTCACCCATGGAGACCCAGGTGAAACCTCTGACCTTTAGAACTGTAAAATAACTTCCTGTTGTATTAAACCACTATGTACAGTAATTTGTTCATAGCAGCAACAGGAAACAAAAAACAAGGACCCATTTTTGAAAAATAGAAAACTTTTGCACAATCTCATAACATTTGTCATATGAAATAATTCATAATACATTTTATATAATAAATCAGATTATTTTGAGAGGTGTGTACTTCCCATGAGAGCATTGCTACTTCACTTATTCTTTAGACCAACTTTAGTAGCTCAGGCATTGGGAAAAAGACTTCTTGAGTTGATGAGTTTGTGTCCATAGTCATTGTCTTGCTTTAAATATCAGACAGGGAGAATATAGTACCTACTGAGACATTCAGTACATTTGATATCTTTTAGACACATTTAAATATAAGTTCATAAACTTCAAATTGGTATCAACAATTCCAGGCAATCAGAGAAAATATCTGTTTCTGTAATTCAATGATATTCTGAAATAGTTTAATTTAGTTAAAATAATAGTTTGTAATCAACAAAGGTACATATCTTAATTTTATATGCTACTTTTTGATTATTCTCTTATTAGAGGCCCGGCAAACAAAATTTGTGGGTGGGTATGTTCCTAGGCTTGGCCTGCCATCAGAGCCATCTTCCCTGGTTGCCCACAGCCAGATCTGTTCCCCCACTCACCGCCCCTCTGCACCACCCAGGTTCCCCATTCACCATCAGGCGATTGGAGCCTGCTGGCTGGGGAAAGGAACCAAGAGGTGGTCAGTGTGCTTCATAGTGACCAGTCGAGCAGGCGTTCTGGTCATTCCACCATTAGGGTCAACTCGCATATTACCCTTTTATTATACAAGATATTGTATAGCTTATGTGGTATTTAACTAATAGCCACACCTAACAATAAATCCTAAAAAGATGGATGACATTTTATTTTGAAGATAGGGTTATCCACTAAGAAATGACCTTTAACATTGCATTGGCTATAGTTAATATAAGGAATGTTTTCATTTTCCACAAGTATTGTGTGTGTGATACCATTACTATTTATGTTATGTGATTTTTAACATCATGTGGTTCTCAGGTGCTCATTCTTGGGTCCAATTACCAGTGTTTGAATATTCATTGAGCTACATGTCAGCTTTGAGACTTTGGGCAATTTAAACTTCTCATTCCTCAGTTCTTCTTGTAAAAAGTGGGAGGATGGTAACAATACCCAATTCAAAGTGAATTAAATGTGTCGTGGTTACCAGTTTCACAGGTGGCCGTCAATGATCGATCCCTGCTTCCTGGTCTTTACCAAGTGTAGTCCTAATCAACTGCCGTGTACTGAACCTGTCTGTGGAGAGCATCATGTCAGGACAAACCTGGGTCTCTAGTAAACAGCTGCCATATTGAAGTCCTATATCTTCATCAAGCCTTCAAATGACTACATCTCTTCTGGCTATTTCATGTAAATGGATTTATAGGTTATGTAAATTTTTCGCACCCATGGGGGTTTTTGTTAAATTAGCATAAATGTTTTTACAGTCCATCTACATTGTAACATGTATCAATACCTTATTCCTTTTTATGGCTGAATAATTTTCCATGTGTAAATATACCACATTTTGCTTATCCATCCAATGGATGGTGGATATTTGGGCTGTTTTCATCTTTGGGTATTGTAAATAGTGCTGTAATGAACACAAGAGTACACATATTTGCCTGAGTACCTGTTTTCTATTCCTTAGCATATACAGGATGAGCAAAAGAAGGTTTGCAGTTGGGAGTACATGAAACACAGAACGTATTCTTATATTATTCTTTGTCAATTGTATTATTTATCTTCTTATTATTTCATATCCTTACTTATGACTTATCTTTTAGATAATGATGGCTGGTAATTAACCAACAACCAACAAAAGTATATACTTAAACCTATTTTTGTTCACCCCTGTATATTTGGGAATAGAATTACTGGGCTGTATGGTTATTTTATGCTTACATTTTGGGAAACTGTAAAACTGTTTTGCATAGCTGCTACCCCATTTCACACTCTTATCAGAAATGTATAAGGATTCCAACTTCTCTACAATATGGACAAAAATTATTTTTTCTTAAAAAAAATAATAGCCATCATAGTGAGTGTAAAGTTGTATCCCATTGTGAGTTTCAGTTTCATTTTTCTAATGATTAATGAAGTTGAGCATCTCTTCATGTGCCTGTTGGCCATTTATATATCTTCTCTGGAGAAATGTCTATTCCAGGCCAATTTTTTAAATTGGTTTGTCTTTTTGTTGTTGAACTGTGAGAGTTATTTTTTAATATTCCAAATACAAGGCCTTTATCAGACATTTGATTTGCAAATATTTTCTCTCATTCTATTAGTGGTCTTTTCATTTTCTTGTTAAAATCCTTTGTTGCATAAAATTTTTAAATTTGGATGAAATCCAAATTACCTATTTTTTCTTTTGTAGCATGTGTGGTTTTCTTCTAAAAGTCTCACAGTTTTAGATTTTATACTTAGACTAGAGACACGGTACATGAAAATTTATGCACTGTGGGGGTCGTGGAGTGGTCCCTCAGCCTGGCCTATAGCTCTCACAGTCCGAGATCCTTCAGAGGATATTCCAGTGACCGGTGTAGGCCCACTCCACAGGAGGCAACCAGTGGGTTAATAGGGGCCAGGAAGTGGCCGGCACTGCCTCCGATCATCCCTCTGCCTCCAGTCGCCATCATCCCTCTGCCTCCTGGCACCCTCCTTGGCTGTCCTGGTGCT
>JAAGEH010000018.1:65637986-65799085 GCA_011751065.1 Lasiurus cinereus
CTCTCTCTGTCTCTTTTTCCCTCTCTCTCTCTCTTTCTCATATATATATATATATATATATATATATATAATCTTAATTATTTAAGATTAGTTGAACATGTGATGTCCTTTTACCCCTTAAATATTTTATTATGAATTTTCAAGAAACGTAGACACTCACATTTATAATCACAATAGAGTTAGCAAAATCAATAAACTAAAACTATAATCCTTATTTACATTTTGCTAATTATCCCATTATGGTCCTTCATAGTAACAATAGCAGCAACAAACAAAATATAAACAAAATCTTGCCCAGGATTTAATCTAGGATTTCACTTTATGTTTAGTTGTCATGCATTGAAATAATTTTCATGACAGTGGTTGGAGGGCCATGATAATTAATGTGTCTTTGATTTTTTGTTATTTCTCCTCTGTTAGGATGATAAAATTTTGTCTCTGGAACTATGTTTTCTAATTCTATTATCATTCTCTTCAAATGGCTGTACTCACTTTGTAATTATTTTATTCAGTAAGTTTTCATAATGATGGTTTCCTACATGGCAATATCATTTAATGTGAGAGGCCAAATAATAAAAAAAATATATCAAAAAGTATTTGCAGTAATTTAAAACCTTAAATGTGATGGTATTCTCTTAAAATACTATTTCAATATTAACTAATTATTTCCAGGATTAGTTTATTAACTTGTTTAATGATATAAAATAATTGATCATCCATCTGCCTCTGTAGCAAAAGTTTTAGCATGCTTGAATATTGTATTAAACAATATTTTTAATTTTCATCTATTTATTTATATTGAATATAAGATAATTCAGAGCTTCATTTGCTGTGTATAAATATATTATGTTTTATGGATGTGATCTCACCTTAATATATTGATCTCTAGAAATAATCAATATATGAGCTACAATTTAACAATTCAAGGATTTAATTTGAAAAAGACAGTCAATAACTTTCACCTTGAAACAATAGCTTCATTCTTCTTTCTCATAATGCAGTAACTGCTCCTCTGCTGCTATCAATGTCAACAAAAATGTGTCAGTGCAGTGATTATAACTAGATGAACTTGGTCAGTTTTTCAAACATATAATTTCAACATCAGAAATGTTGTATTTGGGTGTTATGCCACTTTAGAACTAATGTCAGCTTCTTTCTTGGTCTTCCTTCCTTACATTTGTGAAGATTTAGAATGGCAATATTCCAAACACAATAATCAGTCCTTTCTTTCATCTGCTGTTCTTATATTTGTATCTGTTAAAATTCAATATGATAATTTTAAAATTTTCCAATCAGTAAACACATTTTTCCCTGTGTATATATAGGCCAGCTTTGAGTGATGAATATTCATTTTATTCTGTGGCATATTAACATATAGCATACATTTTGACTCTGAACATATTACCTACGAGAGATTTTTCATTGAACTTGCTACTGCTGCTATTGGTTGGCAGCACAGCCAAGTCCCCATTTCTTTCTTTCCTACTTGTGACCCTAAAATATATTATGAATGTTATAAAAGAAACTGGAACTGATTTCACTAGTTTAGTTAGTGAAACTAAAATAAATGGAAATATTAAAACAGTACTTTCTATGTAATGGGCTCTGCCAGATTCTTCAGTAGATGATAACCAGTCATTCGATATTTTGGTCCTTTATTATATCCTATCTCAGGCATCAAGGCATTAGAAAGCTTAATATACATGATTGGGCTGCTATGATTTTATTAACCCATGGTTCTTATTGTAAGTTCTATGGTATTATTGGTGTTCATAAATTATTGGCCTGCTATAATTTTATTAATCCGTTGTTCTTGTTGTAATTGGGGTCTACTGAATTCTTGGAGTCAGCCTAGTCAGGTATATCTCAAGTTGATAAGAACTCTGAAGTGGAAACTGTGTTTTATTTAATAATACAGGTTAGGTATTTTTATTAGTGTGCAAAAATGAGCCTAATTCAATGCCCTTTCACCTGGCTTTTCTAATGAATGTCTGAGAAAGTATTGGATACATAGTTTTTGCATTAGCTACAGAACATATTCTATAATATGTGCCTTATTTACCCTTCAAAACCAAATTTGTTTAGTGCAAAATTTTCCTTAATATCCCATTGTTGAAATAATAGTGCAGTAAATGGAATACCATTAAAAAAAAAAAGACCTTTCAGGACCAGAACTTGTTTAATATGAGATAAATCTTTATCCAAGATATACAAATCAATTCAGTGGTGATTATGGTTAAGTTATTTACATCATTAGAAGAAGAGGTGGGTTTACCAATAGTTATAATTTATTCATGTATAAATATGTTACTTTCTATTCAATAATGATCTATAGACAACTCTTAATTTATTTACATATATGTTTATACAATGTCTGCATGAATAAGTTTGCTCTGAGAATATTCACGATGTAATTGTGGTGCCTGTAAAATAATTATATGTGAAATAAGTGGAGAACATGGTAAAAGAGAGTCATCTATTGAAAACACATGGATCTGATATTGGACAAGTGGATGTGTAGGGCACTTGCAGAGTTTTCCTTTTTCAGCCATATCCTGTTTGGAAATACATTTTCCCCATTAAAATATATTTTAGGCATTTTGATGAGAGTTTACCTGAGAAAATGAAATTCTAACTTTCTTGATAATAACTAGGAAAATAAAAATCCTCTGGCTTATATTTATAATGATCTGGATATCCAGAGACATTGTATAATAAAGTGAACCCTGGGATTGTTCTCAATGGTATATTCTCAATGCAGCTTTAACAATGAAAAAGAGGACTAGGTATGGATAATGTAATTGCTGTTGCTGGATATCATAAGAGTTACTGCATTTTTTTAATTCATAAAACTGGGTTTGTATATGTTTTCATCAGCACCATATACTTTTAATCTTTTGGTATGCTGCAAAGCAAAATGTGATTGCAATTACTGCACAATAATTTTTCTAATTTATATTAATTCCAAATGTTTACAATGTATTAGCTGTGGTTGGCATCTTATTCATCCCCCACTACTATAGCTGTCTAAAGATTGGTAGTGTTCCTACTGTGAAAAAAACACACAAAAATATCAACGAGTCATGCATGGTTCTAGAGCTTATTGCATTAACTTCTAATAGTCTTATAGCACTTGTTAGCTATATACCTCCTTATCATTGGCCCCATGACAGCATACACTCAACTTCTAAGTGGGATGAACAATGGCAGATGCCAAAAGAGGTCATATTTATATTTCTGGGTCACTGAACTTCTCTGTCTCTTTTGTTTCCATGCTTATAAAACAAATACAGCAATACTTTCACCATGTTTTTCAGAGTGCAAACTGAAATAATGGATGTGAAGACACATTAAAATTTTAAAACATATGTCAAATATAATCCCCAACCTCACCTTGAAAAATACAGAAAAATATTTTGAATCAGTAAGAGAACTTGGAAAACTGTCAGTATATATTTTTTTTTGTAGAAAAGTTAGTCTCCATTCTTAGGAGGAGTAGAGACAAAAATGGAAAATGAGTGTTTATGAAGAGACTGAGGAAAAATTTTAGTGACATTTGAAGTATGTATTTCCAGGCCCCAGATGGTGTTACTTGGAGAGTTTCTCTGTCCTTAAATAGAGGTGGGATAGATACAAAGTACCTCAGCAACAGCATCTGGTGTAAGAGGCTGTCACATCTAAAATAAGGAGAAAGGGACAAATTAGAGCAATCGTGGTTACCTATTTTCTGGTCACTTCCTTCTTCCACATATCTTTCCAATTCCTTCACAAACTGTGGCTTTTTGTGTTGCTTTTAATTTTAAAAGCCAGCCACCTCCCTCAACCCCCTCCTACAGATAGGAAATGGGGAAGGAAGGATAGATGGGAGAGAAATCAGAACTAAGTCAATACCCCAATGATTGTATGCTCGAAGCATGTTGCTGTACAACAACATCGCCCGGAGCCTCTTTATTTGTTTATCAATGAACATCCTACTGCTTCCCGGAGATGTAGGTCAGGCTCATTGAAGACAGGAGTCACCCATCACATGCAGTCTTCCTTATGTTTCCAGACTGGGTGCGCTGCTGATTCCTGCACATTGGAGCGCATCTGAGCCTCAAGAGGGGAGACACCTGTGCCTTAGGGACGCAGGGAAAGTCCCATCTACCTTCGGGAGACTTTCCCTGGTGCTTTTCCATCCCCTCTGCTGCTCACTCCTCACTCCCATCTTTCCTGCCCTCTTGGCCCTGAGCTTCTCTGTTTAACGAGTGCTTTTCTCGCTCTCTACCCTCTCGAATCTCAGCTGAAGACCCAGAGCTCCACACAACTGGGCATGTCTAATAACCAGGGAAGGCTTGAGCTGCAAGAAGAAAGCGCTTGCACCTTCTGAGCTCCCCTCCCCGCTGCAGCTGTCTCCTGCCAGTCAGGCGATCCGACGTGCGGTACGACCCAATGAGGGCCCGCGTCCTTCGCGAGGGCCCCGCCTCTCCTGGCACCACCACCAATGAAAGGCTGGCGGAGGTGGGACGCGTCCTGTTCCCGCCTCTCCAGTTAAGGCGGCTCGTGTGAGTGGGGGGGGCTCGGCGCGAGCGAGGGACGACGGAAGGGACGGGCAGGTGTGGGCGCTGGGCCGCGCAGCCCGACGGCTCGAGTCGCAGGTGCTCGGTGCACGGGCCAGTGAGGACGCGCGGAGATCCCCTCGCCGCGGGAGGCGGAGCAGCGCGGGAGCCAGGCGCTGCCCCGCGACCCTGCGTCCGAGAGAGCGGAACCTAGCGCTTCGCCCGTGGACTGTCCGAAGTCCGCGCTATGGAAGAGGAGAAATATTTGCCTGAGCTGATGGCAGAGAAAGATAGCCTGGATCCATCTTTTGTGCATGCATCGCGCCTTTTGGCGGAAGGTAGGACTTGTCCTCGCACATGGGCACAAGCCATGGGCCGCCCATCTCACCCCAGGCTGGGTGAGGAGAGTGAAGTTGGGGAGGGACGCCTGTCTTCCTTCGCAGAAACTGTTCCCCTGAAGATGCTAGCTTCCGAGCCTGTTCTCTGGGCGGGCGGCAATGCTCCCACTCCTTTATGTCTTAATTTGGGGTAGACCGAAGCTACCAGATCTAATGGCAGTGGTGATGTGACCTGTTAGGATCATTGATAGAGAGACCATAAAGTATATCGCGGTTCACAGGGATGTTTTCACTTCGCAGAGGGAAGGTGAATCAGTTTGGAAGTAAATAGGGATCCATGTAGTGTTCCAAGAGCTTCTTGCTGCACATCAGCATTTTTTCTCCCCCCTTTCCTGCGTTTGGGAAGTGCTGTGATACCCTTTAGTCTAATTACAGTCTTTCCATGGAAAGTCTTGGAATTAACCCAGATGCACGTACAATGCATGTTCTTCTATGTTTGTGAATGTAGCAGAGGCTAAAGTGGTTATCAATTTATTTGAAGTGTGATAATTGGTTTACTCTGCGAGTTACCGGTCCCTGGGACCACTTCACAATTGATCAACTGTTTCACCAAGTGTGCATTTTCTTTTGTGTACCTGTAATGCTAAAGGAGATTTCATTCCCAGAGGAACATATATGTCTTGTCTTTTGCGTGACTTTGAAAGGCTGTTTAAACACACACACACATACACACACACACAACTTCATGAGAGGAATATTCATCAAATTACTCCATTTATCTTGATATAATGCCATCTAACTGATAATGATACAGTATCTTTAGTAATCTACAGAAGCCTTTTTAAAAACAAATTTAGATATTTTTGATGAGTGCTTCATTAATAATGAATTGCTTCATTATTAAACTGACTACAGTGCAGTTTTGTAGCTGAGGTTTTTATGAACTTACCTATAGCCAAACTAAAAGTGACAACTTCCTCTTTCTCAGCCCTTCAGCATTAAAAGAACTGCTTTCTTTTTTGATACTTAGTTGTACATGGCAGTAAATATTCTGATCTTCCATGTGTGATTTAAATAGACATTAGATTTATTTAAATATTTTAATAATAGATTATTATTTATAATAACAGTATAAAGTGTTTAACTCCATGTTTGCATACTAAACAAGTAAAAAAATATATAATCAAAATAATTGAACTTGTGAAACAACTAAACTGTTTTTTCAAGAACAAGTTGGTTTTGTATAGGATTTGAGAAGGTAAAATATAATTATGCTTACTACTTACTCTCTTGGTTAACGAATTTAAAAAATAGAAATGAAAGTTGAAAAGTAAAGTCAATTAAAATACTTTCTATTAAAAACCAGAGTAATGCATAAAAGAATATTGAAAATTAATGAGTTATTAAATGCTTAGGATTGTTCAAAACAATTAAAAATGAAGCTAAGCTTTCAAAATTGTTTACTCTAAATGTTTTCCAGGAGTGTCTTAGCTGATAATGCCTTTACAGTGAAAATAAAAGACAACAACAAATAAAAAGTGATCATTTTCTCTGAACTGCTCTTTGGGACAGCAGGATCATCTTTCATTAATAAGAGTTAGTATACTTTTGAAAACTGCAAAGCTAAAGGAATTCATGTGAGAAACCCTTAAAACAGTACAAAGTCTTATATGGTTGGTGAAACAGTCAGAGAAATCTGTGCAGCTGGTTCCTTAACATTTTATCTTACTCAGGTATTTGATTTCTTGATACTTAGGAACCTGTTCAGATGTTCCTTGTAATTTAATTTTTTCCCAGTAGGGGGAAGTATGCACTGCTTTTGTAAAGTCTTAAGCTCCTAAATAGAGAGGAAAACATCTAAGAAACAAAGAGAGATGTCCAAATTTCACAGAATCATAATGAGGAAAAGAGGATGAAATAGATTATGATAACAATATTGGAGTTTATAAAGAGATGTGCAAAAAGATGCACAAGGTATAAATTAATTTTCTAATTGTACTTTTTCTGGCTTATTAAAAAGTATGATAAGGTGAGTGTGCTTTGGACTCTTTAATAAATCTTAATGTACATTTTACATTATAGATCTGTCATTATCATTTCAAAAGCCATTTGCCAAGATTTCCAGGTTTATGTTCAGATCTCTAGAGGAGAGTATTGTTGAGATAATTTTATTTCTCATACCATGGAAATGCACTGATTGAAAGCAGTGACTATAAATAAACCTGACATAGATATTCATTTGGAAGGAAGGTGCACACTGAAGTACATTTCAGTCAGTACTGTGCAGACAGTCTCAAGACTGAGTGAGTAATAAAAATGATCCAGATGATTCACTTCAGAATGATTTTTTCCGGAAACTGATATCTATAAGGGTAATGATATGAACCAATGAGCTTTCATAATGGTTTACTTTGCTGTTTTGATTGGTGATAGATGCAAATTAGAGCTCAATATTGACTGCTTTGTTTAGAATTGAAGGCCATGGGTTTTAAAGTACTAGTAATAGTTTTTTTAGTTCTTTTGTCATTTTTTGTTATGTGTGTTTTTTTTATTTCACTTGTTTCTGATGTCTGTTTTCAGTAGGAATGATGTAGAGAAAGCTAATGGAAGATCCTATTTAACTGTTACTTAGAAAATATCTGGAATAATATGGCTCAATGAATATTTATAATATGTTTGATTAATTAAAATAATTATTTTCCTGTGATTATAAAATTGTTTAATTATCTATTTGTTATGGAAGTTGCTTTTGAATATGATAAAACAGCAAACTCAGCATGATCCTTAAAGTTGCACTCAGCCTCTGAATTTGCTTGCCAGATGAAATTAGATGAGGTTATTTATATCTACTACTTCTGAGAAGTGCACTAAACTGTGAATTCAGATACCTAGATTTTAATTCCACTTTTGTCTAAACTGATTCTTGATAAGTAAGTTTCCCTTCTCTGGGCCCAGTTTCCTTGTCTCTCAAATTAAGGAGTTGGACTAGATGATCTATATGTATCTTTGTAATTCTAGTTAAGTCTGGGACTACTGCTGATGCAGAGTAATGGTGTTTGTGTATTCAGAACACCAAAATCAATGGTTGAACATTTTTGAAACATTTTTTATTTCTTCCTAGTTTAATGATTGATAATATTTATTGCACTATAATGTAATTTGAGGCATACACATTATTTTGGCACTGGGAACAGATTTGTGTTCTTAAGTCTATTGAACTGTTATGAAGATTTGGGGCTAAAAATGTATATACATGGAAATACTTTTGTTTGCAGTCAAGCATGACTATCTGCTGGCAGACATAGATCTGTTCAGAGTCTTAGGTCCCATTATAGTGATTCTATACCTTCAGGAGGATTAATAAATTCTTATCAAATTGTGATTGTTTTGGTTACTCTGATTGCCATGAATTTGTAATCTGAATTCTTCATCATTGTTTTTGACTCAAATATTGCCAAATATTCCAATAGTTCAAATGTGTGGGTTTTTTTTTTATTTATTGCTTTTTTGTTTTATGTTTTTTAAACTCTAGGTGCTATTTTCAAATTTTGGTGCAAAGCTTGGCTGTCCATCTTGGATTGGACTCCAAGCTGCCTATATACCTTTTAAAACCACACAAGAAATGGGGATTAAAATTTATTTCAAATACTTATTTGTAGTGATTTATCTACATTTAGATTCTCAATAAGGATTATTTTTAGCCAAAACCGGTTTGGCTCAGTGGATAGAGCGTCGGCCTGCAGACTGAAAGGTCCCAGGTTCGATTCTGGTCAGGAGCATGTACCTTGGTTGCAGGCCCATCTCCAGTGGGAGGCGTGCAGGAGGCAGCTGATAGATGTCTCTCTCTCATTGATGTTTCTAACTCTCTATCCGTCCCCTTCCTCTCTGTAAAAAAACAATAAAATAAATTTAAAAAAAGATTATTTTTAATTTAGATTGTGTTTATTAAAATATTTTTCATAAAGCATGGTAAGTTCTTAAGTTCTTGAAGGTATTGGTATGTCTAAAATCAGCTACTGATAAGAATTGGTATTCATGTGATGTTTCCTTTGATTAATGTAATATTTATTTTCTTTCTCTCAATATATTTGGGATCATCTTATGTTTCTTAAAAAAAAACAAATTGGCAGAAAAGGTAAATTCAAGGTTTAACTTTGATCTGCAATTAAAAAATATTTACAGTATTATAAAAAATCTGATTAAACAAACAATACACTCAGGATAGGGTGGTAGCACTTCTGCCAACTGTAAAATTTCCTCCCTGACTCTCAATTTCTTCACCTTTAGAACAGGAAAAGTAACAGCTATAGGCCTACTTCTTTATAGGTTAAAAAATGCTGTAGGTGGTATATTATACAAGTATAAATAGGATATTTTGTTCAAATACAATAAAAGCAAAAAGTATACAGATGTAACATGATGCTTTTAAGATTTTTCACATGTTGATGACATCATGGGCAGGATCTCAGCTTGAAGTTTGATTTTGTAAGAAAATAAACACTGCCTTATTTTTTACTTCTGAGTGAAATTTGAACTCATAAATCAAACTATGAAATAAATAACCTTATGAAAAATGACTCCAATGAAGGTTTTAAAATACCATATTCCCTTATTCAGTGGTTACTTGTCAGTATTTTACTTGGGCTTGATTAACTCTGGTCCTGTGTCTTAAAAGTTAATTCCACATCTCCTGAGGCCTCTTCATAAACCCATATATCCTTCTTTCTGGTAAGCTGATTTCATCCTCGCTTTTCTTGGGGGAAATAGTTGTACATTTTCTGATGCTCTTCAACCTCCTACTATCTAAAAAACATCCCTACTTCTTCCTATTGTCTTTCATTCTGAGTCGATGAACTGTTTCTTTCTTGTTCAAGGCGGATTTGTTCACCCGGATCCTTAACCCCAATGCTCATCATCTCTGCCAGACTTGTTCTATAGTTATATCCTTTCTCCAGTATCTCTAACTTCTTCCTCCTTGTCGAACACTTTCCTTATAGCAGACTATAAACATGTTCCAATCTGATTCACTTTTAAAATATAGAATTTTTTCACTTGCCCAAAATAATAAAAGTAATCTTTCTTAACATTTATCTCCTTCATTTTCTTCAACTTTTCAATAAGTCTATACTAAGCTGCTTCACTTTTCAGTTTACCTCTTCAAAACTCATCATAAAATCAGTGTCCCTAGTGACAGAATCATCTCTTAATTGCCAAATCCAATAAAATGTTTCTTGGCTGCATTTTCTTCCACTGTTGACCTTTTTCCATTTTTTTGGGATGGCTTTTCCTTTGGCTTCCAAGCATTGCAGCAATATTGGTTTTACTCTTCTCTATTTCTTACCCTCACCATCCTCCATCCCTCTCCTCCCTGACTGAACACAAACTATGCTATCAGAGTGATTCCTTCAAAATCAAAGTGTGACCATGCCATACTTTTTAATACTATTCTTTTTTTTAGCAGGTCACCTCTGACACAATGCCAGCAGCGAAAGAGGGGGCACCATCCTGATACTTCCAGGTGGAGGTGAAAGTTCAGTCTCTCCACCATATATCCAGTGACACCATTCTGGCAAGGAAGAAGAGGAATGCATTGTTCCCCTTCCCTAGTGTCCACTGGAGGAGTGGGAGACCTTATTCCTGCCGGAACACATTGAAAGTTCCAGCAGGAGTGAGACTTCCAATTAACCCCCTAATTCAGAGCGAAAAAAGTGGCTTGTTACGGTTCAGAAGGGTCTCCACGTGGCTCCATTGACACTCTAGGAGGCTTCCTTTTGTGGGTGGAATTAAGATCTCTATTCCCCTTTCGATATTCTTTAATTCTGAGGAGACAGAAGGAAGCTAGATAGACAGGGGTGAGACCACAGGAAAGGAAATAGAACTGGGAACCCAACAAAGCAGAGTTACTAGGGCATTCCAACTGAGCAGGGAAGGAAGGGCATTCATGAGAGAGGCATGGACTTAAAAAAATGTATGGATGTTGCTAAGACAGGCAGTGTGCAGATAACCAGTCACAAGCTGGTAAGGCCTATAAACCCATCCAAAGGATATTGCTAAGGCAGAATTCTTTGAAAAAACCTATTAGGAGTTAGCAAGACTACACACCCCCTAAATTAAAAGGCATATACTTCCTTCTCTCTCCTCTTCTCTTCTCCTCCCCTCCCCTCCCCTTCTCTCCCCCCTCCCCTCCACTCTCCTCCCCTCCCTTCTACTCCCCTCCCCTCCCCTCCCCTCCTCTCCTCTCCTCCCTGGCACTCAGGGGTTCTTAACATTTCTTCCTGTGATGAGGGAACACATTCCTGCTTCTACATGGCTTATGGCCACATGGACCTCCACCCTTGGACTAATAGACTTTAATTAGCTTGGACATTAAACTAATCCTGACTATAACATGGAAAGGAAGCTCTGGACACTGGGCTGCTCTTGGAACCCCAGCTACACCTTTTCCAGGACTGGCTGCTCCCAATAAACTTTGCTCCTGTTCATTTTTTTTGTCTGTGACTTCATTCTTCGATTTTCACAAGACAGGAAATGGGACTCAACACCAACACTTTTTGGTATCAATTCCACCCAGAGGGCAATAGGGTGTCTCTTAACTGCTGGGTCTAGGCTCCCTATTTAACCTTTCTTGACAGGGATGAGTATGAGACATCTTTTGTTTCTTTTTATCTTTTTCCATTGTTGTTTAGCTGGAGCAGGATGCTTGTTGCTAAATGTTTTCTGTTTTTCTAGGTTGCCCTTTTTCTAGTCTTTTGGCCCGAGAGAGCAGGCTTTTCCTAAGGCTTTTGTTATTTCTTTTGTCTGTTCCTGTTGATGTTTATGGATTGCCAGCTTTCCCATACCTCCTTTGGTATATGTGAGATACAAGAAAAACTAGGGAAACCATTGCCTTGCTGTTCCCGGGTCTTGTGGAACCCAGTTTGCTTGCCTTCTGTCTTCCCAGTCTATGGTTTATTGATATGTAATACCCTATCTCCATTTATTTCTATGTCTTTATTTATGGGCCTTAATTTATGAAATTTTCTTGTGAATGTATGCAAGGCCTAGTACATTAATATTTTATTAGCAATTTATATAAGAATGAGCATGACTAGGATAAATCCATGTGGATAATGGGCACCTATTATTCGCTTTATTTGTCCAGTTTCAAAGTGACTTTGTGACATGGTACCTTAGAGTGGGAACAAACTGAGGTCTGATCATTATTTCTAATTTATGTTGAAGTATACACTCTAGATTGAAGCTCTTTGTTCCCACAGGAGCTATAAAAGGAAATAAAGTTTTAAGAAACACTTGGAAATAAGTTTACAGTGTCACCAGCTTTCTTGTGGCCTTATTTGTTTGAACATTTGATTCAATCTTTTTTGGCCTGAATATATATATTATGAAAAGTGTATTTTAATTGGCATATTCTGCACCAGTTTATTTTTACAGCTATAGCAATATAAGATTTAATATATTCATAGATTAAAATGTGTTCCTTTTGCTCACATGGTGTAGCAAAATAAGAATGATGTAGAAGTAGATTTAAAAAAATATCTACCAGGTAATAGCTGATTTCCCAAATTAATCTTAGCAAATATCCTTATTGTATCACTTCTTTTTCTCAAATGGAGATTCCTGAAATGATCAATGTATTATTTGTCAAAAACTTGAGAACTCCAGCCGAGCATCCTTTGCTCAATCATTCTTAACTATTATGGGAAAGAAGTCATTTGTCACATATCCACCATTGCTTACCTTTGTCTCATGAACATGACTTTCAAAAAGGTTTTGTTGTAGAGAGAGATAATAAACAATTAAGAACCCCTGAATGACCTGTTTTAGTCCATTTACTATAGATACCCTTACAGTTTAGCTATAGTTTGGGGGAGAAATATCGATAGACTTGGACTTTGCTATATTTGATTCTAATATACATTCCCTTGAATGTGTGTTGGTAACACCTGTCCAAAATATGTGCTTTTGGTATATGAAGAGACATCACATGTTTAATTTATTAGGTTTGAGGGAATTCAACAGTATGCCTACGGTATAAATAACAGGGGTTGGGAAGATCTGCTGGATTTTATATACTGATGATTTCCTGGGGCTTTAGAGGAGGTCATGACTCTTGTTGGTCATGGTAATTATAGATTCTTCTTCATCATCATCATCTTTATTGCTACTCACATTAAGGGGGAGATTTCTCTTTATCAGATACTGCACTAACATGCTTTGCATGCATTATCACACTTAACCCACCCACCAATGAGAGAGTTATTAGCATTAACTTTTTTTGACAAATGAGAAAATTAAGAATTGAAGACGTTAATTTATTACAAGTCACAAAGCAAATGAATTATAAAGCTGAAACGTGGCTTTCTTACCCAGAGGCCATAGGTGATCATTTCACCATACTGCTCCTATGCGGGAGACAGAACTTGAATCAGGCTTGGAAGGAAGCCTAGATATTAATGTGTGAAGTATGTCTAGGAGGTCAACATGGTTGTTGTCCTTACCTTCTGAAATATGTTCCTGATGCAAGTATTGGATACATTATTACACAGTACTGTTAAATAATTACAGTACATATGTAAAAGGCAAGTACATTGATAAATAGAAAAATTGATCCAAGTGCAGAATTGTGTTAAGGATTTTTGAGGCAGCTTAACTCTTCTGTATTTTTTATATTGACTGTTGTTTCTAAGGAAGTTTGGTGATTCCAGGCATGTTGTTTTGTTTTGTTTTGTTTTGTTTATCCAAAAAAGGATTAGAGAACTTCGTGTGACTTACTATGGTATTTTTCTTCTCATGCGTTTTAGAGAACTGCTTACATTTGCTGGATGCTTTTAAGAAGGAAGAACACCTATGAGTCTCTCTTGTGTCAGTGTTGGTTTTGTTTAAAATTTGGAAGTGAGCAGATACACTTATTTTCATAAATCAAGAACTAAGAAATATGGCTTGGTTTAGATATCATATATACGTTTTTGAGGTTTTAGGATTCAATAACTTCCAAACAGATTGGTTGGTATTAGTATACTGTTACCAGAAATGGCACAGGTGATGCCCATTTCCTTTAAAAGATTAAAATTTTACTTTTCTAACAAAAAAGCTGAATGAATGGGTTTTCTCTGGAGGTTAGATATATTTTGCAAGTTCATAGAATTGTATGACAGAAAATGATGTGTCCTGACTACATCTCAGGAGAGGGAGCCTCTAGGACAGAAATTCAGTAAAGAGGATGAAGGGGGGGAAATTTGTTATTTTGAGAAGAAAAGGATGACTAAAGTAATAGCTACTTTAATTGAACATGCATTCTGACTGCGGTCCTTATCTATAAAAAGGTAGCTAATGTATCTATTTTATGGGGAAAAATAGAGAAGCAGACTACAGGGCAGTATAATCAATTCAAATTTCTTATTTTTTAAAATATTACTCCGTTATTTGTATGTATGTATGTATTTATTTATTTATTTCCCATCACCATTTATTAATCCCCTCTATGCCTTCTCTCACCTCCATTTACCCCTCAAATTAAATGTTAGGTAAATGTCCAATTATAATGTGAAAGAGTATCAAAAAGCAACCATTAAACATAGAAACATTTAAAGATATTGAAGAATATTACTTGTTTAAGGAAATACCAAGATCTTTGTTTGAAAAAAAAAATTTTAGAAGAGTTAAATATCTGTTACCACAGAGTCTATTGTTTCCTTTAAAATAATTTTCTTCAGGGAATATAAGAAATTTGTTTGTTTAGAAAATTGATTTATATGCAGCAATACACTCATTGTATAATTGAAGACAGGAGATGGCTGGTTACATGATATAATACATTTCTTGTTATATGTTTAGGCATGTACATTTTATAAATGGAAAAATTTCAATGATTGTTACTTTGAATTACAGAGCATTCATGTCTGAGGAAGGACTTTGGTTTTATTTTTTGGAAGGCAAAAACTTGAGCTGCATTTTTATTCATTCGAGTTCTGATAGAAGAGGAGGCCTTTAAGGAATTGTGTGAAGATGAAAGAGCATTTGGTGTGCTGAGGGAAGATGGCATTTTATTAAATGACTAGAGGCCCGGTGCATGAAAATTCATGCACTGGAGTGGGGGGAGGTTCCCTCAGCCCGGCCTGCCCCCTTTCACAGTGTGAGAGCCCTCAGGGGCGGGAGGCAACTCAGCGATCAGGGGAAGGCAACACCCCATCACACTTCTGCTGCTGCCACTGCCGACAGCGCAAGCCTCCCTGCTGGCCCTGGTTACCTGAGCCTTGAGTGGCCCTGGGTGGCTGGGTGGCCACCATTTGAGGCTTGTCTGTGCCTCAGGTGTCAGCTGGGCAGCTGCCATCCAACTGTTGCCTGTGCCTCGGGCTGGCCCTGGGTGGCTGGGGGGCGTAAGCCAAATCTGGCTGAACCATGCACCTGTTGTCCTCCCGACTGGGCTGAATGTACTGTGGGACTCCAGCAGCAAGTGCAAGGAGTGGGCAGACTCACCTGAGGGTGGACTGGCCTCACCGTGTGCCTGCCACCCCCTGGCGGGCTGAGGGGACTGGGAGCTGCCATGTTGTGGCTATGGGCGCCACCATCTTTGTGACTGTGTGATCGTCAATTTGCATATTCCTTCTTTATGAGATATGAGAGTGTTTTGGAATGGACTTCAGAATGATAGATGGCTATGCATTAAGCTAGTATTCTGAAATTTGAGAAGAGTGAAAATTATATCATACCCATATAAGGGAAATCTGTTAGAATAAAGCAGTATAATAATGAAAAACCATTTAATGAAATTATATGAAATGGTAACTATTTGGAATAATTTGCAATAAGCCAAATGGTTTCTCTTTGAGTAAAATGAAGAGAGAGAGTGTGTATGTCTGTGTGTGTGTGTGTGCATGCACATGTGTGTATTTATAAAACATATGCTAGACAGGTAGTCAATGAGAAATAGTACAGAGTTGGTCCTGTCGGTTCTTAATATCTGTGACTGAGTTCTGTTTTGATTGAGGAGAAAAGAGTTATAATTAAGTAAATAATTTTCATAGGATCTGCAAAATGCAATACTAAGGAAAATTGATGATTTTTAGGAGTCCCAGGAAAGACCCCTGAAAACATCCACAGAGACCATGGAAAGCTTCAATTGGAAGGGGTATGTTGATTGAGATCTAACAAATAAGTGGGATAGGGCCAAGATTCAGTGAAGAAGGGGCTATAATTGAGGAACATTATGCATGGCTATAGCAAATAACATCTCTTAAACTCAGAAAAGAAAAATAATACTTATTTAAATAGGTAGGAGTTCAGTGTTATATTGTGATTTATAATAAGAAATATATATATATTTGTCTTCTTCCCTGGTCCCTGCACTGAACACCTAAAACCTTTATAATTTCCTAAGTACTGAGAGTTGTTAGGTATCTTTTTTATGTTAATGAGGTAGCTTTTGTACCCCATTTCAGGATGGAGCCTGCAACTTTCATTCCTACTTCCCTAACCTCCAGGAAGGTGAGAAGGGCTGGAGGTTGAATCAACTGCCAAATGGCCAAATGATTTAATTATTCATGCTTATTAGTGAAGAATTTTATAAAAACCTAAAAGAACTGGATTCAGAAATCTTCCCATTGGTGGAACACATGAAGATTTCAAAGCTCAACCATGGAAACTCTGTGCCCTTCCTACAGCAGCCCCTACCCCCAATGCCTCTCTTTCATCTCTGTGCTCCTGACATACATCCTTTGTAATAAACTGGTAATCTGATAAGTAAGATGTTTCTATGAGTTATGTGAGCTGCTCTAGCAAATTAATGAAACCCGAAGAGGAGGTCATGGAACCTCTGGTTTATAGTCAGTCGGTTAGGAGTACTGGTAACAACCTGGAATTGCAGCTGGCCTCTCAAGTGTAAAGAAAGCATAGTTGGAATCCCCGATTTATAGCTGGACAGTCAGAAGCACAGATGATCACTTTGCTTGCAACAGACTTATAAAGTGGGGCATGAGGCAGGCTTTTAGGACTGAGTCCTTAAACTGAGGAGGTTTATGCTATCTCTGGGTAGGTAGTATCAGAATTCAGTTGATTTCTTAGACATCCTGCTGGTGTCTGAGAATTGCTTGATATTGTTTGGGACTCTCCCCAACCCTCCTCCCACCACACACACACACACACACACACACACGCACACCATGTTGGAATTTGGTCTAGGAAGCCAAAAGATTGTGTTTGAAAGATGCAGTGAAATAGCAAGCATCAAGAATAAGTGGGTCTACAGAAAATGGTAGATGCTTATCACACTTATCTTGTCAACTGTGCTAGAAAGTTTGCACTTTATGCCAAAAGCAATGGTAAACCATTCAAAGGTTTTAAAAGGGGGTAATTGTGACATCAGAATTTCATTTAAAGCATAATGTGGCTGCACTGTTGGGGAAGGATTTGGCAGATAATAAAACATGGGCAGACCATCAGATAGCCTGCGATCCAGGAGAGAATTTATGGTGACATGAATTCAAATAATGAGAATGCAGATGGGAGGAAGAAGACAGAGCTAATAGAAATTTAGCAAGTGAAATATAAGGAATTATACTGAATAGAGAGAATGAAAAATAAAAGGGTAGTGAAGGCTATTGTCTAGAATGCTCTTAGTAATTGGTTTAATGGTGGTATCAGTTATTGAGACAAGAATTAAAAGGAGGTTAATGCTGAGTTCAGCTGGATATGCATTGTAAGGCTTGTGGGGTGTTGAGGTAAAAAGGCTGGTGGAGAACTGGGTCTGGAAAAGTCTGGCTGCAGGCAGTGGGTTAGGTTTCATTAGCATGTAGGTGATATTTGACCTTAGGAGAGGAAGACTTTACTCAGGGAGAGCATGTAGAGAGCAATAGGAAGGAGATATAGGATAAAACCCTGAGAGATATCAGCATTTAAGGGGAAGACAAAAGAAAAGTGGTCTACAAAGCTGGAGTTTCTTAGCATGTAGGTAGGAAAGATGAAATGTGTCCAGTGTCAAATAAATAGAATATTTGAAAAATTAAGGATTTGATTAATATTTTCAGGCACTATAGATAAGAAAAGTGAGAGAAAGATTTAAAATGTCTAATGGATTTGGCAACAAAGAACAAATTCAGAGTAGAGTTTGATAAAATTCCGAATCCATTGAATGTACCTACTCTTTTCTTTGACAGTTCTTACTGATTTGTTGGGACATATGACTTTGTTGACCACTGCCCACTTTAAAATAGGACATTATTAGTTCTAAATTAACAAGATAATGACTTGCCATCTTCCTGATACATTTCCTCCTGAAATTTGGGATGCTACAAACAATATAGAAATTTACTTTTTTTATTCTAGTCTGTGAAACTATGATCAACAGTGAGCATGAGACCAGCGCCTAAATTTGTTGTATGCTTGGATCCTTAAAGTTTATAGTGTAACCACTTATCAATACTGAATAACAATATTATGTGAAAAGATATATGTATTATTTTTCATAGGTTTGTTTCATGGTGGGAGAAAATATTGACTGTATTGGACCTGAAAGAAGACATGTGCTTCTGCAAATTTTATTATATATGTTTTAAGGTTAATCACTTTTTTATGAAATATGTGTGTGTGTGCGTGCGCGTGTGCGCGCACGCGCGCATGTGTATGTCTGCACTGTGGTATTTCTTATTCTGTATTGTAGTAAAAAAAGTTTCAGAGTTACTGTTATAGTAGAAACAATATGGTAGGTGTAATGAAAATACCAGTGTTTGAAACACAAATCTGCTACTTGGCTGCTTTGTGATGTGGGCAAATTTCTAAATCTCTTTGAGTCTTTTGTTCTTATCTTTGAAACTAGAAGACTGGTGCATAAAATTTGTGCATGAGGCAGGCACGGGGAGGAGAGACCCTTCAGCTCAGCCTTCACCATCTCCAATCCAGGACCTCTTGATATTGGGCAAAAACCAGCAGTTGGACATCCCTCTCACAATCCTGGACCGCTGGCTCCTAATCGCTCACCTGCTTGCCTGCCTGGTCGCTCCTAACTTCCCCCTCCTGGCCTGATCGCCTCTCACTGCCTCTGCATGCCAGCCTGATTGCCTTTAACTGCACCTCTGCTGCCAGCCAGGTCGCTTCCAACTGCCCACTCCCTGCTGTCCAGGTTGCTCCTAACTATCCCCCTCCCCCTCAGCTGCCAACCTGGTTGCCCCTAAATGCCCCCCCTGCCGACCAATCGCCCCTCACTACACTTCCTGCCTGCCTAATCACCCCCAACTGCTCCCCTATTGAACTGGTCATCCTCAACTGCACCACCCTACTGGCCGGGTCGCCCCTGACTGCCCCCCCCCCCACCCACTGGCCTGGTTGCCCCCAACTGCCTCCTCTTCTGGCTTGGTTGCCCCTCATGCCCCTCCCCACCCCTGACAGCCTGGTCACCCCACACAGTTGTTTGGTCGTCCCTCACTAATCCCCCTGCCAGCCTGGTCATAGGCAGCCATCTTGTGAGGATGTGGCAGTCAATTTGCTTATTACCTTTTTATTATATAGGAAATGATATTGTCAAGTGTTTCATAGATCAATCAAGCATCTCATGAACCTCACTGCTAGTGTATGTGTAGCATTTATGGCAGAAATCAATGAAGTGTCTTTCCTTTACTTCATTTTGTCTGGTTTTCTTACTTTAACAAAAAAAGTATCCCTATTTGGGTAGCTTAGGTAGGTTAGAGCATTGTCCCGATATGTCAAGGTTGTGGGTTCAATCCCAGGTCAGGGCTCATGCAAGTATCAACCAATTAATGCATACATAAGTAGAATAAAAATTGATGATTCTCTCTCCCTTCCTCTGTCTCTAAAATAAATTAATAAAAAATAAATTAAAAATAGAGGCAAATTTTGTGAAGAATGAAGTGCAGCTTTTAAGTATACAATTTGATGAGTTTTGATAGTTGAATATTCTTGCATATGCAGTGCTCTTGGCAAGATAGAGAACATTTCCATCAGCTCAGACTTTCCTTATAACCACTTCCCATTAATCTGTATTTCCTTTGGCAACTGCTGTTCTGATTTCTACCATAGATCAATTTACTGTTCTTCAACATTATATAAATGAAATAATTCACTATATACTCTTCCTTCTTTTTAAGTTCAATATACTTTTGAAAGTCATTCATGTTGCATTTATTAAGAGTTCATTATTGTGTTTTATGCTGAGTAGTGTTCTACAGAGAGCAGGCCAAAGCTTTCAGCCTGACATTCCCCAAAGGCTCCCGGACTGCTAAACGGTGCAGGCTGGGCTGAGGGACCCCACTTCCACTTGAGTGCACAAATGTCATGCACTGGGCCTGTAGTATATATAAAAGCCCAAGTACCGTTTGACTGCATGACTGGTAGCTATGATGTGCACTAACCACCAAGAGCAGATGCTCAATATAGGAGCTGCCCATGGTGGTCAGTGTGCTCCCACAGTATACTGCTCAGCTGACCAATGGCACCAGATGCCATGCTCAAGGCTGGTAAGCCTCTCCCACAGACATTCCCACTGTGTACCCTTCCCCCACTTGGAGTGGGACCATGACCAGCATTGAGACTAACTGGGCCCAAGACCATGGCTGCTTCTCAGTCATGGATGTGCTGGTATTGCCCTAGGACAGAACACGGAAACCACAGCAGAGCGGCAGCAAACCTACCAAGTGGTGGCAGTGGCATGCACAGTGGGGCTGGGATGAGTAGGATCGGCATGGTGCCAGGCCCGGGCTTGGGCTCCTCCTGGCTGCCTTCCGTTTTGTGTAGTATTACACCCACTGGGGATGTAGGACTTGGTTTCGGCTGATCCCTGTAGGCCAGGCCTCTAGTTACAAATAAGCTGCTATAACTTTCATGTACACATTTTTTTTTGCACATGTATACTCTTTCCTTGGAGTGAAAATGGTGGGTTTCCGAGTGTGTATAAATAGTGAACCTTTTATTACATGGGATTGTCAAATAGTTTTCTAAAGTAGGTGTACTAGTTTACTTTCTCACCAATGATATGAAAACTCTGGTAGGTCCCCTTCCTTGGCAACATTTGAAATTCTCAAGTCTTTTTAAAAACAGCTGTTTTAGTGATGTCAAGTGGTAGCTTACTGTTTTTTGCTTTTTTTGTTGTTGTTATTTTTTGTAAAATACACCTTTCGCTGAAGAAAGAAAGACTGCCTCTTGTTTCTTTGGAAGTTCAGGCACCACAGTAGCTTTTCTTTCTTTCTTTTTCTTTATTGATTAAGGTATTAGATGTGTGTCCTTATCCCCCTATCGTATCCTCCCCACCCCTGCTCATGCCCTCACCCCCCTGGTGTCTGTGTCCATTGGTTAGGCTTACAAGCATGCATACAAGTTCTTTGGTTGATCTCTCCCTTTTACCCCACCCTCCCCTACCTTCCCTCTGTGGTTTGATAGTCTGATCGATGCTTCTCTATCTCTGGATCTGTTTTTGTTCATCATTTTATGTTGTCCATTATATTCCACAAATGAGTGAGATCATGTGATATTTATCTTTTTCTGATTGACTTATTTCACTTAGCATAATGCTTTCCAGGCCCATCCATGCTGCTGCAAATAGTAGGAGTTCTTTCCTTTTTACAGCAGCATAGCATTCCATTGTGTAGATGTACCACAGTTTTTAAACCATTCATCTGCTAATGGGCACTTAGGCTGTTTCCAAATCTTAGCCATTGTATATTTTGCTGGTATGAACATAGGAATGCATATATCCTTTCTGTGGTTTTTAATTTGCATTACCTTGATGATTAATGATGTTGAGCACATTGTCATGTGCTTTTTGGCCATTTGTATGTATTTTCCTATTTGAAACTAGAGGCCCGGTGCAAGAAGTTTATGCACAGTTAGGGTCTCTAGGTCTGGCTGGCAATCAGGGCCGATCTGTGGAGTGACCTTCAGGGCAATTGGGGAGCCCCCGCTGTCATCTGTCTTGGCTGGCCTGGAGCCACCCAGTCACTTGTCAGCCCCGTCCCCCACCGCTACTACTGGTCACCTCCCTCTGCAGGGCAATTGGCAAAGCAATTGGGAGGGGGTCTTCTGGTACCTGCCTTGGCTGGCCTGGGGTCTGTAGGCTGGGGAAAACTTCTGCATTGAGTGTCTGGTCAGTGCATGTCATAGTGACCAATTGTTCCACTGGTCATTCTGCCATTTGGTCGATTTGCATATTAGGCTTTTATTATATAGGATAGGATGATTGGTGAGATTTTTTTTATTGTTGTAAGAGTTATTTATGTATTCTGAATTTTCATCTTTCCCCAGTATATGTACTGAATATATTTTCTCCCAATATGTGGCTTAGATTTTAATTTTCTTGTGTCTTTTGAAGAATAGAAACTATTAATCTTTTTTGAGGTTTAATTTATTGTGTTTCCTTTATACTTAGTGGTGTTTTTTTCCTCTCTAGGAAATTTTTGCCTTCTTCTAGGTCATAAAGGGCTTCTCAATATTTTATTCTGGAGGTTTTATGGGTGAAGCATTTAAGCATAGGTTTATAAATTATCTAGAAATAATTTTTATGTAAAGTTTTTGTCTTAGACTTTAATATCCACTTGTTCTGGCATCATTCACTGAAAATACATTCTTTACTCACTGTCATATTTAAAATGTTCAAAGATATATTGTAAACACATACAATGTGGAAAAATAAAGATCACAGTGTTTGAGTATATGTGAACTACCTTACAATATTGATCATCTATAGGTCTGATTCAACATAAAAAGAAAAAATAATTGCCTTAGAATTATTAAGGATTACATGTGTTTATAATATGCTTTATAATTATACTCGGAGCCCAGCATGCAAAATCGTGTGGCCCCGCCCACACACCTGCCACCCTGCCTTGACACCCGAATCTCTTCATGTAGAGTTCCAGCATGCCTGGCCCTGCCCCTAACACCTCTGGCCTTCTCTGGATGGTTCAGGCCCTGCCCTCAAGTTGTCTCAGGCTGGACTCACTTGCTCTGGGTGCCTACCCGCTTCCACCCCATCTCCAGAGCAACATCCTGCCACACACATGCAGTCAGTCATTACACATTACAGCATCCTGACCATTAGCATATTAGCTCTTTATTATTATGATATAGCTCTATGAAATTGTCTTTTTCTCACAATTTAGAATATAATCCTTGAGGAAAATATGAATGTACTTTTCTTATTGTAACTGAGGAGAAGACTAGTCATCCTTGGTGGTTATTGATTCTGGCAAGTCTAGTGTTCTACCAATAAAGAAGTCAGGTATTCCCTTCTAATGAACAGAAGTGGTCTCTAGAAAAACCTGAGCAAGTGCACTGCCCTGAGTAGCAGAATAGTTGTTGCATCACAAAATATTAGGGAATATATACACACTAAACATTTTAATTTAAAAAGACCATAAAATTTCAGGTAATAGGTTATATGCTTTTCCTATTCTTGTGAGGAAAAAGTGTTATATAGAAATATACAGGTTAGGGCAAAAGTTGGCTTACAGTTATAAGTATGTGAAACACAACACTCATTCTTGTATTATTACTTCTTAACTAGAGGCCGGATACACGAAATTCATGCACGGGTAAGGTCCCTAGGCCTGGCTGCCGATCAGGGCCAATCAGGTTTCCCACCACCTCGCCTCCCTGCCTCCCCTCTTCTTCCTTCTCTCACTCCCTCAGTGCCCTGCCACCACCACTGGTCGCACTGCCCCCTGTTGGTCAGCACACATCATAGTGAAGATTGAATTTCCAGTCTCCTGGCTGAACTCCTGAGGGGACACTTTGCATATTAGCCATATATACACACACACACACACACACACACACACACACACACACACACACACTAGAGGCCTGGTGCATGAAATTTATGCATGAGGTGGGGTCCCCTCAGCCCAGCCTACACCCTCTTGAATCCAAGACCCCTAACAGGATGACCAACCGCTGGTTTAGTCAAGATCCCAGGTCAGACATCCCTCCTACAACCCTGGACCGCTGACTTCTGACTGCTCACCTGCCTGTATGCCTGCCTGATCACCCTTAACTGCCCCCCGCTGCCAGCATGATTATCTCCAAGTACCTCCCTTTGCCAGCCTGGTTGCCCCTAACTGCCACCCCTGCTGGTCTGGTCATCCTTTTCTGCCCCCTGGCCTAGTTGCCCCTCACTGTCCCCCCTGCCAGCCTGGTCGCCCCCAATTTCCTGCTCCTGCTGGCCTGATTGCCCCTTACCAACTCCCCTGCTGTCCTGATCACTCTGAACTTTCCACCCCCACCATCCTGGTTGCCTCCAACTGCCTCCCTTGCTGGCCTGGTCACCACCAACTGCCGACCCTAACAGTCTGGTCATCCCCAACTGCCCCCCTGCCAGCCTGGTTGCCCCATGCAGCCTGAAGTTCAGTTGTTTGGTCATCCCTCACTGACCCCCCTGCTGACCTGGTCACCCCAGACAGCCTGCTGTTTGGTCATCCATTCAGTTGTGACAGCTCCTGGCTTTTTATATATTAGGAATATTTTATTACTAGAGGCACAGTGCACAAAATTTATTCATTCAAGGGGAGGGGTTTCATCAGCCTGGCCTGCATCCTCTTGCAGTCAGAGCTTCTTAGCGCTGTCGCAGAGGCAGGAGAGGCTCCCATCAACACTGCTGTGCTCACAAGCCATGAGCCTGGCTTCTGGCTGAGCAGACTCCCCCTTTGGGAGTGCACTGACCACCAGGCGGCAGCTCCTGCATTGAGCATTTGTCCCCTGGTGATCAGTGTGCATCATAGCAACTGATGATTCTGCTGTTGGGCTCTCCATCATCCCCCCAGGGGTCCCAGATTGCAAGAGGGTGCAGGCCAGGCCAAGGGACCCCACCGGTACACAATCAGAGCTGGGGAGGGATGTGGGCTTCAGAGTGTTTCTGGCCCATCTTGCCCAGTCCTGAATCACCTGGACCCCAGCAGCAAGCTAACCTACTGGTCAGAGTATCTGTCCCCTGGTGGTCAGTGCACATCATAGTGACTGGTCGGCCAGTTGACTCTTTGCCCCCTTGTGGTCATAGTGATCAGTTGAGCAGCCATAACTTATCATTAGCATATTACGGTTTGATTGGTTCAATGGCCGACTGGCAGACTAGAGACTCAGCATATTAGGCTTTTATTATATAAGATTTTAAATATGAATAATTGTAAGCCTAATCTTCTTTCAACCTGTATTGAACAGAATTGACAATCTTAGCCTGTATAAAATAGATATACCCGAAGATGAATAAATGAGACTTATATCTGCATCTACAGTGATAGCCCATTTATATCTCTTAATCTTTAGTGGCATGTTAACTGTCAGCATGGTTATCACCCTGAAATGTGACATAAAGATTTTAAAATTGCCCAAGGGCATAAATGACTGTTGACTTTACATTAATCCTTAGAGCACAGGTATCAAACCACTGTCATTTAGTAAACACATAGGTAGTCATCATGTCAACAGTAATAATCCCAAAGAAGATTTAACAACTATCCAAACTGACAGAATACATCAGTGCTGGTACCTGACAAGCTAATTCTTAGGGAGTGTGTTTATACAGGTAGGAAGGCTGCTCCCTGAAGGAAAATGATCTGGTAATGGGGTTTAGAAGTAGGGTTGCAGTGGAGAATTTTGTTTGTATTTGGAAAGGTAAAAACTGGACTTAGATGCCATCAAGTGAATATAGCATTAGAAAGTACCAAAATTTGTTTCCCTGGAGTTATTTAGAACTTCCAATTGATGTAAGAAAAGGAAAAATAAATATGTTGTTTTCCTCAAAAGATATATAGTGATACTTCCTGTCAATTGAATTTTTGATTAAATGTCCTTTGAATATCAGTTTTATGTACATTTTAAAATGTTCATAGTATTGACACTAATTCCTCATGTTATCATATAGAAAACTGCTTTGGAACTGTAGCTCAACACAAAATGTTAAAATATAACAGTTTTCCACAGAGATATTACATTTGTGAAGGAAAAATAACATATATATCAAAATTTAATAATATTAGAAAGTTTTAGATCCATATAGGGTGAAAAGGAGAGCAAAGGGTTCTTAATGTATCTAATGTTTACTGTTAGTTTTGATTACTTCTAATTAGAAATGAAAAAAATAAGTAGAGCTCTCTTAGATGCAATTCACCTTTAGTACCTAATAACTGAGCCTATATAATAAAATGGTTATATGTAAATTGACCAAATGGCAGAATGACCAGTCGGTGGGAGACGGGGCCAGCCAAGGAACATACCATTGCGCAGAAGGAGGGGATAGCAATGGTGTGTGGGGGGGTAGGTGGCAGCAATCCACAGTGGGGCAGTAGGCCCAGTGCCATTCCCTGATCACCTGTCTGGTCACCTCTCACAGAGGGAGACCACGGGCAACAGCAGCAGCAGGGAGATTCAGAAATGGGCTGGCAGCTCCCTGTGCCCAGATAGGCCCACCAGGGTCACCTCCTGCAGAGGGAGGCCACTGGAGGCTGTGGTGCAATGATGGGAAGGGCTGGCTGTTCGCCACCAGTTCCATCCCCTGACCAGCCTGCCAGTCATCTCTCACAGAGGGAGGCCAGCCTGTAGCTTAGACCCACTCCCTAGCTGTCAGTTGGACATCCCCTGAGAGCTCCTGGACTGAGAAAGGGCACAGGCTGGGCTGAGGAAACCCACTGAATGCATGAATTTTCATGCGCTGGGCCTCTAATATTATGTAAGTGGCATTTTAGAGGATTCTGTTTGTTCTGACCTGTATTCTCTTAGAACCACAACCCCTTAGAGCACTATGTCACATACCATTGTCCACCTGCCTGGAAACAAATGGATGAGTGGCCATCTGACACTTTCAGAGGAGAAATTGGCATTAAAACCAGGAAGCCCCCAGTTAGGGCCGGGTCCTAATACAGAGGAGTTCTAAACTCTGGAGTTGGAGGTCTGATCTCCAGACAGAACAAAACAGATGCACAGTGTGAAGGCAATATGAGAGAGAATTTTCTGAGATCATCCAATAATTCTTTTAAGGGACCTAGCTGACCTTGGTTTCTGAGAAACCCCATAATTTTCCCAAGATTTGCACTTTTTGATCAATATTTAAGTTTTCTCTAATTGGTTTATGTTATTTGAGACCAAAATAACTTTGATTAAGGAAAAACAGGACTGGTTCTGGGAAAACAGCAATTTCTTATAATGTTTTAGTTTGAGTTTACCTAAAAGCAGACCCTGAGATGAGGATTTAAATGTAGAAACTAGTACTGATAGAAAGCACTAAAATGAACTAAAAGGTCACAGTAACTTCATTAATCTCTAAAGAGCCGGAATTTTTTGTTTGTTCAAAGGCTTGTGAGTCTAATTATCTACAATAATAAAATGGTAACATGCTAATTGACTATACCTTCACGGTGCCCACTAGACAATCAGGAGTGAGCATGCAAATGAACACAACAAAGATGGTGAGTTAATTTGCATTCACAGGCACTGAGCAGCCAGGGGCAGGTTGCTTGCGTTGTTGCCATGGTGATGATGCAGGTGTTCCACACCACTCTAGCCACTCAGTTCCTCTGGGCAGCATGGGAAGGCAGAAAGGCCGCTCCGGGCTGAAGCGAATGCCGTGCCAGCAGGCTGGGGAAGGAAGGCTCATTCTTGCATGAATCTTCATGCATTAGGCCTCTAGTAGTTATATATAAGTTAAAACTGCCTGTATTAATCCAAGGGTATGGAAATAAAATAAGGAAAATAATACAGCTATTGGGGTTTGTCTTATTCTCTGGTGACATCTTTATTGCTGATGGTATTTTAGGATAAAAAATGTATTTCACATTGGCTCTTTATTCATTTTGGATGAAATTAAGTCTAAACTTATTTAACAATAGATACATAATATCTTATTATTTTCTTCAGAAGTAGACCTTGAAACAAATACTGGGGTACAAGTAATTTATCTTGAATTAATTAATTTATTTTATTCAAGAAAGGGTGAAGTTAGATATGAAGAAAAGGCATCCAACAAAGGTTGTTTTTGTTCGTTGTTTTTTTTTTTAACAGAGGAAGGGAGAGGGAGGAGGATACAGAGTTAGAAACATCAGTGAGAGAGAAACACCAATTCACAACCAAGGTACATGCCCTTGACCTGAAGAGAACCTGGGACCCTTCATTCCACAGGCCAATGCTCTATCCACTGAGCCAAACCAGTTAGGACCAACAAAGGATTTTGTGTGTGTGTGTGTGTGTGTGTGTGTGTGTGTGTTTCCTCAAACAAGTTACTGATATAGGCAACTGATGCTTAATCACATTGGGAAAATAATTTGGGAGTCAATGTAAAACATACACAATCTGAGATATAAGGAAGATTATTTATATCATATCTTATCACCGATTGTATGAGAGTAGCTCATTAATGTTATCCCAATTCATACTTCTCATTTTGGGGAAAAAATGCAGACTGATATCCAGCAATAGCTCTTAAGCAAGAAATGTATAGACCTTGGATATTAGAAGATGGGCAGATGTTCCCTGCAGTTAAAAGAATAAGGATAGGCAAGTATAGACACTGTATTGAAAATGATGGTATAATATAAGATTGCTTTGATTTCTTGTTTTTGGCTGTATAGGACAGACAAAACATGTAAGAATCCCTTGTGAGTTAGAAAAGAGTAAACTAAATAGGGAGAATCATGGGTTTGTCTACCCAACCTCTCCTGTCCTCTCAAACAACAAATGGATCAATATGATCTAGGTTTAGAGAGTACCTCCCCTGAAATGTTTTTGTGTGAATGAATTTTAGAATAACATTGTTCTTTATTGAACTGAGGCAAAATATTGTAGCTCCTTGATAACAGCTTGCCACATTACAAATCACCACTTGCAAGGTTATACAAGGTGCCTTTAGAAAAAGCTAAATGAATTACTTCAAATAGTGTGTTTGTATTCAAAAGGGAAATAGCTGTTAGTTTGAGAGTGACAAGTCTTTTCTTTGAGTTTCAAAAGGCCCACTGCCTTGCTCTGCTTTTTTGAGTGCTGCCGGGAGCTGAAAGCCTGCCGTGAACAGGTAAATAGAAGGTATTTCTAATTGAGAAAGAAAATTAAAAAAGAATTTTGGTGAAACCGTCATAAGGTTACTCATTTTCTTATTGTAATATTTATAGACTTTGAGGTTGGTTAAACTAAATGTAATTTCAAACATAACATTTAGTTAATTTATTTTCTTAATCCTTCTTCAATTAACTTTCTTATGTAAAAAGTATTTCATACTTTTTAATATTGTTATGTTTTAAATCTGGAAGAATCTATATAATTTAACTGCCAATGGTATGTCTCAAAAAATATACCCATACAAACTCATGTACATATGTGCATAGATGGCATTTGGGGGAGGTGTACACACACACACATACCAGGTAACAGTAATCCTGTCATTTCTGCCTATCAAAGTGGACATTAATCATTAGCAACATTGGTTTGTAGTTGAGAGGAGATAGCCACTTGTTCAGCAATAGTGGCATGCAGGAGATAATTTTTCAGTGGTCTGTTGTATCCTTAACTGTTATTGTTTAACTAGAGGCCCAGTGCATGAAATTCGTGCATGGAGTGGGGATTCCCTCAACTCAGTCTTCATCTTCTTCAGTTGGGGATCCTTTGTGGGATATCCGACTGCATTTTAAACTGGCAGTCAGACATCCCTCTCACAATCTGGGACCACTGGCTCCTAACTCCTCACCTGATTGCCCCTAAATGTCTTCTCCTGCAGGCCTGATGTTGCCCCCAACTGTCCTCTTCTGCTGGACAATTTGGTTCCCATTATTCGGTTTCTATGCCAATCAGCATCAGACTCTGCCTCCTAGGCAGCCATTGGCTCCCCAGAGTACCCAGATTTGGTTCTCATTGGTCAGTTCCTATGCCTGTCAGCACAGAAGCCCCGCTTCCTAGGCAGCCATTGGTTCCCCACAGCACCCATCTTTGGTTCTGATTGGTTGGTTCCTATGCCAGTCAGTATCTCTAGGCCTATCTCTGGGCATGATCAAAGAGGTGAGGCTTAACAGCAGTCCTCCTGGAGGCCAGGAGAGAAAGAAAAGCCTGGCTGCTAGCGAAAAATCAGAAAGAAAGAAGGAGAGAAAGAGAGAGTTAAGTACACTGATCAACAGCTTCCACTGAGGCTGTAGATCAGACCCTGACTCACTTTCTGGGTCTCAGCCACCTGGGCAGTTAGTGCTGGTTGCCAGTCTGCAGTTGGGCAACCAAGTGCTGGTTTCCAGATGATTTGTGTTTGGTGGCAGGCTTGGCCCCTTTCTAAGCCTAAAGCCTCTGCTCCAGGCATTAGGCTTGGGAAATGTGCACCACCCCCTCCAATGGTCAGCTGGGAGTGACCTGGGTGCTGAGGAGGTTCCCGGGACCCAGGTATATATGCAGATTAACTGCCATCTTTGTTGCATTAATTTGCATACTGACTCTGATTGGCTGTGAGGATAGCAGAGGTACAGTCAATTTACATGTTTCTCTATTATTAGGTAAGATGACTTACCATGTGGGCAAAATCAAGTATGTTCATTTTATGCCTAAATAATGTTTTAGGATATATTGTACCACAAATACCTTCAAGGATTCCTATTGTCTCTCTTAGTTTACTTAACAATATTTTATGTAAAACATTCAGCTTACTAGTACTAGTTCTCTGGTAATTTGTGAACCTCACCTCATTTTGAAAATTTATTTTTTTTCTTAAGTTATATTAGCCAAAGTACACATTTCTTACTATTATTTCTCTGGATCTATTATGTTTGAGAATTTATCATCATATTAGTAATTGGAATGGTTGATTTGATGAGCCTTAGTGGGTAGAAGTAGGGACATGAAACACTTGCTATTCAATTGGTAGTCATAAGAAATTATATTTATGGAATTTCTGGGAACACTGCCACCTTGAATGTCTTAATCTGTGAACTCCTTTTCTAATTTTAGATTCTAGTAAGAAATAGGATAAGATAATACCAGTAAATTTCATGATAAAGGACCTAATGAATTAAAAAAGGTAGATTTGGAAAAAGAAAAAGTCAAGATGACCAATCTAGTCATTATGTGATTATAAATCTCTACTATAAATACCTCAGTAATTACAAAGCCACTCTACTGTCATGTTGCACAATAAGAATAACTTGAAACTATCAATAGTTTTGTATTAGTACTTGCAAAAAATAGAGATCTGTAGATTCTGAGAGGATGAAGGCTACATTGAAGGAAAAGAAGACAGCCAACATATGCTCCTTAGTATTATCACTTCCATAGGCATAGCTTCAAAAAGCCACCAAGTTGAATTAAAAAAATCACTGTGTGAACAAGCTTTTACTAAAATGATTATAACAGTTATATTAGAGTGAATAGAATACAAAATTGTGGGTAATTTTTCTTTGTGTCTTTGAGTTTTTAATGAAGGGAGTAAGTAATAAGTGATCTTGGTGTGACATGTTCCTCATTGAGAGAGTCCTTTGAGAGGCTTCTGAAGCACAGATAATTGTGATTTTTAAACCTAGCATTAATATTTGCGTTATCAGGTAAACATAATAAAGTTTCCAGCTTGCATTTAAAAAACTAATATGATTCAATCACTTCTTATACTAACTGCTTTTAGGTGATTGTATAAAACATATTGGCCTGGGCAGTGTTGCTAAATGGTTGAGCATCTACATATGAACCAGGAGGTCACAGTTTGATTTCTGATCAGGGCACATGCCCAGGTTGTGGGCTCGATCCCCTGTGAGAGGCATAGAACAAAAAAAGCAATTAGTGTATTGGGCATTGGTTACAGGCCAGTCAGTGTTCCAGTGTTTTACTTTTCCTTAAATCCATCTAACAACCCAGTAACAGGGTTGATAATAAGGACAGCAACAATAACAATGGCATTTTATTGCTCACTACATGTCCAGGAGAATGCTAAAGTTGGTGTTTAAGCTTGGGACTGAGGATGCCAGTGTTCATATCCTAGTGACAGTATGTGCTCTCTGTGCCACCTTGGAAAAAATTCTTATCATTCTGCATATCTCATTTTCTTCTTCTGTGATGTGGAAATTATATTTGACCTAACATCAGGGTAATTTTTAAAGATAGGTCCATATGAATCCCTGATAAAGTGCATATATACAAGAAGCACATAGTGAAATAGCTGCTATTTCTCCTCCCCCAGTGGCTTAAAATCATTCATTTGCACAATAACCTCCAGACATAAATACTATTTTAGCCTCATTTGGGGAGACTGAGGATTAAGAATACAGATAACTAGCCCAAAGTCCCACAGCTTATATGAATTCAATATTTTCTGTCTCCATATCCCATATTATTTCTCTTCTTGTGCAACCTGAATGCACAGAAATTATTACTTTGGTCCCCTTCCTCTGACTACTGGCTTATCATTGCTGCCACTCTGGCAGTTGTTGAGAAAAAAAAATTCAAAAGTAGATGCAGGTAAGAAACTTGGCAAAAGTTACTACTGATAAGGGTCCCTGGATGACCCACCCAGAATCAGATATCTGGGCTGAATGCCCCCTATAGATGCTGCTTAATGTCTAAAACTCTTCCTTAGCCCTGAGATGAAAGGTTTTGTATTTGTTTGTTTATTTGTTTAGTTTGTGTTATTGAGGAACTTCATTCAGTTGGCCAACTTACCATGTCATATAAGAGTATGTCGGATGCTTTACCTGGAGTACAGTAGGACACCTACCATGTATTCTGAGATGGAGCACCAGGATCTAGGAATAAATTCCTCAAAATAGGCAAACAATTAATATTTCTACAGAATTTTTTTAAAGCATGAGAAATGAGATTAAATATACTACTGTATGGTTGTTAGGAGGGTTTAAAAGAAAAAAAAAATCTTGGTTTGAATTGCCCAGGTGTGACTCCCTGCTCTGTAGCTACTGACCACACTAGCTGGTCATTAACCTGCATTTCTTTGTGTCTCATTTGTAGAATGGAGATACCAATAGTTTTCTTTATTTACTTCATGATCTTGTAAGAGGCTTCTGTTAATCAGCACTTAGAATAGTGTTGGTAGGCATTTAGCACCTTGTCGATGGTGGGAGTTGTTTTCTTTCTTTTTAAAAAATATATATTTTATTGATTTTTTACAGAGAGGAAGGGAGAGGGATAGAAAGTCAGAAACATCGATGAGAGAGAGACATTGAGCAGCCGCATCCTGCACGCCCCCTACTGGGGATGTGCCCACAACCAAGATACATGCCCTTGACCTGAATCGAACCTGGGACCTTTCTGTCTGCAGGCTGAAGCTCTATCCACTGAGCCAAATCGGTCTCGGCTGTTTTCTTCTTATATATCAAACAGATCTCTGACTCTCAAACCAAAACAGTATATATAATAGATTAAATAGAACACTATGGGCTCTCCTGGGGAAGTAACCAACATTCATTATTTCTATGAAAATGTGTGCTCTAGATTTACAATTATGAATGAATGGAAGGACTTTTAGAAAATGATCCATTTGTCAATTGGAAACTGCCTATTTTATTTTCTCATTTTACAAAGTTCCAGTGTAATCAGTGATCACATTTGCTTAATTACCTTACCTTGAGTGTCAGGATTAGGTCGCAGTTCACCTTCCAAACTTCAGAATTCATGGAGACAATAACAATAAATTTTTATCACTAACATGTATTTAGGACTTACAATATGCCATGCACTCTATCATCATTTTACATGCATTATCAATTTCAGAATAACTTTATGTTAATATGGACTATAGTTCTTATCAATCCATTCATAATCCATTCTTTCAACTGCTTCCAGGCATTTCAGAGCATATTGTCAACCTTTTATAAACTGCCCATTGCAATTAGGATGAAACACAATGTCTAAATCACGTCCTACTCTGTCCCCCTTTCCTGGCCTTATCCATGTTTCTGATCTAATTTCACACCATTTCATTCCACTGCTCATTTCATCCCAGCAGCACTGGTCGCCTGTCTCTTTCTTGGCCAGCTATTGGCTCTTTTCTATGTTAGGGACTTTGTACTAACTGTTTACTTTTCTGGGACAGCATCACCTCAGAACTTTGCCTGACTGATTCCATTTCATCATTCTTTCCTCAGCCCAGAGTAGCCTTTTGTGGCTAGTTTAAGTTGTCTCCTTCCTCACCCTTCTCTGTTCCATTATTTTCTTTACTGAAAACATCTGTCACTAACTGAAATTTATTAATTTTATATATTCTTATTGCCTGCCTCTTTTTACACATTGTAAATTCCATGACTACAAAATCCCTCTCCCTTCACTGTATCTAGAAACATACTTGACATATATTAAGCATTCAAATATTTGTTGAGTGGACAATTGTGTGCAGTTTAGAAAGATTACAAAATGTGTCCATCATCTTGGAGCTAAGAAAGTGGCAGAACTCAAGTATATTGAATCTAAGCCTATTGCTCTCTAAGGTAGTAGGACATATGAAATGCATGAGCAGCAACTGAAACAAAAGCATAAAGGTATTGATGTAATAGCTTTTTGACATTTGTTATATTTATTTTGTCACCCTTTTTGCAAGGAAGAAATGTCCTGTTTTACTTCTTATTGCACTGTTACCTCCCATGTGTAGGGGTTTCTGTCAACAGTGATGTTCTGGGTCACTCATTTCTGTCTCTGTTAAAAGTTAGAATACTTGTCTGTCTATTCTGCATGGCTGTTGACTAATGGGAGAATTACCCATATAAAAGAACTCTGGCATCTGATCCCCTGGCTCTGTGTGTAGAGGGATAAAAAAATCCCCACAGTTATATCAGAAATAGCAAAGTTTTATTTTCTCCCCCAGAATAACAATGCTAATTGCAGTAGTTTGTAAGTCTAACATTCAAATACTTGAAGGACAGGTGGGCAGGCATTTGTTTGTCAGGATCAGGTGCAAGTATGGACTCTGGGGACACCAACTGTTATTGCAATTATTACAAAAATCACTAAATATTTTTATTTGTGAATACTACAAATAACAGTGATGATAGCATTATTTTCTCTTTCTCCTCCTTTCCTTCTCCTGTGTGTCATTATTTGAGAGAGAGAGAAATGAAGAGAGAGGGAGGGAGGAAGGGAGAGAGAGAGAGAGAGAAAGAGAGAGAGAGAGAGAGAGAGAGAGAGAGAGAGAGAGAGACCGAGAGAGAGAGAGACCGAGAGAGAAGAGGAGAGGAGAAGAGACAGAGCGGGAAGGAGTGTGGGGGCGGGGGGGGGAGAGAGACAGAGAGAGAACTAAAAACATACATATAGCAAAAATCCTCCCATGATTAAGATGTGAAGACAGTCTTGATACTTGTAGGCAGAACTCTGTGCCAAACACAATCCTAGAAACAGTGTCAGGGAAATAAATGTAGAAGATATTCACTGGCCTCAATAACTTCTAGGGAAATTTGGGATATATAAAACAAACAAAAATTATAAATCCAAATGTTTTTTTTTTTACAAAGAGCACAATGTTATATATGCTTTTTATGCTGTGTGTGTGTGTGTGTGTGTGTGTGTGTGTAAATAATTTTTATTTACTTAGAGGGAGAAGAGGAAGCCATGGACAAAATTAAACAAAGAAAAATGTTTTAGTCTGAGGTTATAAATGATAATATGTTTATATATGCAATTCTAGTTGCTTTATAGTATAATTTTTTTAGTCATGATCATATTTTATACACACTTTTCACACTTTTTTTTTTTTGCTTCAAGCTATCAACTAACCAACCAGGAAAAGATAAGGAGTAAGTTGAAAATTTTATGACGTCTTCTTTGAATTGAATTTTTAAGAAATTGAATTTTAATCAGAGAGAAGAGCATTTATGCTATTTTTTTAAGTAATGAAAAGTACTTTCAAACATGTTTTAAAGTCATTTTAATGTTCTTTATGGAACTTTGGGGCAAATTAAAAGTAAAACAGTAAGTAAATATTGAATTGATTCATTCAGAGCTATTAGGCATTATTATTAATGCAAAGGTATCTTATATAGTCCTTGGTCTCAAGGAGATTATAATCAGTTTGGTTGGAAATTACAGAACTGGTTAAAAAAATTAATTTCTACAATAAGATTTAAATAAGCTGTTCAAAGTTATGAGGAGGCATTATTTATTGCTAAATGAATGAAAATATTTGAATCTGAAATATATAACTTTTTTTTCAAAGAGGTGAGACTAAACTATTTTAAATGGATGAATAGGGAAAAGCAGAGATGTTATTCTGGCTGCATGATGGTGAAATAAAAGCATAGAGACCCTCAAAGTACGAAGCATTGCTGCAGACCCATCAACCGTGAAATGTTCTCCAAGTGTATATCTGGCATCCATAATATTGAGTGGTATCTTCAAGCAATGAATATTATCTTTATAGTTTGTCAAGGCATATTAAAAATATCAAAGCCTAAGGGAAAGAATACTTTTCTAAGAAATTTATTATACCTCTCCTCTTATTAATGCATTCAATACATATTATTATGTGAACTGCTATGACAAGAATAATTTCCTTCCATTTAAGAGGTAAGTTTTAATTCATGTTTACAAAATGTCCTACTTTAAATTATTATAAATGGTAATGGAATTGGATTTTAAATTACTTTGACTATTTAGTCTTATGTGGGATTCATATGATTCTCACAAGTTTAAATATTGTTTGTCCTCTTATCTTAAAAGCTGTATATACTCTTTTCATTTTAAATAATTATGCATTTGAAGTAAAAAGGTGCTGCCAAGCATGGGTGCAGGAAAAAAACATGTTTCGTTGGTTTTGAAAATTATTTTCATAATGTGTGATTATATCAAGTATACAATGTTAGGCAAATTTGTAGGTGAAAGCTTTAGTACCTGGAGTTATGATTAAGTGGTTATCTTCTAACCCATTTGTGGGAAAGTTGTGCTACTTCATTCTCATCTTCACTTATTAAAATCCTTGAGATTCCTTGGCAATTTCTACCAACCTGATATCCAATATATTGAATGAAATATGGAGTTGTCATGAAGCCAGAACTTTGGATTCAGACTCTCTAGTTTGAATCTTGGCTCTGTCAATTATAAGCTATATATTTTGGGGCCAGTTGTAGACCACACTGTGTCTTAGTTTTCTTATTTGTAAAAATAGGGCATGTATCTCAAAGGGGAATCTTAAGGATTAAATGAGCAAATGATAAAGCTACTCATAGAGCACATGGTAAGTACTTTGTATGTTTATTAAATTAAAAAAAAATGCAAAAACATACTGAAAGTGCCAATCTATCTGCCATGATATTATTTTAACATTTTAAAATAATTTCATACTTAAGTGAAAGTCATAAAAATGAAAATGTTACAGAGAATATATTATTCCCTTTATCCAAATTCACCTCTAGGTAGCATATAGGATATTTTCTAAGGTTAGGGATATTCTATCCCATTGTCAACCTCAGTAATTTAATTTTGATGCAATGGAATCTACCATTCTTAATCCACCTGTATCAGTTGACACAATAATGTCCTTTATAACATTTTCTTCTCTGGTACAGGAGACAGATTAGAATCAGGTATTCCACTAAGGAGTGATTTATGTATGTCTCCTTACCCTCCTTTATCTTGAACCTCTCCCCAGTATCATTTTGTCTTTGATGACTGACATTTTTGAAGCATACTGTGCCACTATCCCCCTTTGTAAAAATGGAAATGTCCCTATCTATATATATAAAAAGCCAGCAACCAGAATGCTGTAATGATTGGAATGACCGGTCACTATGATGCCCTCTGCTGCTGGCAAACTGGCCAGATCCAGGGGTGGGCAGGCAGCCAACCTTCCACAACCCCTTCCCCTAGCCACCTCAACCCTGATAGGTCTCCTTCACCCCAATCAATGGCAGGGCAACTGGCCAGTCCCCTTGGGGCACTCACCCCTCCTGGCCGCCCCCCCCATCACCCTTCCACCCCAATAGGGGGCGGGGATGGCTGGTCAATCTACTTCAGCCCCTCCCCTCAGCCATCCTCACCCCGGATTGACCCCCATCACTCTGATCGGCCCACAGCCTGACTGGCCCCGCCCGATTGCCCCCCTACCCCAATCAGGGGAGGGGCCTGCCAGCCAATTGCCTGTGGCCCCTCCTCCAAGCCTGCCCAGCTCCAATCTGCTGACAGGGGCCAGGGCAGTCATACCTCACCCATGCACAAATTCCTGCACTGGGCCTCCTGTTTATTTATAATTAATAGTTTGTTCTCCTTGCAACCAATAAGAAGTCTGTGAGGCACTTAGCTGGTTTGGCTCAATGGATAGAGCATTGGCCCATTGGCTGCAGGGTCCCAGGTTCAGTTCCAGCCAAGGGCACATGCCTGGGTTGAGGCTTGATCCCAGGAGGGTGTGTGTGGGAGGCAGCTAGTCAATGATTTTCTCTTTCATTGATGTTTCTATCTCTTTCTCCCTCTCCCTTCCTCTCTAAAATCAATAAAATATATTTTTTAAAAAGATCCATTTAGATTTAGCATCCATTGATAATTCATGCTTGATAAAATCTTTAATATGATGATGGAAAAAAAAATGGTCATTTTGCAACTCTAGTCCTCCCTCTGCATGTACTTGACAGCCTTTAGCATTCCACTGAAAGCCAGAGCCCCCTCCCTCCCTTCTTCCTTCCCTCCCTTCCTCTTGTCCTCCATCTTTTCTTTCCTTCCTTCCATCTTTTTTCTTCTATTTGGGTTCTATATTTATATCAATATCTATATTTATTTCCTAAATTAGGTTATATAATTTCTCATTAGAAGTTATCTATTTAAATAGAATTATAAGACACTTGTCTAATTACACTTAGATAAATCAAGCTAGTTGTATTCTGAGGTTTGCATTTTATGATATTATTTACAGGGAGTATCATCAAGAGAGGACATTATGCACATGTACAAACAAGTCTAAACATGCTTTGTAATTACAGTATTTCATCAACAATGGCTGATCTAGAGGAAGCGCCTTGTCCTCTCTTATAACTAAACCTCTATTCATTTGTCAGGAGAATCAAGATGCATCTTACATTCCCAGGGGTTGATTTTGGAAGATTTTCCGAATAGCAGCCCATTGCCCTTGGAACCACTTCCATTTATCATTTTAAGCAATAATAAAAGTATTTTCTTCTAATTTAATTCTAGTCCTTGGTGCAAGAACAGAGCACTACAGTTAATAAAAAGATAATTAAGAGACAACATGAGGGTAAAGTCAGTGCCTCAGTGGAACTTCTGAACATCTGAGAAAGCTGCCTCTTTAAATGTGAACTTTAATTAAATAAATTTATCATATTAGGTATTTGAGGCAAGGCGTTTTTATGAAAATGTACAGCATGGACTTAATCATTAGTAGAGAGTATAAGAGCATGCTCATAAATATGAAAGCCACTTTTCTGAATTATTCCACATGGAAAATAAGGCCTTTATTGAAAAATAGAAGATATGTAATCTTCTGGTTTGCACATGGACAGCAAGATGGCAGTTTTCAATTTGGGTTAAATGGATGCCTGAGCCCCCCAAACTTACAGGGGGGCAAAGTGAAAATTAAACTTTGTTTTGTTTTTATTTTATTTTATTAGAGCATCAATATTAGATTCCTACATTAGTAATTGTCATATACTCTTGATCTAAACTATATTTATTTATAAATTGAGGGAAGAGAAAAATAGACAAATGAATATTCTCTCAATATTGCATAGTTCCTTTTGAAAAATTAGGGTAGACATTAAGTATACAATTATCAAATTAATATGTATGATTTATGACAAATAGCTTGTAGTATTTAATATACTATCTTAGAAAATGACATTTAAAGATCACTTTTAGGTTAAGGTATTATCATAGAACCTTTTAAAATCTATTTTCTGGTATTTGTTCCAAAATCTACTGAGGGGGGCATACAAGTTGAGACTTTCCTTAAGGATATATGGATTTTCTGTATTTTTTATCATTTTGCTTACACATTTTATACATTATAAATAAATGTATAATGACATATATACTTATAAATAATCATGACACTGAAGCAGTAGTGGGATATTTTCACTGAGAAATATTACACATTCAACCTATCAGTTACTTTAGAACATCTATATAGAAATGGGTGAATAGACATGTTTAAAGTATCTTTTGCCCAAGATTTTTCAGCACTGAGTTGTAAAAGATTGATGAAAGTGATTATTTTTCTAGAATTTTTTTTTTTTGCTAAATGTACATGTCCAAACTTGAAAGGATTATTCAT
Source organism: Lasiurus cinereus (assembly GCA_011751065.1). Taxonomy (NCBI): domain Eukaryota; kingdom Metazoa; phylum Chordata; class Mammalia; order Chiroptera; family Vespertilionidae; genus Lasiurus; species Lasiurus cinereus. Next base: position 65,678,015 of record JAAGEH010000018.1, read on the forward strand.
CCGAAAGTATTACATTAAAGAATGATAGCAGGTGAGTTAATTTGTTCTATCTTCTTTCACTATCCTAAATATTTAGGATAAATGCCCCCATTCCCTTTTGAACACAGTCTTTCAGCATCTACTTTAGCAGACGTCAATTCTCCCCTGCTTGTTTTCCCCGAATTGCAGTTGCAGTGGGATAGCATGCTTCCTTGGTAATTATTTTGTAATATGTCTTTTCCCTTTGGGGTTTTCCTCAAGTAAAATCAGGCAATTCAGTTGAGTTCTGCACTAGTCTTTTGAAGTTGAAGAAAGAATTCCATCAATAAAAGTGGCATTAGAACAAACATCTTGCTAGGTCCAAGTTTAATAATAATAATAATAATAATAATAATAATAATAATAATAAAATCCCTTCTTTGTATTAGTAATTTTACCTAATTCTATTAATTTATCAAGCTGTTGTGTTACTAACTACCTTTTTTTGGTCACAGAGGTCATGAAAACTAGGCTTAGATACAACTTTTATTTATAGTACTTTGATTAAATTTGTCTTGACTATAAACCAGCTTTACGCAAATGTAGAAAAATAACTGAGAAATGTTAACTTCTGTGTAATTTTTTTTGCCAGTTAGCAGTTCTGCCTGAAAATAATGGAGAGACTGAAATTTGAATGGTGTCTTTGTTTCAGGATAGTATTTCATTAAAAATATATATAAAATAATCCTAATACATTGACAAGAGAAGATTTGGCTTTGGGTAGTGGTGCATTATACGGATCTTGTAATGTAGAACCCTGCACCTGAAACCTATATGTCCATGTTGACCAATCTCATTCCAACAAATTTAATTTTTTAAAAAAGAGAGAAAATATAAAGGAAAACTAATTTTTAACTAAATGAGTAGCACTGTAGGAAAACTCTTTTTCATTTCCACTGAAACTTTTGGATTTGAAAAATTGAGCTATTCTCTATAGACTCCTTCAAATAAGAAATTAAATGCTTACCTACAGCCTTTTTATTGACATCAGGAATAGTGGTTTTCTAATTGAATGCAATTATGCAGTAGTGTTGGTTAAAACATTTAAGTACTGATTTTGTACCTGTACAGAGTGCTTATATCATCTGTCTCTTTTCAGAGTGGTGATTACTCTGTGTAGTAGAAATTATAATATGCTTTCTTTTACAAAGGTTGGATGTGAGACTTAGAGAACCTAAGATAAAGAGGTAACAGTAATGTCAATGATCGCTGTGTGCCAAATTTCAAAAGCCTACATTCTAAATAACTTTGTTATGCATAATATTAAAGGCCTAGTGTGGAAAATTCGTGCAAGGGAGGGGGTCCTCTCAGCCCAGTCTAGATCCTCTTCAATCTGAGAACCTGCAGGGTATGTCCGACAGCCGGTTTTGGCCTGGGATTGGGCCAAAACCAGCTGTCAGAAATCCCTCTCACAATCTGGGACCACTGGCTCCTAACTGCTCACCTGCCTGCCTGCCTGCCTGCCCCTAACTCCCCCTCCCTCCTGCCAGCCTGACTGCCTGTAACCACCTATGCCTACCAGCCTGATCGCCCTTTACCCTCCCCCCTGCTGGCCTGGTCACCCCCAACTGTTCCCTCTGCCGGCCTGGTTGTCCTCAACTGCCACCCCTGCTGGCCTGGTTTCCCCAAAATGCCCCCCTGCTGGCCTTATCATTTCCAACTGTCTCCATGCTACCAACTTAGTCACCTCAACTGCCTCCCCTACTGGCCTGGTCTTCCTTCACGCCCCCTTTTCTGGCCTGTTCTGGCCTGGTCACATCTCAATCCTCCATCCTCCTGCCCCTCCACCCTGCCGGCCTGGTTGCCCCACGCGTCTGCTGCTCAATCATTTGGTCATCTCTTGCTAACCCCTCTGCTGACCTAACCACATTGCCTGCTGGTAAGTCATTTGTTTGTTTTTGCTAACACCCCTACTGGCCTTGTTGCCCCACCCCATGCAGCCTGCTGTTTGGTTGTTACTGTGAGGGCATTGTGACCAATTTGCATATTACCCTTTCATTAGTACCGATAACCTTGTAAAATACTTAGTACAGTTGATTTCTTTAAGGTATTACATATTATCTCTCTATATAAAGGCTAAGTGTCTGTCCATCTGACTGGTAGCTATGATGCCCACTGACTACCAGGGGGCAGACACTCAATGCAGGAGCTGCCATTATGTGCAATGGCCACTTAAAAATAAATGGCACCATGGACCTGGTAAACCAACACTGATAAACCAACACTTGCCTTCCCCCAAGTGAAACACAGGCCCTGCCACCACCCTGGAGAGACACCTCACCAAATCACAGCCAATACTACCAAGACCCCATGGCGCAAATTGTGGCCCACAGCCCAGCCCAGCCCAGAAATGGTGGCTGTGGGCACCAGGTAATGATGTCACATAGTAATGCCCAGCTTCCTCTCCCTAGTGACTACCATCCTTGGAGTTTCTTCAACCCAGGAAACCCTCCCCCACTTTTTTTTCCAACTCACTTTATAGCCAGGTGCAAACATTTTGCAGTTTAGCCAAATGTTTGTGAAGTGTTTTACTGTGCCTCATCTCATTTCATCCTCACAGAAGTCCTGGAGTATGTAAATAGAAGACTCTGTAGAATCATATTTTCTTTTCATTAGCAATATGTAAATAGCGATATTAAAATATTTCTTCTAATTAATTTTCTTTCAGTATACACAAATCCATGTACCAGCATGCTTTTCTATATATATAAAAGGCTAATATGCTAAATGCCCCTCCTACCATCCGACCAGTCACTATGACGCATGCTGATCACCAGGTGGCAGACGCTCACTCAACAAAGGAGCTGCTGAACTAAAATGACTTGGCAGAGGCAGTTCTTGGGTGATGAACCCCGGAAGCAGAGAGGAGGTAGCCCTATTCCTCATGGGCTTGTGTGATTTCACTTTCAGCCATGGGTTATGTTGTTGCTGGGGCACTGTGAGCCCTGAATCTGGTTTACTGCACACTTGCATTTGCATTTCACACCCTGTATGACAGCAATTTTGCAGAGTGCCCTCGCATTCTGGGACCCCTCGGGGGATGTCAGAGAACCAGTTTTGGCCTGATTCACGCAGGCGAGGCCTAGGGACCCCACCCGCCAAAGAGAACCTGCTCACTACACAGATGGCAGATGCTGGGGAGGGACTGTCTGGCTCAGTCCTGCCTCTGGCCATCTTCTAATTAATCTTCTGTCAATGTGCATGAATCCATGCACTGGGTCACTAGTTTTGTATAAATCTGCAACATTTCCTTTTCTTACAAAGCTAGAAATTTATTGTTTGTGTTAAATTCAAATTGAAGGACATGCACTTTTTGGCGTAATCTTTAGTATAATATCTATGGAAATAGAATAGAGCCTAAGCTTCATAGTAGAGGTGTGGCTCTGATGGGCAGATTTAAACATGTACCTGAAATATTAACCACAATGTATTTACCAGAGGAGTCAGAGCGGACAGACAGACATGCCCTAACTTCTCAAAGGAAATATCTCTCCCTTCTCTCTCTAGAGACAGTCTGTGTGTATGAATGAGTTTGAGAATTGATCAATTAGCCCTCCTCTTTATAAGGAGTGTGGTAAAGTTATTTCAACAAAATCGTTTGGCTTACCACTCCATGGTCTACACATTTCCTAGAAAAACTTTAAAAATTCACTGTAGGCTAAACTATTGGCTATTGCCATTTTTCATGGCTTGCCTGATAAATTTATCTTCTTTTATTTAAAAAAATGCTTTATGTTTGATTAGTATATTTGATTAAAATAGAAATCTATTGAGGGAGGGCATAACACTAATATTTTGCTTTACCAAATTAGGGAAAGTATTTGAAAAATCAGAAAGCACTAAGATATATATATATATATATATATATGTTTTTGTCTGTATTTGTTAGCACACTAACATCTATATATATATCTTTCCTGAAATATCATTAAAGATACATGAGGGTTCATTTTTCTTATCCTACTTTGTCAGCATTTGAAAATGGCTTTATATGTTTCTTCTGAGAACTGACTTTGATTAAATGTCCTATGTACTGAAAAGTTTCTTATTCCTTTTAATTTGCAAATAAGGATATTTAAAGTTATATGCTGTAGACAGCACAGAACAAGAAAAAAAATTCTGTGATATATTCTTTCAGTTTATTTGATAAGAAAATCTGGGAAACCACAGTTGAAAAAAATGAACTGTTAGTAGAAAAGAGAGGGGTATGGAGGTTTTCCTTATATTGATATCTCAGGTTTATTTTAGCTAAGAGAATATGTTTTCTCTTAAAAATGTATTTATTTATAATTTCAGAGAGGAAGAGGGAGAGAGAGGAGAGAGAGGAGAGAAAGAGGAGAGAGAGGAGAGAGAGACAGAAGAGGAGAGAAGAGAAGAGAAGAGAAGAGAAGAGAAGATTAGAGAATGGAAGAGAAAAGAGAAGAGAAGAGAAGAGAAGGGAAGGGAAGGGAAGGGAAGGGAAGGGAAGGGAAGGGAAGGGAAGGGAAGGGAAGAGAAAAAACATGAATGATGAGAGAGAATCATTGATCAGCTGCTTCCTGCATACCCCCTACTGGAGCCTGCAACCACCCTGACTAGGAATCAAACCATGACATCCTAAGTAGAAGCTCAACCACTGAGCCATGAGCCATGCCAGATGGACAGAAAATATGTTTTCTGAGGTGAAAAATCATGTATCTCCATGTAGCTTATATAACTGGTGAATAATCAAAAATATCTTGTCCACATCATGGAAATTCTCAGCTTGGCTATGATTATCTGTCCCAGTTCTCTGGCTCTTTCAACCTCCTTTTTCTTCTTTTAGAAGCAGTTTACTATAACAGGAGCCCCTTATTTTAATACATATTCTCCCACTTTGATGAAATTCTTTTACAGATCAAACTAGGTTAATACTATTTTCTGGGCATAGTTTTAACACTGATTTTTATAAATTAAATGAATTACATTAATATTTGTAACTTTTCCAGTTAGAACATATTATTAGGCATAAGTGCATATATGTGTATATGTTGTGATGGTCATATTTCTGGTAATTCCCCTAAAAATAGAGGTATTGACATATAACTCCCTCTATCTTGTATTTAAGATATAGATGGACTCTTTTAAAGATGTAAATAGCTGTGCCAGCATGCCTCAGTGTTTGAGTGTAGACCACAGGAAATCATGGTTCGATTTCTGGTCAGGGCACACGCCCAGTTTTTGGGCTTGATCCCAATTTGGGTGCATTCAGGAGGCAGCTGGTCAATGATTCTCTCTCATCATTAATATTTCTACCTCTCTTTCCCTCTCTCTTTTTCTCTGAAATCAAATATATATATATATATACACATATTTAAAAAAAGATGTAAATAGACAGTGTTTGAACTGATCCTTGCCAATACTTATTTCAATATTCACATATATTTAGGCCAACCTTTGCTTTCAGCTGAAACTTATTGAAGTGGAGACAGAAATAAGATAAAATGTAATTATTTGATGCTATGTTTTCAAAAGGCTTTAGCCACAGTTTTCAATAGAAGAACTACACTTAAAACAATATTCAACAAAGTCTCTTTTTGAGTATTAAAGCTAAGATTTTCTTTGTGTAGTCTACAGAAGGTTTAAACATTTAATTAGCATTTTCTTTTTATGATATCTGGGCAACAGAGGTTAAATTTATGAGATCAAAATGCTAAATAAGCACCAGAAAACCTGAGTGTAAAAGTCAGAATACCAAAAGCAAAGAGAATGTAGAATTCCTTCTTGTATGCATTATAATGATGAAGAACATTTCTGAGTTGCACTTTCCACCTGTGTTCAGATATTTAGTTTCCAGTTTTCAAAGCCCTTCCAGCTTCATGGAAATGTTCGCTGTGTTTTCAGTTTTCTAGTATATGAACATTTTGGGAATAAGCCGTAGAACTTATAAAATACCATATTTCACATCTCCTCCTGCACAGGAAGTTACCTTTACCTCCTTAATGTAAGCAAAGGTGGACTGTGCTATCTGGCCCCGATGACCACAGCTCTGAGTTCTGGATGTGAAAATATTTACCTGGCGGACTCTGCCCCTTATCCCACTTAATAATCACGGCTGCTTCAGATGCAGTTGCTGAAACATGGCAAGGCAAATGCAAACTGCTGTGTTCCATAGAGATTACATTCCCAAAACATGAGATTTGGATGCAAAAAAGGCTTAGGTCAGAGATCTGTTGTGGTGATCTTTAAGAAACAGATTTAATCTATTGCTTAATCTATTTCTACTTATCAGTTTTCAGTAGGCCACTGAATTGATACCATGGAGACTCAATTCATCTACCTCCATAGAGAAGGATGTTAGGTATTAGAAACACACACACACACACACACACACACACACACACACACACACACATTGCTTTTTTTGTTTTGTTCCTGAGCTATGCTTTCCTTGATGTCTAGCCCATTGTCTTGAATTTATTCTCAAAATAAATGAAATTGCCACTTGACAGTGCCTGTGTGCTTTTCTTATTACCTCATAATATGGTAATTCTTGTTAAACTCTCACTTCTTTCTCCACCTTCTTTGTTTTTTTAAGGCAGACAGAGACCATGTGGGACATTATAGGCAGGTAGATTTGACTTTTCCTTAATTTTTATAAACAATCTATAGTTGCCTAACAATGGAAGGAGCTATTTAAAATATGCAAGTAACTTTTAACTTTCCTTAAACTTTGGCTCTTTATGATGTATAAAGACATTCCTAAGATAGAAAAATATAAAATATTTCAACTTATATTTAGGATAGCTAGCAAAACTCAACCTCCCAAAAACTGATAAAGCAAATGAGAAAGATCACAACTTCATATATACATTCAGATGGAAACACTAAATAAATTATTAGCAAACTCAGCGGTCTTTTTAAAAGTAGCAGATGACAGGAGCAAGCATTTTTTTTGTTTTGTTTTGTTCTGGGAATGACAGCATGATTCAATAATTAGAAATATGCTTCATATACTGTATCACCCTAAATGATTAAAGGGGAAAAGAAGGCATGAGATACTCCTGAAATCTTTAAAAAAAAAGGCATTTAAAAAATACCAATAAATTCTTATTGCCCTGTGCATAGGATATTTCCTTCATAACCACCATTTAGTGAACATACATTATGTCAAGCCCTTGGCTTGGCATTTTACATACTTCGTAACCCATCCTCATAGCATTTGGTGGGGTCAGTGATGACATCTTTATTTTATATATGAAGACCCAAAGGATTATGAGCTAAGAGGTAGAGGTTTTAACCCATAGAGTCTGATTTCAAAATTTATAATTTCCATTAGCTCCTTACTATAGCCCTTCTTTTTCTTATACTTTTCTGTGTATCTTATTAGAATGAGTTGTTATTGTTTTTTTTTTTTTGTGTGTGTGTGTGTGTGGAGGGGGAGGTGGTTATTAAGTCTTGTTTTCAAGTCTTCTGAACATTGTGCTTTTATTTTCTCACATTTCAAGGTAAAGGTGAAATGACAGGAAACCGCCCCTGGAGAGTGGAATTCTCAGTACAGTCACTTCCATCTGCAGTTGGTTTCCAGCCTGACGAGCAGTGTGCTTGTTTTCAGTTTAGGTTTTTTTGTTGAGGCCTCTGAATCTCTTGTACCTACTGTATTTGGATTCATGTTTGCATTGTGAATTTAAAATTGACCCACAAGCACCTATAACTGCATCATGTCAGATTTAGAGGTTCTGTGACCCTTGTAGAAGCACAGAGCAAGAGAATGTTTTCTGCCATATAAAACATGACAAGTTCTTACAGCAAATATCCCGTGAAAGTGTAGCTATTGTATGTTGCTTGAGCTAGAGCCACTTGTATCCATACAGGTAGCACTGCATCTTCTATTTAGGCCACTGTGTCACTTCTCTTTAATATCAGAGTGAGAGGCTAAACTGACACAAATTTCACAGAATGAGAAGACATTTCTGAAAAAAAAAAATCTTAGTATATACACTGTTTCCTCCATACCTTTTGCCATTCTGTGAGGGTTATGATTGTGAAGTATCCAAAAGCAGAGGCATATCCTGCAGGGGTAACATGTAGGCCACCTTTGGGTTGGAGTTTAAATTGCATAAATGCTATAAGGGCAGATGACTTTAAAAGAGACAAGCAAAGCATTGGTTTTTAGAGTACATTGTTCATTTCTCTACTTGTGAGGTTATCCTATCTAATATAAATAATATGCAAATTGGCAGTACCTCTGCTACACCCACCAGCCACTCCCAGCAGCCACGCCTACCAGCCAATCAGAGCAAGTATTCCAGTTAACCCAACTGAGATGGTTACAGCCTCAGAGAGCAGGAGGGAGGCTTGGGTTGCCCCTAGTGATGGAGGAAGCCAAGCACCCAGGCCTCAGCTTAAGGCAACAAAGTTTCAATGGCTGTGTAGCACAAGGCTACAATGTTTCCATTGTAGAAGATAAGTAAATCCCAGATACCAGGCCCTCTGCTGGGTCACTGGGGGGCATGGCCAGCCTGCAAACCACCACAGGCTCCTCACCCAGGCCACACCGTGCCCCAAGGGAATACCCACCCTGATCTAAGACATCCTTCAGGGCAAACCAGCTGGCCCCCACCCATGTACCAGGCCTCTATCCTATCTAATAAAAAAGTAATATGCAGATTGACCATCACTCCAAAACATAAGATGACTTCCCCCATGTAGTCAAAGATCCTGCCCCCATGTGGACACAAGATGGCCACTACCAGATGGCCTGCAAGGGAGGGCAGTTGTGGGCAATCAGGCCAGCAGGGAAGGGCATTTGGGAGGGGCCATGCCTGCAAGGGAGGGCAGTTGGGGGTGATCAAGCCTGCAGGGGAGGGCAATTAGGGCTGACCAGTTTGGTAGAGGAGGGAAGTTGAAGGTAACCAGGCCTGCAGGGGAAGGGCAGTTAGGGGTGACCAGGTGCATTGGGTAGGGCAGTTTGGGGCAAACAGGCTGGCGGGGGAGCAGTTAGGCATCAATCAGGCTGGCAGGGGAGTGGTTAGGGGATGATCAAGCTGGCAGGCAGAAGCAGTAAGGGGCAATCAGGAAGGCAGGCAGATGAGCAATTGGGAGCCAGCAGTCCTGGATTGTGATAGGGATGTCTGACTGCATGTTTAGGCCCGATCCAGGTAGGATTGGGCCTAACGGGCAGTCAGACATCTCTCAAGGGGTCCCAGATTGGAGAGGGAGCAGACTGGGCTGAAGGACACTTCCCCCTACCCCCTTGCATGAATTTTGTGCACTGGGCCTCTAGTAATTTATAAAAGAGGTATATTTTATTTTTATTCAATGCTGCTGAGGTTGATCCTGTTTAGAAATAAAATTTTGCCAGTTAACTCCTGGTGTGTGTGTGTGTGTGTGTGTGTGTGTGTGTGTGTGTGTATGTCTTTTGTTTGTTAACTTAAATAAGAGTTTTCTTCTTTGCTGTATTATCAAAGGTCCTCCTATTTAAATTCAGTAAATACCATTCCTCTTAAAGTTCGGTTCACAACCAGTGGTTTTCTATCCATTTTTGATGAGGACCTTCTTCTGCATCCTTATGTGATGTCTGGTCTTGTTATTACCTGTAGTTTTTCCTTGTAAAGTTACCATGAAGATACTAAAGATATTCTTAAGGTTTAAGCTTCTGCATGCTGCTTCTCTAGTTTATTGCAAATATCTGCCTTTAACACCCTTTAAAAAAATGTTTCAAGTAATCTTTAGAGAGAGAGGAAGGGAGAGGGAGAAAGAGAGAAACAGAAATATGAGAACAAAACAACGATTGGCTGTCTCCTGCAGGCCTCCCTAATTAGGATCAAGCCAGTAATCTAACCATGCAGCCATGTTCCCTGATTGGAAATCAAACCTGCAATCTCCAGTGTGTGGGATGATGCCCTATCCCCTGAGCCACTGCCTTCAGCATTCTCATTCAGGGTACCTGAGCACTCAGATCTCTGTGTCTAGTACAGGTATAAATATATATTCCAATCTTCGATGGTTTACTTAACAGTCAGTTTATTTTTCCCTTCTATTTTCAGATGAACTATTTAGCACCTTCAGCACTTTTCCTAAAGTTTATCTAGAGCTTATTACTTTAAATATATGACCTTATGTCTTTCATCACAGAAGGGAAAAAAAGGCAGTTATTGGACATTTCTATTAATTCTTGATGAGCACCTTCTTTTGAATCCTTGTGTAATGTCTAGTCTCATCATTATCTTTAATTTGTTCTCATAAAGTTAACATGAAGATACTAATAAATTAATAAAACTTAAACCTCAGGGTCTCTCTTATATATGTTCTTTACAAAGGAACTGAGAGGGCTTCCAGCAATGGGTTACGATGGTTTTATGATTTTATAATTTGCCAAAATAAGATGATTTTACTTTATTTTCAACAGTTTTTAATTTTTAATTTTGAAATACTTCAAACCAGCAGAAAGGTAAAAACAAACAAACAAAGTAGGGGAAAAGAGTGCTGGTCCAACTAACTTTGGAATTGAGTGCATTCTGTAAGATCAAAAGCACCGGAGACTGCATTTAAGCACTGTATTCTATTGATGAAATTTTGTCCTGTGGAGATAAGGTTAATAATTCTGAAAACTCTTACTACATATGTACAGTGGAATTGAACAAGGGGGTACATGTATGATGCATGATAGGAGCCACATTTCTCATTGTTGGAATTAGAGATGATAGGCAATGGGAGAAGGCTCGAAGGATTCCTACAGTAATGGATTCAGATTGAGGAATTAAGTATGAACTCAAATGTTTAGCATAATTTGTATTTATATATTATATTATGTTATATTATATTTATTATATTAATTATATTATGTTATATTGGGATTTATAAGTATTGCATATTATGTATACACTAGAGGCCCAGTGCACAATTAAATTGTGCACATGTAGGGTCCCCTAGGCCGCCCTGTGACACTTCCCATGCTCTGTGAACACTGCCAGTGCCCCACAATGCTCCTAGCTCACACCCTTCCTCTGCATGCCACCTCCCATTGATGCTGATGTATGTGCTCCTGCCCCTTCCCCCATGGCAGGAACACCTCCACTCACCACCTGGGGTCCCGTGCTGCACTCCCCGCCCCTGGCTGCCTGACACCCATTCCCCATACTCTCTTCACCACTCGGCCCACCCGCCTTGCTGCACACTCTTCTCTGTGTGGACCCTTCCCGCCAGCCCTGCATGATCCCTGCCTCGCTACGTGAACCGTGAGTCCTGGCCCGTGAGAGGTGCTCCATGTACCTCCTGGTGACCAGTTGTTTGGTTGTCATGACCACAGGCCTTTTACAATATAGGTGATCAATATACACATATATTTCCTTGCTGTGTCTGCTGAGAGAGCCTAGAAACAGTGATACCCAGGAGTAAGAAAGCTCACTCAGCTCTTAGACCTTGCTTTTTATAAATGTCTACTTATTTATATACTAGATGCCTAGTGCACAAAATTCATGTACAGGGAGAGAGCAGTCCCTCAGTCCAGCTTGCACCTTCTCCAATCTGATACCCTACGGGGGATGTCCGACTGCTGGTTTAGGACCGATCCCTGTGGCCTCTAGGGTGTACATAACCGGTAGTCGGATATGCCTCTTGCAATCCAGAACCACTGGCTCCTAACTGCTCACCTGCCTGCCTGATCACCCCTAACCACTCTGTCTGCCTGCTTGATCACCCTTAATCACCTCTGCCTGCCTAATTGCCCCTAACTGCTCTCCTGCTGGCCTGATCGCCCCTAACTGCCTCTGCCATGGCCCTGAACTTGGGATCCAGGATTCCCTCACTCTGGCCAGCCACAGGCACCTAGGACCCGTGCTGGCTTTGTCCCGGCCACAGCTGCTGGCACCCAGGACTGAGGGAGGGCAGCTTTGCCCGGCCTGACTTTGTCAGGAAGGACCAGATTGTTGTTAGGTCTAATTAGCATATTACCTTTTTATTAGAATAGATATTTTAAAACAAACAAAGAAACAAACAAAAACCCAACAGGGTCCTTAGAGAAACTGCTGATGTGGTACTGAAACAGGATATAGACAAGTTGAGTCTAAGCATCTTGGTAAAGCTAGAAAGTAAGAAAGTTCTTTAAAAAAAAAAAAGGAAAAACCCAGAATGATAAGAATATGCCAAAAGGATACAAGAGCCTATTGAGAATCCTCAGTGGCAAATGTAGAGCAATTTGGGTAAAAAGTAAATAAACCACTACTTGACTGTAACCCAAAATATAAAATAAATACCCATGAGTTCACACTGATATAAATAATTAATATACAAATAAATAAATGGGGGAAATACACCAATATCCTATGCAAGAGAATTCTAAATAATTTATGTAGACATTTTGCCTGAAGGAGGAAGGAAGTGAAGAATAACTCCTCTTTCCTTTAAGTGTGGGTGATGCATAGTAACTTCCTAACTAGGAATACTGTGTGGGAAGGGAAGAAAAGAGTAACTTTACAGCAAAAAAAAAAACCTGGCAGAGGCTGCCTCAGCTAGGTAATCAAGGTCAACATCAACAGTGCTGTCACGCTGGTATGTACCCTTATTATAAGGTGATGAGAATGTCATTTAATTCTGTGGTCTTTCTCCATAAAACACATTACCCCAGTCAAGTTGTGAAAACATGAGGCCAAGGCTATTTGAGGGATATTTTGCAAAATACCTGATGAGTACTCCTCAAAACTGTAAAGATCATAAAAACCTAAGAAAACCTCAAAAATATCAAAACCAGTAGAAGCCCGAGGAGCTTGAAAACCAAGAGTAATGAACTGTCCTGGATGGGATTCTGAAGAAGAAAAAGGACATGAGGCAAACCTAAGGAAACCAGAATAAAGCATGGACTTTAGTTAATAATAATACATTGATTTTGGTTCACGAATAATAACAAATGCACCATACCGATATAAGCTATTAGTAGTAAGAGGAACTGAGTGTGTGATATATGGGAACTGTTTGTACTACCTTTCTGTGCTAAATTTGTTCTGTAATAAAATATTAAAATGTTAAAAAATGCACTGGGTTAAGTTTGCCACATTTGTGCTTTAAATGTGTGTTAGAGGGTATGTGAGGGTATAAATGTTTTTATGAACTACTTGAACGTAATTTATTGACCTCAAGACACTTACACACTACCCTAAACATTTCAGCATACAACAATGCCACTGTCATACCTGAGAAATTCAACATTATTCACTAACATTTAATTTATGTAGTTTATTTTAAAATAATAAGGATCAAATCAAGGTTTATATATTACATTTGGTTACAATGTCTCTTTAGTCACCTTTATTCAATGATTTTCCTCACCTTTTTCTTTCACAATAATATTGAATTTGCTTAGCAATTCAGTCATGTTATTTTATTGTACTCTTACATTGTTTGGAGTGTCTACTTAAGGTTAGATTCAGGTTAAACTTTTTTAGCCAAATACTACATAAATGTGAATTTCCTATAACATAACAGTAGAAGGCACACAAATGAATTCAGTTTGTACAATTATGGCCTTTGCTAAATTTATTCACTTTGCTAAGTGATTAAAGTGTTTCATATATGTCAATTAAAAATAATTTCAACACTTTAATAAGTAAATTATAGGGCTATAGTTTGCGACTATGTACATATACTATTCAAAAATATCTTTCTCCCAGTGGTCTTAGCATCCATTGATGGTGATTGCCTTAATCATTAATAACTTGAATGTTGTTTATGTTCCTATCTAAAAAGAGAGAATATGCAAATTGACCATCATGCTGTCACAAAGATGGCGACACCCAGTCCCCTCAGCCTCGCTGGTGTCCCTAGTCCTTTCAGCCCCACTGGGGAGTAATGGGGGCTGTGGCAAGCACACAGTGCAGCTAGACCCATCCTCAGCCCCTCAGCTCCTTAGGGCTGCCTCGAGGCACAGGCAAGCCTCGGATGGTGGCCACCCAGCCACCCAGGGCCGTCCAAGACTGAGGTAGCTGGGGCCAGCCGGGAGGCTTGCACTGTCAACAGTGGCAGCAGCAGAGGTGTGATGGGGGTGTTATCTTCTCCTGATCACTGGGTTGCCTCCCACCCCTGAGGACTTCCGGACTGTGAGAGGAAGCAGGCTTGGCTGAGGAAACCCCTCCCTCCAGTGCATGAATTTTCATGCATCTGGCCTCTCGTGTTTTTATAATTCTAGGGGCCCAGTACATGAATTCATGTACCTTGAAAGGAACTGCAGGCCATGAGGCTGTGGTGGGCATAGGAGCGGGTCTCTGCCCATCCCCCATGTCCCTGGTCCCCTGTATGTCAGTAGCCCCGTTCCTGTCATCCCACTTGCTGATGACACCACCAGCGCCCCTCACACCTGCCGATGGCGCAGAATGATTGGGGCCGGCAGCTGCTGCTCACTCCTGCTGATGCTGCCCAGTGGTCGGAACCACTGCCAGGCACTGGCAGTGGGTACGAGTGGGGCCAGTGCTGGCAGCAGATGCAAGCACTTGGTGGGACCATGGCACGTGGGAGCAAAGAATTTACAGTAACCACCAGAGGCTTTCCCCAGTGACAGCAACTAGTGCCCTGCCTTGGTCTGGCTCCCACCGCTCACCTGCTCTGCCATCCCACTGCGGCTGATGCCTGCCATGTTCCGCACTCTGCAGCCTGTTGCCAACACCCACAATGTTCCACGTGCACCCCCTGGTGGTCAGCACACATCATAGCTGGTTGTTCAGTTGTTCTGTTCAGTCTATTAGCATATTAGCCTTTTATTGAATAAGATTATTTTTCTACATTTAATTATTTGATTACTTAGTAAATATATTTTGCTTCCTTGTTAAATTTTTCATTTTGAATATTTTTATGACTTAATGAAAATTTTTAATTTAATATTTTACATTTTATTAGTTACATTGTTCTCTTTTTATTTAAGTTGTCCCAAGTTTGTTCAGTAGGGGCACATGTAAAAGAAAATATTTGAGGCTCATTTTTTATTTTTTTACTAGAATCCTTAAGCATTTTTCTAAAAAATTATAAAATTTTCTCTAGTTTATTTTAGGAATACAATTCAAGGGAATTGGTGTGGTTATTGTTACTGGGATGCTGTTTTTTCTGGGCTTTTAGGGTATCTAGCTCTGAAATGCACACATGTGTTCATACATCATATGAATACATACATATGTGTATGCATGCAAAAATAGGCATATTTGTGTTTGTGTTTTAATAACTGAGAGATAATTTCCATCCTTATAATTCAAATCCAACAATTCAGAGTTCTTACCCACTTTACCCCATTTCATAACTGTATCTGCTCTCTTCCATAGTGAAAATGTTGATTCTCCAAACATCGGTATATTTATTAATTTGCTTTGCACTTAAGTATATATAAACTAGTTATAGAATTTCTACACTGATGTTACTTTCTACTAGTTTAAAGAGTCCTACTAATTAAAGTTAAAAATTCTTGGCAGTTCTTTTTATTTCTGTGGCATATGTGAAAAGGTATATGATCACAGTACTGCATCTAAAATAGGTTTGAATTGTTGTGTGTGTTTGTATTATCATTATTAATTTGATATATGATTATGTGTATTTGGTTCTCTTTGCATATGCTTTTAGAATTTTCATTTCTAATTAATTTTGAACCATGTAAAACACTGATTCCTATTGTTATGTTTTCCAAATATATAAATTAAATCATACAACACATAACTTTTTGGTTCCTATTGTTTTTCAGCTATAAAAATGCATTTAAGTTCCATAAATGTTTTGCATGAATTGGGCATTTGTTTCTTTTTAGTCTGAGTTGTATTCTATGAAAAGGATTTACTACAGCTTGTTTATTCATTCACATAGGTTGTCTCCAGGTTTTGTCATTTATGAATAATCACTCTAATATTTTCTTAAGGGTATCTGTATGAACATAAGTTTTATTTTAAGAGGGTGAGTACCATGAAGTATGAAGGCTACATTGTATGGTAAATTTATTTTCCTTTTTTGATGGAAGGAAAGTGATTTAATCAGGTGCCAACAACTTGAGAAGATAGTAGGATCATGCCTTAACAACCACCTTAATATTTCAGGCTAAGGGGATTTTTTAAAAAAGTCTTTATTTAAACTTTATTTATTTATTTATTTATTTGTTTGTTTGTTTATTTGTTTTTAAAGACTTTATTACTGAATTTATTGCATATGTTCCCTTGTATATTTTAAACTGTGTAAAATACTAATAAACTCTGTTTAGACAAGTACTTTTTAATTAAATCACTTGACTTATTTTGTTTCTTTCTAATGTGATGACCTGAAAGTGCTATGTTTAAAAAAATGCTTTACTTTCTTAATAAAACAAAACTATGTTTTCTGAGAAAATGTGAAAGAACTAAAGTTAGGCATACAATTAAAATTATATATATATATAAAGACATAAATATGTATATAACATATAAAAATAAAATTAAGGCAAACTATATTTTCTGTTAAAACATACAGGAACTGAAAATAATGACAATGTTTTGGAATAGGTTGAAAATAACACTACTGACATATTCAGTTGGGACTTAAAACAAAAAAAGCTTTATTCTCGCTCTTTTTTTCCTAAAGACATATCTATGACTTTTTTTAAAAGTGAGAAATGACTAAAAGAAGATAAAATGAGAGAGATGGAAAGAGATGCCATTCTGACAATAGGAAATTCTAAGAGTTTTTACATGAAATTATTGCATTAAACACCATGTGAGGGAGGGAAATACTGCTGATATTGCCATTCATTTTTTTTTAACTTTTAAAGGGGTTCAGAATATTTTTTTCTATTATAAGGTTTTAAATGAATGTCACTGAAACACTGTATTATTCCATCAAGTTTTTTGGGGGGAGGGAAAAGACTTTTGCATTTCCACTGCTTTCCTGGGAAAATTATTGGTAATATTCAGTGAGAGAACACAAGATAAGTGCATATAATGTCTTATCTCAGAGGAAATAAATATAATTATGGGGCCAGAAGATAGAATTAACAAACAAACACAACATTTTCTGTAATAATTATCCTCATAAAGATTTGAGAAGATAATGTGACTTCCGTTTTCAAGACTGCTATCAGAGAGGCAGAATGTTGGTTGGTAAAGGGGTAAGGTTAGGATAAGTGGCATGTTGTGATGGCAGCTGACTGAACATTAAGATCCAAACAGTATAAGAATATCAAGAAGCAAAGGAGAGATAAATATGGTATAGGTATAAGAGAGGGGTGTGAATTGGAAGGTAGAAAAAGAGCAGCATTTCTTTAACAATTTATTACCCAATCAAGTATGTTGGTCAGCTTTAGATTTAGAAGTTAAAATAGAAACAATTCATGTGAGCATTAGTCTATTGTCTTGTTATTTTGAGCTAGCTCCAGGAAACCTAAAAGAAATTGCAACATCCTTAGTTTGCAACATACTAAGAATCCCATGATTATATAGTACAATTTGTGCTAAATATTTTAATAGGTATTCGTACTTTTCAATCAAGCCACTTAAAATTTATTCTAACATAAAATAATAATAATAATAATAATAATGATGATGATGATTTTCTATTTGAAATTTTTATTTTAGTTTTAGTTTTGGTCCAGAGGAATCTCAAGGGACTTTTTCCTGACCCCAAAGCTCAGATTTAATCTTTGTTAAATCTATTTTAGCTATTAGAGATTGCTATAGATAATGATTTTGTAATGATGTTGGAAGCTCTGTTGGGTGATTTATTTTCAAGTGCTATTCTGTTTTATTGAATTTATTGTGGTGACATGGGTTAATAAAATTATTTGGTTTTCAGGTGTACAATTCTACATACATCATTTGTATACTGTATTATGTGTTCAGTCACTCCTGTGAACTGGTCACTTTTCACTGCCCCAATCAGCTCCAGAGGAGCATTAAGGATTTTGATGACGGTGTGCTTATTCTTTATATAGAACTTGTCCTCTCTATTCTGTGACTATTGAGTTAGACTTTCCAAATCAGCACTTTTTAGTTTACCACTATATTTTAATGACAGTATTTCATTTTTTAAAGTTTCAGATTGAGGTTTGAGGAATATGAGATATAATCTACATATATAAAAGTGTAATATGCAAATCGACCAATAGCAGCACAACCAGTCACTATGACATGCACTGACCACCAGGGGGCAGACACTCAATGCAGGAGCTTCCCCCAGGTCACAGGTCCTGTTCACCAGAACAGGGAACCAGGGTTTGGTGGTAGCAAATGCCAGTGGCACCAGGCCAAGACAGTGCGATCAAGTGAGACTCCGATTGCCTGGATGGTCACTCTGCACACAGAGAGTGACCGGTGGCGGGGAGGTGGGGATGGCAAACAGGTGGGAACGGCCAACCTCTCGGTCCCTCCCCCTGGCCAGCAGGCTCTGATCATGCGATGGGGAATGGGGAACAGAGAGCCAGGGATGAGTAGTGGCAGATGTGAAGAGTGGGGCTGGCTGCTGGCAGCCAGGGAAGATCGGCCCTGATTGCAGGCCAGTTCTAGGGATCCTACCCATGCACGAATTTTGTGTGCCATGCCTCTATTCTATATATATAAAAACCTACGTGACTGAATAACCAGTAACTATGATGTGCACTGACCACTAGGGGGCAGACACAGGAGCTGCCCCCTGGTGGTCAGTGCACTCCCACAGCCAACCTCCCATTGCCCCTCCCCCAGGTAGGCCAACCTCCCGCACCCCTCCCCCCGACCTGCCAAACTCCCTCGGTCCCTCCCCCTGGCCCACTTCCTGTGGCCCTGATTGGCCCCCATTGCCAACCAGGCCAAGGGACCCCACCTGTGCACAATTTTGTGCACCGGGTCTCCAGTGTAATAATACTTGTCTTTTTTCATTGTGTCCACAGTATGTGACATATAAAGTGCTCAGTAAATGTTTGTTGACTGAATTAATCAACTATTTGATTGATTTGCATTGATTTTCACATATGCAAGTTAATCTTCCCAGTAAAGTATCTTTTAGTTCTTGATAAACTTGTATTTCACACAAAGAGAGGGCCTGTGGGAGATGAAATGACTTACCCAAGATCACCCAAGTGATATATAGATAACCAGGATTCAAATCTGGTGAATGTTGGGAAGTCTTTTTCTCCAAACCATAGATGCTAGTTTAGGAGGCTGCTGGTCAGGTGCTCTAGCTTCTATGTTGCTTTTAATCAGCCAGAATTTTTATATTCAGGCATTTAACCGCATTTTGTGTTTTATTTCCTACTAGAGGCCCAGGGCATGACATTTGTGCCCTTAGGGAGAGGAGCTCCTCATCCTGGCCTGTACACTCACGCAGTCTGGAAGCCCTGGGTAATGTTCAACTGCCATTCCTGCCACCACTGCTGCACTCGCCAGGATATTGTTTCTGGTTGGTGTTTTGGGATTCTTAGGATTTATTCCATATATTTCTAAAAGTGGGATCATGAGGTCATTCTATACAAGAAATTTAACTTCCTTTTATTCTTGGCAATTTTACATTAGAGAACAACTTTCCCTCACTCCTGTAGTTTGCTTCCTGTCATGGTAGTCTGTTGGTATAATCTTGCATTGAACGTTTATCGCCTGGTGGTCAGTGTTCATCATAGCAACCAGTCGTTCTGCTGTTTGGTCGATTTGCATATTAGTCTTTTATTATATAGAATTCATAGAATTGGAAATATAGAATATATATATATATAATTTCCAAACAGAACTTTATCTGCCTCCAAAAATATATGATTATATAACAGATTAAACCCATCTTTAATTATTCTACAATGCTTATATGTATACTAGAGGCCCAGAGCACAAAATTTGTGTGCAGGGGGCAAGTGGGGCATCCTTCAGACCAGCCTGATTCTTCTCCAATCTGGGACCCATTGTGGGATGTCCGATGGGGCCTAAACAGGCAGTCAGACATCCCTCTCACAATCCAAGACTGCTGGCTCCCAACTGCTCACCTGCCTTCCTTCCTGATTGCCCCTAACTGCTTCTGCCTGCCATCCTGATTCCCCCTAACCACTACCCTGCCAGCCTGATTGATGCCTAACTGCTCCCTGCCAGCCTGTTTGCCCCTAACTGCCCTTCCATGTGGCCTTGGTCACCACTAACTGCCCTCCCGTGCAGGCCCGGTCACCACCAACTTCCCTCCTCTGCCGACCTGGTCACCCCCAACTGCCCTTCCTTGTAGGCCTGGTTCCTGCCAACTGCTCTCCTCTGATGGCCATCTTGTGGTGGCCATCTTGTGTCCACATGGGGGCAGGATCTTTTGACCACTTGGGGGCAGTACTCTTGTGTGTTGGAGGGATGGTCAATCTGCATATTACTCTTCATTAGATAGGATAGAGGCCTGGTGCACAAGTGGGGGCCAGCTAGTTTGCCCTGAAGGGTGTCCTGGATCAGGATGGGTATTTCCTTGGGTCATGGGGTGGCCTGGGTGAAGGACTTGTGGTGGTTTGCAGGCCAGCTGCAACCCCTGTGACCCAAGCAGAAGCCCTGGTATCTGGGATTTATTTATCTTCTACAATGGAAACTTTGTAGCTTGGAGTGGAGCCAAGCCTTCTGCTAGCATAGCCATTGAAACTTTGTTGCCTTAAGCCAAGGCCTGGGCACTTAGCTTCCTCCATCGCAAGGGGCAACCTAAGCCTCTCTCCTGCTCTCTTTGTGGCCATAGCCATCTTGGTTGGGTTAATTTGCATACTCACTCTGATTCACTGGTGGGTGTGGCTGGTGGGTGTAGTGAAGGTATGGTCAATTTGCATATTACTCTTTTATTAGATAGGATGGCATGGCATGATAAAATTCTCTGTTTTGTTCATTAATACATACTCTGAACTCATATACAAGAAATTTATCTTTAACTTCCTTTTACTCTTGGCAATTTTACATTAGAGAACTACTTTTCCTCACTCCTGTAGTTTGCTTCCTGTCATGGTAGTCTGTTGGTACAATCTAGACCACTTGTGAACTTCACCCCTAGAAGTAGACAGACATATCTGGTTCATAAATCTGAATGAGCTTTAAACCCCATCTGCTTTGTCCTGTTAGAAGGAGCATCAGCAGAGGTTAGGTATCAGATCTGCTTCTCCAGGGGCAGATCTTTTTGTGAGTCTCCATGCTGGTTAATGAGCATATCTAGCTAACCACATTCTCCAACCTGGACCTTAACAGCAAAAAGGTGTTATGTTTTTTACCTTAATTATTGTCTTTATTTTAGTTCTCCTCTTGACTACAACTGAGCATGAAAGAAAGGTGCTATTTTTAAAATGTTTATTGTTGAGAGTATTACAGATGTCTTTTTTTTTTCTCCCCTATTGTCCCCTTGCAGTTCCTATTCTGCCCCAGGCCTTAAAATCTTATTGTTTATAACCATGGACAATAAATATATCTACATAAGTTATATGATTTGTCTCTTCCACCCCTCCCTTCCCTCTGAGATTCTTTAGTCTGTTCCATGTTTCCATGCCTATGGTTCTATTTATTCATCAGTTTATTTTGTTTGTTAGATTCCACATATAAGTGGGATCATGTGGTATTTGTCTGTCTCCAACTGGCTTATTTTGCTCAGCATAATACTTTCCAGGTAACTCTATGCTGAATCAAAGAGTATCCTTCTTTTTCATGTATTTCATTGTATAAATATACTAGCTTTTTAAAAAACATATTTTTATTGATTTTAGAGAAGAAGGGAGAGGGAGAGAGAGATTGAAACATCAGTGAGAGGGAGTCATTGATTGGCTGATTCCTGCATGCCCCACACTGGGGATCGAGCCCATAACCCAGGTATGTGCCCTGACTGGGAATTGAACTGTGACCTCCTAGTTCATAGATCAACGTTGAACCACTGAGACATGCTGGCTGGGCTGTATTAGTTTTTTTTTTTTTTTTTTTTTTTTACCTAGGCATCTACTGGTGGGCACTTTACAGATCTTAGCTATTGTAAATAACACTACTATGAACACAGGGGTGCATATATTTTTTCTGGTTGGTGTTTTGGGATTATTAGGATATATTCCACATATTTCCTAAGAAGTGGGATCTTGAGGTCAAATGGCAGAGAACATATTTGCCAGTGATATATCTGATGAGGTTACTTTCTAAAATATATAAAGTACTCATATGACTCAAAAAGGAAAGACAAGCAGTCCAATTAAAAAATTTTCGTTGGGGATGACCAGGCCTGCAGACACTTTGGAGAAGTGTCTATTCAGAGGACCTGAATAGACACTTCTCCAAAGAAGACATACATATAGCCAAGAGACATACAAAAAATGCTCAAAGTCATAGAGAAATGCAAATTAAATCAATAATGAGGTATCATCTCAAACCTGTTAGAATGGCTACCATCAATAAATCAACAAATGACAAGTGCTGGCAAGGTTATGGAGAAAATGAAGCCTAGTACATTGTTGGTGAGAATGCAGGCTAGTGCAGCTACTATGGAAAACAGTGTGAGGTTTCCTCAAGAAATTTAAAATCAAAAGGTGCTATTTTTTGAGGATTCCATAGAGACCCCAACAGGACTTGAATTCATGATTATTGTAAGAAATTACCAATCTGGAACCTAGTACTGATTAGATTTTTGAAAACTGATATTCATAGTTTTTAGAGAAAACTATTACATTTCTATTTTATCCTTTCAAGAGTCCAGAAACACTGATACAATAAACATCCAAGGAGACAGTTGGATATTTACATTGCCTACTTGTCTATTATGCCTTCTTTTTTCCTCATAGAAGCTGGATTTTGCTCTAGTACCTGAGCTTCCTTCACACAGATCTGTACTTCTGAGAAAGCTACTTCTCTCACTAGTTTCATGGGTGGATTTCAATTTTAAATTGGTCATTGTGATATTTTCCTAGCACCTGTGGGCAACCTAATATAGTCTGGTAAAATGAAAGGCAGGACTATGGTCTTGGATCCAAGAGAGGTGTCTCTCTCTTCATGTAAGATGTGACGAGCCACAACTGTTAAGAGCTTCTCTTTGGTTGGATGGCAGATAAGAGAGTCGAGTGCTCTGTAACCTAGTTCTACTAGTACTTTGTGGGTGGACTGTAGTTCTCTTGTGGTTTGCTATAATTTTAGGTGTCTAAATGTGTCAAGTAATCAGTTTCCTTATTGAAACTTATTTATTTTCTGTTATTAGCAGATAAAATCAAACTGTAGATTCTTGAAGATAGTTTGAGAGAAAAAAAGTTTCAAAATAGAAAATAATAAACAAAAGAGAATAGGAATCTACTTGGTTCCATCTATGGAGGTGTGTATAAGTGAAGAAATAAGTATTAAGGACAGTACAGTCATAGGGTTTCAGATGTTTGTGTTTTAGATACATGTGTGTGTTTCAAGTTAATGTAAATTTTAGGTGTGTGTGTGTGTGTGTGTGTGTGTGTGTGAAATTCAGGTATGGTGTTTTGTTTCACTGAGAAAGTGACTGGCATTTTTTGTTTTAGACTTAACTTTTCTTAGAATAATTCCATAATTGGGCAATGGCTTGGTTAAATGATTATAATAATTTCATTCTATACATACTGGATTTAGGTAGATGAAAATCATTCTCAATTACCTGTAGAAGAGAACAATTAAATTTATTCACTTTTTCAGTAGTTATTTATTAAGGGATAGAATTTACCAAATACTATTTTGAGCACTGAAAAGAGAGGTCTTAATAATATTTTGTATGGAGATTATAGTCTAGATAGACAAAAATTCATAGATATTAAAATGTATAATATTTGTATTGTTCATGACAGTTTGAAGTTTAAGTAAAAGTTAAAATATTCTCTCTCTTCTAAGAATAATCATTTGTCCCAGTAACTTCTGTTTTTATAACTAAAAATAAGATAACCCAGTTTCAACAGTGTAATCACCCTCATAGAATACAGCATATGAACACATTAGAAAGGCAAATTGTTAGAAACATATTAATTTGGGAAACCCTGTATCAATTCATTACTATGAAGTATGATAAATTAATGTTTATGAGAAATATTTTAATATGCTCCATAAGAATTCATCAGGAGGCAATGAAGACAGATTGATGTCTTTAGCAGTCCATCATCACTAGGTAAACCATTTATGCCACTTTATCTTAAATAAGTACACTAAGTTAATGCTTCCAGAGAAAGCAAATTCTTCAGAAAGCAAAAATAAAAGGAAAAGGAAAGTGATTAAAGATGTGCTTTGGATATTAAAAGGTGCTACAAACAATTTTTTATAATTTTTGCCAATTAGTTTTCAGCTACAACTATATATGCATAATTTATTAGGCTTGATGCAAAATACTGTTGGTGATTTTATTTTCCTTACTGTTGAATATTCTTCACATGTTTGATACTGCTGGGGAAATTTGATGTTTGTGCTTATATTTGGACCTCTCACACTGTGATTGAACTATGAGGCATGAGCACATGAGGTATGGACTAATCTGTGACCTAGAATGGCATTTTGCATGTCTTTTTAACACAACTCCCAGTCAATTACAACCATTACAGATTGTATATATATGATCATATGGTGATTAGGGTTCTCGGCTATTCAGGAAAAGCTAAATAATTCAACCAGTCAGGTCGTTAGCATATGTAGCTGTTAAATTCCTGCAAGTGGCAGTATCACTTGATTTGGTTAAGCTGAAACATCATAGTTTTTTGTTTTTTTTAAATCCTCACCCCAGGATATTTTTCCATTGATTTTTAGAGAGAGTTGAAAAGAGAGGGAAAGACAGAAATATCGATGTGAGAGAAACACATGGATTGGTTGCCTTCTTCATGAGCCCTGACCAAGATCCAGGGAGAAGCCTGAAACAGATATATGCTCTTGACAGGAATCGAACCTGGAACCATTAGGTCCTCAGACCATGTCTATCCATGGAGCCAAACCAGTTAGGACCATATTTTGGTTTTTAATTGATCTCTGAATTATGAATTGATTTTTCTTTTCCTTTACGTTTAGAAGGTTTTGGAGGCTTGTGAATTGGATAAATACATAATAACCTTTAAACATTAAATAAAATATATTAAATTTATTAGGAATTTCTGCTAATTGCTAGGGACTATTCTCCTCACTTTCCTCTTATCAAATCCTTGTGACTTTCTCTAAAGTGGCAGAGCTAGGATTTGATCACTAGCAATCTGAAATGCAGGGATAACCACCACTATTTTATGTTCCTATAGTTTGCTCAAAACAATCCTATATAATAGAAAGGCTAATATGCGAATCGACCTAACAGCAGAATGACCAGTCACTATGATACACACTGACCACTAGGGGGCAGACACTCAATGTAGGGGTTGCTCCCTGGTGGTCAGTGCGCTCCCCTTGCGCCCCATAGCCAGAAGCCCTGAGCTGGGCTTAAGGCTGGTGAGCTCAGCAGTGGTGGTAGGAGCTTCTCTCGCCTCCATGACAGCACTAAGGATATCTGGCTGCCAGTGCTAAGCCATTGGTTTGATATCCCCCAGCGCTCCTGGACTGCTAGAGGAGGCAGGCTGAGCTGAGGGACCCCTCCCCCACCAAGTGCAAGAATTTTGTGCACCTGGCCTCTAGTCTTTCATAAGAAGAAAAGTAATTACTCTGTTAGAAACTAAAATACCAGCTGAATCTTGGAATTTTAATTTTTTAACCATTTATTTACATTTTAATTGTCTCTAGACATACATAAAGGGAATCTCCAGATTTCATGAAGATCGTTATGTCTCTAATGCCAATGTGAAAAATATGAAACAAATATTTACATTTCTATTTAAATAAGCATATCTCAAATTGATATAATAATCATATTTCTCAATTAGTCAGATACATGATTAAGAGATTCTTTAATGAATGTTGTAAATAAATCACCAAAATTATATTGAAGTACATATGAAAATAAATATATCCTAATTTTTATATCTTTGAATTTTGACTAATTTCAAATTTTAATCTCTTATTGTAAAGATGGATTTTGTCCAGTCTAGAAAACATGAAAGAAAAAAGTACAAGATTGGAGGGGTAAGAAAACCCACCTGGATTGATCAGATTAGGCCAGGGCTTTTCGAAGAGGAACTTATTGGCATTTTGGGCATAATCCATTCTTGTGGGAAATTGACTGTATTGTATGATGCTTAATAGTTTTCCTGGCTGCTACCTTCTAGATTCTCAGTTATTAAAAAAAATGTATTTCTGGACATGTCCCCTG
This sequence comes from Lasiurus cinereus, assembly GCA_011751065.1. Classification (NCBI taxonomy): domain Eukaryota; kingdom Metazoa; phylum Chordata; class Mammalia; order Chiroptera; family Vespertilionidae; genus Lasiurus; species Lasiurus cinereus. Next base: position 65,704,136 of record JAAGEH010000018.1, read on the forward strand.
AGAATGAAATCACCCTCAATTGAGAATTACTGGATTAACCAATATTTGAAGGAATATCAAACAAGAATAATAGTGCAAATAGAGGTGATGAGCAAGCCAGGAGGAAATGTGTGTTTTGTTTTGTTTTAAATACTAATAGGTCAGATATGGATTCCTTTGAAAATGCAATTTTTCTTTCTATTGATATTTGGATGGTGAGTAATTTTATCATCCAGGTTGCTCACTGTTTTCTTTGACATATTTGAAGACATTATTCTACTGTCTTTTGGCTTGCATGGCTGATTTTGAGAATTAGCTATCAGTTCCCGATCAGTAAATTTCCTCTTTCCTCTACTTATATTAAATTTCTCTTTAGTTTTTTTTAAATTTCATGTTGATGTTATCTGACATATGAATTTGTTCTTATTTATCTTTCATAGGATTGATTAGAGTATTGAATGTGTGGATTGATGTCTCATCATTTTGGGTTACCTCTTAGATATATTTCTTTTTTATTTTTGTTTTTTGTTTTTACTCTGCTTTTTCTGTTCTCTGGACTTCAGTTACAATTTTTTTATTATACTCTTCCTTCTTCTTTCTATATCTCTTCTATGCTCATATTTTCTTTATGCTTCTTTCTTTAGTCTTCCAACTTCATTAGTTTTTAATTTAGGTAATGTTTTATCAGCAATAAATCTTTCTGTTTATTTTCTAATTTCATCATTTAATATTTATATTCTGAATATTCTTTTACAGATCTTTAAGCATTATCAATTCCTATGTGAACTTTTTAGTTTAAAGATTTTTTCTCCAGAAATATTGCTTGCCAGTCTGCTGCTGATAATTTTCACTTCTGTGCTGCTTGCTAGTCTGTGCCTGTTTTCTGTTGTTTGTGTTCTGTTCATATTGTGTTGTCTTATCTGTGTACATGATTCTCTTTGTTGCTGGGTATTGTTATTAAAAATTACCTGAAGACATAATTATTTTTCTAGGATGATGATATCTTATTCCAATGAGAATATTCTTTTGCTCTGTTAGGTTCCCAGAGATTCAAAAATCGTATTAATCATGTTTCAGGGCCTGAGATCTTTCTGGATTGTTCAAACAACTAGCAGCCTGGCTGCCGTCTACTGAGGGCTGGTTCCTTTTGGGATATCCTTACTCATTTTTCACTGTACCCACCCTTGACTCCACAGTTTTTGTCTCTGTAGCTGTAGAGACAATCAACATGCTAATGGCCTCTTTTCTGTCTCTTCTGTGTTGGCAGATATCCCAAGAGCAAGAGAAAAAACCAAACGCTAACCTTTTCTCTCCAGATTTCACTCTTCTGCACCTTGGCCCAGTAATTACTTTCTTTTTTGTTAGTTCTTTATTACTTTTAATATTTTATAAGTATTAGATCTACTAGGAGGTTTGGTTCAAATTATCCAGTCTGTCATTTGTGAAAGCAGAAGCCCTCTCCTAATGCCAATCAGTAATTAATTTCAAAACTTCATTTACTTAATCATCCAGGATTCCACATTTTTGATGCTTTATGGTTCTGTGTATTATCCTTTTTCCTTTAGTTTTTTTTTAAAGTAAGTTCTCATGATTATGAAAAGCAAACTATGTTGTCATATTACTTAAGACAATATGACACATTCTTTTAGAATCAAACTGTTCTAATCAATACAATTGTTCTAGAAAATGTCACTTTATTTACGAGCCTATTTCCAAATACTCTAACTAGTGTTTAAGTTCTGAACCCTTTGTATTTTGTTAATTTTTCTTATCACATACACCACATTGTATTGCCAATTATATGTTTGGAAACAGCTCTTCAGTAATAAAGATTGAATATCATTAATATGGATATCCAGAGCCTACCACAGCATCTGGAATTTAGTAAGTACACAGTAAATGTTTAAATAAATTAAAAACATAACTTTTACTTCTATGTCAGAAATGTTTATCAACAAGCAATCACCTGACATTGGATATAGACCTACTGAATACAAAAACCACAAACCTGTCGTTAAAGGATCCTGTTTTTTTAAGCTTTATTTTTTTTCTGCTCCTTTAAATATAGGGCTGTTTGATCAAAAAGAAACTTGTGACTTTAGCGTGTGATTTTAGATTTGTGGAGAGACTTAGTTTCTTTTTGAAAAGAGCATAGAAACATTTCCTCTGCATTATTTAAGGGCATGTATTATTCTCTTTGAATTTATTCAGTGTTCACAGTAAATGGTAATGTGGTAAAGATGTTGAAGACAGCAAGAACATAGCCCCAGATTTTGTTCTTTGACACCTTATTTTTGAATCAGATAATATATATATTTTTAAAAAGACATGAAGATTTCAGAACATATAACTTTTATAGTCCACCAGCTCTTGATATCAGCTCCTGTAACTACTGCATTTTATTTGGGGTCCTTGATTTTAATAATAGTACATAGCTCTTCAGACATTGAAAATTAAGGGTTTCTGGAAAAATGTGTCTAGGTACATATTCAGGATCCTTATATCCAGCCAAGGTTGAGGGATGCAGATTCTAAGTCTAATCAAGTCTACCCCACTTTGTTTGAAACTTGTTCTTCTCACGAAAACTACAGTATATAAGTTCTGAATAATTGGAAAAAAGAAAGAAGGAAGGAAAATAAATATATTCAAATATTTTAAAGGAAGTGGATCCAATCTTAGTTGTGTGATTTTTTTTCTTTTTTTTTTTTTTTGCTTTGCTTCCTGAGACCACCAGTGTCACTATGAATCTTATGGAACTTCAGTCCCCAGAGACCTTTAGAAAAAATATATTTTAAATGCTGAGGGCATCTTGTTTAATTAGCTATTTTAGATCCCTAACTTTTAAATGGTCTATTGTATATTAACAGTTCTTTGTATTTCATAAAAATTTTTAGATTTTATATTAAAACAAACAGATTAGATGTGCTTTGCTGAGATATTTTAAAGGTCCATTGAATAAATAATTGTGTCACTAGGTTTATTTAGAAGTAGCACTCAACCTTATTCTTAATCATATTATTCAGCCTTTTGTTGAATGATTTTAATTTGTTACTGAATGTTACATGTAGCTGTGTAAATGTTTTTCTATACAGCAATTTTCATACTTGAAAGTTAGCTTTATTGAGTTATTTTGGGATTTAACCATAAAACCCAAAAGGATTCTCAAACCAAATTTTTTATTGTTCATATACAACTCATATGGCTATGGCAAAACCAAGATTAAAATGTTGAGTCCAGCCAGCATATGATCAACTTAATATGTATGAAAAAATACTACATCTAAAATGTTTAAAAACCTAAAAAAATTATGCAACGCCATCTTTTTCTTTTTTTAGTGTTATTTATAAATAAAATACACATTTCACTGAGAGATAGTTTGTGACACATAAATGATAATAGAACCTTAAATTTATCTTCAAATGTCTTGTATTAATCAACAAGGTGAAATTCCTGCATGAGCAGCATCATTGAAATATTATTTGTGTTTTAAAGAAAATCCCAATTTAGTAAATAAACCAGCACTATAAAATCATTCCCTAGTTCTTAAAGGGCAACACTTTCCACCTAAATGAAGAGGTGATGAAGCATACCATGTAAATTGGAGAGGAGATAAGGTATGTTGAATTCTAGAGTTCAGAATTGGAAAACTCATTGGTGTTAATGTTATCATTTTGAATTTCTAGTGATAGCATGATATTTTGGCATTTCTACTGCCTCACTTTTATTTATCAACTTGAGTATCTATATGGGAAAATAATGCTTTCTATTGGAACTTTCTTGGCTTTCTAATATAACAATGACAAATTCAAAGAAATTGTGATTTTTTTATATTTTTTAAAAATTTTCTTTCACTTATGTTTAGATTTGTATGTGTAACTCTATCCCTAAATTAAATGAATGAATAAACATTGTTAGTGACAAATGAAAGATGAAAACTTTTATGCATTTAAGTTTGAAAGAAGTGGAACTGAGAGGAAATAGATTATTGTAATCTGTTTGGGTGGGGAGGAGAATATAGGTGCAAGAACCTATTGTCCAGTGAGATTTTGTTCCTGTGGGTCAAATGTGTATGTGACAGAAACTTGCTAGATGCTGCTTAGCCAATTTCCTCTTTCTGGACAATAAGAAAAAAGGAAAACAATTACCTAGATTTCCCTTTCATATCAGCTGCAGCTGTGTGAATGAGTTCTGGTCAAATGCATGTGAGTGGAAATGATGTGAACCATTTCCAGGCAGACTTCTGTTCCTCTTCTCGTGCCTTCAGTCAGCTGCTTCTCTTTATAATACCCAGGTTATACATTTTTTTTTGTTATTGGAGGCAGGATTGGACTTACAAGATCATACTCAGCCATTCCCACCAATTAACTTTTAAGCAGGTTTATAGTTCAGGTACCTTACTATTTCTAGGCAGTTTTATTCTCTGAAATTTTATATTATTACAGCTTCCTACGATTACAATCTTATTTTGTATTAAAAGAGTTACATAATATATCAACATTTCATACCTACATTTGTGTAATCATAAACAGTGGTTCCATTATGATATATAATTTCTTCCTGCATTGGTGAGATGCCATAGAATGTGTGTAGTGGAGTCCAAAAAATAAAACATATCAGCAGTCACAGCAATGATCTGCTTTACACAAGGAAATTTTACCATGGAGGTATTTTCTGCAATATAAATCAAAACTCAAAAGTAAACAACTGAAGCATCAAAAGGCATAGAATAGGATTTGACTATACAAAGAGAAATATCTGCAAAGGATAGAAGACAATGCTGTCCAATTTGCCATGGACAAAATCTTATAGTTTAACTAGAGGCCCGATGAACGGAATTCATGCAAGGGACTCAGCCATAACAGCTCCAGCTGCCTTGGTTCTCTAGCCCCGCTGCCTCGGCCCTCGTAGCCCAGGCTTCATCTGGAAGGTCATCTGGACAGTTGTCTGGATGGTCTTTCTGCTGTTTGGTCTAATTAATATATTAACTTTTTTATGATATAAGATAGCTATTTTTGAAATACATCTTATACTTAAATTAAATGCCAAAGTGTTTTATCATCATGTGTGTCTCTTGGCATACTAGTAAAACCTATTTGAGAAAACAAACACACATAAGACATTTAAGTTATTCGTTTTCTAATACAATGAGGATATATGTCCCAGACTTACTTCATCTCTGAAATCTTATGACTTCTGGCTTCCCCTCCTCTATGATCCCACTAAATCTCTTTTATCAAGGGCCAGTTCTTCCCTTTACAGTTTTATTTACATTGTATTTTATTTTCAAAATAATTGAATGTTCCAGGTTGATGTTATTTGATAAAGATTATTTATTTTGGTAAAGATTGATATTTACAATAATTCAGATGATTAATTTATGACATAAGTTTGATTTGGGGAGATATCACAATATAATATAAACTGAAGGGGGTTTTTAGAATTGTGTGTTTTTTGCATATATTTGTATTTATTTTATATTTTAAAAATATACTTTTATTGATTTCAGAGAGGAAGGGAGAGGGAGAGAGAGAGATAAGAAACATCAATGATGAAAGAGATTCATCAATCTTTTGTCTCCTGCACACTCCCCCTCTTATCCCCCAGCCAGAGGATCAGGCATGTATCCTGACCAGTAATCAAACCAAGACTACCTGGCTCATAGGTGATGCTCAACCACTGAGCCGCACCTGGCCAAGCTGCACATATGTGTATTTAGAGAAAGAAAAAGAGAGACATAATTTATTTTGGGTTTGAAATTTGCATAGCTTTGCTTTTTAAAAAAAATTCTGAATATCAATTATAGATTGAATTTTGTAGTATTGTAAGAAAAGTTCATTAGCTTATTCATCTATATATTGGCCTGACTTTCTATTCTATCAATAGAGAATAACTATGGGAGAGGTCTTTAATCTCATGTTTAAAATTATTGAAATAAAATCGGTAATTATGTTATGATTATTTATTGAATAAGTATGTTAGTTTATTCATGTTCAGGTTTCTCTGATAAAGTAATTTTTCCTGTGATTTACCCTTAACTAAAAACACCTGAAGAAAAAAAGGTTATTTGTTGAGGATTTTAAGAATACTAAAATAATGTGCTATATATTTTTCTATGGTGACTAGCACCTATAAGTGTTTACCAGGAACTTATTATTCAACCTAAAGAATTCTTAGGAATCTCATCTTTATTTCCTACTGTTCAATCCAATATAAATAGGTGGTCTGAGATTCTTTTATAATTTTTCTCACCAGATAAGTAAAAGCTAGACCATTTTTCAGTATTTACATATTAATTCTAAATGGTACTTTGTTTTTGCATTATCAATACCTAATGGTGCTGTGGTGGTGAATGTGTGTGAGCATATGTGAGCAAACACTTTTATATGCAGACTAGAGGCCCAGTGCATAAAATTTGTGCACTTGGTGTGTATGTGGGGGGGGGTCCCTTATCCCAGCCTAGGTCCTATGGCAGTCTGGGAGCCCTTGGGGAATGTCTAACTGATGGCTTAGGCTGGTTCCCCATAGGCCTAAGCCATCAGTTGGGCATCCATAGTGCTGCTGCCAAGGCAGGAGAGGCTCTCGCCATTGCCACTGTGCTTGCCAGTCGTGAGCATGGCTTCTGACCAAGCAGCACTCCCTTTGTAGGAGCGCACTGACCACCAGGAGGCAGCTTCTGCACTGAGCATCTGCCTCCTGTTTGTCAGTGCACATCATAGCAACCAGTGATTCCACTGTTTGGTCCATGTTCATATTAGCTTTTTATTATATAGGATGAGATATGTATGATCGTATACAACACTTTGAGGAATGGCCTATAAGTCACCAAAAATGAAGCTAATCTGCTTCCACAAAATAATATGATCTGCCTCCATTATACTCTGTCTTTGATTTTTCTCTTCAAAGCTCTTTCTCTTTGCCTGATGTTTCCCACATTCCAGAAAGGAGAATGGTGGAGTGAGAGATACTTAAAAGCATTCTTTGCTCTTCCTACCATTCATCTCTTTTCCAAGGAATCATTTACTATTTTTTGTTATTTATTTTTAATTTTTTTTTAATTTTCAATCAAAGTTTACTTTCTGTATGATTTTTGTATTGTTTTCAGTTACCTTTTAAAATAATCATTGCATGGAATTCTCAAAATATAGAGATGGCATTATGATTAATAATATGAAAATCATTAGATATTACACGTGTCAAAAATAGCTTACCTTCATATAAGGGTTAGATAGCAATAAGAGTTCTGTGGACTAAAAACAAAGTCCTTGGGTTTTTATTATGTACTGGGAACCCAGTGCATGAATTCATGCATCAGTGGGGTCCCTCAGCCTGGCTTACAGATTGGGCCAAAACCAGCTCTCTGACATTCCTTGATGGTCCTGGATTGTGAGAGGGTGTAGGCCAGACTGAGGGATCCCATCAGTGCACAATCAGGACTGGGGAGAGATATGGGAGGTTGGTCATCTGGGGAGGGGGAATACAGGAGGGCTCCAGGGCATATCTGGCCCATCTTGCACAGTTAGCTGAACCCCAGCAGCAAGCTAACCTACTGGTCAGAGCATCTGTCTCCTAGTGGTCAGTGCATGTCATAGTGACTAGTCGACTGGTCGACTGTCTACCTCTGGTGGTGAGTGCACATCATAATGAGCAGTTGAGTGGCCTTACCAATAGTATTAGCATATTCTTTTTTGATAGTTTGAATGGCTGACCGGATGACCAGTCACAGCATATTAGGCTTTTATTATATAGGATACCTTTTATTTGTTGTAAAGCTTTGTTTGGATTTAAAATCCACTTTCACATGGATTTTTACTTTGGCTTCAGGCAATTTTTAAGATGAATTTGTGAAGTTTTTATCCACTTACCTTTAGGGCTTTATTGTATCAGGTTTTGTAATTTAAAGGTGCTACTCTCATTTCTTTCACAGTTTCTGAGCTAATTCTAGAAGAGCCAGCAGTCTTGCTTATCATAGAAACCAAAGGGGCCTTGGAGTTTGTGGATAAAGTAGATATTATTGATACATATTCAAGTACATTTCTGGATAGCAAATTATACCATTTAAATAATGAATTTTGATGTTTTTGATGTGTATTTATATATGTGTGTGTGATATAATCTAATTTTTATATATGACATACCAAGTCCTTTATGTGTTATTTTACTCACTGAGTGTCTCAGTTACTTTTAACAATGCCTATCACATAATAGACACTCAAAAATTTTTGATTAATATACAAAATAACGTCTTAATTTGGATGCATAGAGAGAAGGAACTGTGTTATTATTTAATCCGTTTCTGTTCATTGCTTAATTGTACGTTATTTTTTTCTGCCAACAACATGTTTATTACTTTATAATATAAGTTATTTCTGTATGTGTATCTAAAAAATAGATAAAAATGGTTAGGTAGAAGGTTTTGTTAAATGGTGCATATTGCCTGGCCAGTGTGGCCAAGTGGTTGAGTGTAGACTATGAACCAGGAGGTCAGGGCACATACCCAAGTTGCAGGCTTGATTCCCAATAGGGAGTATACAGGAGGCAGCCAAACAATGATTCTCTTTCATCATTGATGTTTCTTTCTCTCTCCCTCTCCCTCCTCCTCTCCCTCTCCCTCCCTCTCCCTCTCCCTCTCCCTCTTCCTCTTTCTTCCTCTCTCTCCCTCTCTCTCCCTCTCCCTCTTCTCCCTCTCCCTCTTCTCCCTCTCTTCCTCTCTCTCATTTCCCTTCCTCTCTGAAAAAAAAATTATATAGCTATATTTAAATGGTGCATACTGCCTCTACCCTACCTTGGATGTCTGGACATAAAGAAGATACACTAATAGCAGTGTGTGTGCATGTGAAGTGAGACAGCTACATTTAGCAAGCCAGTAGGGGGAAAAATCACATCCATTTATCCATCCATCCCTGTCTGTATATCTGTATGTCTATCTTTGTATCTATCAATTATCTATTTACATGATTTACATGTGTTTTATATCTATTACATAGCATACCTATTATTTCATACTTGAATATAGATATACATGTGAATATGAATGCACATAATTATTTATATCCTGAAAATATTTTAAAATGAAGCTGGGAAGATTGAGTAATATCTTAGATATATAAGGGTAAAGAGATAAATGAGATCAGGGGAGTTGCTGAGTTTCTAATTTTGACGTACCAACATATAATGAAATTGAATTGGGAAGTCAATTATTACTTTGCTGCGAGAAACAGAACACAGTTACTAAAAAAGTAAAAGCCAAATTCCTATTCACTGATTATAAAATTTTGGAAATGGTATAACTATTATGAAATAGTATTTCAACTGTAATGAATGGGTGTACTGATTGAAATGTATAATTAAAATAAGTGCAAGCCCTACATTTAGTGCCAGTTATTTTTAAATAAAGTTATTTTCACATATAGCTTGGAAAGTACATCTTAAAACACAAATACTTATTGCATGTACATTTTAAGCAACTATGTAGAATTTTTGATCTAAAAGATTATTTAAAGATGACTTTTTTGAATATCCTTAAGAAAAACATGTCTGGAATCAAGTAGACAAATTACACCCCCTGAAATATCCCTGTGTCATTAGTTTTATGAAAGTGTATTACTTTGAAATGTAAATATCAACATGACTGAACATTAGCTATCTTTTATAAAAATAGTTTGTTCCCCTAATATCTCTAGACATTATGCACAAATGCCTTTATAATAGTGATTCATGGTTTAAGGTTATAGGGTTGACTATTTTATTCTTCTAATCTATTTGGCCAAAGCAAAAGTGAAAGTTTAATTCTCAAATTAATATGCTTTTGCTAGAAGCATATATTTTCCCCTGTGTAGTTCATTGTGTCCTATTATTTGAACTAGCTAGATGTCATTTATGTGATGTCTTAAAGTATCCTGCACATTTTAATATGAACTGCACACAGTTGTTTGAAACATATTTAAAAATTCACAACCCTTTCTTACAACTTTCAAAATGCCTTTCAAATGTCTGCCACATTTTAATTATACTCTTTTCTGTTCTATTTTGAATATAAGCTTCTTCATTTGTTTACATAAGATTAGAAATTTTATCCCCACACTAAAATCTGTATTTGTAAATTCATGGACTTTGTCTCTACTAAGCACACTAGAGAGCTTTCATGTTTATTAGTCTGAAAGACCAAGATCAGAAAAGCTCATTTTTAATGCTTAGTGTGATAAATACTTGAATTGGCAAATGTGTGTCTTACTAGAAGAGTAAACTCCTTCAGGACCCGTTATTTTCAGAAGCAGTGCTCTTAGAGTAATCTTAAAGAACACTTCCTGTAAATGATTGATGATATATTGTATATGTACCAGTTAGAATTCATGTTGATTTGATTGTACCACAGTGTTCCCTCAGTAAAATACAGGTTTTCAGAAATACAGTTTGATCTATGTTCACAATTGAGTTTTCAAGTTTTAACTTGATATTATGATACATATCTTTATCACATTTGCCTCAGGTTGTGATTAAATTTTAGGGAAAAACATAAGACTTAAATTTGCTTACATATCCAAGGGGGACCTTGAAATTAACTTTGTATGACAAATTCACTTATTATAATCTAATACCCTTTTTTTGAGGGAAATTTTCCTGTTCTGAATCCTTGTTCTGATTCTTTCCCCTAAGATTAAAAGCTTAAGTAGTTGCTTTAATTATTGTACAGTTCTTTGGTCATTGTGATTTTTAACTTGCATGATGGAATGCACAAGGTCAAAGCAGGTTATCATCAACCTGCTACCTTCCTTATTAGACCTGGGTCAGTGGTCCCTGCTCTGAGCTTTATGCTTTACAGAAGCCCGTTATGGTCTTTATCAGGTTGTGACTTTCTCGTGGGGTCAAGGATTCTTGTAGGGTGAAATTGTTTTGCCCATATAAAGTCAGAATGTCAAACCTCAGTCGCTATAACATTCTTTGAAAACTTAAAATCCCTACCTACTTGGCCCAAAGCCTGCTTCTAGGACCTATTTTAATATGTTTCTGAGAGCAGACCTCACTGCTAGTGTGATTATTTGGGCTTTAGGATTCCAAGGCATACTTTGTGCTGGGGATGTATGACTGAAACTTGGCTGTATGGTCTGGGATTCATCTTCCCCTGGACAGACCACACTATAGATGTGCAGGCCCCAAAGCTATAGAATTCTGAGACATGGCTCTCTGCAGGGATGGATTTGGCAGTGTGGAATGGATATCCGCACAAATGGAGGCATGGCCTTTAGCAGTAGTAGATAAAGAGGAGAATGTGCCTGGCTCTTCCTATACCATATTCTTGCATAGAACTTGCAGGAGTACTAGACATCTAAATTCTACCAGACCATTTACCTAATTGAAGTATACTAATTAAGAGCTCATGAATAGCAATACCAATATTAAGTAAGGTCTATTTGTAAAGTAAGAAGAATAGGATACATTTAACAGTTTGTTAACTTGGTTTATAACTTCTAAAAGTTTAGACTTATGGTATAGGGGTTTCTATTTGCACTACTACCTCAGGCTCTACAAATGGTAAGGATTGGTTTAGCTAGAGGTTCCAAATTCTGTTTTCTAAATGCAATATTCACTTTTTATTAGGGACTTGAGATATGTTTATTTATAGAACTTTAGATCCTACAGGAAAAGTTGAGGTCATTTCATGTACTCTAAAATGAATGGAAAATCACTTTGTAGAGTCCATGACCAATTCTTAGTCTGCCCCTGTCTTAATATTTTTTAGACACAGACAACAATTCACAAGACAGTGCTTCTACTTATATAATTGATTTAAATTAAAAAATAATTTCTAATAGTCCTTTTATTTCTTCCTCATTTGTTCATATGAAATAGAGATAGGGATCTTCAAACAGACTGTGAAATTACAGCAGGAAGATAAAAGTTAGGTGAGGTAGATAAGAGATCAATCAAAGGACTTGTATCTATGCATATAATCATAACCAATGAACATAGACACTGGGGGGTTGGGGTATGCCTGGGAGGGAGGAGGGGCAATGGGGAGATATGTATAAAAAATTAATAAAAATTAAAAAAAAAAGAATCAGCACGGGACCCATTATATCTGCACTGAGACTTTTCTCCGGGGATGAGAATTCACTGGTTTTTCTTAGTTGGACTGTGCATACCTTATGTATTTTTATACACCCCATTCATTTTTATACTCATTCAATGAAGATTTATTGAGTGTCCAATGTCCAAGGGCTTTTTACATTCCTTAGATCAGGCACTATTCTCAGAGAGCTGTCATTATTTCACAGTATTAATTTTAGTCTTACTACAATAAAAAATTTAGCTCTGCTTTATAAGAAATGTGTTTGTTTTTCTAGGAGAGACGTTTTGTTTGGTGACTAAGAAATTTTCATTCAAGCATTGCTTCTTAAATTTATTTTATTAAAAACCTTGCTGATGGGGAAGAATATTGAGATTATACTCACTCTTCCAAAGAATATGTGGTAGGAAATAAGATAAATGGATTGTTAAGATGTTAAAATACAATCGATATAAAAAATCTTAAGGAAGTCACACCAAAATTTTAAAACTAATTAAAAAATAATGAAGTTCCAGGTTATAAGATCATACAGATGTAAATTTCTATATCAGCAATGAAGTGTCCAAATATGAAATAAGAGAATAATTTTATTTACAATAGCATAAAAATAATAAATTTCTTAGGAATCAGTATTAAAAAAAGGAGTCATAAGGCTTGTATGTTGAAAATCACAAAACATTGTTGAAAGGCATCAAAGCAGACCTAAATAAACATAAATAAATCACATTTTTTTTGGTTTGAAAGGTTAAATACTTATAAGGTGGCATTATATTGACCTATAAATTCAATGAAATGCCTGCCAAAATTCCAGCTGTTGTCTTGCATAAACTGGTAAACTAAACATAAAATTTATATTGGCAATCAGAGATCTATAGCCAAATAAGTCATGAAAAAAGGAAGCAAATTTAGAAAACTCAAACTTCATGATCTCAAGGCTTACTATAAAGCTACATGAATGTCAGTGGTATTAACATTATGTCAGATGGAGAGATCAATGGGATAATTTTTAAAGTGAAGAAATATACCTTCATTTTATGATCAATTGATTTTTGACAAGGGTTTCAAGAACATCCAATGTGCAACAAGTAGTTTCTGAACAAATGGTAGTGGTACAATTAATTTTTAAAAAAGTAAAAATAACCCATATGTCCATCAAGTAATGAATGAACAAAGAGATAAATTTATGCAATGGAATATTAATTTGACCCTAAAGAAGAATAAAGTATGGGGACATGCTGCAATAAAAATAATCCTTAAACATTATGCTAAGTGAAAGAATCCAGGCACAACAGGCTACATATTGTGTTGCTCCACCTATATGGAAAGATCACACTCAGTTCTATTTAAATACCTCCACTGTTGACATATTAGGAATTTTTTATCTTCAATGAGAAATAGCTCACCTTTATTCAATTCTGCAAAATTGATTTTTAAACACAAGGAATGCCTAATGCAATTAGGCTTTTGAACAGGCTTGAAAATAAATGAATACAAATGCAAGCATGGGAGGTATTGTATTTCTATAAAATTAGTCTTACTGGAGAATAAATGCTGATTTAGATAAATAGAACAATAAAAGTCTGCTCAAAGATGCTCTTTTAATTTGAACCTAGATAATGAAGATTGGGCTGCTACTGATTTTGAATGTGTTGTTTTTTATCTTCTTTTTTAAAACTTTATTGTTGAAAGTATTACATAAATCTCCTTCTTTCCCCCATTGTGTGCTATTTTATTTTTATTAAGATAGTATATCTCAAGATATCTTTGGCAAAAGTAAAACTTCTCAGTTATTCTTTTTCTTATAAATATGGGACATATGTTCTATTCATGCTCTAGAAATAGATATGGTTAAATATGGGTATGAGAAAATCAGAAATAAATTAGTAATGACTACAGACTGCTTCTGCTTAACTTTAGTAATTCATTTTTAAAAAGTGAATATGTTGAATAAAAATGCTGAAAGATTATTTTCTAATATTTTTACATAAAAATTATAATGCATAACATGTCAAACAATTTCCTAAAATATGACCTTAATTACAGTTAAATGGGAACATAAAGGTAATAAGAGATACTTAGTTGAAAAATGCAAACAGGCTGAGACCGGTTTGGCTCAGTGGACTGAAAGGTCCTAGGTTCGATTCCGGGTCGGGGGCATGTACCTTGCTTGCAGGCACGACTCCAGTAAGGGGCGTGCAGGAGGCGGCTGATCGATGTCTCTCTCTCGTCGATATTTCTGACTTTCTATCCCTCTCCCTTCCTCTCTGTAAAAAATCAATAAAATATATATATAAAATGCAAACAATATCACTTAATAAGGTTGTACCAAAAAAAAAGTTGTTTTGAATATTCACTGCCTCTTTCAGAGGTCACTCTCATCTGCTTTTAGTTTTCAAAACATGTACATGATAGTAAAACTACTCCAAATTATAAAAATGTTGTATTGCATTTTGTGGAAATATACATGAATTTTAAAATGTATCATTGTGTCTTATAGAAATAAATATATGTTTTCCTATGTAAACAACAATCTAAAACACTTTATATTGAAAGGCATATATATTCTATGTTTGTTTGTTTTTCAATTAAAAAATGAGACAGTTTTATAGAAAAATTTATTTGAACAGACAATTTGATGAGTAGTCCTGATAGTAAGTGTGTAATGAATGCTTGGAGAAAAAAAAAAAGCATGATGTGGTCTCTGACCTCTAGGAAGTCACAGTTTAATGGGAAAACACTTGAACACTTGTAAATGGCACATTACAAAGCATGCAAGTGCCATATTTTAAAACTATGAAGTGGTAAAGGAGACCTGGGATGGGGTAAGCCTGCCAAATGAGCAGGGACTGCATTAAAGAAAGAGTAATCCTTCATTGGTCAGAGGAAGAAGAAAAGATCATAAGCAAAGGACTGAGACTCTCTAAGCACATGGTTTGCTTAAGGTATGTGTGAGGATAGAATGCAATGTTTCCCTCAGGATGTCAAGAAATAAACTAGAATGTGGCAAAAGACAGTAAAGGAATGGGTGATCAATTTTTAGTGGCAGGAAAAAAAAAAAGAATTTCACCTTCAGGTAATGAGAAACGGGTAAGTGTCAGAATAGCCACACTCATTCATTCAACAAAGGAAATTCTAATATTTATTATAACCAGGAAATAAACAAAATACAAATACCACATTCCAGTAGCAAAGAGAAATATATAATGTTCAAGTCTATGTTTACAAAGACAACTTGGATGTGAAAGATAAGTTGTGCATGGGTTTTCAGGGAAACTATGGCTCCTGCCATTGGTGAAAATGATGGCAAAGGGGAGGGAGCAATGGCAGAGCACCTGCAGGGAGAAGCTGGATTTGAGAGGAGCTGCAAAGATGGAATCAGTATAACATGAAGACTACTGCATGTAGAATTGTGAGGACCAGGGAGTACTAATGCTCAAGATCTGTGTTCTTGATTTTGGGTGACTAGGAACCATGTGGTGGAAAGGAATACAGGGAAAGGATAGTCTTTAGAGTTAAGTTGAATTCACTTTGAGGTATATGAGTTTCATGTGTCTTGGAAATTTTACAGTGGATATGCAAGAGTAAGACGTTGAAGAGATTTAGAACTCAGATTTAGAACTCTGGGCTTCATGTATGTAAAGATGGAAGATGGTAGATGCAGATTGTGAAAGTAGATGAATTCAACTGAAAGTGTGCTTGGTTCAGGTCGACTCAAAGACAGTGATTTAGGTCTTAAGTTAGAAAGAAAGGGGAAACATTTTATCAAATAAAAGGAACTGCAGTACAGGTAGGTCTCAAGAAGGTTAGAACAGGGTTTAGGAAGGCAATGAATCAGAGTAGCAGTAGGGGGAAGCTTTATATTTACTTGATATACATCCTCTCCATCTATTCTCTCCTAAATATACTCCCAGTTACGGAACTCCTTATTAAAAAGATCACCAGCTTCCTTATCTAACGTTTTGCCCAACAACAGAGAATATAAGTCATTTTCATATAATATTCATGAATTCTGATTAAAAATATACAGTCATTTGGATAACAGTGTGGAGACTCCTTAAAAAATAAAAAATAAAAATGTAATTACCTTATTGCCCAGCCTTCTAATTTTGGGTTTGTATTCAAATAATTAAAGCAGAATCTTGAAGAGATATTTGCATACCAATGTTCACTGAAGAATTACTCACAATAGCTAGGAGGTGGAAAAACCCAAATGTTCATTGACAGATGAATGAATAAAGAAAATGTGGTATATAAAAGGGAGCATTATGCAGATTTTACGAAGGAGGAAATTCTACAGCATGCTACAACATGGATGAACCTCAATGACATTATGCTAAGTGAATTAAGCTAGTCACAAAAGAACAAATACTGTTTTGTTTCACTTATATGAAGTATCTAAAGTGATTAAAATTGTAGATACAGAAAGTAAAAAAAGGTGGTTTCCAAGGCTTGAGGGAGAGTGAGAGAGGAAATAAGTTTTTAATGGGTCTGGAGTTTCAGTTTGGGAAGATCTGTTGCATAACAATGTGAATATACTTATCACTACTGAACTGTTTACTTAAAAATAATTAACATGGTAAATAATGTTATGTGCTTTGACCACAACAAAAAATACCTTCTTACATAGCTTCCATCTGACTTACCAGTGGGTGAATTGCAAGGGGAATGACCAGCATGGCCAGAGGCTGACACTGAGTAATCACATAATCCTAGTATTGTGGGGATAATCACTACAAATAAGTCAATGAATGGTAAAATAAATTATATATATATTTTTTTTGATTTTTTATAGAAAGGAAGGGAGAGGGACAGAGAGTTAAAAACAAAGATGAAAGAAAAACATCAATCAGCTGTCTCCTGCACACCCTCTACTGGGGATGTGCCCGCAACCAAGATACATGTCCTTGATCGGAATAGAAACTGGGACCCTTCAGTCTGCAGGCTGAAGCTCTATCCACTGAGCCAAACTGTTTTCAACACTAAAATAAATTATTGAATAAATATATACAGTAAAGGACTAACAGTGAAAGGGGAATAGAAAATAGTAAAATCTCTGAGGGGTCCTGTGGCTTAGCTGGTAAAAGTGGGGTGGGGAGGTAAGATTCAAAGAAAGGACTCCTAAGCATGGATATAAGCATAAACAAATGATTCAAGACACTGGGGTGGTGCTGGTGGTGGTGGTGGTAAGGGCATGTGCCTGGGTAGGGGATGCGGGGGGGCAAGGTCAATGCAGAAAAAAATAAGACATTTGTACTACTATTTGTATTACTTAAAACAATAAAATAAATTTTTTTTAAAAAAAGTGCCTATCTTGTAAAATCTCTGAAGTTTAACATTTTTAAAAGAAAACAATTGTCCTGCCTTAATATATTGAATATGTTTTCTCAATAATACAGCAGCCAATTTTAAATAGACTATATAACAAGTATAAAAATGATTTAACACTTCTACCCAAAACTATTCAGTTATTGCTGAATGAAAATGGGTGCCTTGCAATTTTTATGGATACCTATGTTGTCTAAATGTTCCAAAGTGAGCATGCATTAATTATGAAATAAAAAAAGAATTACTTTACAGTAAACATTTAAAAAATAAAGGTGCTGCATACATCGTTTTCACTGGTTTTAAAGCTAAGCAAATTTGGCATGTACTGTTCTGTGACTGTGTTGTTGACAAATGTGATTACTGAGTCATTAGTCATAAATATATATATATATATATATATATATATATATATATATATATATATGTACGGTCAGACGACTCCCCCAAAGTATAAGAAGGGCAAAAGAAATATCAAACATTTTGAAAGGAAAATGTAGAATTGAACAGAAAAAGCAGTGAACATGTTATTTCATTCATCTCTATTTCTTGATGGAAAAGTTATTCATCAGAAATTGATGAAATTTCAAAATCTAAAAATATCTAAGGTTGTACTTTTGTAGAAAGCAAATAATACCAGACATATTCAATTAATTTTTATGACAGAATGACAAGGGGAAAGCTATACATTTAACAGATTGGGAATAGAGCCAGGTTCTTCAGCATGAAGCATGTTACAATTACGTTGGTAATCTAGGAAGTGCAATGTTATGAAGGTGTATGTACCCAAAGGGCAGTGATCAAAAGTTTATTGTCAGTATCAGAGGACAAAATGAATTTTCTTTCTTTGAGTTGTCAGGGTTTTTATATGTAACTAGAGGCCGAGTGCATGAAATTCGTGCATGGGGGAGGAGGGTGTCCTGCAGCCCAGCCTGATCCTTCTCCAATCTGGGACCCCTTGAAGGATGTCTGACTGCCCATTAGAGCCCGATCCTACCTGGATCAGACCTAAATGGGCAGTCAGACATCCCTCTCTCAATCCTGGCTCCCAACTGCTCACCTGCCTGCCTTCTTGATTGCCCTTAACTGTTTCTGCTTGCCAGCCTGATCACCCCCAAACCACTTCCCTGCCAGCCTGATTGATGCCTAACTGCCCCCCTGCCAGCCTGTTTGCCCCTATCTGCTTTCCCCTGTGGGTCTGGTCACCCATAACTGTCCTACCCTGCAGGCTGGTCGTCCCTAACTCCCCTCCCCTGCAGGCCTGGTTCCCCCCCAACTGCCCTTCCCTGTAGGCCTGGTAACCCCCAATTACCTTCCTTTGTTGGCCTGGTAAATCCTAAATGCCCTCCCCTGCAGGCTTGATCACCCTCAACTGCCCTCCCTTGCAGGCCTGGTCCTTCCAAACTTCCCTCCTTTGCTGGCCTGATCACCCACAACTTCCCTTCCTTGTAGGCCTGGTTCCTGACAAACTGCCCTCCCCTGATGGCCATCTTGTGGTGGCCATCTTGTGTCCACATGGGGGCAGAATCTTTTGACCACATGGGGGCAGTCATCTTGTGTGTTGAAGTGATGGTAAATCTGAATATTACTCTTTTATTAGATAGGATAGAGGCCTGGTGCATGGGTGGGGACCAGCTGATTTGCCCTGAAGGGTGTCCCAGATCAGGGTGGGGCTTCCCTTGGGGTGTGGGGTGGCCAGTTGAGGGGCCTGTGGTGGTTTGCAGGCTGACCACTCCCCTTAGTGACCCAAGCGGAGGCCCTGGTATCTGGGATTTATTTATCTTCTATAATTGAAACTTTGTAGCCTGGAGTGGAACCAAACCTTCTGCTTGCACAGCCTTTCAAACTGTGTTGTCTTAAGGAGGTGTGGGTCAGCCAGAGTGTGGGGAAAGCTTGGCTTCCTCCATTGCTAGGGACAACTCAAGCCTCCTTCCTGCTCTCTCTGTGGCCATAGCTATCTTGGTTGGGTTAATTTGCATACTAGATCTGATTGGCTGATAGGTGTGGCTGGTGGGTGTAGCAGAGGTATGGTCAACTTGCATATTCCTCTTTTATTAGATAGGATAATTATATAATGGATTGAAATTCTTGGTTAAAAAAGTCAAAGTGACTTGTTAATACTCTGGAGTACAAAAGTAACAATCTGATGCCATCATAGTAAGGAGAAATTATAGACGTATTACAAGTATCTTCTTTTCAGATAGTGTAAGATAATTGTCTTTAAGAAGATTATAGCATCTAACTGAAAAAGTATAAAATGACTTTACACAAACTATGCAGTGTGGCATTCATTCAGGCATTATCTTATAAGAAATGTAATCTTACTTAAACTTTTTTTTTAAATTTTACAAGGACCAAATAAATAATATGCTATAAGATTACTACCTGGAATGTTAAAGGGATTTTATATATGTTATATGAAATTATTTTGGGAAAAATGTTAATTAAAAATTAAATAACAAAGAACAAGGCTATTTTATAATGTAGTATTTCTCCTACCTGCAAAAGTAGTCAGTCCTGTAAAAATAATTGTTAAACCTGCAATATAACCTAACTTGAATTAATAATTTCTCTATCTAAAAACTATCATTACTTATTTGTCTCCAAAATAACAGAAGCAGGATGTTGTTTCATCTCTAAAAAAACTAAAAAATTGACACATTCATATTTTATATTAGGGAATGCTTTGAAAAAGTATAATTGATCAAAAGGAAGTAGAAAATAAATGTTTATATGTGACTTTATGCTAATAATAACTGTCCAAAATCTAAAATAAATAAGGGAAATGAATTTTCCAAGAATTCTTCAAAACATTGATTTTACTTAATGAATTCTATGAAGTGATTCTAGCATTCTTCTCACCATTTCATTTCTATTATTTTAGAACAGATCACCATCATTTCTCACCTAGACAAAAAAAAGTTGGTTTTCTTGATTGCTTGCTCTCTCTATGATGGGTTTTGCATATTACATCTGGTGTTATGTTTACAAGTATATGGCTTCCTTCCTTCCTGCACCAAAACCACCCAATAGCTTTCCATTATTCACAATAAAAAGCAGAAAATGTCACTTGTCTACAAGGTCTTACATAATCTTTCTTCAGAGTAAGTCAAGCTATTTTTCCAGCCAACTGTAAAACTTGATTTCTCAATCTCTCCTGACCTGATTTTTCTCATTAGTCAGGGTTCTGCTCACCTCACCCTATAAATCTAAAGTAATAACCCCACACCTTGACTCAACTTTCTTTTATATTTTAATAGCTTTACTTTTTATTCCTTATGTCCATATATAAATATGCTTGTGTACAAATAGTATATTCATTTTCTAATTCTTCATTTGCCCTATAAGAGCATAGATTCCATAACAGCGGACATATTTTCTTGTTTTCTGTTCTATCTGTGATACCTACAGTAGAGGTTTAAAAGTTTTTGTGGAATAAATTAATTTTTAAAATAAACAATGTATAGTATACATTTGCTCAAAAATATTCATTTTGGGAACATTGTCATAGAGCAAAGTTAGTAATTACTCTTTAACATGCAGACTGACAGTTTCAGGTTGATGAATGTGAATGGTAGTATTTACATATTTAATCCTTTATGTTACTTTTCTGTGACCCCCTTGGTAACTGCCTTTAAGTTTGATTAAAATATAAAATACGTAACATGCTATTTATCTTTACTATCTTATCTTAGGTCATGGATAATTACTATTTTCAGTTACTTTTTTCTTAGGAGTAATTCTAAGTAAAAATAAAACATATAACTTCAAAATATATTTCATTCTCTCCAGGAAAAATATTAATTCATAAAACACATTCAGATCTTCAATTACCCCTTTTTAGTTTTGATTGGCAGGGATCCTCTTACATTAGTTGCAGCATTCATGTAGCTGTTAACAAGGTGCTGTTACAGCCGTTATATCCAGATTCTTCACAGTCTTAAAAAGAGAATAACAACCACCATATTTTACAGTGACTTCCCATTTCACTAATAGTTGTTTTCTTGTGACTTTTTTTCCTCCCAGAAATTGAAAAATTCCAAGGTTCTGATGGAAAAAAGGATGATGAAGAAAAGAAATATCTTGATGTCATCAGCAACAAAAACATAAAGCTCTCAGAAAGGGTATTGATCCCTGTGAAACAATATCCAAAGGTACTATGTTGCATGCTTTGGTCTCATAAAATTCAGAAAAAATAAAACAAGATATTTTATTCACTGACTTTATAAACTAAATATTTAAAGTTTCATTATATTGGTGTACACAGATATATGATACTGATATAGAGAAAGGAAAACTTTTTAAAGCACAATGATGAGTATAATTGTCAGCTGAAGCCTATAGCATTTTTGTTCTGTGAATGCCGGAAGCAAAATTAGATATTTTAATAATTTATTTAACATGTTAGTGGTTCAGTGTTTAAATATGTTCACTCACTTGATTATGTTTTGGTTCATGTTAAAATGTATATTCTTTTTATAAAAAAGAGTGGAATTTAGAATGGTGCTAAATATGTAACATTCGCCAATCAGAAGGAAATTATGATATCTAGGGATGCAATAGAGTCATTATTAGACCCTTGGGTTATAACCATCAATCTTCTGTAATCAGGAGACTATATAGAAATAATTATGATATTGTTCTCTTCCAAGTACTATTTTACTAGACATTTTTTCATATGAGGTTTAAATCACCAGAATCAGGATTATAAAAATATGTCATTCAACGGCATGGTTTCATTGTTATATTCATAAGTTCCAATGGGTAAAGAGAGGTTTTTATTCTTTTACATGCATTAAGTAAGCCACAAATGGGAACTCAAATACTCAAGCTGTTAATTTACTTTCTGAAGAGTTAATCTGAAGCAAGGACCATGTAATTATTCTAATAATAAAGATTATAGAAATAGATGCTGTAGTTTATCAGTTGTCTTCTAATGTGATACATTTTAGTAAATATAATTAAGTGGAATCTTATGTTTATAATTATTTCAAACAGGAATGAAACTGTTGCAGTCCACCAAACCATGAAATTTAACTTTCAAATGAAGTTCTTATGCATGAAAGTTTTTAGTTTTTGTCTGTTTCTTCCCTCTTTTTAAAAAGCTAGATTGCAAGAAAGGTGCTTTTAATAGATATAATTTCACATTAAATTATATTAGACTTACTTTATAATTACCTTTTTATAAATATTAATTTGAGAAGTCATGGAAACATAAATGAAAATTTTTACATAGTAATGAAATATGGTAGAAATAGGGGGTATTAAGAAAGTTGTATCTTTTATTAAAGAACACAATTATCCTATTATAGCCTAGAATGCAAGGATTTTTCTTTAAATTATATACTTAAATATTATATAACTTGATACTATTTCTCAGAATAACACTTGTCTATTCACTGGATATGAAAAAGTCAGTGAAAAACTCAGTGTCTGCTTGTGAATAAAATTCAGCTTTATATCTGACCAAATTAGGTTGTCAAGTAGTAGAAAGCGTGGCAAGTTCAGATTGCTCTTCAATTGACAGTATGTCTGATATTATGCTGAATATTAAAGTAGTTTATTTTAGTCATAGCAATTAATATTGGGACAATATTTTTCAATTTTTAAAATTTACAAATAGTTGATATAAAATCTTATATAGGTTATATTAGTTTCAGGTGTACAACGTAGTGATTCAACATTTTATACCTTACCATGTGATCATCCCACTAATTCTAGAAGTCATCTGTCACCATGTAGACTTATTAAACTATTATTGAATATAAACAATATTTTATGGCATCTAATTTTTGAGATTTAATTTTATAATTTATCTCATTAGCAAATTATTATACCTTTAGAATCACAGAATCCTTAAGCTGAGACTAACCTTGAAAATCACAGTATACATAAAACTTTCATTTTATGGATGAGATACCTAGAAGGTTATGAATTGCTCAAAAACATAGCTTTTAATACACATGGAGATACTTAGAGTGATTGCTGTTGTTTTAGACTAGAGGCCCAGTGCACGAATTCATACACAGGTGGGGTCCCTTGGCCTGGCTAGCAATTGATGTCTCTCCTAGTCCTGATTGGAGGTGGTAGGGGGTGGGAGGATCAGGCTTCGGGAAGTTGGCCAGCTGGGGGAAGGAACAGCAGGAGACTGGCTGGCTGGCAGGAAGGGAGGGGCTGCAGGAGATTCCAATTAGGGTGATTGGGGCTGGCTGGCCAGGAGAAGGGGCCATGAATTTGGCCGGCTGTGAGAGATTGGCTATGAGAGCATGCTGACCACCAGGGGAAGTCTCTGCATTGAGCATTTGTCCCCTGGTGGTCAGTGTGCATCATAGCGACTGGTCAATCCATCTTTCTAGTTGTTCAGTCATAAGGTCACTTAGGCTTATATATATATTCCTCAGTTTTTGTGAGCCATTTTTAATTTGACTAATAATGTTCACATATTTGTGTTACTTTCTCATGTAAAATATGAAAGAATGAAAAAAACTATAGGTTCTAATAATTAATAGCTTTATGTCATATTATCAAATCTCAGTTTGTGCTTTAGAAAATTTATCATTTTTAATTGGTGAATAGAATGCCAAATTGCTGTATTATATTTTAAAAGGCTGTGCATTTCATTCATCTAGTTATCACACATAAGAGAACCCTTATTAGAGTTTTCACAGGAAATAAGTACTGAGAAACAGAACAAAATTTTCTAAGTTGACCTACATTTGTTTTCATTTATTCTTTTACTATATAATAATAATCTTTATATATAAAAGCCTAAGTGACTGTCGCAACCAAAACAACCAAATGGACGACTGAACAGGCTGCATGGGGTGACCAGGCCAGCAGGGGGCTTTATGAGGGATGACCAAACAACTGAGCAGCAGGCTGCGTGGGGCAACCAAGTTGACATGGGGGGCAGTGAGGGGAGATCAGGCCAGCAGAAGAAGGCAATGAGGGGACACCAGGCCAATGGTGGGAGCAGTCAGGAATAACCAGGTCAGCATGTGGGGAAATTGGGGGAAGACCAGGCCAGCAGGGAGCAGTTGGGAGTGATCAGGCCATTGGGGGGGGCAGTTAGGGGTATCAAGCAGACAGGCAAGTGAGCACTTAGGAGCCAGTGGTACCCACAGGGATCGGGCCTAAACCAGCAGTCAGACATCCCCCAAGGGGTTCCAGATTGGAGAGGATGCAAGCGGGGCTGAGGTCCCTCCCCTCCCCCTGCCAGGTGCATGAATTTCATGCGCTAGGCCTCTAGTATTAAAATAAATATTTTGAAAACCATATTTTATTTCAAAAGTGGTGATTCTCTCCTACTGAGTGATTTTTGCTTGTTTCTCACAAAAATATCAGTTGGGTTGAATTAAGATAGACCACTAAACTTGAACCTTAGTTGATATACATTTGTGAGCTATAAAATATGTAGTATGGGTAATACTATGAACTGCTGAGTAGAGCACAACAGTATTTATGCATTTATAGTTTAATGTTTTATAATAAAAAGGAATTTATCTTTCAGAGTATTCACTGGAAACAGATCTGTTTTTGACAACTTCTCTCAGAGCCATCTTTGCTCTTGATGTCTATTGTATATTTGAACTCTTAATTAACATGGTCCTGACACAGTCCTTTCCAAAAAATGGGAATAAATAACTATGGGTGTTCTTAAGGAAATAACCTTCTTTTGATTATTATGTGACCTTTCCAGATAGATTTTATTTCAGTTAGTCTTCAATTTCAAGTTAATTTGCTGACTTAATTAATATATGGAATGAAAAGTAATATATAGAATGCAACATCTAAGGATGGTCTTATTCTATATTAAGAATGATTTGTATAGTTCTAATGCTTTATGTTTGATCACATAACTTGGAGATAATATGCCCTTTATTAAATTATTTTAATAAATAGGTTTTCTTACTTGATTTTTGTTTGTAACAAAATTTTTGTTTGTAAAGAAAAAGGCCTTATACATCTATTGTTTGTATTTGCAAATGTTTTAGAATAAGAGCAATTATTTCTTGATAGTCAAGTCTCCAAGGAGGTAAAATGTGGCAATATGTTCTATAATCCTAAGAGATTCAAGCAGAAAACTCACCATCCTTAACATTATCTTTTCCCCCTAAGTTCACATATATTATATTTTATAGTCAATATATTTTAATTGATTTTATTTTATTTTATTTTAACATCTCTAACTGGTATGCATATTATAATCAAAACTAGAGGCCCAGTGCACAAAATTCATGCATGGAGGGGATGGGTCCCCTCAGCCTAGCCTGCACCCTCTCCAGTTGGGGACCCCTCTCACAATCCTGAACTGCTGGCTGCTAATTGCTCACCTGCCTGCCTGCCTGGTAACCCCTTACTGCCCCCCTGCCAGCCTGGTCCCAACTGCCCCCCTTTGCTGTCCTGGTTGCTTCCAACTGCCTCCCATGGAAGCCTAGTTGCCCCTCATTTCCTCCCCCCCTACCAGCCTAATAGCCCCTAACTGCCCCCACCCCCCTGCTGGCCTGTTCATGCCCAACTTTCCCCTCTGCCAGCCTGGTGACCCCCAACTTCCCCCCTGCTGGCATGGTTGCCCCCAACTGCCCCTCTCCCCCACTGTCCTGGTCACCCCTCACAGTCCCTCCACTGGCCTTGTTGCCCCATACAGCCTCTGTTTAGTCGTTTGATCATCCCTTACTAACCCCCCTGCCGGCCTTTTCACCCCATGTAGTCTTCTTGTTCAGTAGTTTGGTTGTCCTTCACTAACCCCCCTGCCAATCTTGTTGTAGGCAGCCATCTTGTGAGGGCACAAGGATCAATTTGCATATTACCTATTTATTATATAGGAAAAATTTACAGTATCAGGCAAACAGTGTTCAAAACTCATTATTTTGATTTGTAAAGTTGCACATGTATACTTGGTCTTGGCTTCTTATGTCATGTTGTTTGTAGTGTTGGAAATATGCGTATTAAATTTAATCACTGTTTAAGATGTTTCCAAAGATTTCATTATGATTTATTATTGAATAGGATTTAGTGCAAAGCTATTACATATGCAAAAAAAGAATAGAACCATAGAACCATTTGGTATTGCCGAAGACAACATTCATGTTTGGAAGGAGAATAATACTATAATTTCTTGGCCCTCAACAAGTGTCTTACAAGACCTAAGAAACAAAGCTAGACATAAATGGCCAGAGCTATATTATGTTTTGTTACTGCTAGATATGCAACAGGAGCGCCTATCAGAATCATGGGCAAGTTAAGAGAGCAGTAGAGGACAGGAAGGTGTACTTGCTGGGGAAGATCTACTTGTCGCTTGCTACTGTACCTATATTTTTCAGCCTCTCAATGTCTTTAAAAAATATCTTTTTGATGTTGCCTTCAGAATTCTCTGAAATACATCAGAACTTCTCTAAATTAAATTTGCCCCTGGGCCCACTTTTTATTTCTCTTCTTGAGTCACTGCCAACATTTTAAAGCAGTAGATTGCCAGGAGTATAAATCAGCCCCAAATGTGGCCCTTTTTAAGATCAAACGCAGCCATGTTCCCCTGTGCTGCTTTGCAAATCAATTCCTTATGTAGATTAATGCAGAAAATTAAAGTTCTAAAATATGTTCAAAAGCATCACACTTGCTCTATATTTCATCTTACTCTGCACAGTCCCAGAAAGAGAGGCTGCCTTCCTTGCTTGGTTGGAAGCAGTTCCACAACCAAGCCTGTCCTACCACAGAGCTGTTTCCTTCTTTACACTTTGAAAAATGAAAATATGAGTCCAAGTCTTTGATTAGTGTTATTTTTTCCTGAATTTATAAGTAATCATCAGATCATTTAAGGGTACTTTATAGAGAACACAGGTTGAGGAAACTATGACCACATTTCAAAGCTAGTATAACCAGAGGTAGGAACACCTCTCTATTTTTCTAACCAATGTGGTTATCACATACCCACTCTATAATTTACATCTTAAACCCATTTCATCTTGATAGGCAGAGATCATTGCATATCATCACTTTTAATTTTCTAAAGGAAACAAGAAATAATTTGATGAGATTTATGATTTCAGTTTCATTTATATCAATTTCCTAGTCCCTCACCTATGAATTTAAATTAAACTTATGGACATCGATAGCCTTACGGTGACTGCAGGGAGGTAGGATGGAGGAGTGCATAGGGTGAATAAATAGTAATGGATGGAGACTTGTCTTGGGGTGTGAACATACAATACAGTGTACAGATGATGTAAAATTGTGCACCTGAAACTTGTATAATTTTGTTAATCAGTGTCACCCCAACAATTTCAATAAAAAATTAAAAAAATAATTGAGAAAATAATGACACTCAGATTCACATTTCCTATTGGAAAAATAACAAAAACCAAAGTATTTGTGGACTCCATTCTCTCCAGTAGAATGATACCTGAAATAACCCTGTTTTCTAGCAAAACTTAGAAATTTGTGGTAATATTGTCTTTTCTGATGACTTTCTTGTAATTAATACTCATTCCATGTATTTCAATATTATTTTTCCATTGGGAACTTAATTATTTTTGTCTCTATCTCACATTGATCCATGGGTTTCTAATTCTGATTTATATATGCTTCTCTCCACATCCTCTTTTTTTATGGGCTCAGCCACTTTCTCACAATATATGTCCTCAGACTTCCTGAAATAACCTGTCCTTCTTTTCTATGTCTGTTTTAATGTGTTTTATCCATCCTGAGAGGTCATTTCACTTTTATTCTCAACTAAAAAGCCATAAACTACTTCAAAAGGATCATGAAATTGCAAATACCTGTTGAAATGCCCATACCTATATATTAACTTAAGGGTTCCTTGAGTGCCTAAAGATCTGCCACCTCACAACCCTGTCTGTAATATTGCCATTCATTATTTGCTTGTTTCATCAGGTGTTTGTTTGTTCAATAAACTTCAGTAAGTTTCTCTGCACTCTTAGAGCACAGATGGCTCTTTCATTCCTTTTGATGTTGCAGTAGAAGTGGCTTAGACATAAATCTTTAAGAGACTGGATAAGAAAGATCACTTTTAGAATCAAGATATAAAATATTACCAATTGAATGGATTCCTAAATTATTATTACATTTGAAGGACTTATTCACATATAGAAGCAAGTGAACCCTATATAAATTCAAGCACTTATATCTTTAACATCTTGAAATTAAAAGAAAAGCAAATTCTCTAAAAAGATACAGGAAATATAAATTAATGAATCCCCTTGAAACTTGCAGGTAAGGGTAACTGCTACTTGCATTACTAAATTATGACCTTATTACACCTAACTTTTTGAAAGAAATTTAAATCCATGTAGAAAAGTTGTGAATGAATGTGACTTTTATGGTTTTAAAATTTTAAGTAATATTTAAAAGAAATTTGTATAGCATTTGTATTTCTATCATTTTATAAATAATTTTCTTAAAAATATATGAGTTTCAGAAGTGTCTCACCCAAATAAAACACTACCTAACACTTATTATTAATATCCATGCAAAAATTTTTAAAACATTACCAAATGTTCACTAGTGTTCAGAGTATCACTATTCACAATAGCCAAAGAGGAGAAACAACCCAAATATTCTCAACAGATGAATGGATAAACAAAATGAGATATATAGGAGCAATGAGATATTATTAAGCCTTAAAGAACAGTATAATTTGGATATATACTACAACATGGATTACCATAAAAACATTGTACTAACCAAAACAAGCCAGGCACAAAAGGACAAATATTGTATTATTCCCCTTACATGAGGTACATGGAACATGCAATTTTATAGACACAGAAAGTGAAATAGAGGTTACAAGGGACTTTGGAGAGAGAGAGAGAGATGGAGAGTTATTGTTTAATAGGTATAGACTTTATATTTGGGATGATGAAAAGGTTCTGGAAATATATGTAGTAGTGGTTGTATAACATTATGAATGTACTTAATGACACTGAATTATATATTTAAAAGAAATTTATGTTATAACTAGAGGCCCAGTGCATGAAATATATGCACGGAGGGGAAGTCCTTTAGCCCAGACTGATCCCTCTCCAATCTGGAACTCCTTGAGGGATGTTCGACTGCCCAGGTAGAATCAAGCCTAAATGGGCAGTCGGTCAATCCAGGATTGCTGGCTCCCAACTGCTCACCTGCCTGCCTTTCTGATTGCCCCAAACCACTTCTGCCTGCCTGTCTGATCACCCCCTAGCCACTCCCCTGCCAGCCTGATTGATGCCTAATTGCTCCCCTGACAGCCTGTTTGTCCCCAACTTCCCTCCTCTGCCAACCTGGTCACCCCTAACTGTCCCCCCCCTACAGGCTTGATCACCCCCAACTGCCCTCCCTTGCAGGCCTGGTCCCTGCCAACTGTTCTCTTCTGCTGGCCTGATCGCCCACAACTGCCCTCCTTTGCAGGCCTGTTCCCTGCCAACTTCCCTCCCCTGCTGGCCATCTTGTGGTGGCCATCTTTTGTCTATATGGGGGCAGGATCTTTTGACCCCATGGGGGCAGTCATCTTATGTGTTGGAGTGATTGTCAATCTGCATATTATTATTTTATTAGATAGGATAGAGGCCTGGTGCATGGGTGAGGACCAGCTGGTTTGTCCTAAAGGGTGTCCTGGATCAGGGTGGGTGTTCCCTTGGGGCATGGAGTGGCCTGGTTGAGAGGTCTGTAGTGGTTTGCAGGCCAGCCATGTCACCCAGCAACCCAAGAGTAGGCCCTGGTATCTGGGATTTATTTATCTTCTACCAATGAAACTTTGTAGCCTGGAAGGGAACCAAGCCTTCTGTTCACTCTGCAGCAGCAGCCATTGCAATTTTGTTGCCTTAAGCAGAGGCCTGGACCACCAGGGTTTGTGGAAATCTTGGCTTCCTTCATCACCAGGGTCAACTTAAGCCTCTCTCCAGCTTCTCTGTGGCCGTAGCCATCTTGGTTGGGTTAATTTGCATACTCACTCTGATTGGCTAGTGGATATTGCTGGTGGGCATGGCTTGGAGTGTAGCAGAGGTATGATCAATTTGCTTATTAGATAAGATTTCACAACATAAAATTGAAATTACAGTACAAGTAAAAATGATGATGAGAAACAAAACCCAAAGGCACAAAAAGTGCCAAACTGGTGTGATATTTGAGTAATATTTGAAACACATGACAGAATGATCATTTTCTTTATTTGTAATTAGAGACCTGGTACATGAAAATTCATGCACTGTATAGGGGTTACCTCAGCCTGGCCTGGCCCCTCTCACAGTCTGGTTGCCCTCAGGGGTGGGAGGCAACCTGGTGATCAGGGAAAGGTGATGCCCCATCACACCTCTGCTGCTGCCACTGCTGGCAGTGCAAGCCTTGGCTGGCCCTGGTTACCTGAGCCTCAGATGGCCTTGGGCAGCTGGGCAGCTGCCATCTGAGGCTTGCCTGCACCTTGGGCCGGTCCTGGGCAGCCTGGGCTAAAGGGACTGGGGGACTCTGAGGGCAGGCATGAGAGTTCCCAGCAGGGCTAAGGGAACTGGGCACTACCATCTTGTGGCTGCGGACACTGCCATCTTTGAGGGCATGACAGTCAATTTGCATATTCTCTCCTTATTGGCTATGGGTGCCACCATCTTTGAGGGTGGGGGAGTCAGTTAGCATATTCCCTCCTCATGGATGTGGCCACCACCATCTTTGCAACAGCATGAGGGTCAATTAGCATATTCCCTCTTTATTAGATAGGATGGACCCAATTTTTTAAATTAAACAAGATACCAGTGATATCACCAGATAGTTTTGATGCATATACTGTTGAAAGCAAATAGAAAAGGAAAACAAAACAAAACTTGCACTTCACTTAGAAAACTGCAAGATGAATATGCAATGCTTTATTCTTTATCAAACTGACAAAAAAGTTTGATAATAACCAATAATATAGTTAGTATATGGGAAAAAATGTACTTCACTTCATAACCTATTCATCAGAGCACTGAGATTCAACCATTTTGGGAAACAATTTTGTAAAAATCAATGAAAATCAAAGAGGCATAGACTTGGAAGCAGTTGATTTATTTTAGAATTTTACATATATCCTAGAGGCCTGGGGCATGAAATTTGTGCATGGAGTTTGCCAGCTGCGGGGAGGGACTGGGGAGGTAGGCTGGCCATGGGAGGTTGGCTGTGGGATTGTACTGACCATCAGGGGGCAGCTCCTGTGTTGAGTGTCTGCCCCTGGTGGTCAATGTGTGTCATAGCGACTGGTCGACCAGTCGTTCTGATCATTTGGTTTTAAGGTTGCTTAGGCTTTTATATATATAGATCGTGTGTGTGTGTGTGTGTGTGTGTGTGTGTGTGTGTGTGTGTGAGTATGTGTGTGTGTGTTAGAATGGTAGGTAAGTAATAAAAAAAACATAGATACAAGTAAAAGGAAAAGTTTCTTTTCTGTTACAGGCTCTTTTGTGCTATTTGAATTATTAACAGTTATTTTTCTAGTAATAATCATATTTTTAAAATTATTTGGTCTATTGAAATATTTAAAATAGAAAATAATCAGTTGGGCTAATTCGTGATGGGCTGCCTCCTACACATCCCTCATTAGATAAATTGAGCCTGCAACTCAGGCATGTGCCCTAACCAGGAATTGAAGCATGACTTCAACTACTGAGCCACCCAGCTCTCTATCCTTCCCATTTTATAGAAAAAGAAATTAAGTCTCTAAGAGATGACTTGCCAAAATCACAGTAACTAGGAAATGACCAAATCAGGATCATATTCAGCCACTTTGAATTCACAGCTTGTTGTCTTTGCCTCATTACACTGTGTGATTTTGCTATTATTTTATGTAAGGAAATCGCATCTTCCAACATCTAGTACAAAATTTAACCCCAAGTATGACTCCTCAAAATCTGTTATGTACTTAAAAGCTAGGTGAAAATTTTTTTCTTTATAAAAAAAACATACACCTCTAATTCTGGTTTATGAGTAAATATGCTTAAATGAAGAGTGTAGTGTAGAGAAACAACTAAGTTTAAAACATCATAAAATAGTCTTTCAATCTGGGACCTCACACTTAGAGAATTAGGGTTTCTGTGAGTACCTACTATGTCAAACACTGAAAAGCACAGTGAGCTACTGTTCTGTTCCTTCAAGAACACTGGTGGTGAGAATTCTGAAGCGACTAAGCTTTAAAAATATTTAAGGAACTTTTCTAAAACCACACATTGTAACATTGATAGTGTTAATATTGCAATTCAGGTCTGTTTGCCCCAAAGCCTCTCCTCTTTGTATTAAACCATTGTTATAAATCACTTTCTTTTATATGAAGAAGCATTGAGGTAATTCTGAACATAGATTAAGGTCCACAGATGGAAAAGCAGATGTATTTCTCCTCTGGTGTTAAGTGAGGCAGAAATAATAGACTCATTAGTTGGAGTGTATCTCATAGGTCATATAGTCTAATCTTCTATCCAATTCAGGAATCATTTTTACAAGATCTGCAATACTCATCAGCCTGTCTATGAATACCTCTAGTGATTAAAAAGAAAATTTGCTGTGTTATGAAACAGCTAGATGTAATATTGAGCACTATTGCTCTTCACATTTTTTTCTCATTGAAGTAAGACCTTTATCCCTGTAAGTTGATAGTGGTTCTGGTTCTGCTTTCTGCATCACTAAAGAACTTACGTGAACTATCATTAATATGTCATCTTCACTTGGCTTCCAGACACTACATTATATTTTATCTCCTGTTGTAAAATTTATTTTATTTCTCAACCTCCTTTCCTGGTTTCTCCTCTTTCATACAACTTCTTATTGTTGAAGTTCCTCAGGGGTTATCTATCAGTGCCCATTCTCTATCTACAACATCTTGGTCATCTTACCCATGGCCAATATCTCTTTCCAAGTATTTGCTGAATGAATGAAGATAATTTTATATAGCCTCTTCTTCAGACACTCTTGGAGGAGGAAATGCAGTTACTGTACATTGGATCCAGAACAAGGATCAACTGATTCTCCCCTCTTGCCTCCTCTTACAGAATTTCCAGGGGATCGATTGCAGTTGCAGCGGTGACATACAGGTCCTCTGAAAGAGACCTCATATGATTGTTCTCATTGAAGCCCTGATGCTATTGTAATCTTGGCAGAGAGTCCAAGTACTGCATAAAGAAATTACAGTGAAAATGTCATTCAATTCTAATGCCTACATAATCGGTTACGTGGCTTAACTAAATTTTCTAATTAAAATGATATTAAAAGGTTAACTCAGAAATTACTTTCTACTCATTTCTGAATATCATGTTATGGTTTTTATTATATGATTATCCATTTTTAGTAAGTGCAGTATATTGAACATCATTTGGCCTTTTACAAAGAGCCTATGAAGCCTTCCTTATTTTAATTCAGATTATTAATTTCAGTTAATTATTTCAGTCATCCAGGAGGTAATTTATTGGCTCTATATGGCAGTCACTTTGTCTCCAACTTGTAAATGTGAAAATGGAAAAGTTAATTTCACAGGTCTCAGGAAGTCCTATAGTACACGTAAACAACTGTCCTAATATAGCTTCAATCAGAATGGATCCAGAAGCTTCAGGATGGTGTCATTAGGTGTACTGGTTAATAATAGCAGATTTTGTAATCTAAGAAAACACAATAATTTCAAGAAAAACATCAAAAGTGCTTTATTCAAAGTAATGTGTTATGAAATAGCTAGATGTAATGTGTAGTGTTAACATTGCAATACAGGGCTTTTTGGACGTGTTCACTAACTACACATTTTCCCATCTTTCAGGTAATTTGTGGATACTGTCCCATTAGAATTTTTGTTTAGTTTTGAGGCAAACCAATTCTAATGGATACTGTCCCATTAGAATTTTTGTTTAGTTTTGAGGCAAACCATTCAAATTTTCCACTTCTTCTTAAGTTTTGAAGTGCTGCTCAGAAAGTGCGTGTACCATCTATCAGAGCAAGTGATAATCTGAAGGAGCAAGGCCTAGTGAATATGGGTTAATACTTCCCAGGCAAGTTCTTTTAACATGCCTTTAACTGGTTTTGGAGTGTGTGATGGTGTGTCATCATGAAGCAAAATTACTTTGCCGTGTATTCTGTAACATTCTGGTCATTTCACGATCACAGCATGGTTCAAATTGATTATTATTATTATTTTTTTGTTAGTGATCAGTATTAAGGGTTTCACCTGGTTTCAGAAGCACATAATACACCACACCTTCCTGATCTCACCAAGCGCAGAGCATTGTCTTCTTTCTGAAGTGATTTGGCTTTATAGTCGATGTTGATGGTTTTCCTGGATCAACCCATGATTTTGTGTGTTTGAGATTCTCAAAATAAATCCACTTTTCATTGTCAGTCACAATTCCATGCAAAAAAGACTTTCTTTTGTGCCGCTGAAGCAACATTTTACTGGTAACTTTTTTTTTTTTCATTTGTCTTTCATTCAATTGATGTGGCACCCATTTTCCTTCCTTTAAAATTTTTCCCATTGCTTGTAAATGATCAGAAATTGTTCACTGAGCAACATTTAATCTTTCTTCAAGTTGTTTTTGAGTTTCACATGCATTTTCTTCCAATAATGCTTACAATTGCTGTCTTCAAACTTTTTTGGTTGACCTGGACGTCTTTGTCTTTCACATTGAAATCATCAATTTTAAAGCATTTAAACCAGCATTCACAAGTATCTTGAGATGGAGTATGTTCACCATAAGCTTCCCAAAGTATTCAGCAGCACTTTTTTTTCAAAAGAAAGTAATGAATTAACACTTCCCACAAATGCTGTGTTTTGTTTTGTTTTGTTTTTGGCACGAAATTCGACATTTTTAAAGTGTAAAAATACCTATAATATTAACACTATCAGAAAATTTGACATATGAAGTTTTAAAGCTTGTTGTCAATATAACAAAATAGCGTACATATCAAATAGCATATATATATCAACATATGTGTAACTCCATCTATTGAAAAAATTCACATTATTAACGGGTACACCATATAGTAAATGCCTGAAGGCAGATTGTCTTTAACAATTGTCTTTAAAGTTTAGAAACTAACACCTGAAAAGGAGGCAAGGAAATAGAATAGTTGACCTTCTTTGAAAAACAGCAGAAAGGAGAAAGAGAGGAAAAGATAGAAATTACTGCTGCTGTTAGTTTATTTTTTAATGTAGGGTTGAGTGGAGCAGAGGAGTATGATCGTGGTAATGTTTGCTACTGTCAAGTCCTCTCAATAGAGATCCCTTAATTTATATGGATGCTTTTGGAACTTGGTAATTTTTAGTCTGGCCTCTTCTCCTATAGAGTTTCTATGTTCTGGAAAAAAATCAGTAAGAATATACTAAGATTTAGAGTTTCTTGAGATGCAAATAAGATATGAAGGCACAGTGCAATATAATATAATGGAAAAATAATAGGATTTTGAAATTGAGATTTAAGTCACAGCTCTGCTTTCATTCAATGATGATAGTGGTGAGCTCTTTGAACAACTTCATGTTTTTCAGCTGCAACATGAATATAATTGTATGCCATGAGGTTTCATCAGGAATGCAGATAATATATGTACATACTTGGCATAATAGCTGTAGCTTGCGTGAGAATAATCACTAAGTGATATTATTTTTCACTTAGTCACACTCTTTATGGCTGGGAAGCACATCTTTGTCCAGATTATATATGTGTGATAAAACAGATAGTTGTAATTAGTTTCTCAAAGGGAGAGCAATTAAGACATTAATAAAAATAGGTATAAAATAAAAGAAAGGTGACAATGATTATATTGATGGTAAAAAGTCTTTTATTTCTTTATTATACATTAGGCATTTTTCTGTGATTTATATTACTACCTAATTTAGTCCACTTAATATCTCTGTGGATTAGGTACTATATACAGAAGGAAATTTAGAAACAGATAATTAAACTGTTCAGTCCCATGGACATTTCATAATGAATTAAGACTAATGAAAAGAATAAAGCTTAGGCATGAATACTATCTTTTATAATTATAGTATTTGTATAAGCTAATTTCATCCTTATCTAGTTTTCATTTTTATTGAATTTATTGGTATGACACTGGTTAACAAAATTATATAGGTTTCAGGTGTACAACTCATCATCTGTACACTATATTGTTTATTTACCACCCCAAGTCAAGTCTCTATCTACTACCATTTATCCTTTTATGCCCTCCTCCAACTCTCCCTTACCATCCTCCCCCACTTTAGCAATCACCACACTTTTGTTATCCTTATTTACTTAAATAATTCTAAAGAGGCCATGTGTACTCCACCTCCTTGTTCAAATGTTTGGAATTTGAAATTTGTGAAATGTCATAAATTAGAGAATAAATATTATACATATAATATTACATTTTGAAATATGTTTCTATAAACCATGTTGTTGTTATACTTTTACATATTAGGTTTTTGACTTAAAGTTATATACTGCTTTGTGTTAAACCATATGAGTACCTACCATGACAGTACTTTTTGCTTATTTCTTATGTTCTCATCTGAAGACACATCTCTTAGAGATAGAAATTGATGCTGCTATTAGTTTATTTTATTTATTTTTTTTAAACTTAAAAAATATATTTTATTATTAAGGTCTAGCACCTGGACAAAATTCAGATCTTGTTTGCTGAATAAGAAACTGTATTTTGTTCCCCTTTTTTTCTGATCTAATCAGGTGCTCTCATAATTATTAAACTTTGGGCATATACATAGTTACTCAATTGCATGTACTAACTGAGACCAAAATATTCTGTGTTTTAGTTAGTTGGGTATTTATTGAATAGTTCCAGAACTATCCAACAAATATCAAAGAGATATTTTTATTATATGATTATGTCTAAATGGCAGTCACTTTGTCACAAAGTTGTTTATTATCTCTTGTCTGATAGTAACTTTATTTCTAAAGTTATATGCAAGCCTGTATAATATGAAATTAGAATGATAATCCATGTTGGGTTTAGCATACCTCATTTTAATTTTATTTTTTAGAGTATGGTATTATATTTAACCTACTAAAAATATTAATCCATGGTGTCAAAAAATCTACAAAATTGCCTGTTTAGAACAGTAACTCTCAGCGCTAAAAAATTCTAATAATTTTTCTACTAAAAACTCTAATACATTTTCTAATAATTTGTTTATTGTATAGCTTTAGCAGAATCCAACAAAATGCTTGGAAGAGTATTTCCTTACTATAATTCAAATAGAATCTTAATGTTAGGTCAAAAATCAGGATTCATTTTTAAGGTAAAATTTTAATGAAGAAAATTTAATTTCTGAAATGGCCAATACACATTTAAATTTTTATCAAATAAAGAATCCTCAAATTTATGAATACTGATAATTATGGTTACCTTTTATAATCTAATTTCAAAATCTTGAAATAGTTTTTGATTTTATAGTTTCATATGAATCATACAGTTGACTTTATCACTGACTTTTAATCATATATCCCATTACCACTTGCTTTAGTTTAATTTACTGAACTATTCAAAGAAATGTTTTATTAAGATTTAATGTAATCTTCAAAATTC
Source organism: Lasiurus cinereus (assembly GCA_011751065.1). NCBI lineage: Eukaryota > Metazoa > Chordata > Mammalia > Chiroptera > Vespertilionidae > Lasiurus > Lasiurus cinereus. The sequence continues at coordinate 65,742,012 of JAAGEH010000018.1, forward strand.
TCTCTGAGGTTGATTATTTAAAGTGTAACTTCTTCGTTGATAAAAGTATAAAATATGGTGCAAGACACACACAAAAGTACACATAGTTTAGTGGACCTTGGGAAACACTTTTCACATGGTTATCATTTTTATATTTGTATCATAGATGGTTTGAAATTATTAAAAGATTCTTTACATACTGATTCTGTATCAGATATAATTGAGTTGATGGCATTACTAAGAACTTCTTATTTTTTAGTATGTATTGAGTTTTGACTACATTGTGTGAAATGTATGAGGAAATGCATTAAATTAACATTCAACATTCTGCCGCTAAACAATATGTTGTCTAACTAGACAGATGAATTGCTGCAACCATATTTTACACATGTTGGGAAAAGAATAAGCCTGTTCTGTACTCTGAAATTGTGATGGTATTCCCCATCCCATCCCACAACATACACCTGTGGGATAGAGCTCTCCAGTCTTCACAAAAAAAAGGAAAGATCTTGCAGAAACTATCACTCCCCCATCCCATTTTTATCCTTGCTAATGACTTATGTGAGCTCTTGTATTTTTGTAAACTGTGGAAGACATATCTGGAAATAGTTTATTCTGTGCATTCTAAAACAGTCACAGGAACAAAATTGTTTTAGATGATCTGAATAGTGTTCATACGTTAAAGAAAATGAATAGCTTAGCAATGAAGCAGGGATTGAGAGCATTTAAGTCAGAACTCTTCTTTTTTCAATATCTAGTCTAAAAATTGGGGCTTATATTATTTGCTGTTTTTAATTAAAGTTTAATATATTCTTATAGTATTCTTGCAAGATGTCCTATAAAATAACTTTGATAAAAAGTATTCCAGGGCTTTTCATTCCATTTTCTTCTTTGCAAATCTAGCTTTAAAGCTAAATCAAGCAAAAGAAAATAGGAATGTAAGAGTGAGAGATCAACAGAGAACAAACAGAATCCCAGTGACACCTCGGTGACACCTGTGTTCCTGGGGCCCAAGCGTATTTATGTGACCTCTGCTTCCTTTTCCTGACCCAGCACTCACTTGTGCTTGAGTCTTCTTTGATCACTCCTTATGCAGCCTCATTATGTGCCACCAATCCTCTGCTTGCTTCTCCATTAGTCTTGTCCTGGAAGTGTTGTGGTCTAGTTACTAGGAAGTTGATTAACTCAGCGATAAAAGAGCTTCCACTAGTGAAAGAAAGAAACCTTGTCCCCAGGATTCTAGTACCCCAAGCTCCTTAAGAGAGACCTGTTTTGTGACTTCAGAGCAGTTCGCCGGTGAGCAATGTGTGGGATTGTTGCCTGTAAAATCTTTCTCTCAATTCTTTAGTCAAAGTCTGGGTGGAGGACTTCTGTTGTTAGCAAAATAATCTCCCTTAGCCTACACTCATAGTTCAAGAAAACTGAGTATAATTATGCCAGGTAATAAAAAAATGGCAAAATAGTGTTCTTCATTGGGTTTTTGAAGACAAGAAAAAGGTGACATCAAGTAGGGTTTAGTGAGTCTCACTGTAGCTGCTCTAAAATCCTTGTTCCTTTGCCCAACACATCATTATATAGGTGTGGTCTTAGGAGAAATTACTGATCATCTTTTACTATTTTCTCCCAGTCTTTAAAATAATTCAACAACAACAAAACATATTGGAATGAATGTATATCATTTCTCTTTAAACACATATTCTTTTAAAAAGAGAGAGCCATTATGGTTAATTATCATTCTGTACCCCTCCCCTCCAATGTAAAGACTGAAACTTCTTATATTTTTAAGGGCCATCCACTATGTTTTCTACCATCAGTCATAGCACAATGCAGAACAAAGTGCTCTTTTGCTATTTGACATATGCATGAACTTCAAAAATATGACTTCACACTTACATATATTTTTATTGATAACCAGATTGTATTGTACAATATACAGGCATTAAGAACATTCATTATTTTCTCAGCATTAAATTTGCACAAGCAAACGTGGATTTGGAATTTGACTGTGCAGCATGTTCTATTTAAAACACTAAGCAGGTTATTCTCTCATGTTTACCATAAAGTATGAATGAATTCATTCATACTTTATGGTAATGAGTTTAAGACTTGGAAGAGAGTAAACTAATCCTTGAAAATGTGAAGTTTAATGTTTATCCCATTGAGCAAGCTACAAACTGTGAAATAATGTTTCAAAATCCAGAGTTGCCCTTGCAAGCCCTACATTCACATACGTAATCACTAGTGAGCCTCACGGGACCCAAAGCCTTGTTGCTATGAGATGGATCCAGAGCTCTGAATCTTTACCCTGCTGTGTTTTTGGAAACTAAATGTGCAATTTAAAGAGCTTTTAATAGGCTGAAGATATTAATTTGTTTATTTCAGATCTGAGTTATGTTCCCTGAGGTTGCTTGTCATGCATAAGTTACTTCTCAGTCATTCTTACGGAGTAATGTGTGCATATGAGTGACAGCCAGAGAGCAGCCTGTGCCAATTTATGGTCATTGTCTCCATGGAGCAAGCAGGTGGCAACGGGATAAATGAACTGCAGAGAGGAATTTACTCAGGTCAAGATTTGAATATGATTTTCCATCTTTTATCTCTAATTATATTTTAGACCATCTCCTACAAAAATCCTACATCTTCAACTTTTTTGGTAAACTGATTAAGTGAGTAGTAACCATATCACATAAGAAGAGGTTTTTTTTTTATGACAAATATTTTCCTGAGAGTCAATGGACTATTAAGCATATAAAGAAATGCTTTTTTTAAAAAGAGAGATAACCAACCCATACTTAACTCATTTGTCTTACTATGGATAAGATTTAGCATTTTGTGAATTCTTATTGAGTTCCAGGCATTGTACTATCTAATTATATTATCTCAAATGAGCCTCACATAGCCCTATAAAACGAGTATTATTATTCCTCTTTCACAGATGAGGACAGTACAGCATAGAGAAGAAAAGTATATTGACTAATCACTAGCTATCAAGATAAGGGTATATGTCTCAAACCCAGGAGTCTGATTCTAGATCACATACTTCTATTTGCTGCTTCTCTTATTTACATGTCTCTCCATATAATTAATATTGGCTGCATAAAATATATCTTTTTGCAGATACTACCCTTTTTGGCTGCATGTTAATACATGCTTATTTTAAATTATACACCAGTGCTAATGCTAATTCTTTGTTTAGATGGGCTACTTACATTTTATTTATTTACTAGAGCCTGGTACACAGAATTCGTGCATGGGGAGGAGGGGTGTCCCTCACTCCATCCTGCACCCTCTCCAACCTGGGACCCCTCAAGGGATGTCCAGACATCCCCTCTCACAATCCAGGACTGCTGGCTCCCAACCACTTGTCTGCCTGCCAGCCTGATCACCTCCTGCCACCCTGATCAATGTCTAACTGCTCCCCTGCCAGCCTGAATGCCCCTAACTGCCCTCCTCTGCTGGCCTGGTTGCCCCTAACTTCCCTTTCTTGCCAGCCTGGTTGCCCCTAACTGCCCCCCCCCCTGCAGGTCTGGTTGTCTCCAACTGCCCTCCCCTGCAGGCCTGGTCCCCCTGAACTGCCCTCCACTACAGGTCTGGTTGCCCACAACTGCCCTCCCCTGCCAGCCATCTTGTGGCAGCCCTCTTGTGTTCACATGGGAGCAGCCATATTTGACCATATGGGGGTGCCAGCTTGAGTGTAGGAGTGATGGGTCAAGTTGCATATTGCTCTTTTATTAGATAGGATACTGTAATACTTCTAGTGTGTGTGTGTGTATGTGTGAACACATGTATGGACCGTTTTTCTAATTGTGCCAATAGGGACTTTAGTTCACCATCCTACATCTTAATGTTCTGCTGCAACTTCTTGCAGTGTTTGTTTAATTAACTTGTGTCTCCAAAACGTGTGTCATTTAGATGGCACAGGTAGTTGAAGATTAAATAGCACTTTTCCATGTTTCCATGCCTCTGGTTCTATTTTATTTATCAGTTTATTTTATTAGATTTCTTGTTCATTTATTTTGATTTTTAGACTTAATTTTTGATAGATATGTATTTATTGTTCATGTTTTTTGTCTCTCCTCCTCCTCTTTCCTTATCTTCCTCCTCCTTCTCCTTCTCCTTCTCCTCCTTCTCTTCCTTCTCCTCCTCTTCTTCCTCTGCTTCTTAAAGAACACTCTTCTTCTTAAAGAACATTTCATGTAATACTGGTTTGGAGGTGATTAAAGGAGCTTTTTCTTATCTGTTAAGCTCTTTATCTGACCTTCAATTCTAAATGATAGCTTTTCTGGGTAGAGTAATCTTCATTGTAGGTCCTTGTTATGCATCACTTTGAATATTTCTTGCCAGTCTCTTCTGGCCTGCAAAATTTCTGTTGAGAAATTAGCTAACAGTCATATGGGTATTCCCTGTAGAAAACTAACTGCTTTTCTCTTGTAGTTTTAATTATTCTCTCTTTGTCTTTATTCTTTGGCATTTTAATTATAATGTGTCTTAGTGTGGAACTCTTTGGGTTCCTCTTATTTGGGACTCCCTGTGCTTCTTTGACTTGTAACTCTGTTTCTTTCACCAGATAGGGAATGTTTTCTATCATTATATTCTTCAAGTAGATTTTTAATACTTGGTCTGTCTCTTATCCTTCTGGCATGCCCATAATGTGAATGTTAGTATGCTTGAAGTTGTCCCAGGGGCTCCTTTTGTTATCTTAATATTTTTGGATTCTTTTATCTTTTTGCTCTTCTGATTGGGTGTTTTTTGCTTCCTCATATTCCAAATAGTTGACTTGATCCTCAGAATCCTCTACTCTATTGTTGAATCTATGTAAATTATTCTTTTTTTCTGTTAGTGTATGCTTAATTTCTGAGTGGACCTTTTTCATGTCTTTGAAGTTCTCACATAGATCCTTGAAAGTATCACTAAAGATCATTGAACAACCTTATAACCATTGTTTAAAACTCTGTATCTAGTAGTTTGTTTGCTTCCATTTCATTTAGTAATTTTTCTGGGGATTTTTCTTTCTTTTATTTCTGACACATTCCTTTATCTCTGCATTTTGGCTGCTTCCTTGTGTTTATTTTTATGTATTAGGTTGAGCTACTATGTCTCCTTGATTTGATAGAGAGGCCTTGTATATTAGATATCCTGTAGGACTCAATGGTTCAGCCTCCCCAGTCACCTGAGCTGTGCACTCTAGGTTCCCCCTGTGTATACTTGGAACATACTGAACAATCTCAGAGGAATGGCCGAGGAAGGCAAGAAGAGATTCACCAGATAACTTATATGTATATATTCATTACCCATAGACACAGACAATAGGGTGGTGAAATGCTGGGTAGGGCAGGACCTGGGTGGAGGGGGACAGTGCGGGACAGGGAAGGAATGGAGGATACCTGTAATACTCTCAACAATACAGGTTTAAAAATAATAAATATAATTTTTCTTTTCTATAACCTTAGAATTACATTTTTCTTACTTAAACTTTAAATTAATTATCACTGAAGAAAAAAAACAGCACAAAAACTCTTAAATCTAGATGCAACCCTATTGTTTATTTTTCAAAAAGGCATCATTTCAGGAATATTCCCAGCGAGAAAAAAAAATTAATTCTGAGACTATGATTGTGAAGTATAGAAACATATAGGGTTTATGTGACAGTATGGGAATTCAATTTTTTTTTTTTTGTGCCAGAAGAAGGAAAGGAGAATGATACCTAGTAACTGCATAATAAAAGGCAAGTTTTGCCATAATAATTTCTTATATCTAATTTAGAGAGGAGATCAAAGATAAAGGAAATGAATTCATATCTCAGAATTACATTAATGGTGTGTGGCTAAGCCAGAATTTGAGGGTCTGAGTTCAGAGGCCTTCTATGTTCCCTCCCTCCATACTGCTGCCTTGTTACAAAAGAAGCAGGTAAAAATCCCTGGGGGTGCTGGAGGGAAGTAAGAGTTACAAAGTGAAGCTATAGGAAAGAGTGTCCTGGGAGAATTGAGATCAAATTAAGATCAACCATGAATTATAAAGGATTATCATTGGCTTTTAAATGTATGTAAGAACAAGATAGCGATCTTTCAGTTGCTTACAGAACTTAAATTAAAATCATTAACACATTGATTTGGTGTCTCCTTTATAAACACTCACTGGGACCTGGGGATATAAAGACTTCTGTGACAAACCATAAAGGACTAGCAATCTCCTTGTGGGAAAACGACTTACACATTTACGCAAAATATCCAAGTCAGTGGTAATAAAGGAACCAGACGTGTTTTTTTTTTTGTGGGGGGGGCCCGGCCCTTTGAAAGTTGTCCACTTAGATCAAGTATTTTTCTAAATAATTCAGATTTCAGTCTTTAGTGGAACACAATTTAGAAAGCAAGGACAAGATTATGGTTTGGTTTTTTTTTATCTGATACTCCGAATTCTAATTGCTCTACCACTTGTTAGTTGCATGGACGCTGGCAAGATATTGTCCTTCCCATGTCCGGCTATCTCTGAATCAGTGATACAAGGAGTACCAGCCTCACAGAGTTTCCTATTGTTGTTACTTAAAAAAAATTAAATGAGATAATGCATAGCAAATACTTAACATATCTTCTAGACTATAGTAAGTGAGTTCACAATGCAAGCAATGGTTTCTAAAGATTTTTTAGAATTATCAGACACTTCTACAAAGAAGACATACATGACAAGATGCTCAATGCTGCTAGTCATTAGAGAAATGAAAATTAAACCCAAAATGAGATATCACCTCACACCTGTCAGAATTATTATCATCAATAAATCAACAAATAACAAGTATTGGCAGGGATGTGTAGAAATGGGAACCTTTGTGCATTGTTAGTGGAAATGCAGATTGGTGCAGCCATTGTAAAATCCAATATGTAGTTACTTCAAAGAACTAAATATGGAACTGCCTTGTGACCCAGCGATTCCATTTCTGGGAATATATCTGGAGAAACACTAATTTGAAAGAATATATTCACCCCTATATTCATTTCAGTGTTATTTACAATAGCCAAGATTTGGAAGCAGCCCAAGTGTCCATCAGTAGATGAGATAATAAAAAAAAAAATGGTGATACATTCACACAATGGGATACTACTCTGTTGTAAAAATAAATAAATACACAAAAAAGGATCCTTACCTTTTGAGGAAACATGACTGGACCTGGAGAGCTTTATGCTAAGTGAAGTAAGCCAGTCAGAGAAAGATAAGTACCATGTGATTTCAATCATATGTGGAATCTAATAACAAAATGAACTAACAAGCAAAATAGAGACAGACTCATATAGAGAGCAGGCTGACAGCTCTCAGGGGAATGGCAGATAGTGGGTTGGGGTGTGAAGGGATTGAGCAAAAAGGAAAACAGAAAAAAACTCAGAGACATGGACAACATGGTGATTGCCAGAGGTGGGGGTGAGCTGGCGGGGGAAAGAGGAAGGTATATGGGGAATAAGTACTGACGGAAGCAGACTTGACTTGTGGTGGTGAATACACAATGCTGTGTACAGATGTGTTGTGTAATGGTGCACCTGAAACCTGTTAATTTTGTTAACCAGTGTCATCCCAGTAGATTCAATGAAAAGGAAAATAAATCTCTTCAGCATGATTCCTACATCCACTGTCACCAACCACATGGTGGCAGCAAAAATATTATGAGGGACATTACTGAAAAGAAACATTTGCTCCCCCAGATAAGTGGTCTGCAAACTGCGGTTCTCCAGCCGCAGTTTGCTAACCACTGCCCCACATAATGAGACTGGAACATAGCAATAAATAAACCAACCCAACATAGCTGGATTGAAGGTAGTATTTCTTCTTGGTAGTAACTTTCCAAGATACTTCCTCACTCCTATGCATACTCCTGTTTTCACCATGAATTTAAAAAAAAAATGAAGAAAGGACATTTGATATGAATTCAGAATGTACTACATGCACATCACAGACCTAAATGCTTTTCATCTTTTATCACATTTAATATTTTTAACTATTTATGACACAGACACTATAACGTTACTTCACACATGAAAAATATTATTTAATTTGGGTTAGATTGTCTACTGCTAGTATATATTATATGTAAAAGGTTGGAACAATCAGGGTTATATGGATGAAAATGCCATTGTCTTTACATCACTAAGTTTCTGGTATAGATTTCATTGGGGTTATTTATTTATTTATTGCTTTTTTTTCTGTGATGTAGTAAGTTTTTACATACTGTACTATATTGACTGGACTTTAAAAGAACCAGTGTTTCATGAATTTTTACAAAGTGCTTTATTTGAATTATATCACATATATTTTCCATACGTTAATTTATTTGGTGAATATTTATTGAGCAAATTATTGGTGTTATGCACTATGCTGGGCAGTGGTACTATAAAGAGCAGTAGTAATCCTTGTTTTTTAAATGCTCACTTTTCCTTGAAAGAGTTTTGTTGTTATTTTTGTTTTTGCTTGGGAAATAGACAAGTTAGTGGACCACTACAATGCAATATGGACAGACCCTGAGAGGTGAACTGCCAGGTGGTTCCAGAGCATGTGAGATAGCTACTGTCCCACACTTCAGAATAATAAAGGACTCCCCATAGGATCTGAAAGAGGTCTAAGACACTTAGAAATTAACACACAAAGGGGAAGAGGCAGGAAAAGGGCAGAGATGAAGGGATAGCATTGTAGGTGTTACAAGTGAATACCTGGAGGCCTTTCTGATATTGCTGTGATATTAATGAGCAACATTGAGGGTAAATGAAAGAAATCTAAGGGTTTACTTTTTCCCCCCTCTTGTTTTATTTCTTATGATAAACCTTGTGCTGAATTGTATCCTCATGCTTATCACATTGCCCTGTAAATCTCTGGTAAAGTCCAAGACTCAGGGGCTTCTTGCGGCCAGGGCCTGACTTTTATCTTTTTATTCTTAAGTGTCTGTCAGAGTGCCAAGCTCATAAGGAACAGGCAAAAACTGCCTTGGAAAGTTATCTAATTTATGTGCATATTTTGGGCCTTGTTCTTTATATTAGTAAATAATGAGAAGTAGAGATTTAGTCTATGGTGAGACACTAAACTGTTTTAAAAGTGGATACCAGGGGTTCAGTGTTATTTGTATATTGGCTATAATAAATTAAAAATAATCGCTACAGAGAATGCAGTTGCAAAGAACTCTTTAATTAATTTTCAAAGTCAATTCATGAAGTCAGTATGTTCTATAAAGGTTAACATAAAGTGGCATAATAGTACTTACAATTCCAGTTTGCTTGCTTCAGAACATTTAACATTTTTACTGTATCTGTGGAGCACATACGTTTTTATTTATATGGTCCTAGTTTCAAAATGGGTAAGAGCTTTATATTATCCTTTCATATGTAGACTTTTTAGTGCTGAAACGAATGATATAGTCACTGGCTATTTGGCCTCCTCAGATACCAGGTATAGGGAAAAGCAAAGAACCCTTGCTGTAAAAGAGAGAGGGGGGAGAGCGAGAGCGAGAGCGAGAGCGAGAGCGAGAGAGAGAGAGAGAGAGAGAGAGAGAGAATGTTTTCAGCATTATTGCTTACATGCACACCCTTCTTAACAAGACACTGTAAGTGGTTTAATGATTAAATGTATCATCCCCTCCAGCCATCACACGTTCCATCATCACACTTTCCATATTATCCAGAAAACCCTCTCAGATATATTGGCAATTCCATCCTTTTAAGAATTGAGGTATTTGTTATTACATATCCCTCTTCTAATATAGCATCAGGATAAAGGGCCATTGAATAGCAGTATCTTTTGTGATGTTCCTAAAGAATCACAGCCACAGCTTCACTGATTAAAAAAGAAGAAGAAATGCTGATGGAACTGAACGAAGTGAAATTAAGCAATGTCTAATGACCAGTGACTTCTGGGATGTGGGATCTTTTCTCTTTAAATATACATTGATCATGTAATTTATATATAATAAGAGAACACTAGCTTACTAAACATTTTGCCTTTATTTGGCAGATTTAAGGAAGATCTTCTGCTTAGCAGAACATTTCTGGGAAGAGGAAAGAAACAAAGCTTGCTTACCTCAGTTTGGGCCATATCCAAAGTCTTTGAATTCCTAAGATTGATCATCCTAGGGAAATTTTGTCAACACGTGCAAACTTATAAAACTCATGAGAGCAGGCAACAACTCTATAAGCAAAAATAAGTGAAATATACCCAATATGTAATTTCTGAAGAGGAACTAATCCGAAAGCATATATACATATATACATACATATACATACATACATATATATACCTTATGCTTACATCATCATTATTAAACAAGAAAGTTGCATAGCTGAAAACTTCTCTATAAGAAATGGTTTACTGAGTCATTTTGCTAGCCAGAAAAGGATGAGGTCCTGAAGGATGAAATCTAAACCACCAGCAGTATGATTCTGTGGAGAAGGCAAGCATGTCAGCCTTCCTGGGATTCCATGAGGGCTTTTATACATGATATTTTGGGAACGATGTAAGTTGTTTCTGGGAAAAGCTGAAACAGGGCACTTCTATGGTAGGTGCACAGTCTGTAAGGAAGAAATATTTAATCTTTTTGATGGGTTTCAGGACAGACAACAGTCCTGAAGGTCCATGCATAACGGTGCGGTGGCATCTAGTGGTTGGCTATCAGACTCCTGGAGGTTGATTCGAAACTCCAACATACATTCAGGAATCTGAGCAGCCTTTTGTTAGCTGGCCTACAGCTATTAACTAGTTAACTGGTCTCTTTTTCTCACTCTCTGTCTGGTTGTAATTTAATTTAGAGCATCTCAGAATTTTTTCTTCTCTTTATAAAAAAATGTTCTTTGTATGAGCATGTGAGAGTATCTGCCAATATTTGAAAAAGTTAGTATTGCTATAGATGTGTAGACTTGTCATTTTTTTTAACCCTTGAATTGGGGCTGACTCAGAGGAAATAAATCTTATTTCTCTGCTTCTAGGGCATAGTGCTGCCATTAGTCCCTTGCTTAATTATGATAATCAGCTTAGGTATAATAATGTAAGACACAATTATGATTTAGGAGATAGCTTTCTTTTAGTCACTTTACACATATTGGCATATAAGTGAAGTTTTTGTGCATGCACCCCCTTAATTTTTTAAAAAATAAATAATTCATTCTTATGTGGACAAGCAACCTTGGCTTTCAAATGAAAGTATTATGGTAGATAATAAATTTTATATGAATGGGGATCAAGTATACTCATAAAAAGCTATACTTTGAAGTTCAAAAGTATGTAAAGAAATTTAATTTTTTTTTATTTTCTTTAAAATTCATATATAAAGTCATTACTTAAAGGCAAGACTTGGTAAAACAAGTGAAAGCTGACTAGAGTCTAGAACCAATGATTTTAAAAATAGTTTCTTTGTTGAGGTAATTTGGGACACTGGTCAGCCAAGATGCAACCTTGGATAACCTGCAACTTGGGTAGAAATTATGAAAATAGGAAGATAGTGAGCAAAGTTTAAATGGAGCAAATATAGTCTCTTCAACAAATGGTGCTGATACAAGTGGACATCCAAATCCCAATAAATCAGTCTAGACTAATTTTAGGGACTTTATAACTTAGGCAAAAGTTAACTCAAAATGAATAATATACCTAAATATAAAATGCATAACTATAAAATTCCTAGAAAAAATATAAGAGAAAGTCTAGATGACCTTGGGAATGGTGATGACTTTTTAAATAAGACACCGAAGGTATGATCTATGAAAGAAATAATTAAGATCTGAACTTTATTAAAATTAAAAACTTCTGCTCTGCAAAAGATAATATAAAGAGTGCATAGAAGACAAGCCACAGAGTTGGTGAGTTTATTGTAAAAGACACCTGATAAAGGCTCTTATTCAAAATGCAAAATATGACATTTAAAATTAACAATGAGAACATGACCTAATTAAAATATGAGCAACAAAGGAAATATACAGATGGAAAATGAACATATGAAAAGATGTTCTACCTTACATGCAATCAGGGAAATGCAAATTAAAATCAGAGACCAATACTTCCTATTAAAATGGCCAAATCAGAAACACTGACAACACCTAGTGATAGAGAGGATGTGGAACAATAGGAACTCTCATACCATGCTGATGGGATTGCAAAATGGTGAGCCACTTTGGAAGACAGTTTGGAGGTTTCTTATAAACTAAATATATTCTTCATATAATCCAGCAATCATGCTCTGATATTTACCCAAAGGAGTTGAAAACTTATGCCCACACAGAAACCTGCACACAGATGTATGTAGCAGCTTTATTTATAAATTGCCAAAACTTCGAAGTAACCATGATGTTCTTCAGAAAGTGAATGGATAAACTGTGGTACATATAGACAATGGAATATTATTCAATACCAAAAAAAATGAGTTATCAAAGAAAGGAAAAGCATGCAGAGAATTTAAAAGCATGCTATTAAGTGAAGTAAGCGAGTCTGAAAAGGCTTTATGCTGGATGACTTAAACTACATGAGAAGAAAAAACTGTGGGGGAAGTTAAAAGAGTAAAGGTTTTGCCCAGCCAGCATCACTCAGTAGTTGAGCATCGGCCTATGAATGAAGAGGTCATGGTTTGATTCCTGGTCAGGGCATATGCCCAGGTTGTGGGCTCAATCCAAGTTTGGGTGGGCTGGGCTTATATTTTTTCTTATTTCTCACGATGGCCCCTCTGTCCTTCTAGTTGCTTGATCCAGATATTAGGCTGTTATTCTTGATAACTCCTTTTTTCTTAACCCTCATAGTGATTCTGCTCCCTCAATATAGTTGAATTTGCTCATTTCTCCTCACCTATTCTGAGATACAGTCATTTTATTTGTACTAATGCAACAGCTGGACACCAAGCTTCCAGTTTTGTCCTTCATTGTCATCCAGTTTTCAAACAGCGGTCAGGTGATCTTTTAAAAATATAAATCCAACTATGAAGCTTACTTTAAAAAAATATGTGGTTTCCCAATACATTGTCTTTCTAATGTTTGACAAAGTCTGTTACCTGATCTCCTTTCCTGATTTTATGGACATGGTACTGTTTCCCTTACACATTATTATTCTTTATCTACTGCACATTCTGTCAGGCACAGTCTCATCCTAGAGTGTTCATATCCCTTCAACTTATTACTGGGATATTTTTTTCATTCTATGTAAACTCCTTATACCCCAGAACTGCTTATTCTCAAAGTTATTAGATTAAATGTTATTTTTTTGCAAATGAACTTTTCTTAAATCCTCAAAATTAAATTAAATAATACCTGTCATTCAAAAAATTAGAGTAAATATTAATTGGAAAGATGAAATTGAGATTCATACAGCTGAGTGAATTTTTAAAGAGCATGTAGATATTTCACATGAACTTGAGTCCACTAGAACATAGAAATTACATGTCCAGGTATTAAGGGAGATTGCAGATAAGATTATTGAGCCATTTTCAATGTTTGTTGAGGAAAAGAAACATGAGCATTAGTAGAAGTTCTGAGGGACTTGATATAGACAAATGCTTACTAAGTTTTATAAAACATTAGAGGGTAGAGTCTACACAGCACTGATTGGTTGACTTGTTGTAAATGCTGTATGCTATCTTAAAATACTTTATTTTGAAAATACATATTTTGTTAGGATATTAGATAGGAAAAATATGCTACTAGAAAAACTGGCATAGATCTCTAAATGTAAATCATGGCCAACTAGCTTTTAGGCAAGAAAATATCGAGTCTTAACAGTTTTGTCTTTTATTAAGACACTTAATAATTCCTTCATGATATAATGAAGGAGCTATTTTTCAACCTCATGGCACACATAAACCTCTGATATTCTGAGACACACCAAAAAATACGTTTTTTGCTGAACTCAAAAAAAAATAGGCATAATTCTGGTTAATTCACACCAGATAGTTATGTTGTATTGGCTGTTGTCATTTTTTAATTTGATAATCTAAGGGGGAAAAGGTCAGTGTCTCTGACTCAATAGTAAGGTATTGTATTTTAAAAATTCCTGTGGCAGGCACACTGGTTGAAAATCATTGTAATAGAGAAATATGAGGCAGAGATCAAAGTAACGAAGAATATTGAACTAATGATCATGATTTTAATTGTCAGTTTCAGAAAATGTATTTATTGGTGGGCTATAAAGATATGTTTACTACTTTTACCACTAGTTTGATGAGACACTGAGACTAGAGTCATCACACTTTGTTGTAGTTTCAAAGGGCACAGGATGGCTGTTGTGTTAAATATTTGAATTAAAAGATATGCTGTACCTTTAAAAAGGGTAGATTTCTAAAGGCATAAATATAAGAAAATGTGTTTTGTTTCTGACACCTGTCATGAGTACTGTTAACATAAATCCATAATGTAGGGGAGCTTTAAGAGCAGCATGATATTCAGAATAAGGGAGTCCGTAATCCTACTCTGCACTGCTTAGATTCTGAAAGTATTACACTCTGCTCTGAGGCTGACATTCTAAAGTAATAGGAAAAAATAATATCAGAGACTTCAGAGAATTACCATTATATGATCAAGAGTTGCTCAAAATTAACTCCTATGAAAAAGAGTGGATGATCTGCAGGGAAAACTACACCAAATGAACAATAGTATAAACTTAAAAAAAAAAACAACACATCTTTTATTGATTTTTCACAGAGAGGAAGGGAAAGGGACAGAAAGTCAGAAACATCGATGAGAGAAAGACATCGATCAGCCACCTCCTGCATGCCCCCTTCTGGGGATGTGCCCACAACCAATTACATGCCCTTGACCAGAATCGAACCTGGGACCCCTCAGTCTGCAGGCTGACGCTCTATCCACTGAGCCAAACCGGTTTCAGCAATAGTGTAAACTTTTGACTACTTAAAACTATATAACTACAAAGATAGAATGTAGAATGGCAAAATGTAAGAATCAAGGCATTATACATAACCAAATATCTATATGTATAAAAGCCTAAGCAACCATTACAACTGGTTGAGTGCTTCACTGAATGACCAAATGACCAGTTGCTGTGTTGTGTACTGACCATCAGGAGGCAGACACTCAACCCAGGAGCTGCCCCTGGTGGTCAGTGTGTTCCCACAGCCAACCTCCCATGGCCTGCCAACCTCCTGTGGTTCCTCCCCGCAACCAGCCAGCACTGATGGGCCCCAATCACTGGCCAGGCTGAGGGACCCCACAAATGCATTAACTCTCATAGTGATTCTAGTTTCAGGCCTCTAGTTTCATGTAAATAACCATCTAAATGTATGTGAGTACAGTATTCCCACATTATCCACAATTTCCTTTTCCGTGGTTTTGGTTACCTGTATTCAACCATGATCTGAAAATATGAAATTGAAAATACCAGAAATAAGTAATTTATGAGTTTTAAATTGTGCACTGTATAGAGTAGCTTGATTAAATCTCACACCATTCTGTTCCTTCCCACCATTCATCCAAAGTACACACTACCTATGCATTAGTTACTTAGTAGACATCTTAGTTATCAGATGGGTTTTCAGAAAAAGAAAGGGATACCACATTCACCTAACTTTTATTATAGTACATTGTTATAATTATTCTACCATTAATTACTGCTGTTAATCTCTTACTGTCATTAATTTATTAATTAAACATTATCATGTATTGTATGTATAGAAAAAAAACATATTAACAGAGAGGTTTAGTACTACCACAGTTACTGGCAATTATTGGGTCTTAGAACATATCCTCAACAGATAAGTTGGGGTTACCATGAAATCGCAGCTTCCCAAAAGCAGACATATCAGACACTGATTGCACCCTATCCAGTATGTACCCAAATGGCATCCTACCTGAGGTACCTTTAAATTGATGTTTGAGAGCTTTTTCTCAGTCCACACACAAATCATGTCAGATGTGCCAAGGAAGTAACAACTTTGATAGCAGCTTTTGGACAGTGACAGAAAGCAGTTAGGCATAATTACCAAGGTTCTTCACCTCTTGAATGGATAATCAGGAGGATGGTCTAATTAATGTACTGCCTCACAGAGGAGGGCCCCAGTGCAATTGAGCTGGAGTTGATTACAGAATACCTGATTAGTATGCTTTTCTTGGTTTTCTGACCTTCCTTTTCTCACTTCCTCACTTTTCTAAGTGCTTGCTAAAGTCCCCTCCAACATACACTATTGACACTAAAACTTTTGACTCTGCATCTAAAGAAACCCAACCTAAAACAAATGACAATCCTAAAAGTTCTCTTTGAAATGCATGTAAATATAACCGAGGAGATACCAAGCTGCTAAACAGTACAGTCAGGGAATATCAGTCAGCATCTTCCAGGCTACAAACACATTTCTACCCATCAAAACACAAATATTAACCAAAATTAAAACAACAATCTGGAAGAAAGCAGAGGTTTTTAATACTATCCTAATTTTGTCTCCTCTTTTGCCTAGACCTTGGTCTGTGACAAGGGACAACATGGCTACAGTTTACCAAATGCTATTTTACAATATCTTGACAGATTAACCCCACTTTTCTGCCCTTATCAGTATTCTTCTTTCAATAATTTCCAGAAATTGAGTATAATCAAGTGAAAAATATGGAAGTTCTACCACAAGGAAAGTGATATAGATGCAAAGAATCTTAAGATCTATGATTGTAGCCCCTGTCCCCCTCCTTCACTTTTGGTGAGTTAAGATGTATGGACTATTTGCAGTTACTCACTGATATTTCACACTCACAATATGTTTTGATAAAGCATTAGGAAAGGCAACATTTTTAGCCCAGAGAAAACCACTAGGAAATTGGTTTTAAATAAAATATATTTAGCTAAGATTTCCACAGATCAGCTTTCCTTCTAATTTAATATCCAATTATTTTATTCCCATAAAAATGAAAGCCATCACATGAAATCCACCTACACTGTATTTTATCATTTGCCAAGGTAAGGTATGGGATACTATAAGTGCACAGAAAAAGCAAGTAAATACAAATTTATAGATTGATTGCATAGATATATCAAGACTGGCTATATATTTATATTTTAGAAGGCTTACGAATTCTCTGAAACCTATTAATGGATGTTGGGTTAAGAACCCATGATCATGGTGTGGAGGTAAAGGGACCTTTAAATATAGTGACAGAAGAAATTTGACTTTGGATGGTGGGCACAGAATGCAATATGGAGATCTTGTAACGTAGAAATCCATACTTGAAACCTATATGATCCTATTAACCAATGTCACCCAAATAAATTTAGTGTTAAAAAAGTTATATACTGGGCTGCTGTGGCTCAGTGGTTGAGTATCAAACTATGAATCTAAAATTAAAGGTTCGATTTCTGGACAAGGCACATGCCCAGGTTTTGGACTCAATTCCCCAGTGTGGGGTGTGCAAGAGGCAGCCAATCAATGATTGTCATCATTGATATTTCTATCTCTCTCTCCCTCTCTCTTCCACTCTGAAATGAATAAAAATATATTTTAAGAAGTTATATAATAAAAAATACCCATGATCATCTACTCTCTTCAACTATCCATTCATAACTCAGAAATTTATTTCATTTCTCTTCATGTTTATTATAGAAGTTTCCTGACTGTTCCTGTCTGTAGCTTTGTTCCCACAAATGCATCCTCCATTCAGCTGCCAGAATTATTTTTCTGAAATGAAAATCTGTTTGTAAAATCTAAAGTCCTTAATATCATGTAGGATGTTTCCCATTATTTGTATGCTACTGTCTCTCTTGCTTTATCTCTTTTCATCTCCTGTATATAAATACTTTCCATGGTAGGCTTGCTATGGACCAGAAACCATATCAATCATTTCACTCTATTTATGTCAAAAAGCTGCACAATTCTGAAATACTGCTATGAGATTTAGGATTCTTTGTGTATACTACAAAATGCTAGGAGTTTAAGAGACATACAGAGGAAAGACAATATTAAAGGAAAAGATTTCCTGGAAAATTGTATGTTTGTATTTATGGAATAAGATTAATAGACCATAGGGTTCAGGCTACTTTTTAATTTATATTCAGACATTTTAAATATTCTAAATGTGTGTTTGAATATACAGTGGTACCTCGAGATATGAGTGCCCTAACATACGAGATTTTTGAGATACGAGCCATTGAGCGAGCGATTTTTGCTTTGAAATATGAGCAACATTTGAGATAGGAGTAATCGCGAGGATTGGCGGGCTGCACACGACCCACCAGTTTACCGCCACTCGAGCGTCTCATAGTTTCCCATGCCTCAAGGTTACGGAACAAATTAAACTCTTATCTTGAGATACCACTGTAAATCAGATGAAGCAGGGAGAAAGGATAGCAGTTGCAAAGGTGGAAGCTCACATGATACAGTCGGTGGGTGGATCTGGCATTCGGGGACAGTAGCAGAGCATAATCCTTCAGTAGAGAAACTGGGTTAATTATTTCTAAGGCAGTCCTGATGGTGAGCCATCATTTAGTGAAAGTTTGACTTATGCCATGTGACTCTAATGGTTTCAAAGCCAATGACCTTCTAGTCAGTTTCAAATAGCCCTGATGAAGTGTATATTGTACTGATGAAGGTGCTGCCTACTGAGAACTATGGAAATTAAATCAATATTTAGGAGATGGGGGTGATACATTGTAGTCTTAGAATACAAAATTTTTTTCAGGTTTGTCATAATGCATAAATGATAAAAAATTTCACTCAAATTAACATAGACTTTTTATAAATAATATATATTCTCTCTCTTTTAGCCTTTCCACTGACTTCTTAGGGAAATCTTTTTTTTTCCCCCCTAAAGTTCTTTGTCAGTAGCTCTTAAAAATGAGAAATAAAATCTTAAAGTAAAGGTATAAAATTACTATGTTTTCAAATTGTTTCCCATCTTAAAGTCAAACAATTTATTTTCAGTACTGCCCATTTCAGGATAAAAAGAGCAGTATTATATTTACTAAGGAAAAGTGCATAGCAAGCAATTACTTATGACTTGCCGGTGGCCGTTTTATGCATTGTCTTAGAATAATTTAAAATAACCAATTTTATACTCCTGTAAAAACTTGCTGGCAATTTGATAAGATAAAACGTCAAAGATGCAGTTTTGTTTTGTTTTTTAATAGTTAACTTTATACTTTGCTATAATGGCAACATATAGTTTTTGGTGACATTTCTCCATTTTCCTAAAAATTTTCTTGAGGGATTAATCTATATAAGTTATATCTGCACATTTTAATGGGTTCCTAAGTTCTAGTTCACAGTCAATTTCACACAGAACCATTTCTATGTTTAATTAACCTCCTAGATGGTCTTGACAAACTTCAATTATTCTGCTATTCCTTTTGTTTGACAATAGACTTCTATTTTAGGATTAAGTAAAAATGCAATATGGACAACTCACTGTAGAATCACTTATTTTTTATTAACCTTTGAATTGGCACAGTAATAGGAGATAACATTTTTAGTTAAATTTTGCATAAGTAGAAATTTAGAGGCCCACTTGCTTTACAAATAACAATAATTTCACATAATTCACAGTTGATGGTATGATTTTCTCTGAAATATGGGTCTTTTAAAATATCAAATGACTCATATCAATATTGCCTTTATTGCAGAAGTGGCATTGCATCTTCAAGTCATCTGATTACTCAGAAGAGCAAATGCATTCCAGGGGCACAACCGTGGAAAAGCAAATGCAATTACAGAATAATTGAAGTTTGTCCAGCTCACCTAGATGGCTGAAGAGGAGTGTATGATAGTGTTTATGCATACAATATTTGGAATCAAGAAGACAGAGGTTATTGAGTGTCTTTACATGCAATTGCTTTGGCTCTAAGTCTTGTTCAGAACATAGTAATCAATCGTGGTTGTGTTCCTACACCGTAGAAGAGTTAGCCTGCAAAGTCTATCATTGACATCTGTCATCTGTGGGCCTGGGCAATGAGGGTATAGGAAATGTGCAAATGAATATGACAGCAAAACAGGCATGCAGAGAAGTAAGCATGGAAAGACAACCCACTGTAAACATTCTGATGTGATCTGAATCAATCTCATTGAACGATAATTAAACATCTTAGAGGAAATTTGTTTTATTTAGCATTGGGGACATCAGGAATGTGAATTCAAACATTTGAAATAATTTATTAAATCTTAAGTCAGAGTTTCTAAAGTGGCAGTCCATGACGTAATGTTTAAATCCTCATAGTGTTTAAGAAACAGGAATTAGTAGGCAACATTTAAAACCTTGGTATTTCATGTGGAAAATCTACCTGCTCTAAAAAATTAATGAATGGGGGAAAAATGGAAAAGAAGATAATTCTGGGTTCTGTAGCCTAAAGTCATTAATCAGTTGGTGAAAAATAGATATTCTTTTCTAGATAGCATATGCCCCTTTTCTTTGCCCAACTCTCCACCATTTCCTGTTGTTCACTCACAGTGAGGGCAAATAACAGTTTAATATAAACCTTGCAATATTTTTAAATTTATATCTGGCATTTCCATTTATTACATTCAGGCTATACCTGAATAGCTTCTGAAAATCTTGAATTTATAATTCTTCTCTAAATAAAATTGATTTTCAAATTATGTAGCCTAATATGAATTATTCCCTCAAAGTTTATTTCCTTCATATGCCAGGAGTCTGCAAGATAAAACAATCAGTCACAGAGTCTGAGAATTACATTGGTTTAAGAATCAACTAATTTTCATGAACAAATTGGACCAAAGCAGGCCAAAATCTGCTTCAAAATTATTTGCATGTCATGTGAAGTCAGTACAATGAGGTTTGGCCTCCACAGATCACATCAAGCATTATGAATGGGGCAGAACACATTTCAAATAGGGAGCCCAGGCCAACGTTGCAGGTGCTGTTACATATGTCACCAAAGAGCTATGAGCTTGGCCTCAGGGAACAGAGTGACAGTGTGCTTAAATTACTGTGCTTTTCAAGTGCTTGGCAAGCATATGCCAGGCAGAAGCCAGGATCTGAAGTGATTGTGGCTGTTCACTGCTATAAAGAACCTGAGCTAACCACTTACTGACATTTTAACATTATTGATAGTCTTATATTGTAGTTTTTTACTATTCTTTTCATAAGGGAGTAAAAATTAAAGCCTTATCATTAAAAAAAAAAAAAACACAATTTCAAGAAAGTGAATAAATCTATTCTCTAAGCAAAATTAAACACTATTCCTTATGCAATAGTCATACAAAACTAAGATACTATCTAATAAAAGTAATATGCAAATTGACCTTACCTCTGCTACACTCACAAGCCACGCCCACCAGCCACACCCACAGGACCATCAGAGTGAGTATGCAAATTAACCCAACCAAGATGGGGAGGTCTACAGAGAGCACAGCAGAAGTTTGGGTTGCCCCTGGCGATAGAAGACGCCAAGCTTTCCGCAAAGCCTGGGCAGAGGTTAAGGCAACAAAGTTTCAGTGTCTGTGCCAGCAGAAGGCTTGGCTCCACTCCATGCTACAAAGTTTCAATTATAGAAAATAAATAAATCCCAGATACCAGGACCTCCACTGGGGTCTCTGGGTGGCGTGGCCAGCCTGCAAACCACCACAGGCCCCTTGCCCAGGCCATCCCATACCCCAAGAGAACACCCACCCTGATCCAGGACACCTTGAGGGCAAACCATGCACCAGGACTCTATCCTATCTAATAAAAAAGAGTAATATGCAGATTGACCATCACTCAAACACACAAGATCCTGCCCTCATGTGGACACAAGATGGCCACCACAAGATGGCCAGCAGGGAAGGGCAGTTGGGGGTGATCAAGCCTGTAGGGGAGGGCAGTTAGGGGTGACCAGGTCAGCAGAGGAGGGAAGTTGGGGGTGAGCGGGCCTACAGGGAAGGGCAGTTGGGGGCAAACAGGCTGGCAGGGGAGCAGTTAAGCATTAATCAGGCTGGAAGGGGAGTGGCTAGGGGGTGATCAGTCTGGTAGGCAGAAGCAGTTAGGGGCAATCAGGAAGTCAGGCAGGTGAGCAATTGGGAGCCAGCAGTCCTGGATTGTGAGAGGGATGTCTGACTGCACATTTAGGCCCGATCCAGATGGGATTGGCCTAAACGTGTAGTTGAACATCCCTCAAGGGGTTCCAGATTGGAGAGGGAGTAGTCTGGGCTGAAGAACACTGCCCCCCATGCACAAATTTCATGCACTGGGCTTCTGGTATTGAATAAACTGTAATGGATAAAAACATATTTATGTAATAACTAGGGGTCTAGTGCACGAATTCATCCACCTTGAAAGAAGCTTTGGGCCTCAAGGCTGTAGTGAGCACTGGGGCGGATCTTGGTCCATTCTCCATGCCCCACCTTGCCCTTCCCGCTGCAGCCCCACCCTGCTTCCCATCGCCTGTCTACCAGCAGCCATGCTACTGCTGCTGCCACTCCCATATACTGACAACACTAGGGACAGCAGCTGCCACTCACACCTGCTGACATCTCTAAGTGACGAGGACTGGCACTGGGTGCCAGCAGTGGGTGCGAGTGGTGACTCCAGCACTGGCAGCAGGTGCAAGTGGGGCCAGAACTGGCAGTAGGTGTGAGCGCAACACATGGGAGCAAAGAATTTTTAGTAACCACCAGAGGCTAGCCCCAATGTCAGCGACCTGTGCCCCGCCTTTGTCTGGCACCCTTGCTCACCTGCTCCACAATCTCACCACTGCTCACCACCATGTTCTGCCCTATGTTGCCTACTGCTGATGCCCACCATGTTCTGTGCATGTCCCCTGGTTGTCAGCACATATCATAGCAACCAGTTGTTTGGTTGTTTGGTTGTTCGGTCTATTTGCATATTAGGGTTTTATATATATAGATATAGATATAGATGATATAGATATAGATATAGATGTAGATATAGATATAGATATAGATATAGATATAGATATAGATATAGATATAGATAGATATAGATGGAATGGTACTGAATCTTTGGTTATAATGAGTTACTTGTATTTAAAGGTGAATATCTTCTGACTGGGAATCATTTAGTGAAACTGCCTTTTATGATTTGAGCAAAATCCTTCACCTGCCTTAGTTTTATTTTTCATGTGTAAAGTGTTGTCATTACATTCCTCAGTCTGCAAAAGTTCACAAACTTGCTGAAACTGGTTTTGCTCAGTGGATAGAGCATCAGCCTTTGGACTGAAGGGTCCCAGGTTCAATTCTGGTCAAGGGCATGTATCTTGGTTTCATGCATATCCCCAGTGAGGGATGTGCAGGAGGCGGCTGATCGATGTCTCTCTCATCGATGTTTCTAACTCTCTATCTCTCTCAGTTCCTCTCTGTAAATAATCAATAATATATATATATATATTTTTAAAAAGTTTACAAACTATAGCCTGTGGACTGACTCTATAACCTGTTTTGTAATAAAACTTTATATTACATACCCATTTGTTTGCATAAAATCTATAGCAAATTTATATTACAACCTAAATTTGTATTTTCCTAACTATGTGGTCTGAAAAGTCCCAAACATTGACTGCCTGGCCCTTCATAGAAAAAAAAAAATGACCATGCCTCAGATACTCAACTAATTTTCATGAATATATCAGACTAAAACAGCCCATGTAATCTGGTTCATTGGAGAGTAAGATAATGAGAGACCTGATTCTTTTTAAACCCATTACAATACATGCATTATGAAAATAATACTGTCCTACATTTTTACTAGGTATCTTTCTGAAATCAGAAATATAATAGTTGTTATATTGGAACAGCTTAATCATTTTATTTATTTATTTTTAATATGTTTTACTGATTTTTTAGAGAGAGAAGAATGGTAAGGGAAAGATAAAAACATAGATCATCTGCCTTCTGCAAGGTCCTACTAGGGATCAAGCTCACAACCCAGGAATGTACCCAGACCAGGATCCAACTGCTATTTCTTGGATCATGGGACAATGCTCAATCCACTGAGCACATTGGCTGGGCAGATTCATCATTTTAAATCTGGCAATAACTAAAAGTTCCATTAGTACATTTTGGTTCCTTGCAGATCCCCAGGTTTCAGCTATGGTGGCTGCCAGCAGTTAATCAAAGGCAATCCATTGGTTGACCTAAGAAACATCTAAACCTATAGAGAATTTTATGAAAGTTTATTTGAGCCCAACTAATGACATATGCTGTAGAGCAAGATCTTATATTCTCTGGAGAATGATAATTTTTCAGTATCTTCTGTGCATTTGAAATTTAGGAAGGAATTTAATGAAGATTACATGGAAGTGGGAGAAGCAAGGTAAGGACTGAATTACAGAATACATAGATTATGTATTATCTTGATGGTGGTTATAGTTTATTTCAGAGGTGTGTGAAACACCTTGCTTAAGCAAAAATAAGCCTTTTACTAAAAAGTTGTATGCCTGGGCCACGATAACCAGCAGAACCTGCCCAGTTAGAAATTTATGATCAAATTACCCTGTGAGATTAGTTTCCTTAGAATGGCCCTCCTTTCCCTTTTTGTCCACATATTAAAGGAATGTTTCTTAAACTTTAGTTGACTTTAAACTTTAGGTCAACTGGAGAGCTAAAGATTTCTTGGGCTCCAACCTTAGAATGTCTGATTCAATAGGGACAGGCAATAATGTTCATTTCTAACAAGTTTCCAGGTGATACTGGTTCAGCAGTTTGGTCAAGGGACCTCATTTTGAGAATCACAATATTAAGTACTTAGTGATAAGAAAGTGACAGATGTCCACTTGACATATACACATGCACATTTCATTATAAGCATGGTTTTAAATGACAAATAGATTAATCATTTAACCAAAGTTAAGAAACTTTAAAACAACAATGAAGACTTGAATCTGGGTTCTGGCTCTTTCTCATCTACTTATTAGCCAATAAAAAACTTTGTTTTCTCACAATTAAATACTAGAGATGAATTTCAATCTCCATTATAGAGTCATTTTGAACTATTATTGATTACTCAGTGACCTAAAATTATTTTTAAAATGTAAGACATTTACAAGCATTTCAAGAAGATTTGCTAGTTTTTAGAAATGTTCTTACTCAAAATAAACTGATTATTTCATTGATTTCTATTTCAGCTTATTTTTGATAGCTTGTTAATGATCAGTGTTTATATCAATAGAACCTTCATGTACTGAATCAGAACACAACCCACTATAAAAATAATAAACCATTCATTAAAAATCAGTTAATGTACTAGATACCTTATATGTATAATATGTATCTCCCATTTACTTCTCAATTTCCAATCTTTACTGGTCAACACCTGTTTTCTGCTACATAAGGCTGAAAGACATGGATTTGATCAGCTGGCTTCTATGTCCTCTGGCTTCCATCAATTAGGTTTCCAAGCAGAAAGTCAGGGATGAGGAGAATAGAGAATGCAGTGTGGATATCTGCCCCCCTGGTTCTTCTCTGTGACATTTCCTTAGGAAGGTTATGTTCTGTCATTTGTCACTTGTCGATCTCATGATGCCCTACTTACAGTACCTACTGTCTTTCCTGCTAATCTCTCCTCCCTCCTGCCTTCTGATCTGATGGAGGTATAAATCATCTGTGCTACCTCTATGCACTACTTTTCTCTTTTTAATTAGCTGCCTTTGAATTATTCTGTGGATCTTGGTGGAATCCTAATAATTACACCCTCACAATGATCTTATGTTAAAGACTAGAATCCCAGTGCATGAAATTCATACACGGGGTGGGGGAGAGGAGAGGACTGCCCTTCAGCCCAGCCTGCTCCCTCTCCAATCGTGGACCCCTTTAGGTATATCTGACTGTCCAGGTAGGATCAGGCCTAAAAGGGCAGTCGGACATCCCAGTCACAATCCAGGACTGCTAGCTCCCAACTGCTCACTTGCCTGCCTGCCTGATTGCCCCTAACTGCTTCTCCTGCCAGCCTGATCATCCCCTAACCACTACCCTGCCAGCCTGTTTGCCCCTAACCGCTCTCCCCTATGGGCCTGGTCACCTCTAAGTGCCCTCCTCTGTAGGCCTGGGTCCCCCTCAACTGACCTTCCCTGCAGGCCCAGTCACCCCCAACTTCCCTCTGCCTGCCTGGTCACCCCTAACTGCCCTCCTCTGAAGACTTGATCACCCCCAACTGCCCTCCCTTGCAGACCTGGTCCCTGACAACTGTCTTCCCCCACCCCCTTGCTGGCCTTCTTGTGGAAGCCATCTTGTGTCCACATGATGGCAGGATCTTTTGACCACATGGGGGCAGTCTTCTTGTGTGTTGGAGTGATGATCAATCTGCATATTTCTCTTTTATTAGATAGGATAAAGGTCTGGTACATGATTGGGGGCCAGATGGTTTGCTCTGAAGGGTGTCCTGGATCATGGTGGGTGTTCCCTTGGGGCGTGGGGTGGCCTGTGGTGGTTTTCACCTTCCTAAGGAAACCCAAGCGGAGGTCCTGGTATCTGGGATTTATTTATCTTCTACAATTGAAACTTTATAGCCCTGAGTGAAGCCAAGCCTTCTGCTGGCACAGCCATTGAAACTTTGTTGCCTGAAGCGCCAACCAGGGTTTGTGGAAAGCTTGGCTTCCTCCATTGCCAGGGGCAACCCAAGCCTCCCTCCTGCTCTCTCTGTGGCTATAGCCAATGTAGTTGGGTTAATTTGCATACTCTTTCTAATTGGCTCACGGGCATGGCTGGTGGGTGTGGTTTGGGGTATAGTGGAGGTTTGGTCAATTTGCATATTATTATTTTATTAGATAGGATGAGCCAATTAAAGCTTCAAGAAATGGCAGTGTCTATATTTAGACTCGGTCCTAATTCTCCAGTATGCTGTCTTTCTGCTACCAAAGGTTCTCAAATTTTGACACATGTAAGGATTAGTCAGAGAGTTTGTAAAACACATTGATTAGTAAGCTCCATCAACAAATATGATTCTAGTATAAGTGATACATTTTAAACATCTGCATTTTAACAACAAGCACAGGTTTTTCTGGAAATAATAATGTTAACAATACTAATCTTACTATCTTTATACATATTACTACTAATTAAAATCTATGTTCCCTATTAGCTGGTATCATAATAATCATAATGAGGAATATACCATTCTTAGCCTGATTTTACAGAACTGATGAATAGACAGTATAAGTACCATGATTAAGATTATAACCTCAATTCAATGGCTCAAGTATATAATTACAAGCCCTGTTATTGAATACTCCACCATGAAGCTGACTTTTTGGACTGTTTTAAGTGAACTGCAGCAAACTACCAATTCCTCTGCCTCCTTGTTTTTTTACCTTATCACATGTCCCTGTTACTTCTTAAAGGGGATGATTCCACCATGATATGGCCTTAGTATTTTGAATTTTCTTCTTCATGCCAGGAGTGTGAAAGTAATAGTCTCACCTGTTTTTGTTTATTAATTTTAATTTTAACATCTAACCATTTTGGAATTACAAAGAAAAGTAAAATAAGACCATAAGCAGTAAAGTTAGTCCCCTTTATTTCTGGGTTTAGTATTTATGTACAGATATGTGTCATGTCTTAAAATGCACAGGCATTATTTTAGCTAATTGTATAAAAGGAACTTCAGCTGCTGCTTCTGTTTTGAAATAGCATATTAAATATCTAGAATATTGACATCAGGTTGTAATAATAATTTAGTTCTTTATTCCTAAATCCCCAGCATAGTGTTTTCTGAAAAGTCTACAAAACCATTCTCCAATAGAATATTCTGTGATAATAAAATGTTCTGTCTGTACTATATAATATATTAGTAATTAACTACATGTGGCTTTGGAGCATTTGAAATATGGGTAATGTGACTGAGGAATTAAATTTTTAATGCTATTCAATTTCAATTAATTTAAATTTAAATAGAACAATTGACTAATGGCCATCATATTGGATGGAATGGTTCTGAAACCACATTAAACAGCATTCTTTGGTTACTGCTTATTTTACTGACAAATTTAAAGAATATTTTAATATATACATTTTTTAATTGATTTCAGAGAGGAAGGGAGAGAGAGAGTCAGAAACATTAATGATGAGAGAGAATCATTGATCAGTTGCCTCCTGCACAACCCCCACTGGGGATCGAATCCGCAAACACAGCATATGCCTTGCCAGGAATCGAACCTGGGACCCTTCAGACCACATGCCTGTACTCTATCCACTGAACTAAATCAGCTAGAAGTAAAGAATATTGTGTTCTTTTTAAACTTGGACCTGGTTAAGGTATTTGTAATTAAAAAGACTTACATTTTCTTTGTGCATGGCTCTTTTTCTGTTGTTATTTAAGTTTAACCCTATGTATCAAAACCATACTTGGTTTATGTATTCTGTGTCTAATAACATATTCTGTTTTGCTCATCTGTAATGTTTTTATGACTTCATTTTTCTACTTTGGGACTTTACCTTCTGTAGCTGTGATGGATGTTATCAGAGTGCTCTGATATTTGAACAGTTCCCCATGAAATCATGACAGTGACCTATGAGAATACATTCTTCTACCAATCTTTAATCAAGTGTATCATTTGTTGTGGAGTTTTAATGAAGTTATAAACATAGGAAATTTAAAGCTATCATTTCACACTATTTTAATCCATAAAACATAAAAAGGTGGCTATTACTTTATCCATCTGCAGCAAAATTGAGTGATTTTAACAAGCCATGGAATTAATACATTGAACACAATACTCATTTTTCAGTTGAGTTTGACATCCAACTTCATGAATAAAGAAGGTCCTATTTATCATGCAGTGATAGTCACATACATATTTATCATGCCAATAGGGGAATAAGTTATTCCTAAAACTCTGTTATCTTACTACATAGTAATTATATATTATAAAGTAATTATAACCATATTAAGGTATATAAGTAGAATATAACTACTTCAAATTTGCCTTTAATTTTATGTTAATCTGTTTTGGGGCTGGTATGTGGTTTTAATGTGTTCTTGTAATTATTTTCATCTGGGGAAGTTATTAATTCTGTTTTGCTTATAAATACCACATTAAAGATATATTTAGAAAGATACACATTTTAAATTTATTAAGCGGAATATAAAACAATTAATGCAGTTCATTCAGAGTTGAAAGACTGTTATTTTAAGTGTCTGTGGTACTTCCACATTTTCCATAGGTATTATCTAAGAGAAATGTAGAGTATTTGGCTTAAATATTGTCTAACTCTTAAAAATCGCCTCTCATACATTTCTACTAACATACTTATTAAAATATATCCTTAAGAGAAAATCATACACAGTAACTATTTGGACTCAAAATCCACATATATCCAAAATCACAAAGATCTTTTTACCAATTATAAGGCCAAAGGAAATAAAAAGGAAATAAACTGAAAAATTCAATAACAGAAACCATTGCAGCAAAATTATGTAGTTACTAATAATATTCCCATTTAACAGCCCGGAAATGGGAGCATGGAACCTGAGGGCCTACAGGGAGTAAAGGTCAGAGCCATGATTTGAACTTAATCTTGCTTACAAGTCCACACTCTTAACCACAACTATATATAAACTAAAGGCCCGATGCATGAAATTCGTGCAAGGGGCTTGGCCCTCGCAGCCCCAGCTTAGTCCAGAAGGTCATCTGGAAGGACATCTGGTCTAATTAGCATATTATGTTTTTATTATTATAGATACTAAATTGCCCTTGGCCTGGATGAAACTGTGGCCCAATTTAGGGTGGTTCAAAACCATTTAAATGCAGGAAAGTTACTGGTTGTAGATTACACTCATGTAAGCTGATATAAAACCATGAAACCATGAAAGGAAACATGTATAATTCTATAACATGTAGGAAAAATATGACAAAAAATATTTGTCGAATATTTTAATGTTAGTGATTAGCTATTTTTAGCGGCTTCTCGGCACAACCAATGTTGTCTGGTAGATTCTAGGTATATAATAATTGCATGATTGAATAAATGGACTAGTCAAATGATGAATGGATCAATCAATGAATGAGAGACTTGCCGAAACCGGTTTGGCTCAGTGAATAGAGCGTCGGCCTTCGGACTGAAGGTTCCCAGGTTCGATTCCGGTCAAGGGCACGTACATTGGTTAAGGACACATCCCCAATAGGGGGTGTGCAGGAGGCAGCTGATCGATGTCTCTCTTTCATCGATGTTTCTAACTTTCTATCCCTCTCCCTTTCTCTCTGTGAAAAATCAATAAAATAAAAAATATTTTTGAAAAGTACCTTTCATTTAAAAAAAAAATGAATGAGAGACTTTACAGAAAATCCTAACCAAAGTTTTCAAGGATCTTGAAATATTATAAGGAAGCCAGCAATGCTAGGTCTGAGAGGTACAGATAGCTTTCTTACTAGTAAAAATCTTATGGAGATTTTTCAAATTGAAGACAATTGGATTTGTACTACATGATTTGAGAGGGCAAAATAGTACAAATTAGAAGTTGAACACAGCAAATTTTGACACAAAATAAAAGGCAATTTTCTAATTGTTGTTTCCATTTGTATTTTAATTTATGAAATGTAAGAAACCGTGGTATGATAAAAATGTCAATCCTTTGCAAATTGAATATATCTTATACTTTCAATGTTTAACATACTAATACATTTGTTAGGTTTAGGGCAATATTTTTTTTTTATTTGACCAATTCAGATTGGCCACTTTTGAGTATTTCATTTGCCTTTAAAATGCTTAAATATTTTAAGTCTAAGAGGGAGTTTATTTGGCTATGATAAAGAAGGACAACCTAGTATTTGACAACATGGATGGAGTTTAGA
Source organism: Lasiurus cinereus (assembly GCA_011751065.1). NCBI lineage: Eukaryota > Metazoa > Chordata > Mammalia > Chiroptera > Vespertilionidae > Lasiurus > Lasiurus cinereus. The sequence goes on from JAAGEH010000018.1 coordinate 65,772,651, forward strand.
GGCAATATGCTGAGTGAAATTAGCCAGCTTGAGGAAGATAAATACTGCATGCTTTCATTTATATTGGAACTTGAAAAAAGTCAAACTCATAGCAACAGAGTATAAAAAATTAAAATTTACCAGGTAGGGTATGTGGAGAAATAGGGAGAGGTTGGTAAAAAGGTACAAATTGGCTATAAAAATAAGTTTTGAAAACCTAATGTAAAACATGGTGACAATGGTTGTTAATATTTTGTTATATAATTGTATTTGCTAAGAGAGTAGAGCTGAAATTTTCTCAAATTTTAAATAAGATTAAAGAAAGTAAAAACAGATATGTTAAAGATTTTTATTTATTTATTTTGAAAGCCCATCCTCCTAAGAGAGATTCAATATTTAAATTGAAGGAACATTAGTAGTAGATAGAATTATGAATATTTCTATTATAAAAACACTTATAAAAACAGCCATTATGTATGTCTTTTGGTTCTAATTTAGGATATTAGGTTTTTGAATCTTTAATTATATCAAGATAAGCTGAACCTCTTCTTACCATACCCCTACTCTGAATTCCACCAAATGAAATTTGTCTTTAGAGTTAAAGGTGTTTCTCCTTATCACAAACCTTCTCACCATATTATGAAAGATTTCATTTCCTGACTCCCTCATTCAACTATGCAGAGGAAGGCTAATTTTACAAAAGGAAGGGATAGAACAGGAGGAATCAAGATAATAAAGGTTGTGCATATTTTCTCCCGGTTGTTCAGCCAGGGAAGTCTCTTTTTTTTTTTAAATATATTTTATTGATTTTTTTACAGAGAGAGGAAGGGAAAGGGATAGAAAGTCAGAAACATCAATGAGAGAGAGACATCGATCAGCCGCCTCCTGCACGCCCCACACTGGAGATGTGCCCGCAAGCAAGGTACATGCCCCCGACTGGAATCGAACCTGTGACCTTTCAGTCCGCAGGCTGATGCTCTCTCCACTGAGCCAAACCAGTCTCGGCCAGGGAAGTCTCTTTATCAAGTTAAATAAATCATGTTTCAAAAACTATAGTTAAGATTGACAGGCTCTCTCTCTCTCTGAATAGGAGGCATCAAAATGGTACCCATAGAATCTCTAAAGATAATAGAAGATGAGGGAATCTGTTTAGCTCCATAAAAAGTGGAAAACTGAGATTTGGGAGGGAAAGAAACACCTTTCAAAGACTATGTATTTTTTTTTTTTTTAGGAAGGAGACAAAATATGCCAGTGGCCTATAGTGAATGGTGTATTAAGATACCTTATCTGATGGTTATTAAAGTTAGGGTAATACTGAATACTCTTGAACTGTGACTTGAAAGTTTATGGATCAGAGAAGAACAGAGATACCAAAGTAACACACAAAGACAAATGCATTTATAGGCAATAGAGTAGACTTACATAAAACCATTTTTAATAAAAAACAAAATTGTATGGATATCACAGCTTAGATGGAACATCACTTTATAAGACTCAAAATATCAGTCCTAAGTTTAACCACATTATTCTTTGTAATTACTGAACTACATGTTCTGATAATAAGAAAAATATAAAAATCCAATGCCTGATCTTAAAGAGTGGCTGATTTTAAAACCGGGGCGGGGGTGTTACATGCAAACTTAGAAGTGCCCTGCAGCGAGGTGGCTGTGGGGACACTCAGAAAAAGGTGGTAAGGAGGAGGGCTCAGGAATTATTTTCTAATATTACTGATTCTTAAATTGACCAACTTTCTATTGAATTACAAAGAGACGGTCCAGGAGCCCTAGCTGGTTTGGCTTAGGAGCTAGATTGTCAGTATGTGGACTGAAGAGTCCTGGGTTTGATTTGGTCAAGGGCACATGTCTGGGTTGCAGTCTCACTCACCAGTGGGGGCAGACTAGCAGTGATTCTCTCTCATCATTGATGTTTCTATCTCTCTCTTCCTCTCCCTTCCTCTTTGAAATCAATAAAAGTATATTTTAAAAATAAAATAGTTTAATACACACACACAAAAGAGAGAGAGAGAGAGAGAGAGAGAGAGAGAGAGAGAGAGAGAGAGAGAGAGACGGTCCATTAAAAAGGAAAGATGTGAATAAGTCATGAACAAGTTGGCATAATAAGACATTGGGAATGTTTGGTGGCCCAGAGTGCAGAGTTCAAGTTGAGAGGAACACTTGAGAGAGTGGTGAATGCCTTTCAGGTCACTCTAGAGTCTAGACCCATGTATATTCATCTTTAAAAGGTGTACTTCATATTGGTGGACAACTCTAAGCTAGTAGGAAGTTGCAAATTGCTTGAGATTGGGTTCACAATTGAGGCTCCAAGTTAACATTTACTTTGCAACACTTGAAGCCAAAAAGATGGACAAGGTCACTCAGGTCAAAGCAAAAGACCACATTCAGATCCCTTGGGATATGTTTAGAATCTCCATCTCTTTACAAACAGTTAAGTGAGATGAGAACAGAAAAGTGTCCATCAAATTTAGCAATTTGGAAGTCACTTGTAACCTTTGCCAAAGCAATTTAAACACACAAACACTGAAAAGGGCATGTGCAGGGAGAAAAAAAAAATCAATGAATCATTGTGATGTTTTATCTATCCTGCATCTTATCAAGGCTCAAAAGGGCAGTTGTTTTACAGAAAACACATGCCATTGGTTTGCATATTAATTGATAAATGCAAATCTGCCAACAAAACAGACCATAACCAAAACAAAAGGGATAGTGTTCATAAATGTTCACAGGATCAAGACTACCTGATGCTGTCAAATAGCACCGGAGGAATTGCATGGCTAATCACATCTCACTGCAAAGTGCTACCAGTGATAATGGTCAAATGATGGTTAAAAATAAATTAAACATCTTGGGCCAAGTGTAATTTATTAATCGGTATACAATATAAAAATGATTGCATCATTAATGCTAAGTGGGATATTAGGGGTCTGGGTATATTGTTTAAAAAACATAAGTTGATACATGTACTAATATATGTAATACTTTAAACAATAAAAATTTAAAAAAATAAAATAAAAATATGTCAAAATTTAAGGATTTTTAAGATTAATTTGCAGCATGTTTTAGAAAAAATTAAAAATATATATCAGCCTCAATTAGTTTGATGATAAAATTACCTTGTTTAAAATGCATGTTATGCACCATAGATGGGACTAGTGTTTTAAGAAAATAAGAAGTAAGGACATATTAACTTGGGACCCACATGGAAATAGTTTCATAAAATAAGGTCTTTGCTAATTAGAAAAATAATTTATCTAGATTTTTAAAAATTCTACCTTTATCAAACACTTGCAGAAGGCAAACCAATAGTATGCATACATAGATTTTTCCTCTCTCCAATTGATTCTGCCATTTGGTTTTGTGTGAAGAATCATCTCACTCTTGTATGATTAAATGATTTCATCATGGTGCTTAAGACTTTGGAGTTTGACTTTTTATAACATCTGCCATTTGGCTTTCTGGCCTTGGAAAAGTTTCTTGCCTTCTCTATGCTTTTCTAAAATTTTATTGGTAAAGCCAAGATAATGACAGCACCTAAGTCAACAGCACATTCTAATTCCAACATCAGGAGTAGTGAGCCTGAGGTGAGCTGGACCATTAGTGTGTAAAGTGCTAAAGAGAACATAAACATGTCATTTGACTCTCCTTACTACGGCTTTATGTCGTGAATATATAAAAATTGATTGTAGTTTAAACTTAAAATCATTCTTTCTTGGTGTAAAACCGACTTTTGAAATAAATCAGACAGTAATCAGAACATTAATTTTGGAATGGAGAATTTACATCTGCTTGCAAATATTTTTAAAACAAAAGATAAACTGACAATTCAGAATAATTTTAATACTGCAGCTGAACCACTCTTAAATTGAATGATGGCTAATAGATTGGCAACTGGAACATAGTTATTTACATATTACAATAAAGATACACCTATTGTAGGTCATTTTGTTTATTTCTATAGAATTTGAAGTAGTTGAGAATTCACACTCTGTAATCAATGTGTACTGATTTGTTTCCCCTAATTCCTTGTTTGTAAAATGAGCATAATAGGTCTGTTAATAGGTTAATCTAGGTAAAGAGCTCAGAGTAACACCTGGGATATGGTCACGAATATTAGATGTATGCTGTCATTGTCATTGTTGATAGTACTTAATATATGACTTCCTTCACTTAGGTCATCTTATGTAACAAAAACCTAATATGCAAATTGTCCAAACAGTAGGTGGGATGACTGGTTGCTATGATGCACACTGACCACCAGGGGCAGACACTCAATGCAGGAGCTGCCACCAGCCTGTAGGCCCCAGATTGCCCTGACAGTCACATGCAGAGGGAGGTGACTAGTGGCAGCAGGTGTCAGGACAGGCTGATGAGTGGACAGTGCCAAGTCAGACAAGGCAGGTGCCAGTGGGGCCCCCTGATCGCCACAAAGGTCAACCCACAGGTTAACCCTGATCACTAGCCAGGCCTAGGGACCCTACCCATGCACAAATTTTGTGTATCCGGCCTATTGTAACATAATTATATGATGAATAATATTCTTACAGAGTTTTAGAGTTTTAACATTTTTTACATATTTTATTCTATTTCATTCTCTTTGTGATTGCTATTATTGTCATCCTATTTCTCAAGTGAGGAAAAAATAGGCTCACAAAAGTTTAGTGACCTACTCAATGTGACAAAACTAATATTTTAGAACTAACTCACTAAGACTGCCTGTCTCTCCTTTTAATCAGCTCACAGTTGAAGAAAATACCTATAAATTCTTATTATTTATTTTCCATTATGGAAAGTAGATGTCCCTTGCAGGTGATGTTAGATTTGGTCATTACACCATTTTCTGGACACTAATTAATTCTACAGAATGCAGATTATTTTTTAAAAATTATCTTTACATTTATTTTTTTGCAAGCTTGGTTGAGATATTATTGATATACTAGTGGCTCAATGCATGAAAAAGCTAAACTATTACAGGTTTCTGGGAGGGTTCACTAGCCTTCCGCCAAAGCTCTCTGACTCTGCTGCTATTGGGGATGGGCACAGGGAGCCAGCCCTGGGGTGGGAGTATGTGCAGGCGAGGTGCACTTGGGGCCACCTGAGGGTAATCGGTGAATGAGGTATTTCCAGTGGCCCAGGGGTGGGCTTTTGATGGAATCCACAATGCAGCTGGAAGATTGATCGTATCCCTTTAATACCTTCCAAGAGTCCTATCTGTCACCCTCCCAGTCTTTTCCTGTCTTGCAATGTGCAACTCAGGATTCAGTACTCTCAACAGGCCAGGAGAGAAATGGGCTTCTTTGGCAGCATCTAGCTCAGGTGGAGAAGCCCAGGTGCTCATTCAAATGCAGTTACTTCCACCCAACAGACAGGTCATGGCGTAAAAAATTCTCTCCACCCTGAGTTATGCCACCTTGGAGGGCTGATTCAGGTAAAGTCACACTGTTTCTCTCACCCTCTCCAATGCACACACACTCATGTTTTGCTCCAGGGGTGAACTGGAACTTCTCTGCTGAAAAACCTTGATTTCCAAAAAGGTTCACTCATTAGTGAGTGATTAAGACAGTGTTTTTGAGAGGATCCCAGACCCTGGCTGAGAGGGATTGGAACTGGCCCATGAGCCACTGGAAGATCCAAAGCCAGAATTGAGGTCTAGTTGCCTACTGCTTGTAGCAAAGGTGACAAGATTCTTTCCAGGTTTCAGGTGATCCCTCATCTCCCACAAAGGCACTTTGTCACTGGATGGATACCGAAGCTTTGTTTTAGGGACATGGTGAGGGATGTCTTATTCAGCCATGCTGCACCATGGAGTGGGAATCTGGACATCTTTCTGGCTTCTCAGAGTTATTACAAATTGTGTCATTGGTGATTATGTTAGAGATGTGGATTTGAAAATTTTCTGGTAACGAATATATGTTTTGTCAAATCTATCTTTTCTGTTAACTTGTCAGGTAGCTCGTCTCAACTGACATATACAAAATATCTAACGCATTTCATTTTAAAAGTCTCTAGAGAGTCAATTGTCTACAATATTGCACAGTTATGGGCATAGAAGTGCCATAATTATTTAAAAAGTAGCATTGGGAGAAATATGAAAAAATAATAAACTTTATTTTCACCTAAACATAAGTTGGCATGAATATCTGAAAAATTTTTGGGCAAAACAAGCCTATATGTTTATTATGTTATTCTGTATTTTATGTTAAGGCTAAATGTATGTCTCTAAAACCATTTTTCTGAATTAGCATTTCGTAACTCAGGTTTTCTCAGGGGTTTGTGGTATATCACATTAAAAATTTATACTCTCATCTGTCAACAGCAATTCAAACCTGATTCTTTGCCCTCTTCTCTTAAATTTAGATCTTGGTTATCCTAAATTTATATAGAATTTATATTCTGAGGAAGTGATTGTTTATACAGAGCCCGAATACTATGACATAATGAGTGCTTAAAGAGTGTCATATCTAATGAAAGGATTCTTCTACCTTTTAGTTTGTCATATACCATCTGGGTAGTATCACAATTCTCTTAGCTTAAGTCTCAAATGAGATATTTGTGACAATCCATCCAGTGACAGAGTCATTAGCTTTAATCAGATTACCTCAAAGGATATCAGATGGCATGCATTAAAAATAAATGGTACTTAAAATAAAGTAATAGCTAACTATATAGATAAGGTGAGTGGATGGATGGATAGATGAATGGTTGAATATAAACACAGCCATTGCTATTTTGGCTCATATTTTTGTTTTTCTGTAAAATATGTCCATTTATAGTCCCCATTATCTGTGAAGGATATGTCCCAAGACCCCTAGTGGATGCTAGGAACCAAATAGTACCGAATCCTGTATATGCTATGTTTTTTTTTCACTATACATATATACCTATAACAAATTTTAATTTATAAATTAGATACGATAAGAGATTAAAGTCAATAATAGACTGTCAAATTACAGCAGGAAGGTTAGGGAGAGGTGGGGTAGATAAGAGATGAACCAAAGGACTTGTATGCATGCATATAAGCATAACCAATAAACACAAGACAATGGGGGGTTAGGGTATGCCTGGGGGGGCAATAGGAAGAGATGTATACATGTAATACATTAATAAAAATAAAAATAAAATAAAATAATTACAATAATATACTATGATAATAAAAGTTATGTGAATGGGTTCTCTCCTCTCTTTCAAAATACATTGAACTGAGGGGATGGCTCACAACCCAGGCAGGATAGAGTGGAATAGCCGGAAATTTCTTCATGCTATTCAGAATGACACACTATTTAAAATTTATGAATTGTTTATTTCTGGAATTTGCCATTTAATAATTTTGGGCCTTGGTTTAAACCACAAACACCAAAACCACAGGTCAAGGGGAACTACTCTATATAGGAATTCCAGTGAAGAGCTTCGGTTGAAATTCCTTTTGAGGCATTGGCTGCCCTGTTATTCAAAATCTGTTTGCATTGCACCCTTTTGCTAAAGACATGGAATCCATTGAACTTTCTGGAGTATAGTATTAGTCATGTTTGTTGCCACAGACTAGTCTATATTAGTGAGATAAAAATACACAGGAAGTTTACAAAGTAATTTGGATCTTTATTAGGTTTTTCTACTACCCTTTTCATTTTCATTATCTAACTCTTAAATTTTTTGAAAGGATCATTGTCTAAGATACGGGGTTGTTTTTATTACCTTTTTCTATTTCACTTTCAGTCTCCTATTTTACTTTTCTCATGATAACTCAGTGAACAGATTTTCTGGTGTATAAATCCCAGTGGAGACGCCTTATATATTCAGCATTGCTTGAGTCTTTTGTGCCCAAAGGGTTTCTTCTAGTTTTATTGCTTTGTTTGATATTTTAATATTCTTAGAATAGAGATTTATATATGACTAAAGCCAAAGGAATGCTCAAATATACAGTATTCATTTGCCCCATTAAAGATACTATAATATGTTTTGCCTTTAACTGGAGAAATCAGTCAGATTCAGAGATTATAGAATATATTATTTTCCAATCTTGTGGAGAAATATTGCAAATGCCAAATTTAGGAGTATAGGCTCAGCTTAACTATAGACCTTCATATTTATAATCATGATGCATTATATGAGGTGAGATTTAAAGTGAATAATAGGTGTTTCCTGTGTAATATTTTTTTCTATCAATGTATATTCCCAGGTTTAAACTTTATTCTTAATTATTCACATGGTAGTTATAAAATTATTTGTAATAAATCATTGCTTTTCAAAGTATAGTTCTTAGAGCAGCAACATCAGCCTTGCATGGCAACTTATTGGGAATGAAATTTCCCTGGATCTTACTCAGCCATTCTGAGTGAAAAACTCTGTGGTTAATGTTCTGCAATCTGTTTTTTTAGTTGAACCAATGCAGCTAATATATGAGAACCACTTTAATAGATCATCTAACTTACCAATGAAAAATAAGGTATATCTGAACTATCTAAATTGCCTAAACATATTGTCTGATTTAACAGGATAATTGTTGGATCTCTCCATCAAATTATTTTGTATAAGGTATATTATGAAAGAGGCAACACATAGAATAGATGTTCAAAAACATTTCTTTGAATGAATGTATGGTTTTTATGTGGAACTAATTTGTGTAGGCCTTATTTCAGAGATTTAAAAAATGACACAATGTCTGGAATATTTGAATATTGCATTGAAACACATTATATGTGTTTAAGGCAAGGGTTAATACTTTGTACTTTTTTTTCCTGAAGTGGTAATGCATATAGGTTTATCTGTGAATCTAGGAGCATATATGAATACTTTGTCTTTTAAAATAAGCATACAATATCTGCAAAGTATATAGTGTGGAAAATAAAATTAAATTGTGGCAACTGATCTAGTCTGAACTTGGTTATCACAAGTTGTAATTAATTGCTACAGTTCCTTAGCTATAGAATAGTTTACCTTAGAACTGAAATGTGGAATTCGAGGTACAGACTTCTTCCATGAGTTCTTTTTTTTTAAATTAAATATATTTATTGATCTTTCACAGAGAGGAAGGAAGAGGGATAGAGAGTTAGAAACATCAATGAGAGAGACCGATCAGCTGCCTCTTGCACGCCCCCTACTGGGGATGTGCCCGCAACCAAGGTACATGCCCTTGATCGGAATCGAACCTGGGACCCTTCAGTCCGCAGGCCGATACTCTATCCACTGAGCCAAACTGGTTTTCAGCTTCCATGAGTTCTTGACCTACGAAGTTGAAGAATAAACTTGTGGACAAAAAGGCTTCTCTAGTAAAAGATGTAGACGTTTATTGGAAGCAGATACAAACTCCATTTGGATCTTTATTGGTGAAGGGCCCCCAAATGGGAAAGGCCTGCGCATGCGCGCTCTCTCTCTCTCTCTCTCTCTCTCTCTCTCTCTCTCTCTCTCTCTCATGGGAAAAATATCCAAAAGCTGATTCTGATCTGCTGAATCTCTTTGTCTCTGGATTTATATAGGCTGTAGCTCTTTGTCTGAGGTATATATTCTGGAGACCACCCTTTCCCTTATTATGCCTTTCCCACTGTGGGATCTTTGCCTTATAATCAGTTCTCACGATCCCCACATCCACATTTCTCCCTTTTTTGATATCTTATCTGTTCAGTTTGGAGTTATTTTTTAACTCCCTATGACTTCCTTTCAGTTGACCTGGCTGGAGACCTTTTATTAACCCTTGGGTCAAGACTGCTTTAATTGTTTAGGCCAAGATCATTTTCTGGACCCCCTCCCTCCTTCTTGTCTACCTAATTAAGCTAGTTAGTTAACCCTTATCAGAAGAATAAAATCCTCACTTCATATAGTTAATGTAGTTATTACAAAAATCAACTATAATTAGAAGCAAATTCTAAATTTTAACACATAAGCATAAGTTCAGTAGGCCATTAAAGTGTGCTTTACATTCTTTTCTTTTTAACAGTTCTATTGAGAAAAATTGACATACATATGAGCTGTATCCTATATAATAAAGAGTTTGCAAAATGGTCATCACCGCCTCATGCCTTCGGCTCAGACACTCAACAATGGGGAGAGAGGAAAGGAGATCAGCCAGACACAAATGAGCTCGCAAAAGAGGAATGGGGACCAGCCAGGCACAGATGATCTCACAAGAGAAAAATGGGGTTCAGCCAGGCTATGGCCAGGGAAAGGAATAGACTGCCTGTCCCACGGTCCCAGACGCCAGTGGCTGCACCAGCCCTGTAGTCCCAGGCACCAGCGCCTGCGGCTGCAGCTAGGTCAAAGCTGCCCGCCCATGGTCTCCTGTAGCTGTAGCCAGCCTGGGCAAAGCCAGCCCAGGTCCTGGGTGCCTGAGGCAGGCCAGAGGGAGGGAAGCCTGGGCCATGGGTGCCTGTGACTGGCCGGAGGAGGGAATCCTGGGAGCCAGGTGTGGGGCAAGGCAGAGGTGGTTAGGGCTGGTCAGGCAAACAGGCAGAGGTGGATGGGGGTGATCAAGCAGGCAGAGGTAGTTAGGGGCGATCAGGCAGGTAGGCAGGTGAGTGGTTAGAAGCCAGTAGTCTCAGATTGTGAGAGGCAGTCGGACATCCCCTGAGGGGTCTCGGATTGGAGAGGGTGCAGGTCGGACTGAGAGACTCTTCCTCCCCCGACCCTCCCCCTGACCAGTGCATGAGTTTCATGCACTGGGCTTCTAGTATATATATCATGTAAAACTTGGTTAGTTTTTACATGTGTGTACACAAGTGAAATCATCACTAAATTCAAGATATTGATCATAATGACCTTCACTCTCAAAAATTTTTTTCTGCTCATAAGATTTCATTGTAATTCATCACTCCTGCCCCTCACTACTTCACTCAATTTCTTGGTAGTTACTGTTCTGCTTTCAGTTACTCTAAATCAGATTCCATATCCTCAAATTTCTACAAATAGAATTATACAATATGTGGGGTTGGGGAGATAAGGTTTCTTTTGGGTCAATTTCATACAACAATTATTTTGAGTATCATTCATCTCTTACTGTGTATGTGTAATTTCTTTTTGGTTGTGATGCAATACCTCATTGTATGGATACCATATCATAGGTGGTTCATTCATTGACATATTGATGAATATTTGGTTGTCTAGGTTTGGCTCTTACAAATAAGGCTGCTAAGAACATTAGTGTTCAAGTATTTGTATAGTCACAGATATTTATTTCTCTTGGGTGCTTAACTAAGATTTGAATGGCAGGATCATATGGTAGGTATACATTGGCATTTTACGAAATTGTCAAAACATTTAGCAAAGTGGTTGCATCATGTTATTTTTCCATCAGCAGCGTATGTGAATTCCTCCACATCATAATCAACACTTGGTATGGTTACTATTTTTAATTTTAACCCTTCTACTCTGTAGGTAGTGGTATCACTTTTTGGTTTTCATATGCAATTCCCTAATGACCAGTGACACAGAACAGATTTTCATATGCTTGTTTGCTATTTGTCTTTTTGACAACTTGTTCAATTTTTTTTTGAATTTTGGAGTTTCTTTATATAATCTGGATACAATTCCTTTATTAGATATACAAGGTGGAGCAAAAGTAGGTTTATAGTTGTTCATATGGAAAATAATCAATAAGTACTAATCTATCTATATATATAAAAGCCTTAGCTACTATCCCTTTGAATGGTAGCTGTGACATACAATAACCACAAGAGGCAGACACTCCACACAGTAGATATGATGAACCCTTACCATCAGGGGGCAGATGCTCAGTGCAAGAGTTGCTGGACTGCAGTGACTTGGCAATTGCATTTCTCAGGTGATGGACCCAAAACCAAAGAGGAGGGAGCCCAATTCTGGGGTGTGTCACTGGAGAACAGCCCTCTCACAATCCAGGACCCTTTTGGGGATGTTGGAGAGCTGGTTTTGGCCTGATCCCTGCAGGCCAGGCCTAGCGACCCCACCAGTGCAATAACTGGGCCTTTAGTATAAGAATAAACTGTGGTTTGCATACTCACAACTGTGAATCTTCTTTGGTCCCATCCTATATTGAACATATTTTTTTCTACTCTGTGACTTAACATGTTACTAGAGGCCCAGTACATGAAAATTTATGCACTGGAAGGGGGGTCCCTCAGCCTAGCTTGTCCCCTCTCACACTCCAGAAGCCCTCAGGGGTGGGAGGCAACCTCGTGGTCAGGAGAAGGCAACATCCCCATCACACCTCTGCTGCTGCCACTGCCAGCAGCACAAGCCTCAGCCAGCCCTAGTTACCTGATCCCTGGGCTGCCTGAGTGACTGAGCAGCCAACATCTATGGCTTGCTTGTACCTTGGGTATTGGCTGGGCAGCTGCCATATGAGGATTTCCTATGTTTTGGGCTGGCCCTGGGTGGCTGGGGGGCTAATGGGACTGGGGGACTCTGGAGGCAGGCGCCCTGGCAGGACTGAGGAGACTGGGCCCTGCCATCTTGTGGCTGTGAGCATCATCATATTTGAGGGTGTGGCAGTCAATTAGTATATTCCCTCCTTATTGGCTATGCGCACCTTCATATTTGCAATGGCATGGGGGTAAATTAGCATATTCCCTCTTTACTAGATAGGATTATCTTAGTCTAGTGTTTTCTGAAGAGCAGACATTTTAATTTTGATGACATACACTTTATCAATGTATTATTTCATGGACCTTGCTTTGGTTTCATACCTAAGAAATGTGTTTTTAGCCTAAGATTACAAAGGTTTTCTCATATGTTTTCTTCTAGAAATTTTAAAGTGCTAGGTTTTACATTAAGGCATATGATCCCCAACTTTTAGTTAATTTTTATAAGTAATGTAAAGTTTAGATATATTTTTTCTCTTTTTTCTTCCATTTTCCCTTTTCCTTCCCTCCTCTCTTTTTTCCCCATTTGTCTTCTGCTCCACTCCCTTTTGTTCTTTCCTTCTCCCCTTTTCCTGAACCGTTTGCTGAAAAGACTATCCATGCTCCACTAAATCGACTTTAATCCTTTGTTGAAAAAGTAGTTGTTCATATATATGTAGTTGTATTCCTGGACACTACTTTGTTCTACTGATTTATTTGTCTATCTTTATAATCCTTTATAATAAGCCTTAGAATAAGTGGTCTTACTCCTCCCACTTTGTTCTTTTTCAGAGGTATTTTGGATATTCTTGTACCTTTGAATTTTCATATGAATATTAAAATCTAGTTAATTTCTATTTAACAAAAAGTAGAGGCCCAGTGTTCGACATTCATGCACTCGAAGGAGGGCTCCCTCAGCAGTCAGATATCCCCCGAGGGGTCCTTAGTGCTGCCTCAGAGGTGGAAGAGGCTCCGCCATTGTCGCTGTGCTCTCCAGCCATGAGCCCGGCTTCTGGCTGAGCAACGCTCCCCCTGTGGGAGCACACTGACCACTAGGGGGCAGTTCCTGCCTTGAGCGCCTGCCCCCTGGTGGTTAGGGTGCATCATAGCAACCAGTCATTCCGCCGTTCAGTCAATTTGCATATTAAGGTTTTGTTATATAGGATACCTGGTGTATTTTTTTTAATATGTTTTTATTGATTTCAGAAAGAGGAATGGAGAAGGGGAAAGAGACAGAAACATCAATAATGATAGAGAATCATTGATTAGCTGCCTCCTGTGTGCCCCCTATGAATATCAAGCCAAAACCCTGAACTTGTGCCTTGACTAGGAATCGAACCATAACCTCCTGATTCATGGTCAATATTCAACCACTGAGCTTAATTGGCCAGACCACATATTGGGGTTTTGATTGGAATTATATTAAATCTTTAGATAAATGTAGATGATGCAGGTTTGGGAAAAAATTGACATCTTAAGTATAGTGAGTCTTTTGATTCTTGAACATAGTATATCTTTACATTTATTTAAACCTTTGTTAATTTTTCTCAGCAATATTTTGTACTGCTCTGCATATTTTGTCAGATTTACTTTAATAGTTTGTATACTTAGATGGTATTAAAAATTATATTTTAAATTTTGATTTTTTATTGTTTTTTGTCATTTTACAAATATAATTTTTATATATTGATTTTATATCTTATAATCTTGCTAATCTCACCTAGTAGCAGCTTTTCTGTGGATACCATTGAATTCTACATTATTGATAGTCATCTGTGAATAGAGTTTTACTTCTACTTTTTCCTATAAATGCCTTTTTTTTCTTATTCTTGCCTGATCTCACTGCCTAGAACCTTCAAAGCAACCTTAAGTAAAAGTGGTGAAATCACTTTTGTATAATTTCTCATGCTCCATTATCTTTAAGATTTTGGAAGATGCCCTTTATAAAATAGTAATTTCTCTTTTCTTCCTAGTTTGGTGATAATTTTTTTCCAAGTAATGGTTGTGGATTTTCTCAAATATTATTATTTTTTAGCATCTTGATGAGATGATTGAAATAATTATATAGTTTCTCATTTTAAATGATCAAGTTGATAATTTTATTGATTAATTTTTAGTTGTTAAAACAACCTTGCACTTCTGAGATAAAAGCCCTTTGAATATAGTTGGTTCCTATTAAAAATATTTAGAATTTTTGAGTCCATGTTTATGAGACATATTGATCTTTAGTTTTTTTTAATAGTATTTTCATCTGATTATGGCATCAGGATAATGCTGGCCTGATTGAATGAGTTGGGAATTATTTGCTCCTCTTAAATTTTTTGGAAGAAATTCTGTACAATTAGTATTATTACTTCCATAACTGATTAGTATTATTAGTTCCTCAATTCATTAGGGAAGCTGTTTTGACTTATGATTTTATTTATGATAAAACTTTTAAACAAAAAATACATTTATTTAATTAATATAGGACTTAAACAAATTATCACTTTTTTCTTGAAGAAATTTGTAGTTTGCTTTTCAAGGAATTTTTCATCTCTTCTATTGTCAAATTTATAGCACAACATTGTTTCTGGTATCTTCTTATTTTTCTTTAAATATCTCAAAATTCTGTAATGATATCATGTATTTTATTCCTAATAACCTTTATGGTTTTCTCTTTTTCCTGACCACTCTGTCTTATAGATTTATTAATTTTATTGATCTTCAACAAGAACCATTGATTTTTCTGTGTTATTTTGAATTTTTGTTTTCTATTTTACTTATTTCCACTTTGACTTTTTTTTATCCTTCTGCTTACTTTTGATTTAACTTGTTCATATTTTTTCTATTTCTTAAGTTGGCACCAGAGTCATTTACCTGATACCTTACTCTTTTATTGTAGGTACATATTGGTACCTGATCCCCTTAAGGACTGATTTTTGAAATCCCACAGAATCTGATTTATTGAGTTTATTTAGTTTAATGAGACTTGAAGAATTGTCAGACCATGGCCTATCTTGGTAAATACTCCATTTATACTTGGAAAGAATGTGAATGTACTTTTGTTGGATAGAGTGCTCTAAAGACTTCAATTAGGTCAAAGTGATTGATAGTTGTGTTTATGTCTTCCATTATCTTACAGATGTTCTGAACTCTGTATTTCTGTTTGAGCAATTTATTATCTTTTGCAGTCATTTAAATAATGAAAGTCTTACATATTTTCCTATAAGCTTATCATTTATAGTATTCATTATTTTATGTAGATACATATTTCCCTCTGGTTTTATTTTTCTTATTACTGACGGGCTCCCTTTATATTTCTGGTAATAAAGATCTGTTGATGAATAATTTCATTGTGTCTGAAATAAATTTATCTCATTTACATTTTAAGAGGTATTTCACATTGTATAGAATTCTAGGTTGACAGTTTTGTTTCTTTCAACAATTTGTAGTCTTGCTTTATTTTCTTCTCCCTTGAGTCATTTCTAATTGAGAAATGTGCTGTTATCCTTATTGTTTCTCCAACATATCTTTATTCTCTAGCTGCTTTAAATTTTTTAAATTATTTTCATTTGTTTTGAGCAATTGAATTATGTTGTATCTTATAGTTTTTGTTTTTGTTTTTCATGTTTCTGGAGCTTGGGAAGTAATGACCTTCTGCAATCTTAACAGATTTGGAAATATTTCATCCATAATATCTTCAAATATTTTTTCTGTTGATTTCAGGTACTTTACTTACATGAATATTTAGGCTCTTGAAGTTGTTCAACAGTACACTGATACTTTTTTAAATTTAAGTATTTTTCTTACTGTGTTTTATTTTAAATATTTTCAGTTGTTATGTAGTTAAGTTCACTAATTTTTTGCTTTGCAATGTTTAATCTGTTGCTCATCCGATCCTGTGTATTTTTCATCCCATATAATTTTGGTTTTTGTCTCTAGAAGTTATCTGAGTCCTTTAAAAATCTTCTATATCTCTAATTTTTTGGACTTTTAAGTTGTTTAAGTTGAATGGGGTATATAAATATGCAAACTTCTACTTACACAAGAATAAATTCTATAAAATGGTTTATCCTTCCATTAATTTCTTAATATTAATTACACTAATAATATAAAACTCTCCAAATCTTTTCAACAGCCCTTTAAAAATTAACCTGCCTGCTCTGGCTGTGTTGGCTCAGTGGTAGAGTGTCAGCCTAGGGACTGAAGGGTCCAAGGTTCAATTGCTATCAGGGACATGTGCCCAGTTGGGGACATGCAGGAGGCAGCCAATCAATGATTCTCTCTCATCATTGATGTTTCTATCTCTCTTTCCCTCACCCTTCCTCTCTGAAATCAATAAAAAATACTAAAAATTAACCTGGTTGATGTTCCATGGTCAGTTTTATCTAAATTAGTGCATTAATGAAAGAGGGAGGACCCTGGATTTTTTTTTTACTTTATCCTTACCCATCATTCATATGCCTTATGGATTAATTGCTAGTTGATCCTAAATGTGGAATTTCTTTTTCTGCAGTGAAAATTAAATAATTACTTCCCTCTTACATTGTTCAATGCATTTTTCACTTTTGCCTACAAATCAGAGAAGAGTGATTAAGATAATTGTCATTTATAAATTGATATCTATTCCAGAGAATGAAAGTTTTAGGGAAACATATAGTAGGAGAGTCAGAAATTTAATGAAATATTATGGTTCCTTGAATTAGGTAGGTACCTTTATAATTAATAAGCTTTATTTGTTAGATCAGCTTTAAGTTCATGGCAAAATTGAATAGAAAGTAGTTTACTCCCATCAGATAGACAATTTTGATTAGATGAAATATCTGTTTTTCCCACAGACAGAGGCCAGAAGGGAAATAAAATAAAATAAAATATGTTAATACTGACCATTAAAGCCTCATAGGAAACTATTTTAGAATATGGAAAGTTGATTTATGCAATGTTTGACTCAACTGTGGCTATACTTTCTTATATCAATGAGAACTGAGAGAAAAATTATTTGAAACTGATTACCTTTTTTTTCTGAAACTTATTATGTATTTCCAGATTGTGTTCACTAAATTATTCTCAGGAATAAGCTTTTGTAGGCCTCTTTGTAGTTGTAGCACAGCAAATGCCATTTAGGTGTTATGGAGGGGCCAAAACCTTCATCTATGGAGTCTGACATGTTATGAATGAACAAGGGAGTCTCAGGTTGCTTGGAATTATAAAAACCCATTGGAAACAGACTGGAAGATGAACAAACAAACAATCGAATGAAAACCTTGGAGAATACAAGAAGCAAAACTTTAGGAAATGTATACGTGCAAGTTACTAGAGATCAACAACAATAGGCTTAGCTAGCAAGTAGGGTAATTTTATACTGTTTTGCATTGTACTCCCTACAAAAAAATAGTCCAATGCATCTGCCTTGGCCTTTGGGGGTCCTTGATCTACTGAGGTTTCCTTGATCCAAAAACTGGAATAATAATTATAATTAATAATTAATATGTAGTGAGCATTCATAAGGCCTGTTCTTAATGTTTTACATATACTCATCAAAACAAACTATAGTATTATTACCAGCCTTGCTTTGTAGGTAAAGAAATGGCAGTGTAGGAAGGTTAAGTAATATGTTAAGGGACCAAGAAGCAGAGCCAGAATTAGGCCCAAGTTATCTGGTGCTTTTTCTGGTGAAAACTCAGTATCCATTATTACCTGTTAATTCTGACAGCTGACTTGCAACCATGAATTGCAGCCAGATGGGCTACCAAATAATTGGGGAAAAACACATTTTACTGCAAAGAAAATGAAAAATGTCAACAACTTATATTACTCTAGAATAAGTGACTTATTAAATTAATTGGATAATTTTCTATTAAATGCCAGGGGAATAATAGTTCCAAATTACTATTACTTTGGTTTTTCTCATGAGTAACAGAGAAGTAATTCATTATTGATATTTCAGGATAAAAATTATTACAGAATTTAATCTTTATGTATATTATACAACCTAACTGAAAATGTAGAAGACTATAATGCAATTACAGACTTGTATGAACTCAGCAACCTTTGAGGCTAATTCTAGCTCAGAGTTTTTAGGATCATCCTTGTAAGGCCCCCAGCCAGACAGTACATGTACTGTTCTGAAAGCACTATTCAGGAAGATCAGGACTATGGCAGTGTGTGCCCTTTGAGAAGGGTAATGTGCTCTGGAGTCATCCACATAAGCACCAGATGGCATTGCAGCTACGTTCCCCATGGCAGAGCAGCAGCTGGGTTGCAAAGAAGGATGGGACATGTTCTGCCATTCCCGATTACTTTGTCACCCATAGGCTGTGGGAATGATGTTATGCCTGTGGTAGCTTTATTTTGCATAGGAGGACCTGCCATTCTAACCCTACTGGGTAATATCTGAATTGCTTCTTGGTCAGTATTCTTTGTGACACTTGCTAAAATCATGCACTTAAATATAATTCAGTGACTTATTTACATTAGTTTGAAATAAAATTGAAGTCAGTAACATCGGATTTCAAGTTCCTTGTAGGAAATGTCCATTTAAATGTGGGCTAACATTTGTCATGTGCATTGCATTTTAAATACTTCTATTTCTTTTATAAATCAGACTCTTAAGATAAAAAAAAAATTGTACCTCTGAAATTTTTTTCTGTTCCTTAATTTTGATCAATACAATTTTAAAGGGATTTTTATTGTTATTATCTTTTAAAAATCTTTATTATTGAAAGTATTACAGATGTTTCATTCCCCCCTCCATTGACCCCTTCCACCCACTCCCACCACCAACCCAGGCTTTCATCTATTGTCTGCATCCATGGGCTATGCATATATGCATATACATTATTTGCTTAATCTCTTCTCTCCCCTCCCCATTCCCTCTGAGATTCATCAGTCTGTTTCATACTTCTTTGTCTCTGGATCTCTTTTGTTCATTAGATTTCACATATATGTGAGATCATGTGATACTTATCTTTCTCTCCGGTTCCCTCCATGTTGTCTTAAAGACATTGTGTAAATATACCACAGCTCTTTTATCCACTCATCTACTAATGGGAAAGAGAGGTAAGAGATTAACCCAAGAACTTGTATACCCATATGCCTAACCTATGGACACAGACAATAAATTCTGGGAAGGCCTGGGGAGTGGTTGGGAGTCGGGAAGAGAGGTCAATTTGAGGAAAAAAAAAGGGGGGGACATCTGCAGCACTTTCAACAATAAAGATAAATTTAAAAAAATGAATAGGTACTGAAGGATACCCTTTTAGAATCCTAGAGACTAGAGTAATATGTTTTAATTTCTAGAATCTTAATAATATGCAGACTATTTTATCATAAGATGTTTGAGTGTTATCTTTTAAGCAATTAAATGTGTTTTTTTTGTAGTGATTTGTATAGGCACCAGTGTTAATTTATGTGTAATATAAGAATTTAAAAAAAATCACTGAATCATTTATTTTTCTTGAAGGGAAAGGAAAATAGTTGTAATTTAATTTGTCATGAAAATCTTATTTCTGTAATAGACAAAATAAATTTAATGAACTATTTAATGGGAGATCTTTCTCAACTGAAGCATATTTTGAGAAATGTGAGAAACCATTATTATAAATCCACACAATACTTCATTAGGACTATTTACAGAAAACACATCTTTCATCTTTAATGATGCAACATGAATAATTTAATGTATTTTTTTTAACTTTCATTATTAGCTCTGAAAAATTCTGAGAAACATTTAAGCAAATACTACCTCTTCTACTTCTTGTTGCTATAATCCTGTGTTGCAAATAACACATGAACATCTTTATTTTTTTTAAATATATTTATTTCAGAGAGGAAAAAAAATGAAAACATCAATGATGAGAGATAATGATTGGCTGCTTCCTGCACTCCACCATTGGAGCTCAAGCCCACAACCAGACTATGTGCCCTGACAGGGAATCAAACCATGACCTCCTGATTCATAGATTGATGCTCAGTCACCAAGTCAGGCATAAATATCTTTCATATTTCAAGAACTGGACTCTGAGTTCAGTCTGCAGAGTCTCCTAGCTGTCTATTTTTCTGTTGGGAACAGGTTAATTTCCACTGGGTCCTCTCCCAAGGACATATGCAACGAAGTGTTAGGACTTTCTCTCTTTATTGAGTCCAATTCTGGTAGAGTTTTATCACCAAAACTCTCCAGCATTATTGCATGATGATGAATTTCCAAAAGCTCTTTGGCCTCTTCATGTGGTCTTTTGTTTTTTAGGAGCTAAAACCTAATCCATAAAAGTAAGTGGGGACAGGCATTAAACCATCTCCTTCATTTTTCCCTTTTTCACAGAACATTACCGCTTCCCTTCAGCAAAACAGTATGAAATACATACCAGGGGCAGATGGGAACAATTTGCATACCCCACTACCCAATACATTTTTGGATTTCCTCCTTACAGAATCATATGGCCACATACAAATGTATACTCATTGGAGAAGAGTAAGAGATGAATAATAAACTATTTGGTTAGTATATCCTTCTCTTAACATATGGTAATTAGGACTGTTATATTTACCATGTAATTTGGGCCATAATTAGATTTAGTATTTAATCTTTCTTGATGACATCCATTTTTCAGTCTTTTTAATTCTTTCCAATGGGACAATATGAAATTTGGCAAACAACTGGTGTAGTGAAGTACCTTGGTGATAGGCAGCTTTCTATAATAAACTAGCAGCCAAGTGCAGGAAATTTCTGCATATGTATGGTCCCTAGGTCTGGCCTGTGACCAGGGCCAACTTCCCCAGCTGCTGGCAGCCAACCCTGCATCCCACCGCCATTCCCCCCCACCCCCCCGCCCCGCAACACCCATTCCCCATTCCCCTTTGAGTGATCAGATCCTGCCAGCTGGGGGAAAGGTCTGAGAGGTTGGTTGTTTCTGCTCACTTGCCAGCCCCCCAACCCCCCTCCCCACCGCCAACAGTTACCCTCTGTGTGTAGGGCAACTGGTGACGCAGGGGCCTTGGCCTGGCGCTGCCTGTGTCCACTGCCCGCATCCGCTGCCACACAACCTTAATTCCCTGTTCTCCATCAAGCAAGAGGTTGGCCTGCATGCCCAATTGGTTGATCGGGGCCGGAGGGCTGGGGTCAGTTCCTGCATTGAGCATCTACCTACTGGTGGTAGTGCACATAAGAGCGTTCAGTCATTCTGCCTTCCAGTTGATTTGCATATTATAGATAGATAAATAGATAGTTTACCTCTAAAATACAAATCTACATTTTTCAAGATGATATTTTTACTGCAAGTGACAAATACAATTCCTCAGTTCTAGTTTGACGCAGTTTCATTTAAAAACCTCCACACTAATTTCTGTCTTTGACAGGGGCATCTCACATACTTGAGGAAAGAATTGAATATTCAAATTCTGGGACATAGAGGGATGGAGTTGTGTCTCAGGAATAACTAGTAGGCAGGGCTCAAACATGATAGTGCACTATTTATTTCCTATCTACTTTCCCCAGTGTATTTCATCTCCATAATTTCCCACTATATACAATACGTCCTCCACATGGCAGGAAATTTGGCTACTCACAGCTCTGAGTTTAATATTCAGAACTCACACAAATGGATAGGCTCTCATGCAAAATTCTTTTTTTTTTTTAGTTAGAATCCCTCTTTTGAAATTGATAATTGGGGTGACATTGGTTAATAAACGTATATAGGTTTCAAGTATGCAATTCTATGATACATCATCTATATATTGCATTGTGTCTACCACCGAAAGTCAAATCTCTTTCAGTCACCATATATTTCACCTCTGATAACCACAATACTATTATCTGTGTCTATGAGTTTCTGTTTGTTTGTTTGTCATGTTTATTTATTTGTTGCTGTCAGTTTTATCTTCCATGTATCAGTGAAACCATATGGTTTTTGGTGTTTTTTCCTGTTTGATTTATTTCACTTAGCATGTTGTTCTCAAGATCCATCCATTTTGTTGCAAATGGCAGTATTTCATCTTTTCTTATGGCTAAGTAGTAACATAGAATAAAGAGGGAGAAGCCTATTTACTAGACATTCTTATAGTTTATTATCCCTGTTTTTCAGTCCAGACCAGGACAAAACACATGTCTTTTGAATAAATAAACAAAATCTTCCTAGCAATGTTTCTTATAATATGCAGTAAAGTTGGGTTATTAACACACACACACACACACACACACACACACATTATGCATTAGCTTCCTCAATAAACTATAGATTTTTTAGGCTTGTTTTGTCTAAATATTGATTTTAATAATTTTAGTGATTTTTTACAATAATGGTTAATTTATCAATCTGTAAATAATAGCATATCAAATTCATAGAAAAATAACCTTCTATTTAAAATAAGAGAGAGAAAAAACATACTAAATAAAACATGATGAAACATATATTGTTACACAGAGAAACCCAAGACCTACATTATTCACAATGGACAAAGAGTTATGGATTACAGTGAGTAATTGTGCTTAGTTCACAGTTTAAAGCCATTGGTTTCAGATATGCTGCACAGAATTTTACAAGCAAACTTTGCCACATTGATTGTCATCCCATTTCATGTCAGTTGGAATGCAGTTTGCCTATGGAGAAGTAAGATATTATGATACAGATTTTGAGAGGAAATCATTTAAAAATATAGCTGGCTTCTCTATGAGCAAGTCTCCCAACAGTGACATACAAAAATGTTCCCTTTTAGTAGAAAATGCAAAAAATATTGATTGTCTCTAAAGTATGTAATTTGCCATTTTTGCATCAGAGCACTTTAAAACCTTTTAACACCACGGAAGTAGAAACTAAAGTACATTAAATGTGCTTTCTGTGGTATAATTTACTTCATAATATTATATTATATCTTAGATATATAATAATTATTGCATTTCATGTATGCATTCACTAGTTTAATATTTTTTAATTCCTATCATAAATAATCACAAATAAATTTTCCTTTTTGTGCTTGCCTGATAAAGAATAAATTATAATTTAAGATGCTTTGCTTCTAAAAGTCAAGCAATCAATAGTTTCATCTTTTTTTTAGGGAAAGTTGTTAAACATTATCCAGCTACCCAGAGATGAAATTATATATGTATTAACTTAAATAATAAAAACTACTTTACACATTTAATAATATAAGTATTTTCTAAATCTCTGGTAAACCTGTGCACCTCTGATAAACCTATTAAGAATCTTAGTAACACAAAAGAAACTATATATATGCATACACAATCCCAAAATAACAATATTTTATATTATTGTTAATTACTTGCATATTGTTTTATGATATTGGTTATAGATTCTATAGCACAGTCAGAAATTTTTAAATTTTTCAATCACTTAGGATTTATATTTAGGTTGTTTTATGTTCATAAAATATGTCAAGGTGTTATGTAGTCAGAGTGAATTACAAAACTGCTAAAGACTTTAGGTGATTCTGCAAATGAGATATGCAGATATTCTCTGTCAGCAGCATTTATTATTTTGCTGAAAACAACAAAAATGCCAGTGTAATTATCTTATGTGTGCATTTTCAGATGTATGGTAAGATACCTTTTCCCTTATGTTGCAAATGCATTTAGAAAGATAAATGTTGTAGTTCTTAGCTTTTAAAATCCATGATACTCTATGCCTACTGTTATTAAAGATAAATGTTATATTTCTTAATATATTTTTTTAAATCTGGGAGACACTATGCTTGTTGATATTGTGCATTTCTAATGTGCCCCACTCTCATATTGCCTTGTAATCTAATCTTTCTCTTACTAGGTCATTATTTATTTATTCATCAATGCATTCCTTTTTAATTAATAGAGTACCTATATGCTGAGTTCTCAGGTGTTGAGGTGGTCAGTTAGGATAATAACTCAAACTGAAAGTTAAAAAAAATGCCTTCATCCATTTTTCTTCATGAAATGACACCAGGTGAAGGTTAAATGGACACAAGGCAGATGTGGGAATTATCTCACTGTCAAGGAGCCTTAATAAAACTCCTGACTTTTTGTGAATTTGGGAGGTCAAGAAGAGGGGGAGAAGGAAAAAGGCCAGGAGTGGAAATTTCTGAAACTATAAGAAATGGCAACCTTGCCTCAACAAGACCCCAGATAAGGAGCTCTGCTTGAAGGTTGGTGGGAGCAGGAATGCAGATGTGCCTATGGCTGGACTGCCATTCCTTCTAGGAGTCTGCAAAGCCCTAGCTATGCACCATCTTGGTGTGGGAAGTGTGGCTCCCGCACATGAAACCTGGAAGATAAAGCCTTACAGTTGCCTATGCTCAGGCAACAATTATATGAAATGTGCAGACGAAGTAAATCTATAGAAACAGAAAGGTTAGTGGTTGCTTAGATCTAGGGGTGGAATGGAGAGTAACTGCTGCTGGGTATGGAGTGTCTTTTACTAAGGACTTAAATGTTTTAAGGTTAGGTTTCAGCAATGGTTGCACAACTCCATGAATTTATAAGAGAAGTAATTATTTATATTTAATGGGTGGATTGTATGATTTATATCTTAATAAATTATATCTTACTACATATGTTTAAACACTTTTTGAATGGGATATATCAGAGAATGAGGACTGGGCAGAAATGACAATTTAAAATTTACCCATAGGATTCGTAAGACAATCTTTAGTTTAGACAGTGTCCATTATTTAAAGGAATCATACCAAGCAGATGGGTCATTGAGTTTATTATATCACTAGCAGCTGGTGCATGGATTTGTGCACTGGTGGGGTCCCTTTCCCTGGCCTGCAGGGTTTAGGCCAAAACCAGCTCTCTGATATCCCCTGAGGGGTCCCAGTTTGTGAGAGGGCAGATCTCGCATGACACACCCTAGAATTGCATTCCCTCCTCTCTGGTTCTGGATCAACACCTGAGAACCACCACTGCCAAGTGACTGCAGCTCTTGTATTGAGTGTGAGCCCCCAGGTGGTCAGGGTGTGTCATAGCTACTGGCTGGTCGGCCAGTCAATTAGGCATATATATATCTCCTATCTAATAAAAGGGTAATATGCAAATTAACCATCACTCCACTATATCCACATGCCATGCCCACCAGCCAATCAGGAGTTAATATGCAAATTAACCCCAACCAAGATGGTTTTGGCCATGAAGGGTTGGGTTTCCCCAGTGAAGGAGGAAGCCAAGCTTTCCACACACCCTGGTGGGCCCAGGCCTTCACTCAAGGCTACAAAGTTTCAATTATAGAAGATAAATAAATCCCAACAAAAATGGGGGTAGCCACAGAGCTGGAGAGACCAGGAGGCTAGGGTTGCCCACAGCAATGGAGGACGCCACACTTCTGCAGTCCTGGCCTGTCTTGACCTCCCATTAAGGCTACAAAGTTTCAATTATAGAAGATAAATAAATCCCAACAGAAATGGCTGCCACCATGGAGCAAGCAGGAGGCTGGGCTCTGCTCCAGGCTACAAAGTTTCAATGGTAGAATATAAATAAATCCCAGATACCAGGGCTTCTGCTTGGGTCACCACGGGGTGTGGCTAGCCTGCAAACCACCACAGGCTCTCACCCAGGCTGCCCCATGCCCCAAGGGAATCCCCACCCTGATCTGGTACACCCTTCAGGGCAAAGCAGCTGGCCCCCACCCATGTTCCAGGCCTCTATCCTATCTAATAAAAGAGTAATAAGCAGATTGACCATCATTCCAACACACAGGATGGCTGCCCCCATGTGGTCAAATATCCTGCCCCCATGTGGATACAAAATGGCCACCACAAGATGGCCATCAGGGGAGGGCAGTTGTGGACAATCAGGCCAACAAGAGAGAGCAGTTGGGGGGACTAGGCCTGCAGGGGAGGGCAGTTAGGGGTGACCAGGCCTAAAGGGGAGGGGAGTTAGGGGTGCCTAGGCCTGCAGGGTTGGGCAGTTAGACATAAATCAAGATGTCAGGGGTGTGGTTAGGTGGTGATCAGGCTGGCAGGCAGAAGTGGTTAGGGGCAATAAGGAAGACAGGCAGGTGAGCAGTTGGGAGCCAGTAGTCCTGGATTGTGAGAAGGATGTCCAACTGTAAGAGGCAGTCAGACATCCCCCAAAAGGTCCCAATTGGAGAGGGTGCAGGCAGGGCCCCTCACCTCCCATGGATGAATTTCATGCATCGGACCATATATATATATATATATATATATATAT
>JAAGEH010000018.1:65799185-65833612 GCA_011751065.1 Lasiurus cinereus
GGGACCCCTCAGGGGATGTCAGACTGCAAGTTTTGGCCCGATCCCTACAGACCAGGTTGAGGGACCCCAGTTGCATGAATCCATTCACTGGGCCTCTAGTATCCATATAAGATCTTTCATTAATCTCTTCCTGCCCTCTCCCTTACCCCTTTCCTTCTGAGATTCATCAGTCTGTTTCATATTTCCATGCCTGTGAGTTGAGTGTCTGCCCCCTGGTAGTCAATGTGCATCATAGCTACTAGTCAAATGGTTGAATGATCACTTAGGCTTTTACATGAATATAGACTAGAGTGTGGTTGACAAACTCATTAGTCAACAGATTGGCAAACCATGGCTCATGAGCCACACGTGACTCATGAGCCGCAGTTTGTCGACCACTGGAGTAGAGCCCCAGTGCACAAAATTAGTGCATGGAAGTGACATTCCCTCAGCCGAGTCTGCATCTACTCTAATCGGAGACCCCTCTCACAATCTGGAACTATAGGCTCCTAACCACTCAGCTTCTTCCTGCCTGATTGTCATTAACCTCTCTGCCTGCCTTCCTGATCACCCCTAATCTCTCTGCCTGCCTTGATTGACCCTAACTCCCTCAATCTGCCTGATTGCCCCTAATTGCCCTCCCCTACCAGCCTAATCTTGCCCCCAATTGCCTTCCTCTGCTGGCCAATTTGGTTCTATTTGGTCAGTTTCTATGCCAGTCAGCATCAAAAGCTACACCTCTTAGGCTGCCATTGGCTTCTTACATTCAACCAGATTTGGTTCTGATTGGTCAGTTTCTATGCAAGTCAGCATATCTGGGATGTATCAACAGGGCCTGATTAGAAAGGTGGGGCTGATCAGCAGCCCTCTTGGAGCCCTGGAAAGAAATGGAGGTGTGGCTGTTTGCCAGAAAGAGAGGCAAGTTCTTATCAACAACTGCCACAGAGGATATAGATCAGACCCTGATCCTCTTTCTGCAGGCCTCTCTCTGGGTCTAACCTAAAGCCCCCTAGGCAGTCAGTGCTGGGTTGAGGTGTCAGCAGCAGCCCCAGTCAGTGCTGGGTCGCCACAGCAACCCAGCACTGATTTCAATCTGGTCAAGCCTTCAGTCATAATTGTCGTTATGATCCTGGCTCTTTAATATATAGATACCACTAAAGGGGTATGATGAAGAACTTGTAATTTAGATTTTTTGTTTTCTTTTCTAACGGATTCATATCAGTATCAGTTAAAGATTTCAGAAAAGCAGTTAGAAATACTACCGGTTTTGGGGTATAAAGCAACCCAAGTGATCTGGTCATAAAGCCAAATTCTTGAAATAATACTGACCAACTTGATGTGTTTTTTTTTAATATATTTTATTGATTTTTTACAGAGAGGAAGGGAGAGAGATAGAAAGTCAGAAACATTGATGAGAGAGAGACATGGATCAGCCGCCTCCAGCATGCCCCACAGTGGAGATGTGCCCGCAAGCAAGGTACATGTCCCCAACCGGAATCGAACCCAGGACCTTTCAGTCCGCAAGCTGACACTCTATCCACTGAGACAAACCAGTCTCGGCATTGATGGTGTTTTAAATGAGCTTGTAATATATTTTAATTATACTTCTGAATTAATATCTAACCTTAAGATATTAGCCATATTCTTTTAGAATGATTGGACCTCTTGATATTATACAAAATAAAATACTAATCAATCTGATATTTGATTTTTAAGTGGCCTAAGCTTTAAAAAAAAAATTGATACCATCCAAGATACAGAATAGCATTAGGCTATTTGAGTGTTTCGGTTGGAAATAAATGTAGATATAGAATGTGAGCTCCACAGGGACAAGAAACTTTGTTTCAGGCACTTCTATATTCCTGGTGTAGAACAGTAGATGTTCAGTGAGCAATTGAATGATTAGGTACTTATCAAACATTAGGTACTGTATCGATTTCATGACAGTGTGTAGAGCAGGAGAAGTCCTATAAAGAAAAGCATCTCTATTTTGGACATGTAAATGCAGTTTACAAGAGACTTATGTGACATTTAGATAAAATACTTTATAAATTTAGTATTCCATGTGATGACATCACTGGGGTTTATTTAAATGAATAGAAAATTATAAAATACTATCTAATAAAAGAATAATATGCAAATTGACCATACCTCCACTACACCCACAAGCCATTCCCACCAGCCACACCCACCAGCCAATCAGAGTGAGTATGCAAATTAACCCAACCAAGATGGCTATGGTCACACAGAGAGCAGGAGGGAGGCTTGGGTTGCCCCTGGCGATGGAGGAAGCCGAGATTTTCACACACTCTGGCCAGCAGGCCTCCGCTTAAGGCAACAAAGTTTCAATGGCTATGTGAGCAGAAGACTTAGCTATAAACTTTCAATTGTAAAAGATAAATAAATCCCAAATACCAGGGCCTCAACTTGGGTTGCCAGGGGCGTAGCTGGCCTGCAAACCACCACTGGCCCCTTGCCCAGGCCAACCCCTGTCCTAAGGAACACTCACCGTGATCCAGGACACCCTTCAGGGCAAACCAGCTGG
The DNA here is from genome assembly GCA_011751065.1 of Lasiurus cinereus. NCBI lineage: Eukaryota > Metazoa > Chordata > Mammalia > Chiroptera > Vespertilionidae > Lasiurus > Lasiurus cinereus. Next base: position 65,801,710 of record JAAGEH010000018.1, read on the forward strand.
CCCCCACCCATGCCCAGGCCTCTATCCTATGTAATAAAAGAGTAATGTGCATATGCAACATCACTCCAACACATAAGATGACTGCCCCCATGTGATCAAAAGATCCTACCCCCATGTGAACACAAGATGGCCACCACAAGATGGCTAGCAGGGAAGGGCAGTTGAGAGAGACCATGCCTGCAAGGGAGGTCAGTTGCGGGGGACCCAGGCCTGCAGGGGAGGGCAATTAGGGGTGTTTCAGGCCTGCAGAGGAGGGAAGTTAGGGGTGACCAAGCCCATAGGATAGGGCAGTTAGGGGCAAACAGGCTGGCAGGGGAGCAGTTAGGCATCAATCAGGCTGGTAGAGGAGTGATTAGGGGTGACCAGTCTGGCACGCAGAAGTGGGTAGGGGCAATCAGGAAAGTAGGAAGGTGAGCAGTTGGGAGCCAGCAGTCCTGGATTATGAGAGGGATGTCCGACTGCCAGTTTTGGCCTGATCCTACCTAGATGGGGCCTAAATGGGCAGTCAGAGATCCCTCAAGGGGTCTCAGATTTGAGAGGGAGGAGGCTGGGCTGAAGGACATTCCCTTCTCCCCGCCCATGCACAAATTTTGTGCACCGGGCCTCTGGTATAAGAATATAGTTGATATTGAGGTATTATTTCTAGAACTGTTTGGAAAGCAAATAAATATCTGTGAATTATTAAAAGTGCAAAGATGCAGATAAAAAAGGAATTTTGTGTCTACATGTTTCCGTATGGAGTAAGCATTTAATCATCAACTTCACCAATGACTTCATGACATCTACATCTCTGAACGTATACTAGAGCCCTAGCTGGTTCTGCTCACTAGATAGAGTGTCAGCCTGCAGACTGAAGGGTCCCAGGTTCGATTCCAGTCAAGGGCACATGACTGGGTTGAGTGCTCCATCCCCAGTAGGTGGTATTCAGGAGGCAGCTGATCAATGATTCTCTCTCATCATTGATGTTTCTATCTCTCTCTCCCTCTCCCTTCCTCTATAAAGTCAATAAAAATACATTTAAAAACAGTATACCAGAAAAATTTTTATCTAGACAACTAGAGGCCCAATGCATAAAATTCATGCAAGAGTAGGCCTTCCTTCTCGTGGCTGCCTGTACCAGCTTCCCTCTGACATCTAGGACCTGGGCTTCCCTCCTGCCACCAGCAAGAACCCGGGACCCAAGCTGCTCTGGCAGCCCTGGCTTCTTCCAGAATGCCATCCAGAAGGACATCCATTCTAATTAGCATATTACACTTTTATTGTTACAGATTGTATATGCTGAACAAATTAGGGTTTTTGTTTGGGTTGCAGTTATAATTACAATTAGTATTGTTTCTTGATACTTTTCACTTAATAATGTTTTAAATTAATCTTTCCAAAAAAAATAATTTGTGGATGGAGAAGATGTCCTTAGAGTTGTATAAATATGACAAAACATATGGCTAAGAGACATTGAGGAAGGCTCCACGGCGACAACCATTTAAAACATGACCAAACCTTAGTTGTCTATAGAAGCCAACCTTAGCCAAAACTGCTTTGGCTCAGTGGTTAAAGCATCAGCCTGCAGACTAAAGGGTCCCAGGTTTGATTTCAGTCAAGGACACATACCTTGGTTGTGGGCACATCCCCAATAGGAGGTGTGCAGGAGACAGCTGATCAATGTTTTTCTCTCATTGATGTTTCTAACTCTCTATCCCTCTCCCTTCCACTCTGTAAAACAATCAATAAAATATATTTTTAAAAAAAGCAAACCTTAGTTTTTCTATAGAAGCAAAATGTGATGTATACACAAATATGCTGAAACATAGTAAAAAATATTATTATTTTTATTTTTTAAAATAGATTTTATTGATTTCAGAAAGGAAGGGAGAGGGAGAGAGAGATAGAAACATCCATTTATGAGAGACAAACATTGATTGGTTGCCTCCTGCATGTCCCACACTGGAGATTGAGCTCATAACCTGGGAATGTGCCCTGACTGGGAATCAAACCATGACCTCTTGGTTCAGAGATTGGCACTCAACCACTGAAAAACACTGGCTGGGCAGTAAAGAAATATTTATAACAAAATGAAAAGGACATTATTAAATTCATGTTGAATCATTTTTATCTGCATATTCTCTTTTCTTTGCCATTTCTATAAAACACAGATTATCTGTAAAAGTGTGGTTTTAAAATAGACCTTGTTATTTTTAAACTTCAGAGTCAAATATGGAATAAGGATAAGTTATACAAACAACGCATTTTAAAGGATCCACAATTTTTTTTTTACTTGACATAAATAAATTCTTTTTCTCCAACTTTGTACACTTTCTTCAAATTTAAGTATATCCCTTTGATGAGAGCTATTCCAAATGGGATTTTTGGATTTAACATCAAGCTGAAATAATTGCCTTTTACATTTTTAATAGGCCTTTCTACCTAAACTCTTTTAGTTCATATATGTATTGACAATTGCTGTTTTATTTACAAGTGTTTCTCAAGTTTCTCTCCTGGGCTTTCTATTCTAACTACTCTGCTTAGCAATTTCATGACTTTAAGTGGCACCTTATCTAGAAAATTGCAAAGCCTGTATATTCACCTTAAATTTTTTTTCTCAGTGTCTATTCATGCATGGCTACTAGATTTTTTTTTCATATGGAGGACAATTCAAATTGAATATATCCCAAATTTTCTCCCTAACATTTGCTACTATCTTCCACAGTTTTATTAATGATATAGTACATTTTCAATCCTCTGGGTATAGAATATAGTTTGATTGCTAATTCTTTCTACCCTCCTTATATTCACCCAATAAAATTAATTGTCAAATCTTGCTGAGTTTTGCTAGTCTTTTTCTTATTTTGTTTTTTATTTTCTATGACCACTGTTCTATTTTATGCTCCTATCATCATTATCAGGTTACACCAAACAACTTCTGACTTGATCTCCCATTTTTATTTCCACCCAATTCCACTGCATGTTTTTCATCTGCCTTTTTTATGCTCCTGTCTTTTCCTATGCCCAGTTCCCACCTCCCTGATCAAGGGTCACCCAACCTTCTAACTTTCCCATATGGAAGTTATTTTTTTCTTTCATTGAATTCTCGTAGCATTTACTTTGTACTTCTGTTATGACATATCATTGTTGCTTTTTATTCTAACAGTTTATGTACATCCCCTTTCTCTTTCACAGCAGTGAACATTCCTTGAAAGAAGTATTTATGTCTGGTTCACTTTGTATCCTCCATACATTTCACAAGTTATAGGCTAAATCGTTGTGTTTAGTAAATAACTGAATTCATTCCATCCCTGATTACATATTGATTTATTTTTTGAATAAAATTTAGTTTATGATAGTCTATTAATATTATATCTAATGACTAATTTAAAAACATTTTTATGTGTCCCTAGTTTCTTGAAAACTCATCTTTGTCAATTTTGTTAGATTGAAAGTGATTTTCTTTGATAGAATCCTCTATAAATTCTAAATGTTTGATGACTGCTAAGATGAGAACCTAAAGTGTTGTCTTATCCTGTTTACTTATACAAGAATATTTTTTTGATCTGCAACAGTGGTCTCTCTTTGAAAATCTGCCCAAAATTGCTTTCCTTTGTTGTTGTTTTTTAAGATATACGTATATTAATAAATATTTTTATTGATTTCAGAGAGGAAGGGAGAGGGAGAGATAGAAACGTTAATGATGAGAGAGAATCATTGATCGGCTGCCTCCTGCACACCCGCAACCTAGGCATGTGCCCTTGAGTGGAATCGAACCTAGAACACTTCAGTCTTCAGGCCAATGCTCAATCCACTGAGCTTAGCCAGCTAGGATGCTTTATTTTGTTTTATTAGTAACAAGCACAAAGGTACAACACTAAAAGATGGTTTTTTGTTGAGTTCCCAAAGTGCAGAACAGCAGCTCTATGAATTTTCACTGACCAAGAAAGGGATTCATTCCCCAAATCAGGAACAGGATGTAAATGGGAATAGTGTTACTCCAATAGTATCAACATGAGGGCACGTGGGATTTTAGGATCAGGAAATGAGGGAGTTCAAAACCAGTTGTGTCATATGAAAGAGAGAAAATGAGATGAGCCCTCAGCAGAGACCATCTCAGATTCTTCACTAGTGGCCCTTATGGTCACACTGCCCTCTCATCGCAAAACAGATATAACCCTGTTGCCCCTGAAAAAAGAAGTAAGTGTAGTGAAACCTCTCCTATTTGAAAAGGAACAGAGTTGCTGGATATGTTTATAAACATTTGACCAGAAAAGTAAAAGGTGTAAAAAAAATGGGGTGGGGGTGGTTTTCATACATGCATTGATGAAATATTGCTAATCATGAAAAAATAGTGAAGTGGGAGGTTATAGGTAAGATATTCTGGGGTATCCAATACTTACAGAATACATTTATAAATTTTAAAATATGTATACCAAATATTACTGAAAAATTTTCACCCAATTTTAAACTGTTCTTAGAGTTTCTGTGTTAAAAATGTCTCCAAAATATTTTTTTCCAAATGTCACTATTTTTATAAGCCTTGCTTTGTCACAAATTATGTTTTATTGCTTTAAAAATACATTGAAATGTTTTATTTTGTTTAATTTTACTCAACACAATCCAAATATTTGCTTTTAGAGAAAAATCTAAAATCTGATTAAATTGCTCACAAGACTTTTTGAAGTGGATTTGACATACAGATTTATTTTCTTAATACTCACGTGGAAAAAATACTTTCAAATTATTTGACAATGTCTAACATGCTGAAAACACAATGGTCTTCATTCTGAGACAGGCTAACCTTCTCTTAAAGGAATGGAATATTCTTCAGTTATTCTTTTAAGCCTTGTCTAGACAAGTTTAAAGTTTCTCTTGAGACATTGTCCAGAGATCTCCACTCTGCCTGTGCCCTTCAATTCTAGCAAGCAGTGGGAACCTAGAAGGCAGGAGCTCTGCTCTGTGCATGCTTGAAGAACCCAGCCCTACACAATAAACCAGATCCTAACAGCAGTTTGAGCAGCCATGCTTTTCTTTGGTGTATGCTCCCTTGAGGCATCAAGCTCCTTCCCTTTCTCCCTTCCTTATACCGTGTTGTCTGTGAACCTTTTCTTTTAAATCTGTTTTACTTCTCTTAATTTTTATCTTGGGGGTGGTGGTGGGGGAGAAGCAGAAGGGCAAGAATTCCTTACCATTGACAGCTTTATTAAGCCTTAAGAATCTGAGAAATCCCTGAGTTATTAAATTATGGTTAAATGTTGAAGACACTGCTGTGTAGTGTATGAGTTGTTTTCTATGTTTAAAAGAGATTTGTTTCAAAGAAAAGATTTGAACTAACTGTTGTCTGTGAACTGAGAATTCACCTGTCAGAGATTATGTCAATTGCTTTGTTTGAAGGGGGACTGAATATATGATTAAAACAGATGAGAAAAAAAATCTCTGGTTAGAACAATTTTTGTATTAGCTCTTCAAAGTTTATCTTAAAATAAACTTCCAAAAACTAAGCACAGCATCAAAAATATGTAAATCACTGCATAATTACTTTTGATGTTTTAAAATCTCTAATAGAAATCATCTCCAATCCTTCCTGAAAATAAAGGTGTTCTGAACCATTCCTCATTGTTGGTTCCCCAAACTCCAGATATTAGAAAAAAAATCAGTTCAGCAAACTTAAACTATGATAAACACATACTCATTAGCAGAAGCCATAGTAGATTATACACTAGTATTTATAAATTTTGAAAACACAGTAAAAGAAGGATGGCTTGCTAAAAATAATCTTATATACTCAAAAATACTTTCTGTCAATTTATGAAAGTAAATCTTTATGCAGCATCTTTATTTACTTGGATGTTTGTATTCTGTTTCAAAAGGTAGTGTAAAAAAATTAAAGAGATCTCACAGCTTCAAGACAATTTGTTTTCAAATTGGTTACTGATAATAAATAAAGCTACTGTGTTGAAATAGAAGTTTTGAGAAACGTGTCATAATAATCAAGAAAGAACACAAAAACTTCTGAGAGTAGCGACCATGAATATGTTTTGTCAACAAGCTGCCCTCAGCCAGAAATAAGTGAAATGCTACCTCTTCCTTAGTTACCAATAGAAACATCACTTAGCCTGCTTTGGTATTTTTGCATTCGGTGGTTTGTTACCATCAGTAAAGGAGCAATAAGCTTCTGTAACAGAGTAATAAAGAGAAATTCAGTAAAATTGTACTCAAATGGAAGTGCTCTCTTTGATTTATTTTAAAAGTTATGCAATATTTAATGCATTCAAAGAATATGTGTAATTTTCATGTAGAGTGTAAAGCAGTTTTATTGTAAAGCAAAGTAAAAGTAATACAACTCATGATCCCAAAGATAAACTGAAGTCTAATTGTTGCCTATTTCTTTGACACCATCTTTATAGTAGTCCACTTGATCACATTCCCTACTTTTCTTTCCCAGAGGTTATGAAGGTGTTGACTTTTATGTTAATTACCACTGTTAATTGAGGATTAGACTTACTACTTAGTCATATATTCACAAGTAAAATTGTATTTGATTTTTTTTGTTTTTGTTTTATAAAAATAGTGTCATATGTCAAGAGTTTGAAATTTTCATTCAAAATTTTATTTCTAGGATTTGTTAATGATATTTCATAGTTATCAGTAATTTATGTTTGTCACTGTATATTATTCTACTATGATATTTCACAATTTACTTATTTATTTGTACCAGTCAGTATTTTCTCAAGAAAACAAACCATCCTATATCCAATAGTTATAATATATAATTTAAGACTAATATGACTTTTGAAAGAGATAAGGAGGCAGGACTTTAGGAAAGTTACCACTTATGGGCAGTATAGATCTGAGCCTGAAACCTGCCAGCACCTACTCTGGGAGGTTATAGAGAGGTCTGTGGGGCTCCCATATCCACAAAGTGGGAGATCATGTAAAAGTCAGTAAAGCAGTCTGACCACCAGGGCTTGCCAAGAATAATGGAATACAATTGTCCATCTTCAAATTCTCATGCAACCTTAAGTTATTGACAGAATCCAACACAAAAGCAAGAATATGTGGGGAAAAAATCTGGGAATTGTTTTTGAGACAAAAACAAATGTTGGTATGATATCCATTTGACAGCACACCATTCTTGAATTGATGGGCATTTCCCCCCTATTGTTTTTGCACTTCACGTATTGAGACTTTGAATATTCTTGTACATGTGCTAATATTTCTCTAGAGATCTTACTAGGTTTACTGCATTCACATAGGTTTAATGCATTTACAGATTTACAAGACATTGCCAAAATGGTTGTATCTATTTACATTCCTATAAGCAGGGTCTACCAGTTTCCATGGATCCACATTCTGCCCATTGTTTGCTTTCTGACTTCTTCATTTCTGCCATTATGGCATATGTGAGATGATATTTTATTGTAATCTTAAATTGATTTTTGTTTAAATTCTAATGAGGTTGAAGTGTTCATAACTTTTTTCTTTTCCCATTCTTCTCTTTTGTAAATGACATTTTTATAATTTTATCTACATATAATGTCTTTCCTTATGGCTTTTTACATATTTTTGTAAACTAATGCTATATTAGTAGCATGTAATAGAAATAGTTTCCAACTTTGTAACGTATTTTCACATACTTTGTAGTGTATTTTAATGAATGGATATTCTTCATTTAACTGAACTTTTATTTTACAGTGAGAAGATTTTAATGTCTTATTTTAGAACTGTTAGAAATTATTTCCCTCTATTTTCATCTTAGTCTATAGTTCATCTATATATATTTTTCATTATAGTTAAGGAAATATTTTTCTTTTTCTTACCATGGATAGTCAGTTGTGCTATGTGTTGAATAGGTCCTTCTTTTCTTGGCATATTCACAGTTTCTTATTATTGCTGTAACAATCACCACCAATGTAGTGGCTTAAAACACAACACACTTATTATTTTACAGTTACAGGGATTGGAAGTCTGAAATGGTTATGATGGACTAAAGTCGGGTATTGGTATGGCTGCATTCCTCTGGAAGCTCCAGTGGAGCATCTGTTCCTTGACTTTTTCAGTTTCTAGAAGCTGCCCTTATTCTTTGGCTCAGGGCTGGACCCTTTTAAAATAGAATTGTATCACTGCAACCTCTGACTCTGCTGCCTCCTTCTTAAATTTATGTGGGGGTTACGCACACCTGGATCATCCAGGATAATCTCTTCATCTCAGAACTCCTAATTTAATCACAATTGCAGCGTCCTTTTTGCAAACAATCATATTTACAGATCCTGGGTATTAGGACATGGCTATTAGTAGAGGGCCATTGTTCTGCTTCAGTGGACACCTGTATCATACAGAACTTTAACATCAGTAGAAGTCTGTTTCTGCATTCCATTGTTCTGTTGTCTGTCTATGCCTTAGGTCTAGGCATAGACACTCATCACTCTTTCATAACTGACACAGTTTATAATGAATCCTTGTATGTGATGGGAATAGCCTTAACTTATCCTTCTGCTTTGGAATGTTTTGGCTATTCTTGGACTTTCACCTTTTCGTATACATTTGAGAATAAGTTGATAGATAAATTGATTAAAATCCTATTGTGTTTATAATTAGAATTACTTTGAATTTATAGGTGTAATTGAGAATACCAGAAATCTATGTAAATAGTGAGGTTCCCATTTCATGAGCATGACCTACCTCAATTTATTTATATTCATTAGATGGCTTTATTAATGTATTTTCTATATTTTAGATAATCTCCATAAAGGGTGTGAACATACATAATTAAATTTATTCCTAAGAACTCTATTTTCACTTTTTACTGCTGTCCTAGATCACATTTTTTTTTTTTTTTGCTAATGATATGTTTTGGTATACACTTGAATTTTTTATGTTGACTTTATATTAAATACCTTGCTAAACTACTTGACTAATTCTGTAATTACTTAAAGCTTTTTATGTACTTACTTATATAAACCATAAATGGTACTTTTTTTTTACTTCCAAACACTAATGACATTTACTTTATTCCATGATTTGAACTATCCATGATGAGTAGAATACCAATAAGATTAATCTTTACTTTGTTTCTGATATTATTTTACTAACTAAGTATACTATTCTTACTGGTTTTCAGTAGAAACCTTTTTTTTTTGGGGGGGTAAAGGAAACTTTTGCTCATTTTGAAAATGATGTGTTTTTTTTAAATAATGATTGAATTTTATTAAAGTATTTTTCTGTGAAAATAAAATGTTAATCTTTTTTCCATTAATTTAATAAGGAAATTGCAATTGGGGTTTATAAATCTTAAACTACCTGTGTACCTATATATGATAAAGACAGCTCCGACATCATGTTTGTGTATGTGTGTGTTTTGTTTTGTTTTGTTTTTGTGTGTATACAATAGGCCTTGGTTATGCTACTGTTTTGTTGAATTAGTTTTGTTTCATGAGTGGATTTGGTCTATAAATTCCCTTTTCTGATTTGGTTTTAGTATCAATGTTATTCTGGCCTCCTGGAGTGAGTTGGGGCAATTTCCCTACTTCTTTTTCTGAAAGAGTCTGCATAGATTGGAATAATGTATTTTCTAAAGGTCTAGTGATATTCCTTTATACAACTGCTGGGGACTAGCATTTCATGGTAGGACATTTCATTATGATAAATATTGAAAATATTTATATGAGTTTCCAACTTTCTAATTTATTTTTTTCTCCATTCTTAATTGAGGTACTGTTTGTATATAGAGATATGCACAGGGGATAAATGGAGCTTGATGAGATTTTGACTAAAATGTATTATTTCTTTAATGAAATGGAGAACAGTTTCATCACCTCAGACATTTCCTTCATGTACTTTCTAGCCAGTTCAACCTCAATTTTAGTTCTCAAAGGGCAGCCACTCTTACGAATTCTCACAATGAGTATTATTTTTGTGTCTAAAATTTTGTAATAATGGAATCTAACATGAGATACTCATTCATATCTGGCTCTTTCACTGAGTATAAATGTCGGTGACATGTTGCATTCATGCTTTGTATCAATCAGTGACAACTTCTTTTCTGTGTGTTCATTAACTTAATGATCTAATTTTCTTAGATGGCATTGGTTTATTAATTCAAAAGGGATGGTGAATAAAATGTCACATATATTCTTGTGCAAGTCATTTTGTGAACATATGCATTTATTTTTCTTGGTTAAATACTTATCTATAGAATTATTGGGCCATAGTGGAGCTTTCTGTTTAAATTAATGTATAACTGCCAACTTCTTTCCAAAGTAGTTAGTTGTGTCATTTTTAACTACCAACAATGTTTGCTCCAGAAGTTCAACATTCTCATCAACATTTGGCCTTTTATTTTATTTTTTTTTTGCTTCCAGCATTTCTGATGTACATGTTTATGTTCAATTATCAACTTGTTGGAATTCTTTATAGATTCTAGATATTACTCATTTTTCAGATGTATTCATGGGGAGTATTTTCTCTCCATCTGTAGCTTGTCTACTTAACTTTTTAAGTGGTTTTTGGATCAGTAAAAGTTGTAGTGAGTGCTCTTTGCTTTCCAGTTAGGTAACATTTCCCAGCTTAAGTTTGCAATGACATTCTTGTATGCCTTCTCCCTAGAATCTTTATAATTTTGGCTTTTATATTTAGATCTATGATAGATCTCAAAATAAGGTTTGCCTAGATGTGAAGTAAGGCATATCTTTTTTGTTTTGTTTTTGTTTTTTGCATCTGAATATCCAATTGTTGTAGCACCACTAGGTAAAAAACACTTTTCTTTCCAAATTTATTGCTTTGGCATCTCTGTTGAAAATCAGTTGACCATTTACATGTGGTCTGTCTGAACTTTATACTGTTCAATTTATCTATTTGCCTATAGGCACACACTTCATACTCCAGTACAGTATTGAATAGATGAAGTGAGAGCAGGCATCTTCCCTACCCCCCTCCTTTTTTACTCTTAAAGTAGTGGAAATGCATTATTTTCTCACCATTAGGTATATTTCTTACTGTGGAAAGTTTTTGATTTAGAAAGCACTTAGTTAATTTTATTTATCTTGTCTTTCATATTTTTGAAACATTTTAAGTCTTGTGTATTTCTTAAATCAGTTACTGATTATCCTAGTGATTTGGTTTGATAGTATTCCTTTTACTAGATAACAACATACTCTGATAAGTGCTATTAGTTCACTTGTTTTTAACCATGTTTCATGATGAATAAAAAAATTGGATAGACCATCCCCAGACTGTTCCACTTAGAAAAACTCTTTTGTATATATGCTCTATTTGCAGTGTTTAAACTTTTCTTTATGCATCCAAATCCTTTATTTGCTGATTCTAAAATCAACTTTTTAACAGAGAATGTAAGACCCTGAAGAACATTTGAATCTCTTTTTTTATCCATCATGAAATTTGCAATAGAATATAGAGGACGATGCTTAACAAGCATTAATATCAAGTTTTGTTTAAACATCAATTTTTAAAGATTAACTTAAAATTTTGAAAGTGCATAAACATGTTAAAATAATTTATTTCAAATGTGTTTAGTAAAAATGCCTTTAGAAACTTTTTAAATCATAGTCCTTCTCCCTACTTTCTTAAATAAATGAGTTATTTATTTGATATAGTAAATGATAAGTTTAACATATAACTAATTTGGCATTCCTTTAAGAAGGGGCATCCCTTTTAAAATAGATGCCAGTTTAGTGGTCTGAAATAGATTTTTTTGTGTATGCATTTTTATATGTGTGTGTTTGTGTGTGTGTGTGTGTGTGTGTGTGTGTGTGTGTGTGTGTGGTATGGTGTATATGTGCATAGCGTAACTTTCTTCTCAACAGTGAAGTTTGAAATAAACATAACCCCTTAATTATTCTTGGTGCAAATTCTTCTTCTATGCCTTAAAACCACCATTCTATTGATTTTGTTTTCTAGTTCAATTTTGTGGGGAAATTGCTTGGACCAAGAGGAAACTCCTTGAAGAGGCTACAGGAAGAAACAGGTGCTAAAATGTCTATCCTGGGCAAAGGATCAATGAGAGACAAAGCAAAGGTACTGAACTTTGAATTTGTTATTTAACCCATACAAGAGGTTACCTATATCACTGATTACCAGATTTACCAACACATCTCAATGGTTCTCCCATCATTTCTTTTGAGTTTCACCTTCTGGTGCCACCCTGTTGCCTTTCAGATATGTCCTCTATTTACATAAAAACAGCCCTTTTTTTCAGAATATGTAATTCTGTATTTTTATTCTTTCTAATCCTTGATGTAGGTTATAATCTCTTTTTTTTTAACTTTTTGGGCATCTTCTGTGGGATGTTTCTATATATATATGCTTATTTTCTTTAATTCCCTAGTCAGATCCCTTTTCTTTCTTCCACTGGGTCACCTAATCACATTCATTTCATCTCTCCGCTCTATTTCACTTTGCTCTTTTAAACTGAGGCAAATTTTATCTACTTATCTCACAATCTAAGAGAGTTCCACTTTTAAAAAAAATGTTTCGATGATATTATACAACTTACCTGACCCCACAAGAACAATAGCCTAGGAAATATATCAACTTTGATGTTTGAAATGATTTATTGCACATCTGAACTTTATCATTTCTCCATTTTATAAATTGATAGCAATTGTCTCTGTGTTATAATTCAACATTTTGGAAAAGTAGCAGTTCTAAGTATGTATTCCTTAAGGAAGGATCATTTAAAATTTATGTTTTATGATATTATCATTTGACTAAGCCATACTTTACTAATTTGTTATGTTATGGGAAATAAAATGTTCATATATTTTTGTGACTATCATTATTACTTAGACAACTGCTTAGGAATTGGGTCTTCTAACTATTAATTGAACACCTTAAATGAAGGAATTTATAATGAGAACTATCACAAAACTGGTGCATGTTGCATACATAACGTATTTTACCTTAATTATAATACTTCTATATTTTGATCAAAGAGAGACAAAGCAAAGTTTGAGGCAGACTCTCCAAATGAGTGCTGTGTTTGAAAGGATTGATAGTCCATTCCATAAATTGCAAAAGAGATGCTCCTTACTAGTCTCTTAAGTAACTTTTGATTACTCTAAACAGTATATAATTGCAAAAGTAACTACATTCTTGGCAATTCAATTGCCTGTAGTTTCTCTGAGTACATGTAGAGGAAATAATAAAAATATTTAAGAAGTGGTAATCCCAGTTATAAGCTTTTTTTATTTTTTTTATTTATTTATTTATTTATTTATTTATTTATTTATTTATTATTTTCCCCCTATTGCCCTCCCCACCCCTCACTACATGCCCTCACCCATTTCCGCCTCCCCCCCCACCTTCCCCCATTGCCCTGTCTCCACTGGCTATGCTTACACAGGCATGCATACAAGTCCTTCCGTTGATCTCCTGTAGGCCCCTCCTCCCCAACTTCCCCTGCCTTCCCACTATAGCACGACAGTCAGTTCATTGCTTCTTTACCTCTGCATCTGCTTCCTCCCCTCCACCCCCTGTTTCTTGTCTTTAAAAACATCTTATCCCTGTAGGCTAGAAATAAACCCACCAGAGCAAAAGAAAAATGATTGAGTCCCAATTTCAATGTCCAATAGCTTTGAGTCCCAGTTTCAATGTCAGACAGTTCCTTATGTGTACATATCATCAATGGTATCTGGATATTGGAGAGATGGTGGCGATGCTGGTTTGGTCCTGGGCATCCACCAGTAACCCAGTTATAAGCTTTTAACCTCCTCCAAAAACCTATTTAGATTGTCTATAGATGAGGACAGAATGACACCATAATCTCTATCTGTTTGTTGTATATTCTTTGATATAGTTTTTTGTTACATTCTTTCCAGATACCTCACTCTCTTACAATGTAAACTTAGTATTTGTGTTATTGATCTTTAACAAATTCTTCAAGTTTAGATCAGATATCATTTCCCCAGTAGGACTTTCGTGAACAGCTATAACAGGCTAATTACTCTATTTTCATGTCATACATTTTACTGACATTTTCTGTTTTTCACCTTAAACTATAAGCTTCCACTGGTCAGGGAAATGTCCAGTTATTTTTTCCACCCCAGCGGTTTTCATGCAGATAGGTGTATACTTTTTACTCACATATCTTTTACATATATCCTTGGACATTTTTTTTTTCTGTTCATAAAGTTTTAAATCGGATGCCTTTTCCCTCTGAGAATATTAGGTACTGGGATGAATATTTAAAAATTTGGCATGAAACAAATATACTTCTATTAAATTAAGTTTAAATTACAGATATTACCCATTATTTAAGGTCCTATTTCGTATTTATTATTTTTTGGTGATTCATCATATTTGGCTATGCTGTGTGTATTTTTATTGTTCTTTTACAAAATAAAAACATTTAATGATAATAGTAGCAATAAAAATAATGTATTATATTATAAAATACATTTCATTAGAATATAGATAAGACCTTAACTGCAAAGGGCATTGGACATACAGATGAAATAAAAGTACACACAGGGGTACATAAAAGTTTACCTTAGTAAAAACTTTAAAAAGAAAAAGAAATCATCGGTAAACTTTAGATTACTATGCTGATATTTGCTTTTCTGCAACATGGCCTGAGCAGGCAGGAATATTGAATACAATTTTCTTTTTCTAACATATACATAAAACTCAATGGATTTTGCATTGAAAGTGTGTATGTGTTTATGTATATACACAGCCATATATTTATGCACTAATTGAAGTAGTTACCAGACATATTGTATGCCATTCACCATTTTAGTAGACAAGTAAAAATGGAACAAAAATTATTTTTATCTTGGAGCTTACAGTCCAGTGGGAGAAGCAGACAGTAAACAAGTGAAGAAGCACATTTTATACTTTCAGATATTGATCATTGTGGACTAGAGGCCCAGTGCATGACTCTCTCACTGTGTGTGTATGTGTGTGTGTGTGTGTGTGTGTGTGTGTGTGTGTGTGTGTTTGTGGAGGGCCCTCAGCCCTGCCTGCACCCTCTTGCAGTCTGGGTCCCCTCAGGGGATGTCCCATTGCTGGTGGAGAGCAGGCCTAAGCAGGCAGGCGAACATCCCCGAGGGGTCCTTAGTGCTGGCGCGGAGGCAAGAGAGGCTCCAGCCACCACCACTGAGTTCGCCAGCTATGAGCCTTCTGCACTCTCCCCATAGGAGCATTCTGACCACCAGGGAGTAGCTCCTGCCTTGAGCATCTGCCTCCTGGTGGTCAGTGCACATCATAGCAACCTGTTGTTTCCCTGTTCAATTGATTTGTATATTAGCCTTTTATGATATAGGATTAAAATAAAATAGAGGATGGGAAAAGAGGTTACTTATGGTGGGAACAATATTTTGATACAATGATCAAATAGGACTCTGCATAATGAAAAGGAACCAACCATAGAAAAATCACAAATGAGAGACAGAATTCCAGGTGCAAAGACTCCAAGGCAGAATCTGTATTTTCACCTGTAACCATATCTGTGTAACTATTATGACAATTGTAGTCATATCTTTGTTTATAATTATGTTTATTCCCATTTACCTACCACCTTATTTTTTTGCTCACCTTTATAGCAAAACTCATTGAAATGGTTATTTACAATCAGTTAATGCTTATCCATTCTTTATTGTTTTTTCCTCAGTCCTTGTGACTGGCTCCTCTTCCTCTTCCAGCCCTGCAAACCCAGAGCTGTCTTCAGACTTCTTTCTTCCCTTTTGTGATCTCATACCATTATATCTATGCATGTATGTATGTAAAAGGTATATGCATATGCATGTATAGGAGTAGAATATATGTGTATTACATATTTAAATACATATATGATATTATATATTGACCCATATATAAAGTAAATATAAATGTCACATAGAGAGAAGAAAAATAAACCAAGATATTAAAAGTGAGAGGTAGAAAAATTTAAAGAAATATCTTTGCCAACTTTTAGGGCCTCAATGAACACAATATGAATCTTGTAAGTCTTGAGATTAAAGGATACTTCTTTTTGTTTTTTGTTTGTTCAAAGGCAAAACTCATTGAAAAAGGAAATGAAAAACAGCTTTTTATAAATTGAATGGTGCTTGGTAACTCAAGCCTACATAAGTTAGTGGTGTTTGTTTGAAGATTATATCACCAGGCATTAAGGAGCTCAATACACACTGCTAGTCTGTTTTTCGGAATTGTATTCAATAAATACATATCCATCCATCTATCCATCCATCCATCCATCCATCCATCCATCCATCCACAAATGATACATTGAAGCATACTAGGTGCTCCGTGTGCCTCTGCAGGCAAAGCCTGTGTCAGCAGCCTGCACTGAAGCCCCATAGTCAGATACCTTTGCAGACTAACTGGATTAATAGCCTTACTTATAATTACAACCTTAGCTCACCTTTCTAGGAAATGTGCAGATGCTTTTCTGTGCTGGGTATACTGCTGGGATATTCTACAATGTATGCCATAAATTTGATCTTTACTTTGAAGGAGATATTTGGATAATTGTCTAAGTCAGAACAAAATAACTGAGCAAAAATATTTCTTACATATATGATATACACCCAACTGTAGATAAATATATTGCTGTATAGAAAATAAGAATTAGATATGACTCAAGCCCTCACAAAACTTAATTTAATGGCCGGGTCTAGTTAACATTTTGTTTAAAAAAAGTAAAAAATTATCAGTTGTTTGAATTAGTAGGTGAAAGAAGGATAAACTCATTTGGTTTTGTTTTTATAGGTTGAATAAGACTTTTTAATCTTTAAAAAAATACAAACTTTAAGATTTATTACAAGATCATCATAAAATTAACTGCATAATATAGAAAATAGTTCCAGTGTTCTGGTGTAGTAAGATTATAACAAGTTGAATGTTTTTATTCGTGATTTTTGTTTTTGGCAGTGATTGGTAAACACTACTTTTTAGTTTGTTATACCTAGTGAATAACTCTACATGCAAAGAAAGAAAACAAAAATGAAATAAAGTGTAATAGTATCCAGGATAATACCAGTAGCAAAATCATACCTTATATTCATGAGTTAATTTCCAAATTGGTCAAATCCCAGAATATGTGAACTCCTCCTATTCAACCTAAAACCACCTAGGAATTCTTGAAAAGAAGCTAAATTTTCTTTTGTATTGATAAAAGATATCTTAGAACATCTAGAAAGTAAACTATACAATGTGTTTGCAGTGTTTGAAAATACCTGAGGAATTTAACTGGCAGTTCAGAAATGTCTTTAAAGTCTAAGCAACTTATGCACCAGATGGCCAACTGGTTCTAAATAACCACACATCTGCCAGCTTCTCTAGCAGCAGCTTCTGAGGATTCTTCAGGGGTAACTGACTCTAACTTCAGATAGAGTTGCTATTTTTAGTGATATGGATGCAAAGATGGTAAGGAAGAAGAGAGGAAACAGTGGTTCTACAGTCTTATCTTTTTCAAAATATATTTTTATCGACTTCAAAGAAGAAGGGAGATGGAGAGAGAGATAGAAACTTCAGTGATGAGAAAGAATTATCTATCAGCTGCCTCTTGCATGCCTCCTACTGGGACCTATAAACAATCCTGGTATGTGCCCTTGACTGGAGTCAAACTGTGACCTCATGGTTCATAGGTCAATGCTCAACCACTGAGCCACACTGGTCTGGCTACAGTCTTATTTTTAAAAAGAGTGAAAAACAAACATATTATGTCCAAGGAAAAGGAATAGAGAGATTAAAGAAAATCAGACAAAGGCTGAACATTCCCCAGTAAGAATGAGGAAATAGCAGAAAATCATGAAATCATATTTCTTGCATGCGTATCTGTTGTTCTTAAATGAGAATCATAAATGGCCACATTGCAAATAAAGTGTTTTTGTAATGAAAGGTATTTTGGACCACTATTAATAAGCTTGGTTGAAATTATGGCATGTGGTCTTAAAACATATGAGTTAAATATATTTTCAAAGTGCTGTTTGGTAGTGTTTTATTTGACAATGTGTGATAATTCTCCAGGCAAGTCTTTCTCTCTTTGATATGCTAATAACAAGTGCAGTTTCTATTTCATAACATGTCATATATTTGGTGATGGCAACTAGAGTAAATCCTTTCTGATTCCATGGCAAGATTGATTTTCATCAACAATAAAATCAGCTAAAAATCTTCAAAGTAATGCGGCTGCCTGGTGGGCAATTGGAATGTGAACCCTGCACCAGACATCCTGTCTCATTTGGCTTCTGGGCTATGCCTCACATCAAACAGCATGGTAGTCTCTCAGATCCCGAGGGATGAGGTCGTGCTCACTGCTTGTCATTCAGGCTGGGATTGGTTACATAGAATCCTGTTTCAACTCTTTAATATCCTCAACAACAAAGCAATTTGTAATCCCACAAAATCAAGAGACTAGACACACTGATTTTTATTTTAGCGGTGTTCCTGGTAATCTGTCTAGTAGATCAACAATGTTTCTGTCTCAAGATTTCTACCTTGCTCATCTTGGCTTCCAAACAGAGACAGAGAAATAAGCATAATGCTATACTGTGCTTGACTAACACTTGAGTTTGTGAAGAACAGTGTATCATAAATTACAGGTAGGTAGGAGGTTTACTTTTTGTTTTATACTGTGTTCTTCTGTTTCTCTTATCTGAATTCAGAGAAATTACAGTAATATAGCCCACTTGAACAGTAGCAGATGTCATTCGCAACATTTTGTTATAAATATATATATTTTGTGAGGACACACTAAATCTGTGTTTCTATGGTGAAGCAATACAAGATTATTTTAACCTATGATATATTTGGATTCCAAATGACCAAACCATCAAAATAGTTAAGTTTGTGTTGAAGAGTGAAATATATCATGATATTAGTGAGAAATAATTTTTCACATTAGCATCTTCAACCATTTTATATACAGTCATTCACTGTAATGTGCTTTAACTTTTGAAAAAACTAAAAGTTATAAATCTACTCATGCTCAGTTCTTCATAACAACACAGCATGAGGTAGCAATGTTTTATGTATTGGGAATGAAAGTTTTATTTTATTTAACTTTTAGCTGAAGAACTTTAATATTTTATTTAATTTTACTTTTTCCATCACCGTTTATCACCTCTACATCCCTTTTCACCTTCCCTACTTCCTCCTGCATTTTCTGTAGTCAGATTTTATTCACAGCTAGAAACATTTATTTTAATTTTAATAACTAAGACCTGCTTTTGGAAACTTGTTAGTGTCATCCATATACCTAGGATTATATACAAAAACATACTTTTTAATGTTACCTGTACAGTAGTTTTTTACCATTGTCATTTGTTATTTGGGCTGTACCCTTGTTTCCCACAAGGCGTGAAATAAGAGAATCACAGAATCAAGCTATCTCATCATGTTTTTGGGAATTTTTATTTATTAAGCTATTAAAAATCCAATATAAGAAAATAGAGAAATTTCTAAACATTTCACATTTTATAAATCAGAATTACAATGGATTTCTTTTTTTAGAGGAAGCCTATCTGTTTTTGTCCTGTTGTTCACCCAAAATATTACAACCAAAATTCAATTGATATATAACCAATCTAAAAAGAGGCCATATATGTCGTGGAAATATTTAAATTTTACAATCTGTGACAGTTTGAAAGATGGCTGCAAATTCTTTGACTTTCACTTAAAGGTAGATAAGTAGTGTCTAATTCTCTTCCCCTTGAATCTGGATGTGCCAGCAACTTGTTATAACAGACAGCAGAGGAGGTGTTGCTTCATGATTTCTAAGCTTAGGCTGGAAGACAGTGCAACTTGTGCCTCATTTGCAAGAACAGTTTTGGCACTCTAAGCAGACTTGCAGGGATTCTGACAATGCTGAGCTGTGCCCTGGGAGGAAGTCAGAGTTTATGGAGAGGCCTTGTATATGTACCAGTGGGAAGTCCTAGTTGATCCCAGTCTTTGAGTCACCCCAGTCCAGGCACTACACATGCAAGTAAAGAGCTCTCCAGATGTGATCAGCCTTTAGTCATTTGGGTAATTACCAACTGCTTAAATCTTCCTGTCTGCAGCTCCAGGTTCAGGGAGCAGATTCGAGTTATCTCCATTGTGCTCTGTCTAAATCCCTTCCCCACAGAGTTCACACACAATAATAATATGGTTATTTTAGGCAACTAAGTTTGGCATGGTTATCTAACACTAGCTAACTGGAGCACATTCCTACTAATATATATATGTCTTCTCAACATTAGCAACTTTCCAAATACTAGATCTGTTCTTTTGCATTCCTATTGCCCTCACATGACAATTACTAAAGATTTAAATAATGTCTGGGGTTTTGTTTGGATTTGTGCTTTTTATGTTTTGTATTATTGTCCTATAACTTACAGCTCATTTTCAATTTATTTATGCCTGTTCACAAATCAGATGATCAAAGCACCTAACAAAGTTTTTTGTTTTTTAGAAATTTTATTTATTTATTTATTTTAATATATTTTATTGATTTTTTACAGAGAGGAAGGGAGAGGGATAGAAAGTCAGAAACATCGATAAGAGAGAGACATCAATCAGCTACCTCCTGTTTGCCCCACACTGGAGATGTGCCCACAACCAAGGTACATGCCCTTGACCGGAATCGAACCTGGGGCCTTTCAATCCGCAGGCCAATGCTCTATCCACTGAGCCAAACTGGTTTTGGCCAAAGTTTTTTTTCAGAGTTGACAGTAAGAGAGAAAGCTTCCAAGAAAGTTAATTCAACAATTTCTTCATTTTATGAGCCATAGACCCCCCAACCCCCATGATAGAACATTCTAGTTAAAAAGTATTACATCTTTGAATGTCTAGTTTAATGTCACATGACTCAAGGTTAATTGGGTAGTTAATTCCAATTTCTTTGTAAGGCTTCTTAATTTTACTACAACCTAAAAAAGACAAAAAAAAAACCTAAAAAAGTAAGAGCTTCTGCATTTATCAGGGATGCTAGATGGATCCCAGAAGGGAAGTAAATTGCCCCATATAGAAGCCATCAAACCATGATTGAGTCAGTATGTTTTTTTTTCTAAGTCTCTCTTTTTTACCAAGTTAGATTTTTAAAAATTTGTCTTAGCCAAAAAAAAAAAAAAAAGGAACCATATGGCATTTTTGTGCTGAGAATATGAACTAAATTTGTTGCTTTATAAGTCATTTCTTAAATTTCATACAGATAGCAAAATTTAGATATATATTAAGTTATACAGTACATGGGTCATCAATATTACCTGCAATATCTAGACCCATTGTAATTACTCATTTTTTTTTACCAGTTTCCTATATAAGGGAAGAATTTTTAAGCAGAATCTTATGGTGATTCAATTTGGTGATACACATTTATATAGTACAGAGGCCTGTTGCACAAAGATTTGTGCAATAGGCATTTCTTCCCCTGGTTGCCAACTCTGGTATTCCTTTGGGACCCAGGCCTTCACTCTGGCTGCAGCCTTCCATCTTTGCTGTGGCCAGAGCCTTCAGTCTTCACTGTGGCTGGAGACTTCAATCTTTGCTCCAGCTGGAGTGATGTTCCTGTAGGTCCCTCTACCTCCTCCCCCTCATAGCAAGGGTTCTGCCCTGCCCAGCTGCTCCACACCTGCATGCCTGTTGCCTAGAGGCCTGGAGCGCTGGGGGGGAGGGGGGGAGGGTGCTTCCATCTTTGGCAGGCTAATTTGCATACTCACTCCTGATTGGCTGGTGGGCATTGCAAAATGATGGTAAACTTGCATATTGCTCTTTTATTAATGTAGATTATATATTTTATGTCATTTAGTCCTACATATATTACATATTTAGTGGCTTTTCCATACATGTTTAAGAATATTAATAATATGTGCTTTATTATTTTTTTTTTACCTTGGATCCTATCTTTGCTTTTCTCACATATACAGTAACCAAAGCAATTGGCCCATCTAAATATATCATTACTCTAATAGAATTGGGTATTACAAAGAAATATTTCCTAAATAGCATTACATTGCTCATAATAAGGCATAACACATTTTTTAAATTTTATGAGTAATATCAATTTCAAACCAGGTGAAGATGATTATCTAAAAAGTTAAATAATAATATTTTATAATATCTTAGAAAAGCCTTTGTTGGGAAAGTTGTTATTGCTGTATGTTTTTAGAATGATGCGATTAAAGGTTTGCTTTAAATTGTTGAAACTTGACCCCAATATAAGCTATGTTCTTTGAAGAGAAACTTGGAAAACTTCTTCTAGTACAGCTTGGGGAATTTAGAGATACTAGCATTTGGGTAGTTAAGAGGATAATGGGCCCAGAGTGAAATTGCTAAAGAGAAAATCCTGCACTTAATTCAAGTGCACTATCAGCACTAATTTGGATTCTGAATTTCATTAGTTGTAGTGATGTTTATTTGGTTTTATATTCTGTTTTCTCCTTATAACTTTATTTCACTAGTCATTTAAAAGTTTAATGATAGTTTTCTCGGATATATATATATATATATCCGAGAAAACTATCATTAAACTATATATATATCTGAATCACTCCTCAGCTAAGTAAGTTGTCATGAGTACTTGAGAATTGTTTGAACTCTTGACAACCTTGATAAAAAAAAAGAGAGGACTCTATTCAGGCTTCAGGTAGTGATGCTGAACAGAGCCCACAGGAAGACAGAGGAATGAATAACAACATTACCAAGTTCACGTCTGGTTTCTGTGACCATTGGTTCACTAAGAGTGAAGTAAAAATGAGGAAAATGAAATGATCAGGATACAAATGAAATTTTACATATTTTGCTATGAACACAATTGATTAGCTCACTTGACTTTTTGCAGCCAGGACAATGTTTTTACTCTTCCAGGAATGCATTCACAAGGCATTCTCTGCAAATTGTGCTCACAATTGTCCAATACTTGTCAACAGCACTTAATTTGTCTGGAGCATCAAATGTCAATACAGAAAACACTTTTATGTATTTTTAATCGATAGCTAAATATCAGAAACCACCTAGACTTAATAGGTATATAATGAACATTTTCAAGTCTAGCATTATATGGGATTTAAAAGAAGAAGCAAACAGCCCTATTTGGTTTGCTCCAGTAGCTACAGCATCAGCCCATGGACTGGAGGGTCATGGGTTTGATTCTGGTCAAGAGCACTTACCTCAGATGCAGGCTCAATCGCTGTCCCTGGCCAGTGTTATTGCAGACAGAGCCAATCAATGTGTCTCTCTCATGTCGATGTTTTTCTCTCTCTCACTCTCCAACACCCTGATCTCTCTAAAATCAGGAAACCATATTCTCAGGTGAGGATTAATAACAATAACTAACAAGAGGCAAGCAAAATGTAGTCTTTGATCTAGAGAATTTGAAACATCTTCAAACGCTTTAATGTTCACATTTCTAAGTTCTATTTTTTTTTTTTTTGCTGCTTCCTTTTTTCTCTGTAACAGACTTACTGTTTCCTCTTATGAGTTTTGCATGTTTTAAAAATATTTTATTTTTATCACTTGGCACTTTTAAGGAATGTCTTTCCCACTCTTTCTTGATTTTTTTTTCTTTTCACCTATCTACCTTTAAAATAACTTAAAGCTCAAGTAATTTAAAACCTGCATAATTTTTCAGTGTTTGAATACTGAAGAACTCTCATTTCTGTCTTATTGAATATTACTGGAATATGTGAATGATGTTTATTTCTTCAGCAGTACCACTAATATCATACTTACTTAAATAAAACTTACCTAAGTCAACAGTCTCCCTGATAAATGCAGTAGCATAAACAATAAAGAATAAGAGAGTAAGCAGTCAACTAAATAGATATATCCTACCTTGTCTTGACTTAATATTTTCTGGATTGTAGTTCTATATATTTCAGATTGAAAAGTTTTATTAATACTTTATTTAATAATAATAATAATAATAATAATAATATAAAAGAAAGTATGTGGTGCCAACTGGCCAGTGTGGCTCAGTTGGTCCGGCGTTGTTGCATGCACCATAAGTTCACTGGTTCAATTCCTGGTCAAGGGCACATGCCAGCATTGTGGGCTCCATCCCAAGTAGGGGGTGTGCAGGAGGCAATCATATGGCTGTTTCTGTCTCTCCCTTCTTCTCACTTTAAAAATCAATAAACTATTCTTAAAAAAAAAAATAGTGTTGCCTAGTTGGTGTGGCTCAGTCTTTGAGTGTCAACCTAAGAACCAGAAGGTCACAGTTTGATTCCTGATCAGAGAAAATGCCTGGATTGTGGGTGCAATCCCCAGTAGGGGTTGTGTAGGAGGCAGCCAATCAATGATTCTCTCTCCTCATTGATGTTTCTATCCCTCTCCCTTCCTCTCTGATATCAATAAAAATATATTTAATAAAAAATGTACTATAAAAATGAAAGAATGTGTAATCTTGTCTTATAATTATCTTTTTTTTTCTTAAAAATACATTTTTATTGATTTCAGAGAGGAAGGGAGAGGGAGAGAGAGAGAGAAACATCAATGATGAGAGAGAATCACTGATTGGCTGCCTTCTACATGTCCCCACTGAGGATCGAGCCTGCAACCCAGGCATGTGATGATCTCTGACCCAGAATCCATCTGGGACCTCCTGGTTCATAGGTCGACACTAAACCACCGAGCCACTTCTGCCAAGCTGATTATCATATTTCTTAAAGAATATTTCATAATATGAGAAAAGCAAAACTACTTTTTTGTGGATATTTGGTTGGTTGGTTCTTTTTTGAACCTCCTTGGTTATTTTTTGTTTGTTTGATTTTAAATATATTTTATTGATTTTTTACAGAGAGGAAGGGAGAGAGATAGAAAGTCAGAAACATTGATGACAGAGAGACATGGATCAGCCGCCTCTTGCACACCCCACACTGGAGATGTGCCCGCAAGCAAGGTACATGCCCCTGACCGGAATCGAACCTGGGACT
This sequence comes from Lasiurus cinereus, assembly GCA_011751065.1. Lineage (NCBI taxonomy): Eukaryota > Metazoa > Chordata > Mammalia > Chiroptera > Vespertilionidae > Lasiurus > Lasiurus cinereus. The sequence goes on from JAAGEH010000018.1 coordinate 65,826,561, forward strand.
TTCCAATCTGCAGGCCAACGCTCTATCCACTTAGCCAAACCGGTTTCGGCAAACCTCCTTTTTTTAACATAATAATCTAGGACACAGTAATTAGATTTGAGCAACCCTTAATATTATGAGTAGCCTGTGTGATTGTTAGTTTCTATTCAGTTGATCAGAGGTATAACATGTGTTTCCAAATAATACACACCCACAGGCACATAGTATGTTGGATTATACATTCAAAGTTATCAGAGAAGCAACGACATTAGTTTAATTCATTAATTTGTATAGTAAAAATGTATTGCTGCCAAAGCAAAAAGTAGTTTTGTTTTTCTCATATTATGAAATATTCTTTAAGAAATATGATAATCAGCTTGGCAGAAGTGGCTCGGTGGTTTAGTGTCGACCTATGAACCAGGAGGTCCCAGATGGATTCTGGGTCAGAGATCATCACATGCCTGGGTTGCAGGCTCGATCCTCAGTGGGGACTGTAATTTACTCATGATCACTGGGAAATTGCTGAGAAATATTTAATTATTAGATGTAAAAAAGAAAATAAATATGAAGACCAACCAGTTTCATGAAAATATTACTTTAACTAGATTCATATCAAGGAACCATAACATCAGAAGAGATAGACTTCACTAGGTTTTTTCTTGATGTTACTTAAATAGAAAATTGATGCATATTATTTTAAATTAAACATAAAATTACCCATACACTATAGAAGATTGAGATGAACATGAGTCCAACATGGTCAGGCCTCTATACAATTGAGTAGTTTATTATAACTGATTTATGAAAATGTCTTGATCCATCCTCTCTTCTGTTTCATAGACAGTACATACCCTGGGTGAAAAAGAGGAAAAGCGCATTCCGTGCTGGGCTGCCTTTGTCAGCAGCCAGTGCAGTGGGGTATGCACTATCTATGAAACAGTGTATAATCCAACATACTATGTGCCTGGGGGTATGTATTAGGGGATAGCTTACATATATGAAGATCTACCACTTTAAAGTATATAGGCATACGGGCAGACATAATTATATTTGTATCACCACAATCAAGATAAAGAAAACTTTTGTCACTCCCAAATTTCCTTTGGGTCTTACTCTACCCCTAATCCCTAGTGACCACTGTTCTGCTTTCTGTTGCTATCATTTAGCCTTTTGCCTGAATTGCATAAAATGATCTATACAATAGAGACTTTATCCTATATTCTTTCACTTACCACAATGTTTTTGAGGCGTGTCCATGTTGTCATGTGCTTCAGTAGTTTGTTCTGTTGCATTACGGGGAAGATTTTCATTGTCTGGCTGAACCACAATTTAGTATTACTTTTTTAGTTGAATGTTTAGATTGTTTCCAGTTTTGGCCACTATGAGTCAACATATCTTTGTATTGATGTATGATTTCATCATAGAGAATTTTGAAATCATCAAAACTTAAAGCACAAGGACATTTATACCATCTCTTTCATTAATATAATAAATGCATTTATCACAGGACTGTACATTTTTCAGAAAGTTAGAAGATGTACTAATGTACTGGATGTATATTTACTCCCTGATTTTTGGCATGATTTACTTGACAGTAACATTTATTAGTTCTATGAAATACTCTTATTATTTATTAATTTTTCATTATGCAAATAATCATTTATATATCAAATTTTGGGAGAACATTTTCCCAGCAATGCTCTAAATTAAGATCCAAGAGTTTAGAAGCAAACTGGAGATTCTGATTCCCTAGTCAAAGAGATTAGATTTGTTAGATAAATGAAGCCTTCTGCATTAATTTAAATATTCTACCAAATTGATTCATGAAGTGTCTAATATTTCCATGTAATTAGCAGTGGCATTTTCAAAACTATAACTGAGAGGGAAATTTAACCTTCTCTGAAGAATTGCACACTCTAGGGTTGATACTTTAGAAAATTATATTGTTCTAAGGGAATGCTCACCAAAGAATTACATCAGACTTTGAACAGATGCTGCAAGATCCTTGTTTTATTGCCAGTGCACTGGTGTGGTGATATTAAAAGTCTTCATCTCCTCCCTCGCATCTGATGTTAAAACAGATTTTCCATTTCTCAGCTCTGACAGTTTAGTGGTGAATCTCTTGTGGCTGTTCCAGAAAAATACTGCTTTCTCTTGTCTTTTCTCCTGTACTGTAAAATTAAACTCTAGTCATTAAGTTCAATATATAGGTTTTTGTTGGGACTCTAAGGAATATTTTCCTCTAATGGAAGGTGGAGGTTTATGTCAGGCAATAGTATTTGTTTTTCTCTTACTCAAGGAAATTTATTTCTAAGTAAGAAATTTATATCTACAGATACACATTCACTCAAAAATTAAAATATAAAATTGATGTATGATATTAATAGTTTTATTTATGGTATGATAATCCGTGAGTTTCATATAATTGCTATACTAGGGAAAAATCCAGAAAATTGATTTGTTATGGAAATCCATAAGTTTGTTAATATGCCGTGTTCACTTCTGTCTTATCTCTGCTGCTTAGATTTCTGATCTTTGTCTCCTTTGTGCTACATTAGTGGTATTAAATGCAGATGCATTACTCAGCTATGTAATGGGAGATAATCTGCAGAATGTTTTTCTTCTATGGGAGTTACAATTATGTAACTCTCATAATTGTACTTATTCAAAAATACTATATTTTGCACATTATACTAGAGGATAGGCATTATAAAATATTTGATACCTCTTACAAAACAGTTTTATAACAAGGATATTACATAAATAGGGCATATTTGAAGATTTTCTCATACATCATCTATAAGGGGGGAAAACTCTCCCCCAAATGTCAAGTAATACAAGAAAGCTGGCTTTATTAATGTTGACAAGTAAATATTATTGCTATCCTTATATTTTATTGTACCTGTTACTAAGATTTGTTTATGAATTACTTATACTTTAACATTATTAAAGTACTTGCTATCAAATATTATTCTTGGATAATTATATAATATTTCAAAAATATGAGACTATTATTAATACTTAGTGGGACTATAATTTGTGATCATGGTTAACTTTTTTGAGGATTGTATATCCTTTTTGAGGATTGGTTGAAGAATATAATTTGTCAGAGCCATCTGCACCATGCTACCATCTTACTGTTTGTCCAAATAATTGAACAGAATCCTCATTATAGGTCAGAGAAAGTAACTTCAAGTCACAAGAGAAAAATAAAGTATTATCACTTCTCAACTTTAGTTGTCTTGCGGACATGCTGCCAGTACCCTAAGGCAAAGGAATTTGTGAATTATTCCATGTGTTGACAAGCAGATGTTCACGTTCGGCCACGTGATTAGTTAAGAGTGGAGCATTGAATTATTTAAGCAGGTTATTTGCTAATGTCTTTAAGAAAACAAGTTACTAATGAGAGTTACTAGTTTGACATTGCACATACACACCCTCAGAGCAAGATCTCCTATTTTTAAAAAGGTAAAAATACATTGCTGAAAGGTTTCACTAACAATGTATGAGAAATGTAAGCATATATAGAAATTAGTGGCTTTAGAGTAACTATTGATTTCACATTGCAGGACTAATTATAAAATAACCAGAGAGTATTACAATTACTATACGTAAGCACAGAAAGTCCACATAAAAAAAGTAGTTAGTTTTCAAGTTAACCAGACAATCAACAAAGGGTCAGATCAGTCCACAAACATGTAAATGACATGTTAGGGTATTGGGTTCTCAAATATTTTTATTGAAATAGTCTGTTCCAAAAAGAAATAATAATAAGAGCATTAAGTCTTACACAGGTTTTACCATTCTCAGCTCAGTATTCTTTGAAAATTACAGTTTTGTACAATGTTTTAACAAAATAAAATATACTTGCATTTACACCTATATTTATCTGATTACTTAATTTTCGATAAGTACTTATTAAATACAATTGGAACTGAAAGAACATCCTACATTTTCCTTATCTTTTATAAATTTTATAATGTTCTTCAACACACTATCTTTACACAAACCACTACATTCCAGTATTGATCCCTTACTCTCTTCACATTGCATGAGGAAAAGAAAATGTATTCATTGGGTTACTTATTTCCAAAGTGAGTACGTATGTAGTTATTTCTTAAGTTCCACTGTATTAGAAAACTCTGTGTATCTGATATTCTGGATTATTCACTGTTTTATTTTCATTTAAAAAATACATTTAGGCCTTGGCTAGTATGGTTCAGTTGGTTGTCGTGTTGTTTCATATACCTAAAGGTTATGGGTTCAATTTCATGTCAAGGTACATACCAAGGTTGTGGATTCAATCACCAGTTGAGGCATGTGACAGTGGCAACTGATGTACATTTCTCTCTCACTTAGATGTCGCTCTCGCTCTCTCTCCCTCTCCACTTATTTTCTCTAAGTAGTATATGTAGCAAGAAAATAAGTAAAAACAGTACAGATACCATAGAAAAAATATAAACAAATCAACATCTGTACCCAAATAAGTGACAGTTATCCTCCACAAACCCAAAGTACAAGTTGGTGGAAGTAAACGAATGAAAGCTACAAGATCCTTATTCTACCATCATTTGTAGGGGGGAAGCAGTAAAAAAAAAATAAGATGTCTGATGGCACAAGAATAGAAAAATCCCCCAAATTTTATTAGGTAAATCTAAGAACAGAAGTTAACAGTGTTTTTGTATTTCAATTCATGGGTGAAGTCATTGGATTCACTTCAAGATCTGAAAATCCTAAAGAAATCTTGGTCTTATGAACTTTTTGAAATTCTATGACAGAGCCACACAATGAGAGAAATTGCCAGAAATAGCTTAAAACTTAGCACAAGGGCAAAATAAATGAAATATTTACTTTAAATGGGCAGTTGAGCAGAGAAGGCAGATCTCAGAAAGCAAGAGGCTATATTTCTTATCTCTTTTGATCAGTGGTAATGGTTATTGCACATCACAAAAAGTAATGAAAATCTAAATTTACTTTAAAATGAATAACAGAAAAGGATATTGCCCAAATTTTGTAGTAAGTTAAGAAACATTTATGAAAATGAACACAAAATAAATAAATCATTTAATTTCCTATTTATTGTCATGCTAAAAAAGAAATAATTGAAATTACTCAGAAATAGAAGCCTCAAAATGGTTTAATTGGGGAAAAGAAAAAGTAAAACTAAGAGAAACAAAAGAATAAATAAAAACAAACATAATGTATTAAATTTAAATATAAAGGAAGAAAGGGATAATTAGAATGTAAGGGGAGTATGTGTATAGAATAAAGGCAAAAAAAATATCCACCATACTGTATGTACAATAGCAATTCTCAAGAAAAGAAACCAAAGCAAAGGAACAAAATAAAAAACCATTATGGCATTGAATTTTCCTTTAACTAAAAGCAAAGCCTGGAACTAAATATAGAAAGTAGTCATCATGTGCTTAGGAATATTGTCCAAGGTATTAGACATATTCTAAAAAACAAAATCAATCAATCTTTAAGAAAAGTCTGTGTGCATGAAGGCAAAAATGCTAAGTTATTTACTAAGGGTATCCCCTCCCCCCCAAAAAAATGGCATTGAGTTTTGCCAGATATAATCAAGTACCTATTTAAGAAGTTTAAGGAAAAATAATCTGAACCAGGAATTACATATATACATGGAATCGATTTCAGAGAGGAAGGAAGAAGGAGAGAGAGAAACATCAATGATGAGAGAATCACTGATGGCTGCCTCCTGCATGCCTCCCCCATTCCCTGCCCACTGGGGATGAGCCCTTGACCTGGGCATGTGCCTTGACTGGGAATTATATTGTGACCTCCTGGTTCATAGGTCAAAACAAAGCTCAACTATGGAGCTATGTTGGCTGGTCTGAACCAGGAATTTCTATTCAACCATACTAACCTTCATCATAAAAACTATATATATATATTCACCTTTTGATGTGATTACCATATTAACTCTAGTAACCATCTCTCACCAATGCAAAATTATCACTTATTATTGACTACTAGAAGCCTGGTGCACATATTCATGCACTGGTAGGATCCCTTGGCTTGGCCTGCACCCTCTTGCAATCTGCAGAACCTGGGGATGTCCGACAGCCAGTTTCAGCCCTATCCCCACAAGCCAGGCTGAGGGACCCCAGTGGTACATGAATGCGTGCACTGGGCCTCTAGTATGCATATAAGATCTTTGGTTAATCTCTTCCCACCCTGTCCTCTCCCCCTTTCCCTTTGAGATCCATCAGTCTGTTCCATATTTCCATGCCTGTGGTTTCTGCTCCATATTGAGTGTCTGCCCCCTGGTGGTCAATGCCCATCATACCTACTGGCATTTGGCAGTTCCAACGGTTGCTTAGGCATATATATATATACACACAGCAGTGGTCAGCAAACTGCGGCTCATGAGCCATATGCAGCTTGCGAGCCACGGTTTGTCACTCCATTGACTAATGAGTTTGCTGACCACTGCCTTAGAGAAAAACACTTAAAATATTTTAATAATGTACTAATGTCTAACCTGAAGTCAAAACTTCTGGGTAAAGTAATGCCTTACATAGTGGTCGGCAAACTCATTAGTCAACAGAGCTGCAAACCACGCTCACGAGGTACATGTGGCTCACGAGCTGACCACTGGACTAGAAGCCCAGTGCATGAATTCTGCAGGAGTGGGGTCTGGCCAATTGGCCAGCGGGCCCTGCCCTGAATAGGGGTGGGAGAGCCGATTGAAAGTAGGAGCCATGGGCGGTAGCTGCTGGCCTTGCCCCTCATCAGAGTGGGGGGCCTATCGGGGCTGGAGATGACTGAGGAAGAAGGGCTGTGCGCCAATTGGGGTGGTGAGGGCTGTTTGAGGGTAGAAACAGCCAGGAGTAGGGGCCACAGGTGGTTGGCCGGCTGGGCCTGCTCCCTAATGGGGAAAGGAGGGATGATCAGGGGCAGGCTGACCAGGAGGAGAGGCTGCCCCACCCTTGATGGGGCTGGATCACTGGCTGCAGTAGGCTTCATAGTGACCAGTAGTTAGTTGTTCTAGCATTCCGGTCACTGGCTTTTATATATATATATATATATATATATATATATATATATAT
>JAAGEH010000018.1:65833712-65898385 GCA_011751065.1 Lasiurus cinereus
ATTTTTTTCACCCTAATATCTGGCAACTATCAGTTTATTTTTTATTTCTGTGAGTTTATTTTTGTTTTATTTGTTTGCTTATTTTTATTTTTCAATAAAATTCCATATATAAGTGCAACTATGGTATTTATCTTTCTCTGTCTGACTTAATTCATTTAGCATAATTCATTCTAGGTCCATCCATGTTGATGCAAATGCCAGGATTTTCATTATTTTTATCACTGAGTAATATTCCATAAGCATATGTGATTTGTATGCATATTATCTTCTTTTTAAAAAAATAAATTTTATTGATTTCAGAAAGGAAGGGAGATGGAAAAAGAGATAGAATATAAATAATGAGAGAGAATCATCAATCAGCTGCTTCGTGAGGATTGAGCTTGCAGTTTGCAACCTAGGAATGTATCCTGATAAGTTCATAGTTTACAACCCAACCACTGAGCTATTCCAGACAGGCCTTATTATTTTCTTTATCATCTATTGATGGACACCTAGGGTGTTTCCATGTCTTGACTATTGTAAATAATGCTGTAATGAACATAGTAGTGTATATATCTTTTTGAATTAGTGTTTTTGTTTGGATAAGTACCCAGAAGTAGAATGCCTGGGTCATATGGTAGTTCTATTTTTAATTTTTTTTTATTGTGTTACATGTATACATATCTTCCCATTGCCCCCCCTTTCTCCCAGGCATACCTCAACCCCCCAGTGTCTTATCTTCATTGGTTATGCTTATATGCATGCATACAGGTCATTTGGTTGATCTCTTATCTACCCCACCTCTCCTTAATCTTCCTGCTATAATTTGACAATCTGTTTAATGCTTTACTACCTCTGTATCTATCTTTTTGTTCATCAGTTTATAATGTTCTTGATTATCCACAAATGAGTGATATCATGTGATGCTTCTCCTTCATTGACTGGCTTATTTCACTTAGCATAAGGCTCTCCAGTTCCATCCAGGTTGCTTCAAATGGTAAGAATTCCTTCTTTTTAATGGCAGCATAGAATTCCATTGTGTAGATGTACCATAGTTTTCTGATCCACTCATCTGCTGATGGGTACCTAGCCTGTTTCCAAGTTGTAGCTATTGTAAATTGTGCTGCTACGAACATAGGGGTGCATAAATCCTTTCTGATTGGTGTTTCTACTTTCTTAGGATATATTCCTAAGAGTGGAATTGCTGGGTCAAATGAGAGTTCCATTTTTAGTTTTTTGAGGAAACTCCATACTGTTCTCCATAGTGGCTGCACCAGTCTGCATTCCCACCAACAGTGCACAAGGATTTCTTTTTCTCCACATCCTCGCCAACACTTGTCGTCTGTTGATTTGTTGATGATTGCCATTCTGACAGGTGTGAAATGGTATCACATTGTCGTTTTGATTTGCATCTCTCGGATAAGTAGTGACTTTGAACATGTTTTCATGTTTCTTGGCCTTCCTTCTGTCCTCTTTCAAAAAGATTCTATTTAGATATGTTGCCCATTTTTTTATTGGATCATTTACGTTCCTTTTATTAAGTTGTATAACTTGGCTGTAGATGTTGGAGATTAAACCTTTATCAGTGATAACATTTGCAAATATGTTCTCCCATACAGTGGGCTTTCTTGTTGTTTTGTTGATGGTTTCCTTTGCTGTGCAAAAGCTTTTTATTTTGATGTAGTCCCATTTACTTATGTTTTCTTTAGCTTCCATTACCCTCTAGCAGTATCAGTGAAGAAGTTCTTTCGGCATATGTCTGAGATTGTGCTGCCTGTGGATTCCTCTAGTATTTTTATGGTTTCCCGTCTAATGTTTAAGTCCTGTATTCATTTTGAATTTATTTTTGTATTTGCTGTAAGTTGGTGGTCCAGTTTTATTTTTCAATTAAGGTTAAAAGCAAATTTTAAATTAAAAATAGTGATAACAAAATACTCCTCCAAGAAATGGAAATACAGTAATACCTTTAAAGGTAATTTCATAGTGTATTAAAGTTAGAAAGAGGAAATGTATAAACAACTGAGAGTATTAAATTGGAAAAAGTAGAGATTGAGGAAAATATGCAAAATTGGAAAGATGTCTGAGCCAATATAATTTAAATTATCACTAGTTTAGTATTTTAGAAGAATTTTATGCCATTTCCAGACTATCTGTTATAGTGTCAAACTGGGATTAGGACCCATAAAAACTAAATTTCAGTTTCATTAAGTATATTCATTTCAAATGTTGGTAAGATTAGAAGTATTTGCTCATTATTAGAGTGTTTTTCTAATTTTTATTTTTTAGATTGCTATTGATATGGCTTTTTTACATGTAGATAAATGGAGATATTTCTGAATTATTTGTACCAGTTATGCATCTTGAGTTTCTATTTGTTGTGTTATTAGTACTCCCAAGGATCATGATAAATACTTCTAATATACTTTAATGGGTTACTGTTACAAGAAATTTGCAGTGCCACAATAAAGACAGCATTTACATTAAATTACATTACAGACCTACAATTAAATAGAACGATGAAAAAATAAAAGCTCAGAGCAGCAGTTCTTTGGCCCATAGAAATGATGTTACATGATAAACAATTCAAAATGATCATCAGAATATATATACCAAACAAAATTATTTCGTCTGTAATATCACTCTTAAAGATTAATGATCTATCTTTTAGAAATATTGGTAAGTCTATATATTATTTTATCTTAATAAATTGCTATAGTAATATATTTTGCCTTCAACATGTATTCATGGTGAATCATTTTAATTTTCAAGTTATGACTTTAGATATGGCAAAAGTGCAGTAATTTATGGTTTCCTTAGAAAAAATTATGTAGAAGAATTTTAAGTTTGTGCTTCAGCTAACTGCTATATCCTTGGAAATAGAATGGGAAATGATGTTCCAAAAAACAAAAATGCATATTTTTCAAGTATACTTTTTAAGAGTCTACACTAATAAAGGAGCAAAATGCTAATTGACCGTACCTCTGCTACGCCTATAGTCAATCAGGAGTGATAAGCAAATTAATCCACAAAGATACATTTGCATATGCAGAAGGGGTGGGCAGCACCTGATATAACCCACAGGGTCCAGGCTGCAATGGGTAACCAAGCAGGCTGGGCGGGCTGCACCTGATGCCGCCAGTGGGGTCCAAGCCACCATTGGGGTTGGGCATGTCTGGTGGGCTGTGCTTAACACCACCTGCAGGGTCTAGGCCATGATGGGTATCCAGGCAAGCAGGGCAGGCAGCACCTAATGCCACCTGCAGGGTCCAGGTCACTATGGGGGACCCAGGCAGGGGGAGATGGCAAGTGTCTCTGGGATCACTGTCTGCCCCCAGGCCACCTGCGGACACTTGTGGAGCAGGCCGAGGTTGAACATTTTAATGAAAATGGGATGCTTGTGCTCTGGCCCATCAAACCCTACCCCTGGCAAGGAGAGGACAGTGGGCAGTTAGCAGGCACCAGAGCTTGGAGGGGACTGGGAGCAACCTGCAGGCATGCTACCAGGTAGAGATGCCTAACCATGATGATGCAGAGGCCTGGCTGATGGAGGCACGCAAAGGTGCAGACGAGGCAGCTTTCACTGGTGCTGAGCTCAAAAAGCGCATCGACAGCCTGATAGACTAAATCGCTGCTCTGAAGAAGGTACATGAAGAGGAGATCACCGAGCTGCAGACGCAGGTCCAGTATGCTCAGATCTCCACGGAGATGGACATGTTCTCCAAGTCTGACCTTTCTGCTGCGCTTGAGAACATCCATGCCCAGTACGAGAAGCTGGCTGCCAAGAACATGCAGAATGCCAAAGAATGGTACAAGAGCTGCTTCACCATGCTGACCTAAACACTGCCAAGAACACCTACAGAATGCATGCCACTAAGGATGAGGTATCTGAAAGCCACCATCTGCTCAAGACCAAAACCCTGGAGATCAAAGCATTCTGGAGCATGAACGAAGCTTGGGAAAGCAGCTGCAAGAGCTGGAGGATAAGCGGAATTCCAATGTTAGTGCTATGCAGGACACAATCAACAAATTAGAAAATGAGTTGAGAACTACAAAGAGTGAAATGGCATGATATTTAAAAGAATGTGAAGATGGCTTTGGACATTGACATTACAGCTTACAGAAAACTCTTGGAAGGTGAGGAGACCTAACTCAGTTTCACCAGCGTGGGAAGCATAGCCAGCAGCTACTCCCAGAGTTTCCAGATCTTTGGTCGATCTGCCTACGGTGGTTACAAACTCGCTCCTACCTGATGTCCGCTTGCTCTTTCCCTTCTTAATACACCAGCCACATCCAGGAGGAGCAGATTGAGGTGGAGGAGACCATTGAGACTTCAAAAGCCGAAGAAGTTAAGGATGAACCCCTCTCTGAAGGAGAATATGAAGAGGAGGAGAAGGAAAAGGAAGTGGCTGATGAGGAGGAAGGAGAGGAAGAGGAAGAAGTTGCCAAGGAAGAATTTGAGGATGCAAAGGAGAAAGAAGAAGGAGGTGAAGATGAAGGAGAAGATGCCCAAGAAGCTGAGAAAGAGAAGAAAGATGAAGCTGCTAGGGAGGAGCAAGCAACCAAGAAGAAAGATTGAGCCTCCCTTTCCTTAATTATTTTAGGAATAATCCTCCTGAAACCAGGTCAACCCCGTCACCAATCAAATACTTGAGTTCCCAATACTATATGAATTAAGTCAGTTTATAAAACATTCTGAGGTGACTCAGGTTGGACATTAAATGTTGTGCTATGACTTTTCTCCTTATGCAAAATATCTGTTTGCTTGCAGAGTGGCTTCCTGGCTTGCTGCCAGTCTGTGCATGGTCCACGCTTATGAGTTCAGGATCTATGACAATGTGAATAATTCAGATGATTACAATAAAAACACATGAATACATGAATTCACTGATGTTAATGTTAAACTTTATGGAAAAAATAGTCTTTTGAATCTTTGGTGGTTAGAAATTAAAGACCTCAGATCATGTGCAATAAACATTAAGTGTACACTGAATGACAAAAATAAAAAAATACATTAGGAGGCAGGAAACATTCAAAGAACTGGGGAACCATTCCCAAATCAGGAAGAGAAGTCACAGGGTGTATATTATTGCTATGAATACAGTATTTCCTACTATTTACAACATATACAATGTAAGGTATTAGATGCCTTCCTATCACATGAAGTACGTATTCTCATAGAGTAATACTGGTACATGTGTTATAGTTATGGCAGTATGTCATATCCTATCTATATTAATAAAAGAGTAATATGCTAATTATACCAAGAGACCTTCCAAACATCCTGCCAGACAAAGTCATGGTGGCAGGTCCAAGGCAGAGGCCGTTAGGGGTGATCAGGCCAGGAAAGGAGGGCAGTTGGGGGTTATCAGCCTGGTAGGGATGGCAGTTGGGGGCGAGCAGGCCAGCAGAGGGGACCAGTTGGGGGTAAACAGGCTGGCAGGGGTTGCAGTTGGTGGGTAAGTAGGCCAGCAAGCAGAGTGGTTAGGGGTGATCAAGCAGGCAGGCAGGTGAGCGGTTAGGAGCCTGCAGTCTGGGATTTCAAGGGGGTTGTCTGACTGCCAGTTGAGGCCTCATCCCACAAAGGTCCCAAATTGGAGAGGATGCAGGCCAGCCTGAGGGACACCCCCAACCCTCGTGTACGAATTTTGTGCACGGGGCCACTAGTCGTGTTAATAAATTGTTAGTAATATTCATTTAGTTGTCCTGTTTTAAAAATATACATATTCTTATTGACTCCAGAGAGGAAGGGAGAGGGAGAGAGAGAGAGAAACATTAATGATGAGAGAGAATCACTGACTGGCTAACTCCTGCAGACCCTCACACTGAAGATCTAGCCCACAAGCTGGGTATGTGCCCTGATTGGGAATTGAATCATGACCTTCTGGTTCATAGGACTATGCTCAAACCCTGAGCCACACCAGCTGGGCTAGTTGTCCTGCTTTTATCTCTACATTAAGATCTAATTCCTTTGTACATTAAAATAACAAATCATTACTTGTTCATTACAATAATATTCAGTTTAGGTATATAAGAAATATATAAGATCATCAGTGGGTGGTGTGAAGAGTAAATATTATAAATTATTTTCTTAATTTTTATGAAAATGATATTATTTGTTAAAATAATATAATTAAAATTGTATACATATATAACTTATCAGTGTCTTTTCTTTTGTAAGGAGCACATGTCCAACAAATTTTATTGGTAGAGGCATATGATCAATAAGCTTCAGAAAAGAATGTTCTAGTGCCTTAAAGATGAAAATAACTAAATAGATGCTAAAAATAATGGTACAGCCGAAACCGGTTTGGCTCAGTGGATAGAGCGTCGGCCTGCGGACTGAGGGGTCCCGGGTTTGATTCCAGTCAGGGGCATGTATCCTGGGTACAGGCACATCCCCAGTGGGGGGCATGCAGGAGGCGGCTGATCGATGTCTCTCTCTCATCGATGTTTCTAACTCTCTATCCTTCTCCCTTTCTCTCTGTAAAAAATCAATATAATATATTTAAAAAATAAATAAATAAAAATAATGGTACAGTTTTAAACAACAATGGAATGTAAGTTGAAAAAATCTCATTCTTTGTTTTTAGCAATAGTTATGTTTTATAGAATAAGTTATTTTCACACTTAACAAAATTTAAGAACTAATTATGTAGATATGCAAAGAATAATGATTATATGAAATATTCTCAAATTTATTTTGATTTTATTCTGACTCCAACTTCATTCACATTGTAAATATACTGCTGACTGAAAATTTCATTTTCATAAGTATACTTTCATGGTTTTTGTTGATACTTTAGTGATAAATGTATTACAATAAACATAGTTTATTTTTGATCTCTAAAAATATATCTTTATTTAGGCACTTCAAAAGAAATACCACCATAATTTTTGAATAATTTTTTTTTCAAAATAAAGTACTATTTTAGGTCACATTTTACCCATAAAGTAATTATAAATTAGGAGCTGTGATAATAATGCATAGAAGATAATAAATTTGTCAAAATATAATAGGCAATAGCAAAAACATTCTAATGAAAAATTACAAATGAAAATAAAAAAGCAACACTTAAACAATAATCTTAATTTTTTTATGATATTATATATATATACTAGAGGCCCAGGGCACGAAATTCATATATATTAGAGGCCCAGTGCACAAAATTCATGCAGCGGGGGCATGTCCCTCAGCCCATTCTGCTTGCTCGCCAAACTGGGAGCCCTTGAGGGATGTCCAACTGCCGGTTTAGTCCCAATCCTACACTGGGATCAGGCCTAAACAGGCAGTTGGACATCCCTCTCACATTCCAGGACTGATGGCTCCTAACTGCTCGGTGGCCTGCGTTCCTGATTGCCCCTAACTACTTCTGCTTGCCAGCCTGATCACCCCCTAACCACTCTTCTGACAACCTGATTAATGCCTAAATGAATCCCTGCCATCCTTTTCGCCCCTATCTGCCCTCCCCTGCAGGTCTGATCACCCCTAACTGCTCTCCCCTGCAGGCCTGGTCACACCCAACTTCTCTCCTCTGCAAGCCTGATCACACCCTACTTTCCTCTGCTGGCCTGCTCATGCCTAACTGCTCTCCCCTGCAGGCATGATCGCCAACAACTGCTCTCCCTTGCAGACCTGTTCCCTCCCAACTACCCTTGCTTGCTGGCCATCTGGTATTGGCCATCTTATGTTCACATGGGGGCAGGATATTTGACCACATGGGGGCAGCCATCTTGTGTGTTGGAGTGATGGTCAATCTGCATATTACTCTTTTATTAGATAGGATAGTGGCCTGGTGCACGGGTGGGGGCCAGCTAGTTTGCTCTGAAGGGTGTCTGAGATCAGGGTGAGTGTTTCCTTGTGGCATGGGGTGACCTGAGCAAGGGGCCTGTGGTGGTTTGCAGGCTGGCCACACCTCCTGGCAACCCAAGTGGAGGCCCTGGTATCTAGTATTTATTTATCTTCTACAATTGAAACTTTGTTGCCAGGAGCAGAGAAAAGCATCCTGTTCTCTCTGTCATTTCTGTTGGGATTTACTTATCTTCTATAATTGGGACTTTGTAGCCTTGAGTGGAGGCTGGGCCTGCCAGGGTGTGTGGAAAGCTTGACTTCCTCTATCACTGGGGAAACCCAAGCCTCCCTCCTGCTTGTTCCATGGCCACAGCCATCTTGGTTGAGGTGAATTTGCATACTCCTCATTGGCTGATGGGTGTGCCTTGTGGGCGTGGCTTGTGGTGTAGCAGAATGATGGTTAATTTGCATATTATTCTTTTATTAAGATATATAACCCACAAACAATTGTTCCAGAATTTCATCACCTCATAAGGAACCAATCCTATCTAATAAAAGAGTAATATGCAATTAACCATCACACTACTACACCCACAAGCCACACTCACAAGCCATGCCCACCAGTGAATCAGGAGTGAGCATGCAAATTAATCCCAACCAAGATGGCTGCAGCCAGGAAGCAAGCAGGAGGAAGGCTTCAATTTCCCTGGCAATGGAGGAAGCCAAGCTTTCCACACATTCTGGTGGGCTCAAGTCTCCACTCAAGGCTACAAAGTTTCAATTATAGAAGATAAATAAATCCCAACAAAAATGGCAGCAGCTACAGAGCTGGAGAGAGCAGGAGGCTAGGGTTGTCCTCTGACAATGGAGGAAGCCAGGCTTCTGCAGCTTTGGCCTCTCTTGGTCTCTGCTTAAGGCTACAAAGTTTCAATTATAGAAGATAAGTAAATCCCAGATACCAGCACCTCTACTTGGGATGCTGATGGGCTTGGCTGGCCTGCAAACCACCACAGCCCTCTCGCCCAGGCAAGGGAACCCCCACACTGATCTGGGACACCCTTCAGGGCAAACTAGCTGGCCCCCACCCATGCATCACGCCTCTATCCTATCTAATAATAGAGTAATAGGCAGATTGACCATCACTCCAACACACAAGATGGCTTCCTCCATGTGATCAATGATCCTGTCCCCATGTGGACACAAGATGGCCACCACCAGATGGCGAGCAGGGGTGGGGAGTTAGGGGTGACCAGGCCTGCAGGAGATGGCAGTTAAGGCAAACAGGCTGGCAGGGGAGCAGTTAGGCATCAATCAGGCTGGCAGGGGAGTGGTTAGGAGGTGATCATGCTGGCAGGCAATCAAGAAGGAAGGCAGGCAATCAGTTGGGAGCCAACAGTCCTGGATTATGAGAGGGCAGTTGCACATACCTGGAGGAGTCTCTGATTGGACAGGGTACAGGCTGGGTTGAGGGACACCATCCTCACCCCACCTTGGACAAATTTTGTGCACTGGGCCTCTAGTATAATATATAAAATTCTGGTTACTTAGACACTGAAACACAAGAAGATAAACATATTATCAAGATTTATTATTTAGATGCAAACAAATTGGTTAATTCAAATAGGCATATAGCTTTTGGCAAACCTGATGATGTTTTTAAAAATGATAAATTCCCACTGCAGTTAGTTAATTAAAACTTTTACTTCATGAAGAGAAACTTCTTTTTCAACCCCAATAGGCAATCTACTAAAAGGTGAAATCCTAACAATTTATTGAGAGCTTTTCTAAGAGCTGACATAGCATATGAACAATTTTGTTTGTGCTCATCAAGTGTATAAAACTATTCTTTCCCAAATAATACTTAGCTACTTTCTTCAAGGGTCTTTCTTCCTCAGAAGAAGTTTTGTTGCTATTTCTCTTTAATTCGCATGAAAAGATTTATTTTCTTTTCATACACTCTAATTTTGCTTCTGTACAATTAATAGTACTAAAATGACTCTCGAAGGCCTTATGTAATGTTATGTTCATCTATTTTAGAATTCAACTTATTTTGCATCTACATTTTAACGTTCAAAATATAAATGCATTTAGGGTGACATCATTTTGTTGACATTAAAAAGTATGGATGTGCCTTTGTTTGGCAAGTAGATGACTGCTATTTGTCATGACACATTATCCTGTCACAGACATGCTATTTCAATACATTGAGACCCTCACACTTTCTATATATACAGTGCAAATGATAAATTGTTCTAAGTTCTATTTTATTTTCTTATAACTTGTAGGATGCTTTTATTCATAGCTAAATTAGGACAAAAAGTGTACTTTATAGCTATTCCTATTCAGGTGTTGTCAAGGTGCATTATTATTTTTCTAATTTGATTATTTTAAGTAGTTAGTAATAGTGGGGTGAATCATATATTCTTTAAATTTTTTGTTCGCTTTGACATTTACATTCTTTCTTAATTTTGAAAAACACATTTAATTTCTTACAAATGTACTAGCCTAATAGGTCAATGAAAAATATATCTTGTAAAGTTTTCTTTTATAAAATGAAAGATGACCCTTTAATATTAACATTACTATTCATAAATCCAAATTTTGTGATGCTATCAAAATATCTTTGATTTTCCTGGGCGTATTGGACAAGACAGATTTCACCTTATGAATATGATTAAGAATAGCCAGAAGGTAAGATAATCAAATTGTTATCTTGGTTACTATAAGCAGTACACCAATGAAGACATGAAAATAAGCACTGGCCCAAAGGCTTCATTATCTTCCAGGAAAAATAAGTAAATTCTCATAAATCACTTGGACATTGTTTCTGGTTGTTTTACCAGAATAAATTGTAGGTGTAAAAGAGGATTTATTGAAGGTTAAGAATATGTGTGATCACTTAGACTTATGCAGTGAACAGTAGTTATTTGGAATTAGCATAAAAAGAATTTATTTTCCTTTTAGAATTATTCAAATTTTAGATCATGTTATGCAATTTTTGTCAGCTTCTATGTAAATGAGCAGCTCTATCTTTCTTAGAAGTAAAAGTTCACATATATATAGTCAGTTATATTTATAAGCATACTGTGTCCATGACTAAAAATGAGAATACATATAGATGATATAGACACACACACATGCACACACACACACACACGTATACACACATACATACTAGAGGCCTGGTGCATGAGATTTGTGCACTTGGGGGAAGGGAATTCCTCAGCCCAGCCTGTGCCCTCTCGCAGTCTAGGAGCCCTTGGGGTATGTCTGACCAATGGCTTAGCACTGCTGTGGAGGCAGGAGAGGCTCCCACCAGCGCTGCTGCACTCGCCAGCCATGAGCCCAGCTTCTGGATTTCTGACTGAATGCACTCCCTGGTGGTCAGTGCATGTCAGAGCAAATGATTGTTCTGCTGTTCAGTCAATTTCCATATTATCCTTTTATTATAAAGGATATGTGTGTGTGTGTGTGTGTGTGTGTGTGTGTGTGTTTAGAGAGAGATCCCATCAGTGACGTTTTTCAGTCTAATTTTCAGAAGTAATGAAAAAATGTATATCAAGGCCAAATATAGGGTGTCCCCAAAAAATGTATATACCCAACTATGAATAATTATTAGGGCAATGCTTATTAAAATACATTTCATTTTCAAAATTGAGCTATCAGCTGTTAAAGTGTGATCACTTTATATATATATATATATATATATATATATATATATGTATTTCTGGGACACTGTATAATCATATGATCATTAATATAACAATGCATCAATTTTATATGATGTTTTGTCTTTTAGGAATTTTTCTTCTGATTTCATACACTTATTCAACTTCAACTACTTCAGCCCATCTAACATTATACATGGAATGAGTGAAAATTTTAAAGTTTACAAATAATTTTATTGAAATAACTTATTAATTGGTTTAATTAACAAATAGCATTATAGATTACTAGCATCCCAGTGCACGAATTCATGCACATTGAAAGGAAATTAATTAGAATAAACATTTTAATTTCACTATTCACCCTTTCTCTATAATAGAAGTGTCAGAGATGAAAGAAAATTAGTAAAATGTATATGAAAATAATATATAAATTGATTAATAAACAAAAAATAACAACATGATATAACAACTAAGACATTATATAAAAACAATATTGATAAAAACAATGACTGATAAATTGATTAAACTTATTCTAATATCTCTCTGTATACCACATTAATAATAAAAACACTTTCAGAGTTCTTTTCCCTTGTGATGAAGTATTTGCAACTTTAACTTTAACCTCAGATGCTCTTCAAACTCAAGAAAAAGCAACATATAACTGAACATGTCTGAAAATCGGTTCAGGTAGGAATATTCCTACTCTGTCCGGAGTTTGTCCTTGTGATTTATTAATAATCATCGCAAATGCTGGCATCATGGGAAACTGTCTTCAAATTAATTTAAATAGGAGGGCAATGTTAAATGGGGACAAATTAATTCTTGGAGTCAGAACAACTTCTCCTTGTGCAGATCCTGTTAATACTTCAGCTTTGATTATGTTAGGTTGCAATCTTTCGATAATAAATCTAGTAACATTACAAAGACCCCGTTTACTATTAAGATTTCTCAATAGCATGATGATTGCACCTACTTTCAGTCTGAATTTATGTCACGGCATTCCTGAAATAGTAATACTATTAGGAAATCCGATGGAAGCTTTACATGCATCGTGCATGCACAAGTCAATGTTTATTTTTAAATTGCCAGTGCACATCATATGTATTTATATTGGATAGATGTACAGTCGGTCCCTTAGCCTTTTAGCTAGATAGATGATAGGTAGGTAGATAGATAGATAGATAGATAGATAGATAGATAGATGATAGGATACATTGGTGTGACATGCTCAACAGATTATAGAGTGGGATAATATAACTTGAGAGTTGATTCTGGTAAATTAAGATGTATAGTGAAAGGTATATACTTTGTACTCTAAAAAAAAAACCCACAAAAATAACAAAATAGAGTTAGGTTCAATAAGCCAACCAAGGAAATACGATAGAGTAAAATAATAAATATGCAATTAACTTAAATATAGGTGCAAAAGCGATAAAGGGAACAGATAACAGCTGGGGCAAATAGAAAACAACAAATGCGATAGTTTTAAACCTAACCATAAGAATATTCATACTAAATTTAAATGGTCTAAATATTTCAACTAAAAGGCAGAGATTATCAAATTAGATATAAACACAAGTCCTCACAAGAAAGACAATTTAATTATAAATCAATAGTTAAAAGTAAAGGAATGAAGGAATATATTCTAGCATTAATCAGAAGGAAGCTGCAGTAGCTATATTAATACCAGATAACTCAAATTTCTAGTAAAACAATGTGATTAAGGATAAGGCAATCACTTTTTAAATGAGCGGCTAATTCATCAAGAGAACATAGCAATTATAAAGTTAATACAACCTCAAAATATTTACAGCCAAAAATTTAAAAAATTCAATGAGAAATAGTCAAATCCACAATTATAGTTGAGAAATATCCTTCCTCAATAGTTCATAGAATATACAATCAGAAAGTATATAGAAGGATTGAACATTATCAACCAAATTAACCTAATTAACATTTATAAACACTTTCCAATTTACCAAACAGCAGAATATATTCTTATCTCAAGATCACAAAGGTAACTTACCAAACAACAACAAAACACCATATTCTGGACCATGAAACAAATAAATTTATAAAGATTCAAGTATTAAAAATATATCATTTAACCACAATGTAATTAAGTTACAAATCAATAATGGAAAAATCTCTGGGAAAAGCCCCTCATATTTGATAAATAAATATATATCTCTAAACCATGAGTTAAGGAAGTTGTAAAAGGTACTTTAGAAAATTTAAATGAAATGAAAATGAATACATATCATAATGTGAGAGATGCCATCAAAAAGAAGTTAAGTAGAAATTTATAGCATTAAGTACTTACATTAAAAAATAAGAAATGTCAAATTAATTAACTCAGCTTCCATTTTAAAATCTTGAAAAATAAGAGCAATTTAAGTCAATTATTTTCTGATAATAAAGATCTGGGAAAAACATCAGTGAAATACCAAACAGAAAAACCAACAGAGAATTAAAAAGTTGTTCTTAGAGAAAAATCAAGATAATAAATAAGCCTCTGGCCAGACTACTGAAGAAAAAAATGGAGAAGAAACACATTATCAATACCAAGTATGACAGAGGTGACATTACTGTGGATATAAATATATTAAAAGAAAAAAATATTCTGAAAAACTTTGTAATAAATTTTATAAATTAATATCATATTAATAAGTTAATTTATTAAATCACAAGTAAAGTCTATAACTTTGATGAAATAGAAAAAATTTTTAAAAGATACAAGATAGCAAAATTTATTCAATATGTTTACAAATACATCTCTCATACGGCAAAGGAAACTGGGGAAAAAATAAACAAATAAAAATAAAAAGCTTCTGCACAGCACAAAAATAAAATTGCCACCAAAATGAAAAGGGATGCCCTAGCCAGTTTGGCTCAGTGGATGGAGAATCGGCCTGCAGACTGGAGGGTCCCAGGTTTGATTTCGGTCAAGGGTATGTGCCTTCGTTGCAGGCATATCCCCATTGGGAGGTGTGCAGGAGGCAGCTGATCGATGTTTCTCTCTCATTGATGTTTCTGACTCTCTTTCCCTCTCCCGTCCTCACTGTGGGAAATCAATAAAATATATTGAAAAAAAAACTGAAAAGGAACTCACTTTATGGAAGAACATATTTGCCAATGATACATCTGACAAGGGGTTACTATCCAAAATATATAAACTACTCTTACAACTTGATTAAAGGAAGACAAACAATCCAATGCAAAATTGGTACTTCTGCCCCTCAAATAAGAGTCTTATTTGTTTCAATATGGAAGATTAATGAATTATAAAAATATTTTATTTCAGATTCACATTTCAACAATGAAAGTTTGTCTTCATAGTTAAATTTTTCTGATACATGTTCCTCTGTCCTCCATTTTATATAATTTTATCATGTTTTGGTAGCAAGTCTGATTATTCTACTCTCCAATTTAGTCAGCTCCTGCCTAAAGTAGTCTTCATCTTCCCGAGTGCTAGTGAAAATCACTTCTGTGAGCCATGAGAGTACAGGCACAGCTTACAGGTGTAGTGTGGCCCATCAGCTGGCAGATTTGCAAGAGGGAGCAGAGTCTGTCTTGTTGCTTTGCTTTCTTGTCAGTTTGATTCGTTTGCTGTATCTTATAAAATAGAAATCAGTAATGAAAATTGAGACAAGATTAGAGAATGAAAATTACTTTATTAAAAAAAAATTAAAACCTACATCAAATGGTACCACCAACATAAAGTTTTCATTTGACTTGTTGAATGATTTTTATTAAGAGATTTTATTTTTTATGTGTTTGTTTATTTATTTGTTTATTTATTTGTTCCTCACCCAAGGATATTTTTGCATGGATTTTTATAGAGAGTGGAAGGGAGGGGGAAAGACAGAGAGTGAGAAACATCAATGCAAGAGTGACACATCAAATGATTGTCTGCCACAAGGGCCCAGAATAGAGCCTGCAATCAAGGTATGTGCCCTTGACCGGACTCAAACCCCAGACCTTTCAGTCCACCAGCAGATACTCTATCCACTGAGCCAAACTGGCTAAAGCAGGACATATTTTTTAAAGTAGTAAAATTTGAATAAGAGAAATAAAGGTTCTACTTTGACTTCATATAATGTTGGGTGAGAGACACTGCCTTAGAAATGGTAACATGTTACCATTTATTGTGAACACAGTTATGGCTACTGTTTATGGCCAAGCATCACTTTGGATTTCTCAGTGTCCAGGACTGTTTGGTCAGTACACATCACTGATTGATCATTATCCATGCTCTACTAGCTCTTAAGTACTTCAATGTCACCCTTGATCAGATATTCCATGTTAAATATATATGTGTAAATATATAAACACAAATATATGTGTGTGTGTGTGTGTGTGTAATATATACACATCATAATTATGTATATATCTTGTTTTCTCATCCAAATACTTTTTTAGGCCTTTACCAAAGCTATCAAGTATCAAATATTTCTTCTAGTATGGCCAGAACTAAATGTATACACTAGAACATGGGTACAAATTATTGAGCCTCCTAAATTATTTTCAGAAATCATTGATGTGATAAAACTTTTTTAAATGGCTGAATTTTATTATCTCACCTCATTCTACCATTGAATATATCTCAGGTTGAAAGTTGAAATCTCCAAGGATAAGCCAGTAGGACCATAGGAAATAAAAAAAAAATATATCTGTTTAGGGGGAACGTGAAATAAAAAGAAAAGATTCTTCCTTAGTTGTCACTAATTGTGTTCTTTCTTTCTGGATCTGGCTATGCAGATTAAATGATTGATTGAAAAAGCTTACTTGGAAATCTAAACCCAAATGAGGGATGGCCTCTGGAGGGACTTCAGAAGAAAGGCTAATGACTTTAAGCATAAATGGCACCGTCTATCTTTGCTGACCCTGGAGTGAAATTATTGAAATTATCGGAGCAGGATGGAAACTGCTCAAACAATTTAGCCTTTATGATTCAAGAGGGAATGCTAATTGTACTTACCCTAAGAGAAATTTAGAAATGACTATTACATCTATCTAATTTACTGATCTGTGAATATTACTTTTGGCTCTTATCAGTAGAATTAGAAAATATAAAGGCTTTCCTATATTTTCAAGCACTTCACATCTTGATGAAACTGCTTCCTCCCCCCCTTTGCATGAGCTCTACTTTGTATCTCTGAGGACCGAATCATGAAATCAGAGGTACAACAGGTTAGTGGAACAAAAAGCTTCTCTGAGTTTGGTCTGGAGCTCTGGAAATTGTCACTGCATCTAGGGGCAGATCACAGGACTTTTGGTTGAAAGGCTGATTATGAACTAAACTGATTCTGATCAAATGTTTTTACTAGAAGAAGTTGGAACTTGTAGTATACTAATTAAGGTACAGAATGGAAGATGAAAAAAATACTATAGCGGATGTGTCTCCATCACTTTTTCTTTAAATCTTGCAAAGCTAAGTGGACCAATATGTGTGTTCTCAGAGGCTAGGTAACATGTTTAAAGCTATATGCCTTTAAATTTTTTACAACATTGTATATCAGTGACTTTATTTGTAAAAGTTGCATAAATAGAATATTCTTCTTGCTCTGTAATGTTGTGATATGCATGCTATGTGTGTACTAATTTATAATGTTAACGCTTTAAATATTACTGAATTAGTGAGACAATAATAACTTAATTATGTATGTTTGAAGGATACAAAAAGCAGGAAAGAGTAACTTTTAAAAATGTGCCTGTTGTAGTGTTATTGTCAAATATATCCACCTTGAATGCATTTTACGGTCATAGTTTGTCATCATAAATATTGCAAGCATTCCTAGAAAACATTCTAGGTGTTTTTGTTTGTTTGTTTTTTGTTTTGTTGTGTTTTGTTTTTGGCCAAACAGAAACTTACAGTAAGAAAACAAAGATTGGGAAGCTAAAAGATAATAGATTTTACAAATATATCTTTGTGTATTATTAAGAATCTTCCTAAATGAAACCAGATTCTTATTATTTTCTTACAGAGTATGGTTTATACAATTCAGTACATAGATGTCAGTTTTATGACCAACTATTAAAAATAATTACATTCAAATGAAAATATTTCATGAATTGTCTGACTAGACAGAAGTAACATCTAAGATTTTTCAGTTCAGGAAAGAAGTAATTTTAGAATCTAAATTAAGTATTAAATATTAGTTAAAAATGAGAGATTACTTAGCTAACCTTTGTTATGCTAGTCAAATTAGTTAGATTCCATGCTAAATTAAAATTTTAGGTATTTCATTACCATATAAATTAAATTATCCTTTTCTTCTGTTACTCATGCTCTGTTTAGCCAATAGTGTTATAAATGTACAAAAGAAAATAGATACAGCAACATATGTCTACATTTCTATGTAAGTTAGCTGTTATTCACAAAACAATTTGGAGCATGCATTTTGACTAATTGTAGTGTTCCCTTGATAAAATCCTATTTAAAATAATAAATAAAAAAACACGCCAAAAAAGAAAACCCGTGTCTATGCCTGGGAAAACATGAGCAAGATCTTCCCGTACACTTATCCCCCCTTTTTTTTTTTCGATTTGCATATTAGCCTTTTTTTATATAGTATTCTGAATTAGAACCCAAATCTAATGTCAAGTCAGTTTACTTGTTTGTGTCTTATCATATGTATTTCCCTACTAAGGTATTCTACACTAGTAAAGAAGTAACTAAAATATTTTGGAAATTCCTTTTGTCACTTATTTGCAAGGAAAAATAAGAACAAAGAGTTAGTATAATGGATTCTTATTAAACATATTTAAACTAATATATTGAAGAGTGGGGGAAAATGTACATAAATCCATGTTATAGAGATACCACTTAATAATTATATGGATAAATAAGTAATATGTTTACATTATTATTCATTTACAATGAGAACACCCACCATGCATTTAATCACATGTTTTATGAATATTCTTTTAAAAATATTAATTATTAGTATCATTCACATGTGGCTGCAATAGTTCACTTCCTTTTCAGATCTTTCCCTATGTTCATAGCAGCATTATTTACAATAGCTAAGATTTGGAAATGGCCCAAATGCCCATCTAGATGAATGGATAAAAAAGTTGTGAGACATTTACACGATGGAATACTATGCAGCTGCAAAAAAGAGGGATCTCTTACCTTTTGGGATAGCATAGATGGACCTGGAAAATATTATGCTAAGTGAAATAAGTCAAAATGAGAAAGACAAATATCACATGCTCTCACTTATTTGTGGAACCTAGTGAACAAAATGAATTGACAAACAAAATAAAACCCGAAGCAGCGGGGCATGGAACAAACTGACATACTTTGATACGCAGTTAGGGGGATGAGAAGAAGTAAACTAAAGAAATTATATCCTTACTAGAGGCCCAGTGCATGAAATTCATGCACTGGAGGAGAGGGGGTGTCCCTTAGCCCAGTTGCACCCCCTCCAATCTAAGACATCTCAGGGAATCCGGCCTAAACCAGCAGTCAGACATCCCTCTCACAATCCAGGACTGCTGGCTCCTAACCACTCAACTGCCTGATTGCCCCTAATTTGCTTCTGCCTGCCAGTCTGATTACCCCCAATTATGCTCCCATGCCAGCCTGATTGATACCTAAGTGTACCCTTGCTTGCCCAATTGCCCCTGCCCTCCCTTGCTGACCCAGTTGCCCCCAACTGCCCTCCCCTTCTGGCCATCTTGTGACAATGTGAGGGTGGCCATCTTGTGGCAGCCATCTTGTGATGACTTGGAGACAACCATCTTGTGGTGGCCATCTTGTGATGATGTGGGGACGGCCATCTTGTGACAACGTGGGCATGACCATCTTGTGATGACATGGGGCAGCCATCTTGTGAGGGTGTGAGGGTCAATTTGCATATTACTTCTTTATTATAAGGATATGCATAGCCCATTGGCATGGGAAATAGAATAGTGAAAACCTGAAGGGGTAGGTAGGGACTAGAAGAAGAGGTGAGAAAGGGGCACAAATGGGTGATATCTGTAATACTGTCAATAATAAAAATATATTTTAAAAACTAAAGATAAAATAGAAAACCTTAGTGAGCCTCTGGGCACACATAAGAGCTCTGTAACCTAGGAAACAAGTGTGAAGAGGTGGAGAGGGATATACTTGTGTTCTTATCATGGCTGCTCCCAGACTTGAAACCTTGTTCTGCCATTTGCTGTGGCAGTGATTTTTTGTGAAGTCTTTAGTATTTTTGTGCTTATAAAAATCTTGGTATTGACGACATGGTGATTCTGTGTGAATGATGCCCCAGTGCTAGGCATTGCACTGTCAACAGATGGAGCCACCCTCACTGAATTATTATAAGGTATAGACAAAATAAAATTTGTGAAAGTACATAGAACAGGGTCTAAGGTAGAGGGAGGAGCTAATGCAAAGACCAGAAGCAAGGTACTTTCTTGGTATGTCTGAGACATTTAAGTAAATTTTTCTGGAATGTGATGAATACAGAGAAGTGTTACATGATGAGGTCAAATGGGATGTTTAAGACAGAAAAAAGAGTTTGGATTTTGCTCTAAGTGAAATGACAAGACTTTAAATAGATCCAATTTATATTTTGAAACAAACTCTCTGTTTAAGGAAAATGTCTGTGGATGAACCAGAGTGAAAAAACAAGTAACTGGTACAATGATTGAGCAACATATAGTGGTGGATTGGAATAGGAGACAAGGAGAAAGAGAAATACATGACATTTTTAGTTTCCACAGGCCTTACAGATACATGTGGTTATTCAGTGAGTCAGACCAAATAATAAAGGTAATTCCTGGATTCTTGGGATACTGTGAACAGTTGTTGTCTGGTAAGGCTATAGTAGTAAAGTTTAGTTTTAGGTTACTTACAGACATTCACATGGAAATATCAAGAATGGAGCTATGAGTCTAAAGATCTGGGTAAAATCAGTTCCTTGGTTCAAGTGAAGAAGCATTTATTGGATGCCATTTTCTGTCTGCTTACATTTTTTTTTTTTTACTTTTTTCATCTATTTCAGAGAGGAAGGGAAGGGGAGAGAGTGATACAAACATCAATGATAAGAGAGAATCATTGATTGGTTGCCTCAGACACAGCCCACACTGGAGCCTGAGCCCACAACTCCAGGCCTATGCCCTGACTAGGAATGGAATCATGACCTCCTAGTTCATAGGTCCATGCTCAACCATTGAGTTACACCAGTCGAGTTCTGTTTGCTTACTTAATATGAGTACCTCCTGCCACTTTCTTTTTGTTTAGGGAAATATAGTCAAAAATTTGTTTGTAGGTTATTTAAAATCTGCACTACTCTTAGAAACAGCTTTAGCAACTTTATTTGCTTAACTTACTTCCTCATAGTACTTTTGATAAAGTTCATAAAGAGACAATAAATAATAAACTAAAACACAAGATGATACGTAGCTTACATTTATTGAGTACTTAGTATGTGTCAGGCAATGCTACAAGTGCTTTGAGAAGTCTGTAACCAAATTTAATCATCACAGCAGACCTAAAAATTAGCCTCTAATCAAAATAGGAAATCAGCATCATGAAGATAAAGAAAGGGTAACTATCTAGCAAGGGATATTAATGGTATCACTGCCATTACATCCAGCTAAAATTATGTTTTCTATCATATATTTTATATTATTCTAGTCAGTTAAAAGGAGAAAACACACCAGTTTTTCAAGGGAGATAGGTATTATACTAGTACTATATAATGAAAGTATTTTTCTACATGGAATATTATTCAGGAAGTATTGTCTTGCCGTATTTAAATAATTTTAACCTGCATGTTTTTTACATCGTCACACTTCTGATTGAAATGGATATTGCAGTAAAAAAAAATGAGTGGCATGATAGAGTTGTTATTATCCATGGGCTTCAAAACTTTACAGAAAGTGTTTTTGAAAGAAAGCCCTGGGAACAGTAGTGAAGCACTCTTAAGAAATGCTATCCTATTGTGTGGTGGGATAGATTGTACAGCGATCCTAGTTCTTCACCCTTCTCTGTATTAACCCCTTTACAATGTCACTTGGCAGCATTCACTTATGATGATAATGGGCCCTGTTGGACCAATAGAGGATTAGTGTACATGATGTAAACAGAGCATGAAAAGTAGCTTATTCTCTTGCATGTATGCCATCAATATAAGAACATTCTACAGTAGTCTGTCAGTTGATGAGACATGTGTTGATGAGACACACAACCAAGACAACCTCTACCAGCCAATAACCAGTTAAGTCCCAGATCTAAGCAGCCCTAACCAACATCAGCAAAGCTATGTAGGCGACATCTAGTGAACTACAGATACATGTAAACAAAGCTTAGTTGTTTTATGCCTTTGAATTTGGGAAAGTTTGGTACTCAGCAAAAGTGAATTAATACTTATCGGAGGAAAAACAGATATCACTGATTCCAAGTCAAAAAGTGATTCAGGAAATTCTTGCACTGGAAAATAATTTGACATGTGAAATTCAAATGTGAAAAAGTTTTAGGAATAACTGGACCATTTTTGTTAATATTTTAATTTTTTGCATTTGCATAAGCGATATGTAATTTAAACAGATCTTTCTAAATAAGTATAAAAGCACCCTAGCCAGGGTGGCTCTGTTAGTTGGATGTCAACCCATGCACTGAAGAGTTGCCAATTCGATTCCCAGTCAGGGCACATGTCCAGGTTGAGGGTTTGATTCCCAGTTGAACTTTTTCTCTCTCTCTCCCTCTCTCTAAAAATCAATAAGAAATATATTTTCTTTTAATCTAAAAGCACTCTGTCAGTAATATAAAATAAGAATTGTGTGGAAGAAGAAAGCAATATTTTGAGGTTAAATTGAAACATTTTTTAGTAGTGCATGACATATAGTTGCCCAGTACAACTGATAATACTTTTATATGACCCATAAGTGCACAATTACAGAATTTCCGTGTTCATTTCTTACTTTGAAAGGCAAAAGCTACCTCATATATATCATTGGTTCAGTCTTACCAAGCATAGTGACTTGCACACAATTAAGTTAGTAAATATTATCTAATCTGTTTTCATATAGCAAAACATTAATTATTAATTAATTAGCATAGCCTCCTGACACTGTCTTTTTTCATATGATTAAATGGACTTCAGTATTAAAGTAAAAAGTTATCAGTTATTTCATCTTTTTTTAATATAGTAGGATGATATAAGGAAGAGAAAAATATTTTGGAGGTTGGCTGGGAAATTTATTTTAATTATTTCAAAATATTATTTATTGGACATTCAATTTTAACTTGAATTGAAATAAATTTACCTTGCATATAAAATTCTTTAGTTAAAATTTATTCTTCTATCATGAAATATTTATTATTGTTTGCATGTCACTAAGCAGCATAATTGTTTATTTTCAGGTTTTATTTTTATATGCATTGTGTAATATTAATTATTGATATAATGTTTATGGCCACAATTTTGTCAGCATCACAGGAAGAATTATAAAATCCATTTATACCTGATTCATTTGACATGCTAGGTGCTCCTATAGTTCAGCATTTGTGATTCTGAACAGATGGCAGAATCCTGTTAAGATCAATTCTAATATTTTTTTTTCATTTCTAGTCCATTTTTAAGGGGGATTATAAATTATCAAAATGTTGTAATCAATATAAAACTGCTTATTTATTTAATAATGAGCTCTTGATTAGAAAGCGCAAATTGAGAAGCTGTGTGGGTAAATTGAAACACACAGCACCTTAAAATGAAATCCTGGAATAAAAGAGACAGATGTGTTTATGTGTGGAATACTGGAGGTGATGTAGTTAGGCCTCAGTTTTTATTTATGTATAAGTTTCTCTTCATTATTTTTTAAAATGTGAATTTCATCTACCATCTTCATTCCCTTTCTCCGTTGAAAATAATTACGATGATAAATAGTTAATATTGCACTTAATACCATGTAGGCCATATCCTTTAATCCTTACAAGAAGGCCATAAGGAGTGAATTGTCATCCTTTTGTACAGAGGAAGAATGGGAGGATTTTGAAAGATTAATTTGTCAAATGTCAACATACAGCTACTAGATGTCAGATCTGAGATATAAAATCAGATATGCTTAACTGTACACACTGTTCTTATTTCAGTACTAGCGGCAGGATATGTGAGAATTCATACACTTGGGTGAGAGGTCTCTCAGCTGGCCTGCGCCCTCTCGCAGTCTGGGACCCTTCAGCAGATGTCCACCTGCCGACTTGGACCCACTCCCCAGGGGAACTGGCCTATGCTGGCAGTCAGACATCCCTCTGGCAGCCTGGAGCCCTCTGCTGCCCAAAAGGCGGGAGAGATTCCCGCCACTGCCTCCGTGCTCACAGCTATCAGCCCGGCTTGTGGCTGAGCATATCACACCCCCGTGGAAGCCCACTGATTACCAGGGGGCAGCTCCTGCATTAAATGTCTGTGTCCTGGTGGTAAGTGTGCATCAAAGTGACTGGTTGTTCCAGGTCATTCTGTCTTTAGGGTCAATTTGCATATACCCTTTTAGTATATGTATAGGATGATGCTATAAATAAAGCCTTCCATACTAATACACAAAATTTGGTAAATCTAAATGGCAATTCATTAATTTACACGAGAAATTTAAATTTTTACAGAGAGGAAGGGAGAGGGATAGAGAGCTAGAAACATCGATGAGAGAGAGACATCCATCAGCTGCTTCTTGCACGCCCCCTACTGGGGATGTGCCCGCAACCAAGGTACATGCCCTTGACCGGAATCGAACCTGGGACCTTTCAGTCCGCAGACCAGCAGTCTATCCACTAAGCCAAAATGGTTTCGGTGAGAAATTTAAATTTTTAAGTGAAGATTGTCTGACAAACTGTTTTCCCTAGAAACTTTGTTTTTGTTGTATCACTCATTCATGTTGTTTTCAATATTGCGTTTCATATAGTATGTACATTATATGATTGAATCTGAGGGAAAAGGTAAGTTTTCATTGAAACATTCCATAGAATATGGGCTCATAGAAAATTAGTTTTAATTTGGGGGGTTAAATATGTTTATATTATCTAAATCTAATACTCTATGCTACTTAGAAATTGAAATCTCCTTTGCATTGAATTATAGTTAAGGCTTATAGACTTATAATAAAGATAATGAAAACCATAATAGTTAACTATAGATCACTATTGTAAATTATATATACATATTTTAAACTATGTTTTTATTGATTTCAGAGAAAGAAAGAGAGTAGGAGAGAGGGAGAGAAACAATAATGAGAGAGAATCATTGAATGGCTGCCTCTTGCACGCCCCCTACTGGGGATCGGGTCCACATCCCAGGCATATGCTCTTGACCAGAATCAAAATTGGGACCCTTCAGTTCACTGTCTAATGTTCTATCCATTAAGCCAACCAGCTAGTGCTATATACATATTAAATTCCAATGAAATATAGTTACTATTAATATCCTCATTGTCAATAAAAAAACTATATTAAAATACATAGCTAAATTACTCAAGGTTATATGATAAGGACAGACAAATTCTTTTTATACCTTTTAGCTTAAAATATTTATTTTAACTGCCAAAACCTATCTGCCCCTGGTGGTCAGTGTGCATCATAGCCATCAGTCATTCCAGTCTTTCCGCCGTAAGGGTTGATTAGACTTTTATTATATGGACTAGTGGCCTGGTGCACAACATTTGTACGGGGGTTGGGTGGTGAGGGTTCCCTCAGCCCAGCCTGTACACTCTTTAATTGGGGACCCCTTCGGGGATGCCCAACAGTCGGACATTCCTCTCACAATCTGGGACCACTGGCTTCTAACTGCTCACCTGCCTGCCTGCCTGATCACCCTTAACTGCCTTTTCCTGCCTGTATGATTGCCCCTAACCCCTCTGCCTGCCTGCCCAATCACCCCTAACCTCTATGCCTGCCTGCCTGATCACCCCTAACTGCCCTCTTCTAAAGGCCCGAACTCACCACCAACTGCTCTCCCCTGCTAGCCTGACCCCCCCTAACTGCCCTCCATCCCTCCTCAGCCCCCACCTTAGGTTCTATCTTCACTGTTCTTCCAGATTACGTTCTGATTGGTTGGTTTTTATGCCAGTCAATGTCAAAAGCTCCATCTCCTAGGCAGCTATTGGCTCTTCACAGTTCACCCAGCTTTGGTTCTGATTGGCTGGTTTCTATGCCAGTGAGCATATCCAGGCCTATCTCCAGGCCTGATCAGAGAGGCAGGGCTGATCAGTAGCCCCAGAGACCCAGAGAGAAAGAGAGGCATGCTGCTGGCCAGGCCCGGAGAGAAAACGAGAGGCAAGGGCTGCCACAGAGGGTACAGATCAGACCCTGCTTCTCTCTCCAGGCCCCCTCAGTGGCAGCAGTCAGTGCCATGGAAACCCAGCACTGACTGCAGGACTGAATTTCAGTGTTCAGTTGAGTTGTTATGGTTTCTGATATATATATATATATAGCATATACAGCATCAACTATATCTTTAAAATATGATGAAGATATCCTATCTAATAAACATAATATGCACTACATCCACAAGCCACATCCACCAGCCAATCAGAGTGAGTATGCAAATTAACCCAACCGAGATCATTATGGCAACAGAGAGAGCAGAAGGGAAGCTTGGGTTGCCCCTGGCAATGGAGGAAGCCAAGCTTTCCACAAACCCTGGCCTCCACTTAAGGCAACAAAGTTTCAATGGCTGCCACCTTGAGCAAGGCATGGGTTACCCCTGGCAATGGAGGAAGCCAAACTTTCCACACACTCTGGCCTCTGCTTAAAGCAACAAAGTTTCAATGGCTATTGCCACAGAGTGAGCAGAAAGCTTGACTCCACTCCAGGCTACAAAGTTTCAGTTGTAGAAAATAAACAATCCCAGATACCAGGGCCTCTGCTTGGGTCGCCAAGGCGTGTGCGTGGCCTGTAAACCACCACAGACCCTTTGCCCAGGCTACCCCATGCCCCAAGGGAACCCTCACCCTGATCTGGGACATCTTTCAGGGCAAACCAGCTGGCCCCCACCCATGTGTCAGGCCTCTATCCTATCTAATAACAGAGTAATATGCATATTGAACATCACTCCAACACACAAGATGACTGCCCCCATGTGGTCAAAAAAATCCGGCCCCCATGTGGACACTAGATTGCCAGAAGGAGAGGGCAGTTTGGAGGGATCAGGCCTGCAATGGAGGGCAATTGGGGGTGATCAAGACTGCAGGGGTGGGCAGGTAGGGGCAAACAGGCTGGCAGGGGAGCAGTTAGGCATCAATCAGGCTGCCAGGAGAGTGGTTAGGGGGTGATCAGGCTGGTAGGCAGAAGCAGTTAGTGGCAATCAGGAAGGCAGTCAGGTGAACAGTTGGGAGCCAGCATTCCTGGGTTGTGAGAGGAATGTCTGACTACCCATTTATCGGGTCTAAACGGGCAATCAGACATCCCTCAAAAGGTCCCACATTGGAGAGGGAGCAGGCTGGGTTGAAGGACACTCCCACCCCTGTTCACAAATTTTGTGCACCGGGCATCTAGTCCTATCTAATAAAAAAATAATAGGCATATTGACCATCATTCCAACAAACAAGCTGGCTGCTGCCATGTGGTCAAAGATGGCTGCCCCCATGTGGATATAAGTTGGCCACCACCAGATGGCCAGCAGGGGAGGACAGTTGGAAAGAACCAGGTTGGCAAGGGAGGGCAGTTGGGGGCAATCAAGCTTGCAGGGTAAGGCAGGTAGGTGTGACCAGGCTGGCAGAGGATGGAATTTGGGGGTGACCAGGCCTGCAGGGAAGGCAGTTAGGGGTGACCAGGCCAAAAGAGGAGGGGAGTTGGGGGTGACTGGGCCTGGAGGGAAGGGCAGTTGGGGGGAACCCAGGCCTACAGGGGAGAGCAACTGGGGGGACCTGGCCTTCAGAGGAAGACAGTTAGGGGTGACCAGGTCTGCATAGGAGGGCAGTTAGAGACACACAGGTTGACAATGGAGCAGTTAGACATCAATCAGGCTGGCAGGAGAGTGGTTAGAGGGTGATTAGGCTGGCAGGCAGACGTGGTTAGGGGCAATCAGGAAGACAGGCAGGCAAGCAGTTGGGAGCCAGCAGTTCTGGATTGTGAGAGGGATGTCTGATCCTATCATATTGGAAAGGGTGCAGGTTGGGCTGAGGGACACACACCCCCAGGCACAAATTTTGTGCACTGGGCCTCTAGTGAAGACATAAAATGGCTGTGTTTTATTTTTTTAATGTATGATTTTGAAACTTCAAAATACAATTAAAACATGTACATGACTAGAAATACAAAATTAAAAAGAGTTGTAAGCAACAAAATCTTCCTCTGGCACTTTAAATAAAATGGCAGAGTAAAAGCGTTATGAGGATTGCCCCATTGATATAATTATAAAAATTGGACAAAAATATTTTAAAGAAACTGTTTAAAGATGCCATCAAAGATCTAAAAATTAAGAGAAGATGGAAGAAAGTTAATTCTCAAATATATTGCAATTGTAAGGCAAAAGGATCACAACTTATATTTATATAGATATGTAGGAAGCGGCTATCGGGCTAAGCTCAGCTGACCTGTGGCAGTCCATAATCACCCCTAACTGCCTCTGCCTTCCTGCCTGAAGGAGGACATAATTAAGCTTAATCTTATAGTCCTCCCTAGCTCCTTCCTAGGTAGCTAAAATGCTGTGGGAGGTGCAGCAAATGCTGCCAAAACAAGGTGAAATTTACAAAAACATTGTAAACATGTTGACCATTTCCATTGTTTTGCTTTGTGTGCTCTGACTATATAATAAACCTTTTGCTTACAGGCTAAGTCTCTCTGTGTATGGCAGATCCACCTAGCCCCAGCTGTATTCTGTCTTCTTTAATCCTTCACCACCCTGATCCTGGCAGTGCTGGTGTGGCACATAGCTATACAGTTTTATTTTAGTCAGCATTGCCTGTCTTAACTTTTTTTGAAATGTTATTGTGCCCCTATGTTTTGATTAGAGTTCTTATAAATATCAAAAAGGTGGCTTTTTTTATCCCAATCAGATAATTCCTGCCTTGCAAGTTAGGATTTTATGTTGCTCATTGATATATTTAGAACTTTCTATTATCACTCTTAGTTATTCTGATTTGTTGTGCTTTATTATACTCATTTCCATTTTGAAAGTTATATTCTCTATATTAAACTTTATTAATTGTCTCTGAATGTTTACTATGCCCACTTAAATGATAAAAATAAATAATATTTGAACTCCGACCTATAAGAAATAGAAGGAACTAAGGACACTTAAGTATCGCCCATTGAATCAATGGTTTCCAATATTTTAGATCTGTGTGTGTTGTGTATGCATGTATTGTGGTGTGTAATGTGTTCTAAACCATCTTTTAGGCATTATAATTACAATGTAGTCTGTGTTTGATTAAATTTATCACTCTGTTTACATATTTCATTGTTCATTCCTCTTTACATTGCTGGTCTCCATTTTGAGTTACTTTCCTCTTTCTCAAAGTATACATATATATTTTTTATTTCTTGAAAAAAATATTGATGGATATTTAGCTTTTATTCACCTACATATATTTATCTTGCTGTCTTTTATGTTTAATTTGGAGCCAGTCCCTCATGCTACAACTGTGATCTTAAGCTAATAGGCCTCTATTTTTTTTTCTCATCTTCTCGTATCTCAGTGCTACATTTGTATCTAGGTGCTACATCTACTTATCTGTAATGCCATGTCTCATCTTAAGATGGGTCCATAAATTAAATTTTAAATTTCATAATTTTTTTTATCTCAAAAGTTTCTGGTTTGCCTCAGTGGATACAATGTTGGTCTGTGAGCTGAAGGGTCTTGGGTTCAGTTCAAGTCATGGGCACATGCCTGGGTTACAGGCTTGATCCTCAATAGGGGCATGGAGGAGGCAGCCAATAAAAGTCTCTCTCTCATCATAGTTGTTTCTATCTTCCTCTCCCTTCTTTTCTGAGATCAATAAAAATATTTTTAAAAATTACATTTTGTGATTTTTAAAATCTGCTTTATTATTGTTTAATTTTATTCTATACCTATGGTTTTCATTTTTGTATTTTACATTGTAATATGGATAATTTAAAGATCTAAAAACTTTGGTTTTTATATGTATTTCTTCAATTTTTAACTCACTTTCAATAACTTAGTTTTAATGTTATTAATATATAATTAAATATAAATTTTGTTCCTTAAAGATTTAACTTTCTTTCTAGTGAATATATAAAAATATTAAAAAATAAGTCTGTTGTTATTTTTATGGGACAAATTGATGTTTTAGGGAAATAGTTCTTTAAAAGACATAATCCTTCATACTGCCAATGCATTTTGGGATAATTTTTTTATAGTAACAGCAAGTTATAATGTTTTCTTTTTTAAAAATTGTGGAGTATTGTATTGGCTTTAAAATGATGATGGACTTGGGTGATAAACACACAATATAATACTAGTATACAGATGATATACTGTATAATTGCACACTTAATCCTATAAAATTTCATTAATCAACTAGTGTCCTGGTGCATGACATTCTTACACATTAAAAGGGAATTAATTAGCGGAAATATTTTAATATTGCTATTTGCCCTTTCTCTATAATAGAAGTGTCAGAGATGGAAGAAAATTAGTAAAATGTACATGAAAATCTCCCTCCAGTCAGAGTCTGGGGCCTGCCAAGGGACCCAGAATCAAGTCCTTCCCACCTGTGCACACCTCAAAAATCATGTGAAACCCAGACCCGACTGGCCCCACTCCAACAAGCCCCAAGGACAGGGGGTACAGACTTAGGTCCCCCAGCTTGGCACCAGGCAGAGGATGCAGCCTCAGGTCCCCCATCAAGCTCCACTGGGTGAGCGACACAGCCTCATGTCTCCTGGCCCAGCCTCAGGTACCCAGCCTGGCCTCAGGTCCTCTGGTGTGAGGGTATGATGACCATCTGCATATTAGCTCTTTATTATATGTCACCCCAATAAATTCAAAAAGAAAAAGAAAACTACATTTATTTTGAATTGCTGAAAAAAAATGATCATGTTAGAAAAAGTAATACAGGTGATAAGATTAATAACAGTAATATCAGTGCATGGCTGTTATATTTGCATGTATAACTGATATTCTTCTTATTGTAGCCATTTTGCAAATGTCATTTTGTTGATTAGGAAGAAGAGTTGATTGAAAAACAACTTACTATTTATTTTCAGACTTAACAACTGATAAATGTCCATTAATATCAGGTTTATGCACCGGGAGCATTAAGAATTTGGAAGTAGACCTTCAGATCTCTTAAGTGAATTTTGAAAATAAACAGGATTTACTTTTACCTAAGTTAAAGATAAAGGCAGACACAGTTATCAACCATGAAGGGGAAAGATTTCCCACTGATTATTTCAGTTTATTTAATAAGAGTAATATTTTAATTAGGTAAGTGACATTTCCTCTTTATTTACTATATAGAATCTATCTATCAGGGTATAAATTTTATTAACTGAGTTTGAAGAGCTCTATGTTGTCTTCTTTGGTAATGTTGATTTAATTCAAAATATATAAAATGATGGTATTTTAGGAAGCGATAGTAATATATAGTATTTTGCTAATAACATATGCTACATATAGCAACTGATAATTGATATTAATTGAACAACTTCAGCAAGCCTTAATTCAATACACATTTACCGTGTTGTTATGCTTTTCTTATTATTGATTTTAAGTCAATGTTCTCTTTTAAATCTATTGCCATGGTTATATAAACATGTTAATATAATTTTTTTATGGAGCAGTCAAGTCAGAGGGAGATAGGGTTAGTTCTATGAATGTTGTAGAATACTAATCAATATTAATAATCTAGAGCCCTGATGCACAAAATTTGTGCACGGGAGGAGGGGTGTCCTACCTGTATCAGGCCTAAATGGGCAGTCAGAGGTCCCTCTCACAATCCAGGACTGCTGACTCTCAACTGCTCACCTCCCTGCCTGCCTTCCTGATTGCCCTAACCACTTCTGCCTGCCAGCCTGATCACCCCCTAACCATTCCCCGGCCAGCCTGATTAATGCCTAACTGCTCTTTGGCCAGCCTGTTTGCCCCTAATTGCCCTCCCCTGTGGGCCTGGTCACCCCTAACTGCCCTCCCCTGCAGGCCTGGTCACCCCTAACTTCCCTTCCTTGCAGACTTGATCACCCTCAACTACCCTCCCTTGGAGGCCTGGTCCCTCCCAACTGCCCTCCCCTGCTAGCCTGATTGCCTACAACTGCCCTCCCTTGCAAGCCTGGTAACTCCCAACTGCCCTCACCTGCTAGCCTTCTTGTAGTGGCCATCTTGGGTCTACATGAGAGCAAGATATTTTGACCACATGGGGCCAGTCATCTTGTCTGTTGGAGTGATGACAATCTGCATATTACTCTTTTATTAGATAAGATAGAGGCCTGGTTTATGGGTGAGGGTCAGCTGGTTTGCCCTGAAGGGTGTCCCAGACCAGGGTGGGTGTTCCCTTGGGGCATGGGGTGGCCTGGGTGAGGGGCCTGTGGTGGTTTGCAGGCCAGCCATACCCCCTGGCAACCCAAGCAGAGGCCCTGGTATCTGGGATTTATTTATCTTCTACAATTGAAACTTTGTAGCCTCAAGCAGAGCCAAGCCTTCTGTTCCCACAACCATTGAAACTTTGTTGCCTTAAGAGGAGGCCTGGGCCCACCAGGGTTTGTGGAAAGCTTGGTTTCCTCCATAGCAACCCAAGCCTCCCTCCAGATCTCTCTGCAGCGGTAATGATCTTGGTTGGGCTAATTTGCATACTTTCTCTGATTGGCTGGTGGGCGTGGCTTGTGGGTATAGTAGAGGTATGGTCAGTTTGCATATTATTCTTTTATTACACAGGATAAAAATCTTAGTTCTGTGATTCTACCAGAATGCCTATATTTTATTCACTGACAGTGTCTGGAGAAATGATGATTCTCCCCAGGGTTTAATTTAAGGTTAAATTGGCATGTTTTCCTTCAAATCATTAAAGTAAGCAAAGTTATATTATCCAAAGACTTTTATTTATTTATTAGTTTGTTTGTTTATTAATTAATTAATTTATTTATTTTTATCTATTTTTCTGAATTTGGGGGGTGAAATTAATTAATAAATCATATAGGTTTCAAATGTATAATTCTATAATACATCATTTCCATACTGCATGATGTGCTCACCACCCAAATTTTCTTTCTGTCATAATTTATTTCCCCTCTGCGCTCTACCAATTCCCCCCCACCTCTTATTTAAAATGATAATTTACTGTATAAGAAAACTAGCGATCTCATGAATCTATCAAGTATTCTGTCAGGTTATTTTTCCTTTTTCTTTTATTCCTTCAGGATTGGGGAATTTCTTTTTTAATGTAATTTTGTTTTATTGTTTTATATATAATCTTTTTTAGGAAAAGCCAGGTCAAATAACCCACTTTTCTTTGACCTAAGTATGAAATAGATGTGCCAGTAATATATAAGGGCAAACAAAATTGAAACAAAAACTCAACTTTTTACCTCTGAGGTTTGTTCACTTGTGTCATTTTAATTCATCTTCTGTATGGAGGCTGAGAAAAATAGGTTTACACTCATTCGTATGAAAAATAACACAATAATTAATAAATCACACAAGAATAAATTATGCATTCCACGTACTCAGAACTGCAAACCTACTTTCCCCCCACTTTGTGTGTCATTATGTGTGCTCAGATTATATTGGTCATATTTTGTGGAAAGGCCAAATTACTCAATTCATATTAAAAATAAATAAATAACAAATAATGTGAGCATAGTCTATAAATAACTTGGGTTAAAATTCAGAAGTGAATGTATTTACCAAGTGTCAAAAATGTATTATATTAAGACTATGTTCCATGATATTGTCACTGAAGCTTGCTTTGCTGTTATTGTTATAAATCTTGGTTTTCTGTTGTGTTTTTTGTTTGTTTGTTCCATTCAGGGAAATTTAGAGTTCTTATTTTAGTAATTATTCCCCTCTCTGAAGTATCTGTTATTTTGAAAAAATATTTTAATTTTTCTAACATATGTTTCTAACCAGTGTCACATAAAGAGGAGTCCAATTTATAAAGAACAAATCATTGTAAGGCCTTCAATTTTGGGGATAGTGGTTTTTTTTTAGTTAAATGTATTGGGCTGACATTGGTTCACATGATCATATAGGTTTCAGGTGTGGATTTCTGTTACAAGATTTGTATATTGTACCCTGTGCCCACTACCCAAAGTCAATTTTGTGTCATCGACTTAAGTGATAGATTTCCATAGTGATCTTCCAAATATAGGAATAGTTTGTTACTTTCTATGATGAAACTCTGGGTTTATTGGATGGTTTTTAAACTTTAAACTAGAGATTACTGACCCATTAACTCCACTAATTAGGCTGAAACCTAATTTGCATGTTCTTTAAGGACTTTGCCCTTGAGTTTCTCATCTACTTTTATATTTTACTAATCATTTAAATTGTCCTTCCCAAGTAAGGTGACTAAAACAGAATAAGCTTCTCCAGTAATATTCTGAATGGTGTAAGAAAGGCTTGCTTCTCAATCACCATAAATCAGTCTTCATTCATAAATGTTGTTACCTTTTCAGCCAATATGCCTTTTGACAATTTTTCCATCTTTTAAAAATCCATTTCTTTCTATGTCAATAGGCCATGTTTCTGCTGAATTTTAGACATATTTAACAGTACCAGCTTTTAATAATAGCTATTTTTTGTTGTTATTGAAGAAATATGTGTTTGCAATTTTGCATTATTTGAAAACTGTTAAACCTATACTTGATTAAAGTCCACAAATCTGTATGATGCTGGATTTGATACTTTTATTTCCCTTTCCCATTATTTCATTACTTGATACCACAGTTGTAATAAATTGTCTTTCAGATTAATTCTGAAGTCCATTCTCATTGTTGCTAATTTTTTTAAATACTCACCCAAGGTATTTTTCCATTGATTTTTAGAGAGAGTGGAAGAGACAGCAAA
The DNA here is from genome assembly GCA_011751065.1 of Lasiurus cinereus. NCBI lineage: Eukaryota > Metazoa > Chordata > Mammalia > Chiroptera > Vespertilionidae > Lasiurus > Lasiurus cinereus. Next base: position 65,868,101 of record JAAGEH010000018.1, read on the forward strand.
AAACAGAGAAATATCTATGTGGAACGTATCAATTAGTTACCTCCAGCATGGGCCCAGACCAGGGCCTACGTCAGGGAGGAGCCTGTGACCAAAGAATCTACAGGCTGAAGCTCTATCCACTGAACAAAATGGTTTAGGGCCTAATTTTTTTTTATTGATTTCATAGAGGAAGGGAAAGGGAAAAAGAGATAGAAACATCATTGATGAGAGAGATAATGAGGTTTTGAGAGATGGTAAAGAGTTTTGAATTTACATTCTAAATCAAATTATCATATTTTGTTGGACTCTGTTGAGAAGGATTCTGAGGAAACTTTTGAGTTTAGCACAAATAAAATTAAGATCAAATAGTGATATATGCTGTGGCTGTGTAACTGAGAAAATGGTAGAACTTTTGCTCTACATTTTCCTGTCAGTTAATCTCAGTGAATGTTTCTGATTTTTTTGAAACCAGAACTCACATTACGAATTTTATTTTACAACATGATCCAACATGCACACACACACAAACACACACATACACACACATACACACACACAAAAACACACTTGTGGTAGGCTGAATAATAGCTCCCAAAGATGTCCACATCTTAATAAACCTGGAAAATGTAACATACTTATTTTACATGGTAAAAGAAACTGCAGATGTAATCAAGGTAAGAATCTTGAAATGAAGAGGATATTCTAAGTATCCAAGTGGGCCCAGTGTAACCACAAGTGTTTTTATAAGACAAAAATAGTAGGACCAGAAAAAATAAGTGTAAATATGTAATTAGGAGGTGTGAAACTAGAAATAGAGGTTTGAGTGATAAACTTTCAAAGTGGAAGATGGAAACATAAGCCAAGGAATGCAAGCAGCCTCTAGAAACTGGAAAAGTCAAGAAATGATTTCTTCTCTGAAGTCTCCAGAAGGAATATAGTTCTGCTGATATGTGGATGTAAGCTTCTGATCTGAAGAACTTTAAGAGCATGGATTTGTAATTTTTAGGCAAAGTATTACAGCAGCAATAGGAAACCCATACAATCTATAATAATAAAAGGGTAATAAGCTAATTAGACTAGAACAACCTTCCAGATGTCATTCCAGACACTTTTTTGGACAAAGCCATGGCAACAGGGGCCAAGGCATAGGTGGTTAGGGGCAATGAGGCAGGCAGTCAAGCAGATAGGGGCAATGAGGCAGGCAGGCAAGCAGTTAGGGGCAATCAGGCAGGTAGGCAGAGTGGTTAGGGGCAATCAGGCAGGCAGGAGAGCAGTCAGGAGTGATCAGAAAGGCAGGCGAGAAATTAGGGATGATCAGGCAGGCAGTGGCAGGAGAGTGGTTAGGAGCCAGCAGTCCCGGATTGAGAGAGGGATATCTGACTGACAAGGCCTGATCTTGACATCCCTCAAGGGTCCTAGATTGCGAGAGGGTTCAGGCTGGGCTGAGGGACTCCCTCCCATGCACGAATTTTGCACACCAGGCCTCTAGTAATATATAATCGAAACACAAGTTTTATCAAATAATACTAGGTGCATGTGTATATGTGTGTGTGTGTTTACCAAACCTTACTATATGGAATGCTCTTTGATATTATGATTCTATTGTATTTTATTCTCTTTCACTTTTTAAAGAGTCAGTTGACCTGCAGCTTGACAAACCAATGATCTGTTACTTGCACTTTAAAAACACAGGTCTAAATTTATTTTCTTATTTTTTTATTGTTCTAAATCTCACTAAGATTGGTTATAAATCTTTAATCTTAGACTCATAAATTTTTCCACTTTTAAATCATGGCAGAGTTGTTTTTAATTCTTCTCATTTAGTATTTCTGCCTATAAAAGTGGCCTTTCAAAATTACATAGCTTATTTGCAAACACACCTGCTATAACCATAAATGTTCTAAATTTAGTGTATAGGTCAATTGATGCATTTACTTATTAAAAATAGTTTAAAGTATTAGTTTGCATAGAAGTGATACTACAAAATTACTAATTTGAAACAAAGGATTATGAATCTTATAGTAATAGATCATATTTTAGTGAGAATTAAATACTGCTTTCTTTCTAGATAATTTTTATATTTTTGTTTTTATTTGCATTTTTCTTTATTACAACTTAGATTAGTTATTCACTTGGATTCAACTATAGTTTTATTAATATCTTGTTTTTGTCTTTGTAATTGTAGGGGAAAATAACTTCTTTAATGTCATTGTATTTCCACAATATTATAAGAAGCATGTAATCTTTAAGTTTGTTTTTAATAATAAATATCTAATATATTTTTTAATTTCAGTATAAATTTTTGTCAAATATAAAGAAAATATATCCTTTTATAATTTAATACATATATTGTTTTTAACTGCTTTTAATACTCAGTTTGCTCTAGTACCACCAGACCTTTTTGGATTAATGATGTATTATCTGATTTGACTTGGTTGGTGAAATTGATGTAATACATGGGATAAATAATAATAATAGTAAAACTATCTATAACTTTTAGCACTTTAGTGACCAATTCCAAAATTTATGTGAAGTTGTTTTCACGGTTCATAAATGCAGCATGTGCTTACAGTTATAAAAGAAAGGGATACAGTGAAAACATATTTCAGTTATAGCAATATTGTTGCTTATAATAATGATGCTTGATTAAATTTTAATTTATAGGAGAGGTCCCATATATAAGAAATGAACATTACAAATGTCAAGTTCACTCTAGCTGGTTTGGCTCAGTGGATAGAGCATTGACCTGGGGATTGCAGAGTTCTGGGTAAATTCCTATCAAGGTCACATGGCCAGGTTGCAGGCTCGATCCCCAGAAAGGATTATCTAGAAGACAGCCAATCAATGATTCTCTTTCTTCATTGGTGTTTCTATCTCTTTCTTCTTCCTTCCTCTCTGAAATAAATAAAATGTATTTTTTTAAATGTCCATTTTAATCACTTTGCAAATTTAATTAGAATATTCATGAGATTTCTTGTTTGTTAATTTAGAAAGAAAATTTTGCATTTCTGAAGGCACTTAAAAGTCACAGGTCTGTAGTACTTTCCACACTAACGATACATTAAAAAAAATTAAAGTCACTTATAAATGTTTTTCTTTGTCCAAGAAGTAATTGATCTTGATATAATGGAAAATTGATGACCATGCATTTATTTTAATGTAAATGAGTCAGGTCACTTTCTCAGTCAATTTATAAGGTTACTTTAGGGTGTGTTTTTTTTAATATAAATTAATGAATACATTCAAAATGATCTATATTTTGCATTAGTGCCAGAAAGAATTTTAGTCAGTGCAAATACATAAATGTAAGAGGTTCAGAAACAAGAGAAATAAGATATAGTCAAAGAAACAGATTTTGGAAATATGACTAAGCCTAAAACTGGTTTGGTATAGTTAAAAATATGTACTTACATATGTTTATATCTCTGTATGATAAAGTTATACTTAGGGGAGCATGTAGCAATTGGTTTTGAATTTGAGGTGAAGGGAAGGTCAAGAGGAGGAAAAGGGTGTCCATTTTATTCTGTGGTTTGCAGATCAATTTCAAATGGACTTAAGTTCTTATTTTTTTAGAACCAAGATGGCCTGTTTAATTCTTGCCATGAATTTGGAATGCACAAAAGAGAAGACATACAAATAAAATTTATTTTTAAAAATATGTCAGAAATTAAGACAAAATACAGTGTTCTGGAACTTCTATAAATATAATATGGTTTAATACCATGACTTCAAAAAATAAAGGGCAGTATAGAAATTAATTTTGTATTGCAGGAAAGAAACCCCTTGTCAAATTTGCTTTGTTTGGCCTACTTGGTTTTGTTCAGAAGATAGAAAAGGAATTAAGTATTATTTAAACCAAAAATATAGATCCTGTGATTTAGAAAAAAAAATCTATTTTTGCTAGAGGGAATTGGATGCCTTTCAGAAACTTTGACTAGAATTTTTCAGAAGCATAACAAACAGCAACAATATACCATGGGTAAAATTTTGTCAATGAAGTATGACTACAAAATGGTGATTAAAATAATTATTCACTGAATTAATCCAATAGCTTTACACTGTTTAAAATTGCCTTAATTACACTGCTTTAATGACTCTATTTTACTCATAATCTTTCAGAATACTTTGAAGTTTTCAATAAGTCTCCTTCATTCAGATTTTGAATTTAATTAATTATATTGAAAAGAAAATATATTTCATTTCTAGTATCACTGTATGCATAATAATTAAACAATTTAATGCTCATTCATACCTATAATTCAGTTTTAAAATTAATTCTGATGACTATATCTACATACTTAGTTACATTGTTAAACAGTGAGCCAAAATGTTGATTGTAGTTGATGGTTGGCTCCAACTTCTGTGTCCAAAGCTTTTTTCTCAGACATTTTTTGGAACCCAGTGCTTTCTGAATATACTATAATTGTTTGCCTCTTGAATACTGTGCATATCTTGTGGAAGGAGGCTCTTCATTTCTGTATCATGGCAGCTTAATGCCTTTATAGCTTAGGAAAAGAAAATATAACCTGGGCTGGCTGTTAATTGGGAGAACTAACATCAACCTGGAGAGAACACTGAAATCTTGGGATCTGCCTTGAGAGAATATTCTCCAGAGTCAGTCATATATATTGCCTCTCATCAACTCCTATAGGGCTGTATTAGGGATTAGGAGGATTCATAGCTGGTTGAATCCTCAAAGTGCTAATTAATAGATTGGTGTTAAATTGGAAGAAGATCCTACATCTAGGCAAGATAATTTTATCAGTGGAGTTAGATGCGAATGTCAATATCATGGACACCAAATTTGCACAACAAACAAGTATAGATAAACTTGAATAATGGGCTGCATTTGACTGATTCTTTCCATTAAAGAGTTTTAACAGCCAATTCAAATTATCAGTGATGTTACCTATAAGAATTAAAAATACATGTGAGAGAGTTCTGGTTACCTCTGTTGCCTCTAAACTGAAGAGGAGTTGAGGGTGCGACAGCCTATGTTAGCTGATATTTATGTATCTTTTTAGCCAGAATCAATAAGATGATAATTATTTTCTCTTTACTGTGATAAATAAATACTAAAAATAAAACTGTAGACAGTTCTAAAAGCTACACTTTAAGAGGAGTGTTAAAAACCTAGAATTCATCAGAATGAGTCCAGGTTAGTGACAGGTTTCCAAAAAAATTATTTAACACAAAAAACAAATTATGCGTATGTTTTAGTTTAAAAATAGATGATTGTTTATTTGTTTAATAGTTAAAATGCTATCACAACGAAGAGATAATCAAGCTCTGTGTGACTCAAGAAAGTGAAAATTGAGTTTAATAGAAGTTTTAAGTTCTAGATTTCAACGTCATGTGAACATAATAAGAAATAGGTGCACCCTGAATTGGAATAAGTTGCTCTTGCAGAGGGAAAACATTTCCATTTTCCTGTCTACTAACTGTTCTTTGACATAATAAAATTCAAAATAAAAAGTGAATACCTACTTTTCTAATAAGAAGTCCAAGAAAAATATTTTTAGCAAACTTAATTATAACAAAACTTAGGATATAAATATACAACAAAATAGGTACTTATAAAACTAAATTGAATACAGAGATTCAGTGTTGTTGTTTTTTCCTTACTGGATTCATATATATAATGTCTTTATTAGAATGTTAATATCAGTTCTTTATTTACCAATTTTTGGATCATCCAAAGCTTTCCTGAACATCTCGTTTCACGTTTCATGTAAGCTGTTCGTGCTACAGCTCTTTTTGAATTTCTATTTTAATTAGAAATTCTAGCCCAAATAACAGATGCTCTTTTATAAAACATTAAAACATTTTTAGTATTTTCTATGTAAGTAGATTACACATGATAATATTGCTTTTAAAAGTGATCTTTTTTTGCCTTTGCTGGTTTGGCTCAGTGGATAGAGCATCAGCCTGTAGACTGAAAAGTCCCGGGTTTGATTCTAGTCAAGGGCACATGCCAAAGTTTTAGGCTTGATCTCCAGTAGGGAAGTGCAGGAGGCAGCCAATCAATGATTCTCTTTCATCACTAATGTTTCTATCTCTCTCTCCTTCTCCCTTCCTCTCTGAAATCAATAAAAATATATTATTTTTTTAATAAATAAAAGTGATCTTTTTGTTGTTGTTGTTGTTAATCCTTACCAGAGGATATCTTCCCATTACTACTGTTTGGAAATGTTATATTAGCAATTATATTTCTTGAAATTGAAACAATTATTGCCATTCTGATCTTTTTGACCAATTGCACTTTTTGTGGTTTCACACAATTCTGTGGCTACTTTTGCAAAATTCAGGGACAAAGCTTCCTCTCCTCCAAAGAGACAATATACACATACCCACTTCGAAAACACCTCTCCTGTTGTTACCAGGATCTACAAAGCCCTTTATTAGTTGTCTAAATCTTTGATTTCAGACATCTATTGAGTCCACTTTCTACTTTATTCTCTGGGCTCAAGCCACACCAGCTTTTCTTCTATTCCTCAAACATGCCAAAATTGTCCTGCTTGAAGATATTTTCTCTTATTCTTCACTTTGCCTGCAATATGCCCCCACCTACCCACTCTTCTTCTGATTCTTAGTAATCCAGCACCTTCTCATTACCTCAGCACAAAGCTCAGAGTAGCCCTCTGACTGCCCTATGCAAATAATGCTCTATCCTCCTTCTCTTATTTTTATTGCATTTATGATATGAAATTATATACCAACTAGAGGCCCGGTGCATAAAATTCATGCACAGTGGGGGGAGAGTGTCCTTTAGCCCAGCTTTCTCCCTCTCCAATCTGAGACCTCTTGAGGGATGTCTGATTGCCCCTTTTTTATTTAATTATTTTATTAGCTAAATGGGCAGTCGCACATCCCTCTCACAATCCAGGACTGCTCGCTCCCAACTGTTCACCTGCCTGCCTGCCTGGATTGCCCCTAATTGCTTCTGCATGCCAGCCTGATTACCCCCTAACCACTCTCCTGCCAGCCTGATTGATGCCTAACTGCTTCCCTGCCAGCCTGTTTGCCTATTAACTACCCTCCTCTATGGGACTGGTCACCCCTAATTGCCCTCCCCAGCAGGCCTAGTCACCCCTAACTTCCCTCCTCTGCCAGCCTGGTCACCCCTAACTTCCCTCCCTTGCAAGCTTGATCACCCCCAATTACCCTCCCTTGCAGGCCTGGTCTCTCCCAACTGCCTTCTTCTGCTGGTGTGATTGCCCACAACTGCCCTCCCTTGCAGGCCTGGTCTCTGCCAACTACCTTCCCCTACTGGCCATCTTGTGGTGGCCATCTCGTGTCCACAGCGGGGCAGTATCTTTTGACCACATGGGGGAAGTCATCTTGTGTGTTGCAGTGATGGTCAATCTGCATATTAATCTTTTGTTATATAGGATAGAGGCCTGGTGCATTCTGAGGGTTAGCTGATTTGCCCTGAATGATGTCCTGGATCAGGGTGCCTGTTCCCTTGGGGCGTGGAGTGGCCTGAGTGAGGGGCCTGTGGTGGTTTTCAGGCCAGCCATGCCCCCCAGTGACCCAAGCAGAGGTTCTGGTATCTGGGATTTATTTATCTTCTACAATTGAAGCTTTGTAGCCTGGAGCAGAACCAAGCCTTCTGCTCTCACAGCCATTGAAACTTTGTTGCTTAAGTGGAGGCCTCAGCGGGCCAGGGTGTGCAGAAAGCTTGTCTTCCTCCATCACCAGGGGCAACCCAAGCCACCCTCCTGCTTCTCTGTGGCTGTAGCCATCTTGGTTGATTTAATTTGCATACTTGTTCTGATTTGCTGGTGGGCATGGCTGGGGCTTTGGCTTGGGGTAGCAGAGGTATGATCAACTTGCATATTACTATTTTATTAGATAGGATTTTATATCCCTTTGTTATTTGTCTCCTTCCATTGGAATCTAAGCCTGTGGGAATACTGGCTTTTGTTACTGCTTGGTCCCCACACATTGTACCAGTGTTCCCTAGGTAGAGATGCTCAGTAAACATTGCTTTATGAATACATATGCCCAGGAATGAACTTGCATAACTTTTCTTCTGACCTCTGGTACTTATCAGAATCTACATAATGCCTCATCTTTTCATGTAAACCATGAACTATCTGATATCAGAGTCCACCCAAAAAACTCACAGCACAGAGTCTTTGCATGAAGGTGCATTTAAAATATGTATTACTTAAATACATTAACATATGTGTTAGTGACTTTGTAGAGCAGAACCATCAATTCAGTCCTTCTAGATATTTTACAGAAAAATCCAATATGTTTCAAAGGGGAATGGTTGAGAATTCTTAAATAATTGATAGATTTCCTTTTATCAGAGTTGACCTCTGGAATAAAAGTAATGCACTGTCAATCCATGCTGGCCCTGAGAGAAGTCTTTAGAGTTTAGTTATATTCCAGAGCCTGCCATCATCCCAAACAGTATATTTAAGAGTGGGATGGCTATATCCTTTATTACTCCATTTTGAAGAATTTCTGCCTTGAGAATTAAGGCCTTATTAGAATTCTTATGACCATTTTAAACGGGAATTGATTTCTTTGAAATTCAAAAATATATTCACTTCCCCATTATTTTGTTAAGTGTGTAAGAGAAACTTTCCTCTTAGACATTATCACTATATTTTAGCTAAGACAGAGTGAAAAACAGAATGGAAAAACAATCATATCATAAGACATTATAATATCTAAATAGTCAGATTCATAAATCTTAAATCTTCCATTGCCCCTGGAAAGTGTTTATTATCTATCTAAGTAACAGAAAACTTAGCTGTTTATTTGATTAGAACAATTAATACAAAAAGTACATAGAGGTTATGTATCTTATTAAAATTTAGATATATGTAAGAAGCCTCACTTAAGTGTGCTGTGCCCTAATCTACCTCCCCATCTCTCTCTCTTTCTCACACATACATTTAGCTCTCGAAGGAGAGTTTCTTTTATTTTTTTACATATTTTTAAAATGTTTATTTTTCAGTTACAGCGTTTCTTGTGTACTAAAAGCTATTGTGTTCTTGACAGCTAGCTCCTCTTAACAACTAATGATGAGGTAAACAGTAAAATGTCACAGGTCAGGATCTAGTCTCTGGCTTGATTTTATATGGGATAATATATGATTATTAATTGAACACTTAATAGTTATCAATAAGCCAGTGTTGGAGTTATTCCATTTTGTAAGATTTTGTTTGGTTTATTGAAGAAAACTCTTCATTTCCTTAAAAGTTGAAATACAGGTAAACTCTTGTAGATCATAAGTGAGAAAATGTTTAGTATACTTTTCAGCACATTTGGATAGTCAGTATATATAATTGATATATTTTGCAGACATTTAACTTGCAATGTTGGCAGCAGGAGCAAGACAGCTAAATATAGTGGTACCTCGGGATAAGAGTTTAATTCATTCCGTAAGGCGTGGGAAACTATGAGACGCTCGAGTCAAGGTAAACTGGTGGGACGTGTGCAGCCGGCCGTTCCGCGCGATTACTCCTATCTCAAACGTTGCTCGTATTTCAAAGCAAAAATTGCTTGCTCTACGGCTTGTATCTCAAAAATCTCCTATGTTAGGGCACTCGTATCTCAAGGTACCACTGTATATATGTTTACTTAAAAGAACATATATAGGATTTTTTGGTTTTTTTTTATTTTTTTAAATATATTTTTATTAATTTTAGAAAAAAAGGGAGAGGGAGAGAGAGATAGAAATATCAATGATGAGAAAGAATCACTGATTGGCTGCTTCCTGCATGCCCCTACTGGGAAGCAAGTACACAACCCTGGCATGTGCTCTTGACAGAAATAGACCTGGAACCCTTCAGTCCATAGGCCCATGCTCTATCCACTGAATCAAACTTACTAGGGCTTGGTTTGTTTATTTATTCATTTTTGTGGTTGAAGAGGTAGAGGGCAGTTGTCTTTGACTTGTGTTCTCTCTATATATTCATCATTGCTGACTGCCACAGCCAGAGGCATGCTTGCTGTCCTGTTAGTGTGGAAGAGTAGGCGCTCTGCTGAGAAGAGATTGCATTAAAACTTTGCAGACTCAATTATTATTTTTATATTCATCCTCTCTCAGGGCTACAGGGTAAACACTAGTTCTTTAAACTATTCTCATTCCATTTCTCCCTTCTGTTTATGTGGCATCCAAAGAGGCTTGTTGCCCTGAGGTAAAGAGTGAGTCTAAGCCCCATTTAAACATAGGTAGATGGTGGTGAACAATTTTTCAGATGATACAATGAAAATAATTCTTGTCAGAGTTTGTGAGGGGAAAGTCTCTCTCCTGAAGAGCTATTTTCTGGGTGATTTGAGGCAAGATGTGCTATGAATAGCCCAAACCCAGGACCTTAGCTGCTCCTACCATACTTATACTGTTTCCAAAAAAGTCCATTTCACACATTTTAAGAAAAATTTTAGAATCAAGGGTTTTCTACATCCAAGGTAAATTTTGTGGTAAATGTAGTGTTATGTGCCCAAATTCAGATTCATGGTCAACAATGGCATATGAAACAGTTACAGAGGGCACAAGTAAGTTCATCCCCTCTTGTGCTCTAAATCTTACCTTTCTGATATCTCTGGAGCCAGGTTTGTATTTTCTAGTCCTGACAAAACATTCAGTCAATATAAAGAAACAAAGCAGAGATGAACTCATAAGAAAAACAATATGTTTATAAACAGCATTTACTCTCTACAACATTGGTAATTGACTTCCTTGAAATTCAAAAATATGCTCACTCCCCCCCATCCCATTTTTCTGTTAAGTGTATAAGAGAAACTTTCCTCTTAGACATTATCACTATATTTTGGCTAAGACAGAGTACAAGACAGAAAGGGAAAATAATTGTGTGATAAGACATTACAAAATCTAAATGACCATATTCGTAAATCATCCATTCCCCCTGGAAAGTGTTTATTATCCAAGTATCAGAAAAGTAAGCTGTTTATTTATTAAGACAATAAAAAAGTACATAGAGGTTATGCATCTTATTAAAATTTAGATATGTGTAAGAAGCCTCACTTAAGTATACTGTGCCCTAATCTACTTCTCTACTTCTCTCTCTCTCTCTCTCTCTCTCTCTCTCTCTCTCTCTGTCTCTCTCTGTGTGTGTGTGTGTGCTTACAGGGGAAAAACACACACACAAAAAAACAAACCACATACACACACACTCCCTGTTTAATAAGACCCATGGAACCAAATACTCTGATGGAGGATACTATCAGTATTAGTATTATAATATCAAATATTTATGATTTAATATTATTCAGAAGATGTCATACTTAAGATTCTTTGGAGCAGTCAGTTATGCAGTGCTGGCTGTGTGCAGTCTAGATGAATATATTTTATCTGAAACTAGAAGTAGAACGGAGGTCCACAGAGGTTTGAAAGAGGATGATGCTTTCAGAGAAAGGTGAGGATTTTTTCCTGTAGTGATTTGAGAACAGTGTCTGTGAAATGATGGCAGAGATGAAAATGGCGAGCTAAGCCAGTGCCAGATTAAAAAGGTCTGCAATGCCATGTTGAAATTGTAGAATTTTAGGTAAATAGGATATCAGCAGAGGTTTGTAAGCAGGAACTAATACGATCCGTCAACCCTCTTTTCAGAAAGATAAAGGTGACAACAATACTTGTATGTATTTTGCTGTTTGTGGTATTTATGCACTTGCACCTATGCTTTATAAATGTGGTTGCCCTTGCACATGGATTCCATGTGTATTCTAAGCCGTGCCTAGCCTCTTTCTAGGTCCTAATTGTATTCCCTTCTCGGTCTTGTTGCTTGATGAACAACATAATGTGTTTGTTCAAAGCACAGTCTTCCATATCAGATTTTCAAGGGCCACGTTGATCTGTCTGCTGCCCTTGCAATCCCAGGAGGCAGCATCTCCACGATTCTGCAGGTACTTCTGGAACAGCTTCTGTGGACTTTTAGTTGCTCCTTTTCTCCTTTGGCAATAGTCACTCTACATCAGCACCCAGGACACAGCTCTTTTGATTTCTTACTGTGGTCTCCTCTACAAGCATCCTCTCCCAAATTGCTATCTCAATGCTATGTGTTCTTTCAGACCAGCATTCAACCTATTGCTCCCTGCCAACTAGGATTCACTCATATTTGCTTTTCTGTTCTTGGTTGGCAGTGACCCCTTGAGGCTCAGAAGCAATTCTGGCAGTAACTCTGGGTTAAAGATGACTGCACTATGATCCTCTTAGCCAGCTCACATGTTGTCTTCACTTCTTGATTGGTTCATAGGTTCCATTTCATCCCACTCTTTTCTCTGGGCCCTACTCCAAATTCAAAAGAGGCCTGTCTCAGAATTCATGAAGCCTTTTCATCCTTGGAGACACCTCTTCTTGAAATGGAAAGTGGGATGCTGGTACCCTGAGAAACAGCTTGCTAAGTAATGTGATTCGTAAAGTACTTTCTATCTTCTCCCAGGTTCTTGGCATACAGCTTTTGTTTAATTTATTGCTGTAGTCGGCATATACTCAGAACGTTTTAGGTCCTCATTAATTCTAGACTACTGAGACTTCTTGGAAATAGGTCTTGTCTTTTTGCATTAGTGGAAATGTTTCAACAGACTTAATTCCAGGTAGTCTAAACACTATGTATTTCTTGGAAGAGCATAGTAATTGTCATAATTTGTAGTGAGATGCTTAAAATAATGAATTATCATCTTATTATATCATCAGCATCCATGGCCCTAGGAACTCTGCAGTCATTGCGTCCTCGGTGCTTGAGAAGGGTTATTGAGTACTTTATATCATTTCTGGAAAGTAAATATAATTATGCATATAAAGCACTCAGCACAGGGCCTGGTAAGTGATGTTAGTAAATACATCTGTATTTCTAAATTCAAAATTTTATAGGTGAGCCATCCATTGCCAATTGTATTTTTTCTCTTTGTACACCTTGTTCTAAAACCTTGCAAGAGTGTTTTGCTATAAGGTTGTTTGCTTGCTTGCTCTTGCTTTACTTAAACTTCAGGGATTTTACTGAGATATACCTCAATGTGAGTCTTTTTCTCTTCAATTCCGGATGAAGAGGATCATATTTTATTATTTGTTTTTTTTTTTATTTTTGCTCTTCCTTATGTTCTGTTTTCTTTTTTGTGGAATTTTTATTACGTACATATTTGCTCTGTCCTCCATATCTCTGATATTTTTCTTCATTATGATTATGTATTCAAGTACTTTTCTTTACATTCATCTTTCTGAAGAAAAATTCTGCTTTCAATCATTCCTTCCTGCTTGAATCTACTGAATTACTATCTTGGTTTAAGTTACTAGAAAAAGGCCTGTGTCAGGATTTAATTCCATGAAGTTTATTTGGAAGGAAATCTCTGGGAACTCTGGTCTGGAGTGAGGAAGTTAAATGAGATGATGAAGGAAGTCATTTAATGTGCCTTTCTAAACAAGATAAACTGTGAAAAGACTGAACCTTATCCCATTGGGGTCCTTTGAGAAAGAAAAGCATGCAAGTTACCTGATCTAAGGATTGAGTAAGCTTGGGTTTAGAAGCCAACTGTCCCCAATCAGTTCAGAGATTCCCCTGGAGGGAATTAATTCCCTGGCATGTCCCTCTGTGATGTGCATAAGTAGGGCTATTACTCCTAGCCAGATCAGACCTCTGGCATAAAGATAAATAAATGCTGGTTGCATTTAGATAATAAGGCAAAGGGATATAGGAGAGCATCAACAGCATCTGTTGCTATTTGTTTCAGTGAGCTTGGGGAAATCTATAATAATAAAAGTGTAATATGCTAATTAGACACTATGTCCTTCTGGATGACCTTCAGGACAACCTTCCAGACAAAACCAGAGCTGCAAAGGAAGCCCTGGTCAAGAGTGCCAGAGGGAAGCTGGTGCCTGCAGCCCAGAGAAGAAAGGCCTATTCTTGCAAGAATTCCATGCATGGGTTTCTAGTATAATTAATAAGGAAGTTTTCTCCCAGCCCTGAAATCTTTTCCACAAAGCTAGCAGAGAAGGAAGACACTTTTATTTTTGAATAAGCATTAAACCAGAATGGGGTAGGCTTCACAGGCAACCCACTAAGATAGAAAAAAACAGAATGAAAGTTCATTCGGTTATGTAGAGAAGCAGATACAGCCCGCTGTATACTTGTTCTCAGCATAAACAGTAACTAGTCCTCAAGTAAGAGGACTTGACAGCACCATTTGTCACACAGAGTTCATCCTGACTTTATCTGGTTAGTGCGGATGGCCATTTGTGTTAGCTAATGGCTTCATCCAAAGGAAAACCAAACTTCTATCTTTATGACAGGAGGTAATTTTGCAACTTGGAGCAAGGCACCCACCATAGTTAGGGTCCTCTCCTCCCACAGAAACCTAGAGAGACAGGGTGCTATCTCCCTTGATATTTACATTTCAAAGATATCTCCCTTAGCTCCTTGAAAAGGACAGTCTGTGTTTTAAAGCTGACAAAAGACCCATTTATATATCAAAGAGAGAATTTACAATCACAGATTTTATAAAATAAGTGCTCTGAAAAATGGAGGGAGGGAAGTCTCTTGCTTTATGTTCAACAGGAAGAACTAAGCCTCATATTTTCAGTTTCCTTTTGTCTTACCTTGGAAAGTTTTGTACCTGCGTTTTATTTCAATTGCTTCCTAAAATGTATTCATTCAAGTGTTCATCCTTTACTTCCTGCGATTCACCTGGCAGCGTTTAAATGGCATATATTCTCATGTTCTGCCTACTTTTCCTATCTGTGGCTGCTAGTTTTGCATATTATTTTTGTCAGCTTACATAAGGTTTTTGAAATTAAATATTGAAGTCCTTTAAATTGTAAGTGGGAGACAGAGAAATTTCCACTCCTGTTGACCTCTGGTCTGTCCTTGGTATCTCTTATTTCTCCCAGACTCCAAGGCAACCTCCTTTTTGGTTTCTTCTTAGCTTTTGAGGTCCAGATGAACCATTATAGGATGTCCATTCCCCATGAAGTCCACAGATATCTAAGTGCCAGCTTCTTCACAGGATCCACTTTCCATTTTCTGGATTCACTGCGCTTCAATACTGTTCTACAAGTGCTTCCACTTCCCATACAGTCCCCTGCACTGAACCTGAACAAAGCCCACTCACATAGGTTGCATATGAAAAAGAAGCTAGAGAAGCATAGTTAATTTGTGTTCCCAGATGGTTCTATTCCTAAAAATGTGTTTGTGAGCCTCTTAATTACTTTTATTTATTTATTTTTTGAATCCTCACCCAGAGATATGTTTTACTGATTTTAAGAGAAAAAGGAAGGAAGAGAGAGAAACATGGATTGGTTGCCTCCTGCATGCACCTCAACAGGGAATCAAACCCACATTGTATGGAAAAATGCTCCAACCACCTGAGTCTAAACCAGGGCTAAGCAAAAGGCTTAAGGAGGATGAGGTGTAAATCTTTCTATAGGTTCCATTTTGTCAAAATCCATTGTTTTTTCTTAAAAAATGAAATAGCCCATTTATTCTATCAAGGTATTCTTTTCACCATTTGAATAATAGGCCTTCATAGTCTGGGAAGTTAGACTACCCTTGATGTACCCAGAATGTGTAATTTGATTGTCCTGAATTAAAAGTCTCAACCTCTAGTAAACCCACAACTTCCAAATACTAGCATAAGGAGTCGTCTGTTTGTCAGTATCTGCTTCTCCGCTTTCAAAATAGTGACCTACTTTTAAAAACATCATCCTTGGTTACATTAATGCTTCTGGTACTTTACCCTTCATGAATCTAAATAGTGCTAGAATTGGTTTGCACAGTGGAAAGATTTCTCTCTCATAATTGACTCTGTGGAGGATGGATGGCTATATACTGGTGAAGTTATTGCCATCTTCAGTTTAGGAGAGCAGGGTCCAGCTGGGTGGCTCAGAGGTTGAGTGATGCTCTATGAACTAGGAGGTCACAGTTCAATTTCTGGTCAGGGCATATGCCCAGGTTTCAGGTTCCATCCCCAGTAGGGGCCCTGCAGCAGCTAATCAGTGATTCTCTCTCATCATTGATTTCTCTCTACCTGTTTCTATTTCTCTCTACCTCTCCTTTCCTCTCTGAAACTGAAACTATATATATATATATATATATATATATATATATATATATATATACACACACACACACAAAGAGCATGGATTTGTAAGTAAAGGCTACAAGAAACTTAGGTGCTCTTTGAGATTAAGCCATTGCTTCCCGGTCATGTATGCATGAATATCCGTTTGTACAAAAACCTTTTGTGTGCATAAATTTTGACAACTAATTTATACATAAAAGAACTTTCACATATGTATTTAAAAATGCTTTTAAGTTAGTGATTCAGACAAATCCCAAACAGGCCATGGTATAAATAATAAATGTGTGTTTATTTCAATTTCTTGATGGAGAAAGCTATTCAGACAATAGACTTATTTATTTCTGAAGAGGATTTATGTTAAAAGAATATTCCCTGGGGTGTTAAGAAGAAAAAGCCTTCAAAAAGCACTCTAGTAAATTATAACTCTGAGGATAAAATATGACAGTAATAATTGCTAAAGTAAAAACCAAAGTATAAAACTTGCATGTACTTTATATCATGTGTTTTAAACTTCTTTTTTTTAAAAAAAAATTAGTGTATTCCTGTCACTGGAAGACCTACTCCTGGGAGAATAATTGAGATCTTAGAATATATTAACTCTTTCAGCTCATGTATAATTTTATGTAGAGATTTCAGTTTTAAATATTTAGCAATGATCATTTTTGGTTAGTGCTTACTACATTATTACTATTAATACTGTCATCATTTTACAAGTGAGGAATTACAAGTCCCAAACAGTGAGGTTTGATGCTCTAGTTTTCACAGTATTAAGTGGGGGAGCTGGGATTTTAACCTTGGTCATCATGAATAGAACCTGTGTTGTTAACTGCCATCATATGTGGTCTTGCAATATTATATGGTCCATGTGACATACTGCAGCTTGCGAGCTACATGTGGCTCTTTGGCCCCTTGAGTGTGACTCTTCCACAAAATATCACAGCCTGAGCAAGTCTATTTTGAAGAAGTGGCATTAGAAAAAGTTTAAGTTTAAAAAATTTGGCTCTCAAAAGAAATTTCAATCATTGTACTGTTGATATTTGATTCTGTTTACTAATGAGTCTGCTGACCACTGCTATAGACTATAAAGTAGTCTATAATTTAATTAATTTCAAAGTTAAAATTTAAAGAGGTATATACAATGATTTTAATTTTTTCTTATCTTTCCAAAATAGGTCTGAGCTCTTTAACTTACAGTAATGTAAATGTACATTTTCTTAAAATTATACATTTAAATTACCTGTAAACCAGCATCAAACAGATTCACTCTTTGTTACAGCTCTGAAGAAATACTTAGAAAGTTTGGTAATTATATTATTTTAAGGGAATGTAATGTTCATAATAAACAACCAGGACCATAAAAGTATGGCTTCAAAGTCAGTCAGGCAAACCAAATGCCATTCTCTCACTTCCTGAATCACTGCAACCAAGTCATTTATCTCCTCTGAGAGAAACTTCATTTCTTTGAGTGTTTATAGTGTACCAGGCACCGTACTTCTGATTTATAAATATTACCTCCTGTCATCCTTCTCTGAGAAATCTAGTTTCCTTATCATGTAGATTAAGAACCTAAATCTCAAAATATTTAGTAACTTTTTTCAAATACTATCCTATCTAATAAAGGAGTAATATGCAAATTGATTTACCTCCACTACACCTGCAAGCCACACCCACCAGCCAATCAGAGTGAGTATGCAAATTAACCCAACCAAGATGGCTATAGCCACAGAGAGAGCAGGAGGGAGGCTTGGGTTGTCCCTAGTGATGGAGGAAGCCAAGCTTTCCATAAAGCCTCACCAGCCCCGGCTTCCATTTAAAGCAACAATGTTTCAATGTCTGTGCCAGCAGAAGGCTTGGCTCCACTCCAGGCTACAAAGTTTCAGTTGTAGAAGATAAATAAATCCCAGATACCAGGGCTTCTTCTTGGGTCTCTGGGGGAGGTTGGCTGGCCTACAAACCACCTTAGGCCCCTTGCCCAACCCACCCCATGTCCCAAGGGAACAGCCACCCTGATCCAGGATACCCTTCAGGGCAAACCAGCTGGCCCCACCCTTGCACCAGGCCTCTATCCTATCTAATAAAAGAGTGATATGCAGATTGACCATTACTCCAATACACAAGATGACTACCCCCATGTGGTCAAAAGATCCTGTCCTCATGTGTACACAAGATGGCCACCATAGGATGGCCATCAGGGCAAGTCAGTTGGCAGGGACCAGGCCTCCAAGGGAGGGCAGTTGGGGATGATCAAGCCTGCAGGGGAGGGCAGTTAGGGGTGACCAGGCTGGCAGAGGAGGGAAATTGGAGGTGACCGGGCCTGCAGGGAAGGACAGTTGGGGGGGGGGGGGGGCGACCCAGGCCTGCAGGGGAGGGCAGTTAAGAATGACCAGGCCTGCAGGGGAGGGCAGTTATGGGTGACCAGGCCCACAGGAGAGGGCAGTTAGAGGCAAAGAGGCTGTCAGGGGAGTAGTTAGGCATCAATCAGGCTGGCAGGGGGTGGTTAAGGTGTGATCAAGCTGGAAGGCAGAAGCAGTTAGGGGCAATCAGAAAGGCTGGCAGGTGAGCAGTTAGGAGTCAGCAGTCCTGGATTGTGAAAGGGATGTTTGACTTCCCATTTAGGTTCAATCCTACCTGGATCAGGCCTAAATGGGCAGTTGGACATACCTCAAGGAGTCCCAGATTAGAGAGGGAGCAGGCTGGCTAAAGGACATGAAAGAATTTTGTGTACTGGGTGTATAGTTGATAATAAATATCAATGCTGTTAACTTAAATCTTTGACCTCAAAATCTTTTTTTTTTTTTTACTTTTCACTATACCTTAGGGTTCTATGAAGATTAAATTGTATAATGCAATAGCAGCCTCATTGTAGATGTTCAAAGATTGACCTAAATAGTTGCCATTTTGGAGTTTTAATTTTTCTCAATAATATATCTTAGAAAACACTATTTGGAAAGTGGATTTTCTAATAGTAAAGTTCTACTTTGCAGGATGAGAATGCCTTTAAAGAAAAGTCACATAGCGAGTCATGATTTTTTAAAGCTCTGAGAAACCTTTGACATTATCGTGTCTATCATTGTCTAGTGTTTTCAGTTTGCTAATCTTGTGGAACAATATTACCTTACTTGACATTTTATGCATAAACAGGTGTAAGTTGAGCTGATATTGAATGGGATGGGGGAGAATCCTAATTTTGCTCTAACGTTGTCCATAAGGCACCTTTCTGTAACCTTCTTGTCTCCATATATCACCACTAGAAAATTACCTCTCTAGTACATCAACTTCTCTGCTTTTCCATATGAAGGAACTAAGGGCCACAAGAGCAAAGTGCCTGCTAAAGTTTGCCGTTTGTAGTAGATCAATAACTAGAAAAGCTGTTATACTTGACATCTTCTAAATTTTGATCCATAAGGTTATCTACAGGAAAACACAAGTTGGTGTTTATTCATAGGTTTATTCCTGGGTAGAAAGAGTAAGCATTGTATTTATAGAGCTTTTTATTTTCTTGAAATTAGAATAACATTATAACAACTGTACCTGCCAATCTCATTACCTGCCAATCCCATCACCCAATGGTAAGAACCCATAAGAGGGACAGGATAGTCAGGGCCATTGTCAAAAAGGTTACTTATTCTAAATTGTTTATGAGTAGCACCAAAATACTCTAGCATTAGTCGCTTTTGTGGTTTTGTTTACTTACTTAGACTATGTTTGTACTTATAATCATAGAACAAACAGATAATTAGTCCAAACTATAATTTGTATAATTATTTGATATAAAATACAGTAGAGGCTCAGTGCATGGATTCATGCACCAGTGGGGTTTCTCAGCCTGGCTTGCAGCTCTCTGACATCCCATTAGAAGTCCTGAATTGCAATAGAGAGCAGGCCAGATGGAGGGACCCCACCAATGCATGATAGGGGCCAGGAAGGGACCACAGGAGGGCTCCAAGGTATGTCCAGCCTCTCTCATCCAGTCCTGATCTGCCAGACTCCAGCAGCAAGCTAATGTACCAGTATGAACATCTGCCTCCTGGTGGTCAGTGTATGTCATAGCTACCAGTTAAATAGTCAAATGGTAGCTTAGACTTTTATATAGAGAGAGATTATCACTGAATATGCATATTTGTTATCTATACATTATTATCAATCATATTGGAAACACATTGAATGAAATAGTAATTTGTTCAAATTATTCTAAGCTAAAAAGGAAAACATGTTAGTAAATGCAATTCATTCTATCCCAAGGTCATAGGACAATAAATGTTAATGCATTTAAAGAAAACTTTAGCATGACAAAAGAGTAAAGATATGGCTGGATAACATGAAAAAATGCAGCATAATATTCACCTTCTTGCAACAAGAAATTATTGAGTATTTTTCTGTATCCTATCAGATACACTTGTATATTCAGAAAATGATGAAACAGACATATATATATATAAAGGTAAATCACAAATTAGAATGATGCTGCAATACTTTGATGTAGGAATTAAGTATTATGAGATGTGAAGGGGTTAATTTAATGATAGAAGCAATTTATGATACAGTAAAATTTCTCTTAACCTATATGTCTTTTGTTTGGAAGTATTTTGATAATTTAAAACATCTAAATATGTATTTTATTTTTTTTAAATGCAATAACAAATACAACAGGTATAAATAAGTTTTGGAAGAAATTATTCCCAATTTATAAAATTTAGGTGGCAGAAGCTCAAACCATCATATTATCTTGGACATTATATATTTTTTGAGGGAATAAATGTTTTCTTAATCTGGTGAGTCAATTAAGTGGATAGTTTAAAGACTACTTCTCTTATATTTAGATACTTAAGAAAAGACAACATAAAATATATATGACATCACATATTATGCATATATCTAGATAAACACATAGGTGTTTAAAAATGATAAGTAAGGTATCAACTCAGTTATTCAGGTGTTCTCTCTACCGACAATGGTGATTATGGGATTTCTTTCAGGAAATTCTGGAAGGACAAAATACCAAAATGTAGAAAACACAAAGGAGGAATATATTGTCTACTTCATATTATGAATGGCTTATAACATATTCTTAAAACAATGCCGAAAGCACATAACTATCTTTCTTAATTTGACAAAATAGAAACATTTACTTTTGCTAGAATCACACTGTAAAAAGTGCTTTAGTGTGTATGTGTATAATTGTGTACATGCGTGTACATTTCCATACTGTGACTTCTAAGGTGTCATTTACTGGTGTTTCCTTTATTTCATTGAGCTCCTTAATGACCTAGACATGTGAGCTTGGGAATTAGCATTCAATAACCAAATTACTCTGTTTAATAGAGGTGAAAATAATTTTCAATTCCCTAGGGAATTTCAGACTGGAAGAGAGAGTAATATGAGCATTAGAGATAGAAGAGAAAAAAATTAAAATTGTGTAATGAAGCAGGGAAGGGCTTGGGACAAGAGAATAAAGATTTTTTTTTTAGTTGTCCCTAATGAGATTATCAATGTGACCTCTTTGCTTTGTGCCATAAGATATTTTCATTGAAGTCTGTGTTACCCATAAGTGAACTTGAGAATGGATCTTTTAGGGTATTTTAAGAAATTTTGAGTTTTGCATTACAATTGGTATTTGGCAAATTAGGGACCAAATGGCTGGACTCAGTACCAGAGCACATCTGATTCGGTGTCCTGGTTGGGAATTTGTCTTGAGTCACCTGAACTGAGATGGAACATTCATTTATGAGTTGACTTGAGTCCCTATCCACCAAAATAGAATCAGGGTGTGGAGGGTCCTAAACAATCCTGCCACCAGTATTCAAGGAAATAGAGAAGATCCTTCATGAAGTCCATTTGTTTTAGGAATACCACATGAATATTCATGAGAAATTATGCAAACAAATCTGAACTCACGCTTCAAAAAAAAAATCAAAACGAACTTTGGATGAATGCCTTGTTTGGAACTGATGGTTGCAAACAGAGAGTTAGAAGTAAACAATGTTATGTGAGATCACTAGCATTTTTAGGTAAACACTTCAAAAAGGAAATTAGAATGTTGAAAATAGTAGTTTCACTCCACACTGATGGGCATACAGCTACTAAATCAGACCCTTTGGGGGAGAGGAAAAGACATTCATGGCAGATATGCCTTTTGTGTAAAAATCTGTAGTCTGCTGGAAGTGTCCTGGAGAGCACAGAACTCTAGGCCTGGATACCAGAAAACTGCTAAGAAACCATTGGCAGAATTCTTCCAGAAACCAGAGATACCCATGGGGAAATGTGAATGTATAAAAAATTTACTTGCGAGGAGAATCCAAAATGGCGGCATAGGTAAACACCTACACTGCTGCCTCGCACAACAATTTCAAAACTACAACTAAAAGACAGAACGGACATCATCCAGAAACATAGGAAAGCTGGCCAAGTGGAAGTTCTACAGCTAGAAGGAAAGAGAGGGGCTCACAGAAACCCAGAGGAGCTGCAAAAAACTGAGGTACGGAGACGCGCGCGAGGAGAGAGCGGGTGCCGGAGTGCCTGGCTGGCTTTCTCTAGCAGGAGGGAAACAGAGACTCTCAAAGGCATTGAACCCCTTATCTTACGACACTAAACCCCAGATCCAGCTGAAACGCATACGGGGGGAGTTTGGACTGTGAAAAGGGAGAAGTGCACGGAAATTTAGAGGAGTCACAGAAGATCAGGTCCGCTCTCCCACAAGCACTGTGCTGCGCGGGAGGACAGACTGCTGATTATGCCCCTTGCTTTCGCGAGTGGGCGGGAGACAGACCCTCCCAACTGTGCCACTTCTGAGTCCACTGGGCCCCTGTTTTGGGTGAAACCCTGGGGACCTAGACTCGTGTGGTCCTGGTGCACAGGGGAGCCAGAAGGCAGCAGTTAGAGGCACTGCAGGCGTGCGCACAAGGACCGCTCCAGCCATTACCCAGTCACGTGAGACTCAGGGGCCGTGGAGGGCGGGGCCGACTGCAAGGCAAGGCGGTCCCTTAAGCCCTGAGACTCCACCCATCCCAAGCTCAACAGAGGCTTCTGCGGCTTTGCCTCTGGTATCATAAGGCTGAATCCAACACAAAAGTTTCCCTAGCATAGTGAAAATGCCGAGACAAGGGAAGGGATTAGAAACAAAAGAAATGGAGGGAAAAAAAAAACGACTGGATATAGAGTTTAAAACCACGCTTATAAGGTTTTTCAAGAATATGCTAGAAAAGATGGATAAATTTAGTGAGACCCAAGAGGAGATGAAAAAGGACCAACTAGAGATGGAAAAGGTCCAACTAAAGATGATAAAGGACCAAATAGAAATTAAACATACACTGACTGAAATAAAAAATATTATACAGAGTCCTAACAGCAGAGTAGAGAAAGGCAAGAATCAAGTAAAAAATTTGAAATATAAAGAAGCAGACAACATTCAACTGGAAAAGCAAGAAGAGAAAAGAATCCAAAAATGTGAAGATAATGTAAGGAGACTCTGGGACAGCTTCAAGTGTACCAACGTCAGAATTGTGGGGTGCCAGAAGAAGAGAGAGAGCAAGATACTGAAAACCTATTTAAAGAAATAATGACTGAAAACTTCCCACATCTGGTAAAAGAAATAGACTTACAAGTCCAGGAAGCACACAGAACCCCATATAAAAGGAATCCACAGAGGACCACACCAAGACATATCATAATTAAAATGCCAAGAGCAAAAGAGAAAGAGAGGATATTGAAAGCGGCAAGAGGAAAACAGTTCATTACTTACAAGGGAGCACCCATACGACTGTCAGCTGATCTCTCAACAGAAACGATGCAGGCCAGACTGGAGTGGCAAGAAATATTCAACGTGATGAATAGCAAGAACCTACAACCAAGAATAATCTATCCAGCAAAGCTAACATTCAGAATTGAAGGGCAGATAAAGAGCTTCACAGATAAGAAAAAGCTAAAGGAGTTCATCAACTCCAAACCAGTATTATATGAAATGCTGAAAGGTACTTACTCTTTTAGAAGAGGAAGAAGAAAAAGGTAAAAGACAAAAAATTATGAACAACAAATACATATCTATCAAGTGAATCTAAAAATTAAGTGAATTAAAAATTTGATCAACAGAATAAACTGGTGAATATAATAGAATCAGGAACACGGAAAGGGAGTAGACTGATAATTCTCAGGGGGGAAGGGGTGAGAGGTGTACAGGGAGAGACTGGACAAAAATCATACACCTATGGATGAGATAGATCAATGGGAGGGAGCTAAGGGCAGAGGGAGGGGTGGGAGCTGGGTGGAGGGGTGCTATGGAGGGGAAAAAAGAGAAACAAATGTAATAATCTGAATAATAAAGATTTAATTTAAAAAATTCACTTGCACTTGTGTACCTGTACCAGCAACACACCTATAGTGATTAACAGTTTGACCTTTGGATATCACATTACCTGGATGGTAATGCAACTGGATGATGCATACTCTGTGTAACTCTGGATAAGTTTCTTTCTCTGTGTCACAGTCTCCTCATTAGCAAAAGGAGGGAAATAACCTTACCTAACCGAAAGTCATGCAGATAGAATTAGATAATCCATGGAAAATACTTTGTATTTTGACCTAAAAAGCAATATCAAAATTATGACTTCTAATTCATTTATATTATTGTAGTAAAAGGAGACTTGAAAAAAATAACTTGAAAGTGATAAAAGTGTATCTTGAATTGTGTGGTTGTTGATTTTTTTTAAAACATTTGTACTTTTGAGGAATTTTTTCAGGTTTTCTTCAATAAACATTCTATTTTGAATTAAGAGCAAAATTTTCTAATTGACAAATTATTTACAAGTCAGGGATATGTCTGTTATAGAAGACAGCATACAAATAATATTTCTGGTGAAAAGGTTTCCTTTAAAATTCTTACCAATTTTCAAGAATGCAGTTTCAGTTATACTCTCTTTAGTGTTTTAGTTTCTGTAAAACAACTGATAAAAACTAATATATTTTACTTATATTTTTACCTTAGGGAATAACATAAGGGATATATAAAACTGAATTTTATATTTTCTAATGACTTTGTTTAGAATCTCTTATATTTAGTAACTAGTAATTTTTTTTAAATATGTTTTCATTTATTTTAGAGAGAGGAAGGGAGAGGGAGAAAGAGAATTATCAATAATGAGAGAGAATCATTGATAGCTGCCTCCTGCATTCCCCCTATTGGGGATCAGGCCAGAATCCCAGGCATGTGCCCTGACCTCTTGGTTCATAGGTTGATGTTCAACCACTGAGCCACACTGGCTGGCCTTTACTGCCTTTTTTTTGATGAGGTAAATAAATCAGTATTGCTGAAACCGGTTTGGCTCAGTGGATAGAGCATCAGCCTGAGGACTGAAAGGTCCCAGGTTCAATTCCGGTCAAGGGTATGTATCTTGGTTGCAGGTACATCCCCAGTAGGGGGTGTGCTGGAGGTGGCTGATCAATGTCTCTCTCTCATAGATGTTTCTAACTCTCTATCTCTCTCCCTTCCTCTCCGTAAAAAAATCAATAAAATATATTTTAAAAAAAATAAAAAAAGAAATCATTGTTTTGATTATTATTTTAAAGTCACACCTCACAGTACACAAGTCTTATAAAACTTGCCTAGTGAGTAAATCTTAATAATTGGCTGAAATCAGCTTAGGCAAGTATTGAGAAGGGGTCACAGCCAGGCAACCCCTGGTTTAACTAAGGCAGCAGTTATGTGTAAATGAAGCTGACACCTGAGGTAAGAAGCAGTTTGCCTCCCAACAGAACCCAAAGAGGAAGGGAAATTTTCTTATACCCAATCATACTCCTTTAGTCAAGCCCTGCCTTTCTTCCCCAAACTGAGAATTTGGAACTAAGAAAAACTCTTAAATAAAAACTCTTAGTTAGATATAGAAAGTTTCTAGTGGAGTGGAGTATGGATTACCAGGCTAAAAGTTGTTGATATCCCCAAGGTCTGAGTAGGTGAGAAATGAGCAGGAAAGCAGGCTGCCTCTTCTCATCTCAGTCATGGACTTTCCTTGTGTCAACATGATGGGCATTTCTAATCAAATAAACACATTAACTTGGACACTACAGTTAATTTATCTAAAATCAATAGCTTATTAGCTTTTGTTTTTCCCGCTTAGGTCTACTTGGGTAATTTTTTCAATTTAATTCCATATCAAACTAAAAATTGCTTTTTTTATCCTTTGAAATTTAATGAAACAACTGTTAGATAATTGGAGAGGGGTGTCAAGAAAGATAAAATATAATCAATATTATTTGTGTTAATCATTTAACCAAATTTTGCTTTTATGAATTCCTAAAAGAAAAAAGCAACTCTGATTGCAAAATGAGTTGGGTTCGAATCCTGACTTTGCTGAAGCTACTGAGTCTTTTAAACTGAGTTTCCTAATCTGAAATCTGTGAGTAATGTGCAAGATTATTGTGATATTAGAAATGATATGTGTAAAATATGTAGCGCACACTAGCAAGATATATGGATCAGATGCTGATTGGCTCTTCATCAGCAAGCTTCACAAATCACTTGGGTACAGAACTGTGAAAAACCTGGTCCAATAGAAATGCATTTTTAGTTCAGCTGAGGATATGTAGCTCATGCATAATCAATGCCAACATAATATTTATCCATCATCTTTTTAACATTTTTGACCAAAATGAGGCAATAAATTTTCACAGAAGACATGGCTGTGTAGCTCAATGATAATCTGGGTCAGTGGAACTTGGGGAGATAACCATTGGTTTTGCATACTTTAATAGCAAACAAATAACCTTTCACCACTTAAATGTTACTAAAAATTTCTTGTTCTCTTAAAGAATAGTGATAATCTTTGGTTTATTATTTACAAAATCTTACTTATCAAATGTAAAAACAATCCTTCCAGAATGTGGTGGTGAACACCGAAGAGTTAATGGCAGTTCTGCTAAATCTTCTCAGGGATTTAACATTTTCATTTAGCTGATTAAAATCTGCTAAGTATGCCAGCTTTTTTTTTTTTATCATTCACTCAAAAATGATTTTAAAAATATTTAAATGGCTTATACCTGATTTTTATTTCTCAAAGGGTTTCTACTTATGGAAAATTTGCTTAGGTTATATCCTTTTGTCAGTCTCAATGAATGTTAAATCAATGCTAAATCAGTGGATTTGTATTTCTAAAAATAACTTCTTTCACAGGAAGAAGAACTAAGAAAGAGTGGGGAAGCCAAATATGCCCACTTGAGTGATGAACTTCACGTGTTAATTGAAGTGTTCGCTCCACCTGGGGAAGCTTATTCACGTATGAGTCATGCATTGGAAGAGATTAAAAAATTCCTGGTTCCCGTAAGTGTTTTTTTCAGTTTTTACAAAGAAGTTTCTCAGAAGTTTCTATTTTTAAAAATTTGCCTGGAGCTTCACTGACTTTTTAGAAGGAAATGCATATTGCAAACTAATTATTCATAGAGTTGATATGAACTATAGAATAGCCAAAACACTTGGCATAAGACCTGGCATGTTGCTACCTCATGATGGTTTGACTTCAGTATTTGTCTTCAGTAGATTACCAGCTATGCATCAGTATAACCATGAACAGTAAGACAATGAACACATAAACACAAAAACATAACTGAAGTTGTATACTTTTCTTTTATATCTTAATGAATTGGTAATTGACATGTATTATTGGTAAGTTTTAATTATTAAAACATTTGCATTTGTAGTGGGAACAAAAAGATTATATATGCCATATTTTAACAAGACAATGATGATATTTGAAAACATCAATTGCATTTTTATGTGATGGTATGCCAAGTGCTGGCTTATTTTAAAATGTAATGTAAAATAATCAGTGTTAATAGAAACAAACATTTGTTGACATGAAGCAAAATTTGGAAAAATAAATGCATTGCACTAAGTGAGAACAGTAGAGAATATTTGGTTAGTAAGGCAGTAAATTCATGGCTGCATATTGAATAGAATTCTGTATTGATTTTTTTTAAAAATTGAGTAAGGTTAAATGAATGAAGCTTTTCTAAATGTTCACAATTTAGCATTCTAGGAAGAGGTCATTCAAACAGAAATCTTGGCATCTGGTTTAGAGCTGGGAATAAGACAAACAAGAGAATGCTGAGCAAGGTTTTCTGGAGTACCTAGGCTGAAGTCTTTGGCAGAGAGAGAGAGAGAGAGAGAGAGAGAGAGAGAGAATCTAAAATTAATGTGTGTAACGAAGAACACTGTAGATTTCTAAATCAATAAACTCAGAGGAAATGATGCATAAGATTCATTGATTGACAGTGATTTTAAGAATGGGAAAATAAAAAAAAACATTTCAGAATGTAAAAGCATCAAACTCTAACAACATAATTAATTAATTTATATGCCCAATTTAAAAACTTCTCTCAAGACAAGGTTTTGAATAATGATATACCACTAATAATTATTCCCTGACATTGCATGCACACTGAATTTCTGCACAAATTAGTATCTGGTGCTCATCTGAACACCTCCCTAAGGAGATCCTATATTTCTTAAGAATGAGGATGCTATAAATGTTCTCACTTCCTTTTTCCTCTGAACAAAATGCCTACTACTGTTGGGTAAACATTTTTACTATGTTTACCTCAGACCAAACTTCTGGTGATATTGAATGTGTAGAGAAATGCTAGGACTGCCTGCATTACTAATTCATTTCATGACTGTAGACAAGGCATTTCCATTCCCAGAGCTTCAGCTTATTCATCTTTAAAATGAAGATAATTATAATTGACTGACCTCTATCACAGCTATTGTGACTATTACATGGGGTATTGCATATAAAAGATATAGGCAATTATGAGGTACTATGTAAATGGATGTTTTTTAATCTATTTTATTTTTACAGTAGATAGTCTAGGAATGACTTTTTGGGGTGAAATATATAAGATGAAATACTATTTTATTGCTACATATATCTTGGACCTAGGTGTAGGCTATATTAACCCTATTTACACTAATAAAAGAGAAAGATGCAAATTTACCATACCTTTGTAACACCCACCAGCCAATCAGGAGTGAGTATGCAATTTAACCCACCAAATATGCTGGGTTAATTTGCATACACAGGCACCAAGTGGCCAGGGGGTGGCCACTTGCATTGTTGCCATGGTGACAATACAGGTTTTTCACACTACCCCAGCAGCTCCAGGCCTCTGGGCAGCATGGGAGGGCAGAAAGGCAGCTCCAGCCAGAACAAAGGCAGTGCCGGCTGCCAGGGGAAGGAAGGCCCAATCTTGCACGAATCTTCATGAATTGGGCCTCTAGTTTTATTATAAATATCACTAATACATTTTCCTTCTTAGACCTCTTGATGCTTGTGATCATTTCATTATATCATCTCCACTGAAATATATGTATTGGTGGGGCTAGCAGTGCCTCTCTTGGATTCCCATCACTTAGCATCATATCTGGCAAATCAGTGTTTGTTTGATAGTCTGACTGAAGCAATGGCTGATGGGGTGCCATGGAGGGAGGAAACAGCTCTTTGGGCCAGGTTTGAGTAATATTCCCCACAATCAAAGTGCTCTCTGTAGACCCAGATGAAAGCTGAAGATCTTACCTTGACCAGGTTGACCTATTCCTGTCTATCTCTGGGATTTTCCCTCTGCCTGTCCAACGCTCATTTCCTGGCTCCAGACATGCAGCCTTCCTTTTATGCCATCCTCCAGGCTCCCTCCTCAGTAACGGCCTATGAAGATTCTTCTCCAGTGTATTGGTACAGCTGTCTCCTTGTCATTCAGGTCTTGGCTCAGCTGTTAGCTCTGCAGGAAATCCTTCCCTGACCACACAATGCTATTGTGTACACAATTATATTCTGTTTCACAGTATCACTGCTGTCTGATTTCACATCGCCATTCATTGTCTCATTATGCCCTACTCCTTTTCACTAGGTATTTCCTCAGAGCTCTTGTCACCTTCAGATTATCTATAGCAGTGGTAGGCAAACTCATTAGTAATAGGGTGGCAAATCACGGCTTTTGAGCTTCAGTTTGCCAACCAGTGATCTATAGTATGTGTATGTGTGTATACACATACACACACACACACACACACACACACACACATATATATATATATATTAACTCATATGTTAATTGTTTGTTTTCTTGCTAAAATATACATGTCATGAGGGCAAGGATTATTGTCTAGCTTCACCACTTTATTCCCCCATTTGAACCATGCTGGGGACATAAGAAGCACTTAATAAATCAGTGGTTCTCAACCTTTCTAATGCCACAACTCTTTAATACAGTTCC
>JAAGEH010000018.1:65898785-66002541 GCA_011751065.1 Lasiurus cinereus
CAAATTATATACACACACACGTATATATTGTATACATGTGTGTGTGTGTGTGTGTGTAAAGTTTATATCTGTGTTTGTGGTATATATCTATCTTTTTGTTAGTCTCATAACTTTCACATATAATAAGACTTTAAGTAAATTCAACAGAAAATAAAAGCATCAGAACTGGTTGTTTATTTCCTTCCTGAATTAGATTGGATGTGTTTCTTGGTGAGAGCCATGAAATGAGACTATTAGGGTTATTGTATCATTTCAAGTTTGAGATATTGGAAACCTATATAAAAAACCTACCAAGAATGTGACTATGGAGGAAAAGTAAAACCCTCTTTATGGTAAAAGCAAAAGGAGTATATTCTTGCCATCTATTCTTCAAAGACTGTAATCCTGGCTCTAAAATGAAAATATCATATGGCACTTATTGCTGGTAGAAATCACACAAAAAAGTAAGCAGATATAAGGAAATCAGAAAAGAGAAGCAGGATATTTTAAATCTGGGCAGTGAAAGAAAAAACTAGACTCTCATGCACTGAAAAAAATTTTGAAAAGTTTTGGAAGATTACAAATATAGGAATGTATCTCTGAAATTTATACTATAATTTGATAAGAATTGACTATTTGGTAAATATGAAGGGGAAACAGTTTATTAAATGAAAACCTATCAGACAGCAGAAGTGACATTGGTAAATGGTAAGAACCACAAGGTGGGGAAGGGCAGGTGCATTTTGGCTGGCTGCTGGCAGGAGTTCAGCATGTACAGTAACAACATCCTACAGGCAAGAGAATGATCAGTATCAGTATCAAAATAAATTCCAGTGCAGAGAGGAAAACAGGATCTGGGACCTGCATATTGTTCCTTTATTGTTGTAAAACAGTTGTCAAGAGTTTTCTCAGATTGTTTTTATCAAAACCAATTAATTTCCTTTTCTTTCCCATAATTAACCATATTTTAATGATGTGGTAGGTAATAATAGCACTAAGCACAAACCACATATATTTATGCAATTATTGCTTGCTCTGAAAATGTATACTGTATTTCTACACACTATGATTATTTTCTGATTACATTTGGATAAATGTATAAGCATTTTTTAAGCCTGATACCTTATAACTCTATATAATAAAAGGCTAATATGCAAATCGAATGAACAGCAGACGACCGGTCACTATGTCATACACTGATCACTAGGGGGCAGACACTCAACACAGGAACTACCCCCTGGTGATCAGTGCGATCCTACAAGGGGAGCGCCAATCAGCCAGAAGCTGGTCTCACAGGCAAGTGAACACAGCAGCCGAAACGAGAATCTCTCCTGCCTCCATGGCAGCACTATGGATATATCCGACTGCTGACTCCTAGACTTCGAGAGGGCTTCTGGATTGCGAGGTCACAGGCCAGGCTGAGGGACTCCACCCCGCCCCCAATGAGTTCACGAATTTCATGCAGTGGGATTCTAGTAGTGATATAAGCCTGTGAACTAGAAAAAAATAAAATTCTATTAGTTCTTATAACAGAACTTATAATTATCATATAATTAATTACATGAGAATATAATTTATTATTATTATTAAAACCCAAAGTCACATTAGCATTGCTAATTGATTGACATAACCTGGAAGACAGATAAAAGAAGTGTGAATTTTCTACAAACACTAATACAAGTATCTTCTGACTCCTTACCAATACAGATAATCAAATATTCTCTTTGTGAATTTAGGACCAGGCATTTGCTTTGTATCTTAAAAATAAATTCTTACTAATTATCACTGGTCTCATTTGATGCCAATGTTGTAAATTCTCTGAGGCCACTCTTTTCATGAGTTCTTAGTGCATTTTAGATGCCAGCATTGTTCGCATATAGGCACGTGGATTTCATCTTGATGAGTTACTTCTTCACCATTAATTGACATTATGATAATAATAAAAAACCCTGCTTTTGTAATTCCATATGTTGTTAGCATGAAGGCCTACCAGCATTCCTAAAAAGTTATCTGTTGTTAAAGATCTGTACTTTCTAAGAATACAGGTTTAATCTCCAAGGTGAGAATCTCACCTCTTAACTTTATCAGCTTTTAGTGTAAGGGGAATCTTAGAAAATCATATAGAAATTTTATATAATACTCAAACCATTTAATAATTGCTAATCCTGCAGTTTTATATTATAAACATGTGAACACTGACCTGTTAATATTTGCCTAGATGGAATCAACTAAAAAAGACTCATAGCTATTAAATAACTAGAGGCCCAGTGCATGAAATTTGTGCAGAGCAGGGGAATGTCCTTGAGTCCAGCCTGCTCCCTTTCCAATCTGGGACCCCTTGAGGGATGTCTGACTGCCCATTTAAGCCCGATCCAGGTGGGATCGGTCCTAAACGGGCAGTCAGACAATCCTCTCACAACCCAGGACTGCTAGCTCCCAACTGTTTGCCTGCCTGCCTTCCTGATTGTCCCTAACCACTTTTGCCTTCCAGCCTGATAACTCCCCTGCCAGTCTGATTGATGCCTAACTGCTCACTGCCAGTCTGTTTGCCACTAACTGCCCTCCCCTGCAGGCCTGGGTCCCCCCCCAACTGCCCTTCTCTACAGTCCTAGTCACCCCCATCTTCCCTCCTCTACTGGCCTTGTTACCCCTAACTGCCCTCCCCTGCTGGCCATCTTTTGGTGGCCATCTTGTGTCCACATGGGGGCAGGATCTTTTGATCACATGGGGACAGACATATTGTTTGTTGGAGTGATGATCAATCTGCATATTACTCTTTTATTAGATAGGATAGAGGCTTGGTTCATGGGTGGGGGCCAGCTGGTTTACCCTGAAGAGTGTCCCAGATCAGGGTGTGGGTTCCCTTGGGGTGTGGGGTGGCCTGGGCGAGGGGCCTGTGGTGGTTTTCAGGCCAGTTATGTCCCCTGGCGACCCAAGCTGAGGTCTTGGTATCTGGGATTAATTATCTTCTATAATTGAAATTTTGTAGCCTGGAGTGGAGCCATTGAAACTTTGTTGCCTTAAGCAGAGGCCTGGGCTGGCTAGTGTGTGTGGTAAGCTTGGCTTCCTCCATTGTCAGGGCAACCCTAGCCTCCCTCCTGCTCTCTCTGTGGCCATAGCCATCTTGGTTAGGTTAATTTGCATACATGTTCCTGATTGGCTTGTGGGTGTGGTTTGTGGGAGTGGCAAATGTATGATTAATTTGCATATTACTCTTTTATTAGATAGGATGTGGTAGAAAAGGAAATGAAGACAAAAAAAGTAGCTGAATATTCAGAATTGTTCAATAAAGAAAATAATTTTTAACTGAGTAAATAAAGAAAAAAATGGTAGTAATTAATGCAAGGTGTAAACTTCATTTACATTCAAGTCAACAAATATTTCTAAGCATCAAATTATATGTCAGTCATGGTTCTAGACATCTGTGTTACATCAGTCACTGCTCTTGTAGAATTTAAGAGCCAGATAAATATATGCAGAAACATTTGAGAGAGAATTAGGAGACTAAACTGGATAATATGGGCAATAATGATGATAGACTAAGCAACACTGACCAAACCAAAAATGTTATTTTCGAGTCAGGAAAAATCATTGACCACCACCAACTAGACAAAGGTAAGTAATTCAATGAGACTGGGAGTGATTAAGAGAGTTGTGAGGGAAGAGAGTTTTGATTAGTTTCTTGGGGGCAATTGATGTCCCACAAAGAGTCTATTTTATATTGAATGTTTTTAATGCAACAGGAAAATCTTAAAATAGTATATTTTAAAACATTAGTTTTGCAAAATTAAATATTTCTGAAATGTGTCTTCAACTTCAGTTGTAGCAATTAGTTCTTACTTTTAATCAGCTAATTTTGATTAAGATATAGTGTAAGATTATTTTGAATTGCCCTGCCTGATTCACTGATCTCATTTCATGTCTCTGAAGTTTCTTTAAGCAAGCTACTATGGACAGTGTATTGACTCTTCCAGATAGTACTCAAACTAGAAGTCTTGCATATCGTTCTTTCTTCAAGTGCTGTATCTTCTTTCTGATCTCGAATCTTTGTGTTTTGTTTTGTGTGTGTGTGTGAATTTTGTTTATTTGTTTATTTGTTTGTGTGTTTTGTCTGTTCCACCCAGCCTCTCTATATAGTATATATAAGGATACATATATACCACTTCCTTAAAATACAAGTCGAAATGGCTCACTGGATGGCCTGTACTAAATATAGTAATAAGAATTAGTTTATATTTTTCTGTAACCACTGTCTTTCTTTCATTTTTATTACCAACAGCTTGAGCAAATCACTGAGTTTTCCATTTTGTCTCCTATAAGAGGAGTCTTAATTTATACAATTCAGGTTTTAAGCCCACTTAGGTCCAGTTTATGATTTCGATTTCAAATTCCATTTAATTCAAAACTCCACTCCTCCCCAAATTTACAGAGGGGGGAGTAGCAGAGGGAAGGGGGCATGGACTCCTTGTTTATCTCTTTCCACTCTCTACCCTCTGGCTTCTATTGCTTCCAAAGCTTTGTGAATAGTCTTGGCAGATGGGCTAAGAGGTGATATGGAATTAAAGAAAGGTGGGCTGTAAAACTGGTCATGTAATAACCTGGTTAGTTTGAGTCTTATTTCAAGTATCTTCTTCTGATAAGATATATGGAGGATGGACTAGCACAGTGGTCAGCAAACTCATTAGTCAACAGAGTGGCAAACCGTAGCTCACGAGCCGCATGTGGCTCATGAGCTACAATTTGCCAACCACTGGACTAGCAGAATCATCGCCAATCCTCAACATGGTTCCTTTCTTTCGGAAAACTGAAAGAACTTAGGGTTATTACAATGCAGTCCTTTCTGTCAGTAGTCTTTGTTGCTATTCTACCACCTTCCTGCTCCAATTATTACAAGAGAGCTGTCCTGTTCTTCCCCTCTGAGAGCTTGTGAGTTATTTGACCTGTCCTTCAAATTCAAGAATTTTACTAAGAATCTGCTCAGGTGTGGCTCTCTTCTCATCAGCCCAACCTGAAAATAAGTGAGCTCTTTCAATTGGTGGCTGTAGGTCTTTATTTCAAGGAAATTCTCTCCCTATGATTTGTATATTTACTTTTCTCCATATTTTCCCTTTGTTTATTTTTGTAATTCCTCTTACTTATAGCAAGTCTCTTAGATCCTTTTTCCGGTTGTATTTTTCTAATATTTTCATCTTCTTATCATTTTGCTTAAGTTTTCTAGACATAGGTACCTTCTGCAAGTTCTTCTAAGTCACAGCCACAAATTCAGTATTTAGGGTGATGATGTCCTATTCCATTTCCTTAAATTACTTAGATCAAAATTATGTAGATATTGTGCTTAATTTTTTGTTTGTTTGTTTCTTCAGAAAGTACTAAAACTATATCTTAGTTACCTCTTCTGTTTTTCTATTTAGGTTTATTTCTCTCTTCTCCAGCAGTTTTATTTCATTGGGCAGGTGCTCTTGCTCTATTTCCCCCCCACACCCCATCCCTATTTTGTTTTTAGCTCAATTTAGTTCTTTTAAAAATATTTTTTAAATGATTTCAGAGAGGAATGGAAAGGTAGAGATAGATAAAACATCAATAATGAGAGAGAATAATAGATTGGCTGCCTCCTGCATGCCCCATATTGGGATTGAGACCACAACTTGGGCATGTACTCTGACCAGGAATCAAACCATGACCTCCTGATTTGTAAGTCAACACTCAACCATTGAGCCATGCTGGCCAAGGCTAGTTCTATATTTTTATGTACCTTTAGTAACACCAGTCCTTTAAAGTTAGAAAGTAAAGCAATATTTCCCACATGGACCAAGAATAGAGAACTAAGCAGACCACCAAAAACTTGTTGAGAACCTGAAAAAGGCCTTCCTATTCTTCAGTCTCCTTTTATCTTTCCAGACTTACGGGCTCACCCATTGTGGTCCTTTTAGCCTCTTGCTGGCCTGGGAAAATAGGCATACTCAAGTGGGTCTACGATAACTATCCACTTGGATGAAGTATAGATCTTTGCAAGTCAAATTCTTTCCCAAATATCCACTCTACCATTGCCACTCTGGGGTTTTACAATGCTGGTTTTCAGGTACTCACTCAGCCCATAGGTAATAAGGGCCTATACCACTCAGTTTTCTTACCTGAGTCTCAGTGAACTCAAGGCCTAATGTGCACTTAAGTTTCTGATCATCTCAGCCTTTATTTTGCTTAAAATATGCTGGTATGTCAGAGTTGGTAAACAAGGGAAGGAAACTTAATGTAGCTCACTATCTTCCCATAATTACCAAGGTCTTCTACAGTTAGTGTGATGAGGTCTTTTTATATTTAGAACGCAAAAGAAAGCATCCAAAAAATAGCTTTATAGGCACCAGAGTTTTTAAATTTGAACTCTATATGATGTGAAACTTCTAAGATGAATATTTTTATAATAAATCAGAAATCACATATTACAAATAATGAAATAGTCCACAAGGGAAAAAGCATAGCATTCCATAAACATTTACCTCTATAAGGATTTGATACACAGTTGTTTCCATGTGTTTTATACAGATCTTGTCAAGTTAATATGCACAAATACTAATGAAAGCCCCTCCATAATGGTTGAAATACTATGATAAACCTATTTGGGGATACAAACCATTCACATAAGTGATATATATGACAATAACAATTTCCAATTACCATTAATAGCCAATTCTGTGGGTAATGCTCACTTTTCTATGCTTTTAATAGAAAAATTAAAATGCTAACAGCTTACATCTACTCTCTTTGTATAACTTTTACCTGTAGATTGTTCTTTAGGGAAAGAACAGTGACATTTGTTTAGAATCTAACACCTGCTAGGCATTCCAGTGGGTGGCTTATAGACATTACCTTTTGTTATCCTCACAACAAGACTGGGAAGGATGTGTGATGCTTCTATCCATGAAAAGATTGAGGCTGAGGAAGATTGTGGAGCTGCATGAGTAAATAAGTAGCCAGGCATATAGCAAAGCCTACCTGACTTTAAAGCCCATAGGTTTCTTTTTCACAATAGCATATTGCCTTCTACATTTACACTAATAAAAGAGAAAAAATGTGAATTGACCATACCTTTGCGATGCCCACCAGCCAATCAGGAGTAAGTATGAAAATTAACCCAACAAAGATGATGGGTTAATTTGCATAGGTAGGCACCCAGCAGCCAGGGGCAGGGCAGGACGCTTAAGTGACAATGCAGGTGTTCTGCACTGCCCCAGCCCCTCCAGGCCTCTGGGCAGCATGGGAAGGCAGAAAGATAGCTCCAGGCTGAGCACAGGCAGAAAGGCATCTCTGGGCCAGAGCAAAGGCAATGCCAGCAGCCAGGGGAAGGAAGGCCCATTCTTGCATAAATCTTTGTGCATTGGGCCTCTAGTTAGATAATAAAAGAAGTATTGAATGTCTAAGATTTGATCCAGCTAGACATCTATATTTAATTACAATGCCACTGATAAGTGACACAAATTAGATTTGAATAAAACAGAACATACCACATTTGCA
Organism: Lasiurus cinereus; assembly: GCA_011751065.1. Taxonomy (NCBI): domain Eukaryota; kingdom Metazoa; phylum Chordata; class Mammalia; order Chiroptera; family Vespertilionidae; genus Lasiurus; species Lasiurus cinereus. The sequence continues at coordinate 65,906,274 of JAAGEH010000018.1, forward strand.
TATTTCCATTTGGTATTTCATTTGGGATATTTGGGTTTCTAATTCTGTTTAGAGATAAATATGATAAATATTACTAGAGGATAATAATTTTGTTGTAAGAATGCTATTACCACATATTTTTAAAATGTATTTATTTATTGAAAAGAGTTAATTTTATTTATTTATTTTTAACATGTTTTCATCATTGACACTATTACAGATGTCCCCACCCCCTTTGCCAACCTCTACCCAGCCTCTGCTGCCCCTTCCCTCTGGCCATCACCACATTGTTGTCTTTGTCTATGGGCTATTAACATATATTCTTTGGCTAATCCCTCACTTTCTTTTATTCAGTCTCCCCACCCCCTTCTCCTCTGATAGCAGTCAGTTTGTTCTATGTATCTATGCCACTGGTTCTATTTTGTTGTTTGTTTATTGTGTTTGTTAGATTCCACATATAAGTGAGATCAAATGGTATTTGTCTTTCTCTGACTCGCTTATTTCACTTAGTATAATAATTCCTGGATCTATCCATGCTTTAGCAAAAGGTAAGATTTCCTTCTTTTTTATGCTATGTAGTATTCCATTATATAAATGTACCACATCATTTTATACACTAAATTTCTGATGGGCACTGGGGCTGTTGTAAATAATGCAGCTATGAACACTATGGTGCATATATTCTTTTGAATTGTTATTTTGGGATTCCCAGAAGTGGGTGCTGGGTCAAAGGACAGTTCCATTTTTAATTTTTGGAAGGTACTCCATGATTTTTCACTTAGTAGCTTTACCAGTTTTCATTCTCACCAACAGTTCACTAGGATTTTTCTCCATATCCTCACTAGCACTTGTTATTTGTTGATTTATTGATGGTAACCATTCTGGCAAGTGTGAGGTGATATTGCATTGTGCTTTTAATTTACATATCTCTAATGATTCTTGATTTTGAACATTTTTTTTCACATATGTATTGGCCATGTGTATATTCTCTTTGTAGAAGTGTCTATTCAGGTTTTTTTTCCCATTTTTTAAATTAGGTTATTTGGAGATGTGCAACTATATACTCATTTGCATCTTTACTGACCAATCAAAATGGCTCTTCAATCAGAACATTCAATTCTGATCATTAAGCACAATGCAGTTTGGATCAATCAAATAGTGTGAATCTGAAATCTTCACTTGCAAAAAATTAGGCCAATCAGAAAGTATAGGAGAATGGTAGAAACTTTTCTCTATATAAGTCATCCTCTTTTTTGTCTCAGTGGAGCACACTTCAATTTCTATTGAAGATTGGGTTTCCCCAGCTTGAAAAACTGTTTCAGTTGAGCTGTTTCACTTAAATATAGATTTTACCTTCACCACACCTCAAATTGTGGACTCCAATTGGCAAGAGATTGGTGGCAGTGGCCTTTTGTTGACAAGGGGTAGCAAGATATTTAAATAAATAATTTTTTGAAACAAGACTATCTTTACTCATAGAACATAAGGTTGATATTGTCATTCTTATTGGTCTTCCATATTTTGGTTTATATATTTAAGTTCTAAAGAAAGGGTTACTCTTCTTGTATCAAAAATTTGTGTATATTCTAATTGTTTATCCTACATTGTTTACGCAGTAGGTCTGTTTTACATTTCAATTTAAAGTGTATCTGGGATAAGATGATGTCTTTACTTTGTAAGAGGAGTAATTTTAGCTGAAACCATATTCTAGCTGTAGAAGGAGAATAGTTAACCACCTTCTACCCATATGTGGGGTTGGGGGATGAGAAGAGATAAATCAAAGAAGTTATATGCATATAGCCATAGCCCATGGACATGGGCAATACAATAGTGAAGACCTGGGGATGGAGTGGGTAGGGGCTGGGAGGAAGATGGTTAAGGAAGAAACTGAAATAGTATCAGCAATAAATATATTTTTAAAAGTACAGCCCACTTTGTCATAGAAAACATTTTCTATGTTAAATATTTTATTCCCATACCTATATAGATACATTCATATACTCTAGAGTTGGGAGGGATTTTTAGGCTCAGAGCAATTAAAAGATTTCCAAGACAAATTAAATATTAATGATTGAAAATAAAATACTTGAAAATACTTCATTCCCCCCCACAATTCCCTAAAGAATTTTCAGAATCATGGGACTTCAAAGAGGGTAGTTTGAAGTCCACCAGTGGAATACTATCCTCATTTTACCAATGATGATATTAAAGGCCAGTATGGTTACCTGAACTGCCCAAGGTCAGACAGCAAAAGAGGTATAGGTCAGATGCCTCCTCATCAAGGAAACTTTCAAAATATGAAGGCCCGACTGCTATAAGATTTCTCAGATGCTAGTGGAGAGGACTAAGCAAGTTGCTTACAGGTGGCAATGTTGGTGTAAAATGCATTAAGCTCCTCTGTATTTAGAGCATTCTGTGTGCCTCTATCTTCTCACATAGATAACTCTGGACTTATTATCATTCAGTAAGCATTAGCCAATATTAATTTTAATGGTAAAGCAGGTATAGTTTTCCTTCTCATTCTTAGATATTCATTAATTCAGTAAAATCCCCATATATCTGTTTTCCTGGGGACTTCTTTGCTTTCACTTTCTTATTTTCATGGCACAAATGCATTAAAACCTTGGTCAAATCACTTTGCAATTGTTTTAAACATAGTTAAGGAATTTGTAATGGATCTCATATGGTAGGAGTAGAAGCATTAAAATAACATATGTTGAAATTATGCTTTACCAGACTCTAAGAAATACTCTGTTATCTCTAAAAAGCTGATACCTCCTTACATTATAATGTGGTCATTCTCACAGTTAAAAGCAGTGGTTAATGTAGCACATTAAAATATATTTAGAAAGTAACTCCAGAAGGCAAAAAGGGAACTGACACAAATATGAATATACCATTGGTTATTCTTAAAAATAAACACCATGTGCTATTTGAAATTACCATTCTGAACTTCAGGGTCCTCTTACCTGGGTAATACGGTTACCAAATTAACTGATATTCCAAAAACTGTGGACAAGGTTATTCTGTTTTGGTTAAACCCTTTGGGTTATAATGAAAAGGGATTTATTAAGATCAAATCACAAAAGCATGTGTGGAGGAGAGAATCCAAGATGGCGGCATAAGTAAACACATACACTGCTGCCTCGCACAACAATTTCAAAACTACAACTAAAAGAGAGAACGGACATCATCCAGAACCACAGGAAAGCTGGCTGAGTGGAAGTTCTACAACTAGAGGGAAAGAGAGGGGCTCACGGAGACCCAGAGGAGCTGCAAAAAGCTGAGGTACGGAGACGAGCTCGCTGAGAGAGCGGTGCCGGAGTACCTGGCTGGCTTTCTCTGGCGGGAGGGAAACGGAGACTCCCAACGGCATTGAACCCCTTATCTTACGACACTAAACCCCAGATCCAGCCGAAACTCATACGGGGGGAGTTTGGACTGTGAAAAGGGAGAAGTGCACGGAAATTTAGGGGAGTTGCAAAGGATCGGAGGTCTGGTCAGGCATGGTACCACGCGGAGGACGGATTGCTGATTGTGCCGCTTGCTTTCGTGAGTGGGCGGGAGACAGACCCTCCCAACTGCGCCACTTCTGAGTCCACTGGGCCCCTGTTTTGGGCGAAACCCTGGGGACCTAGACTCGTGTGGTCCTGGTTCGCAGGGGAGCCGGAAAGGCAGCGGTTAGAGGCGCTGCGGGTGCGCGCGCACAAGGACCACTCCAGCCATTACCCAGTCAGGGGAGACTCAGGGGCCGTGGAGGGCGGGGCCGACTGGAAGGCAAGGCAGTCCCTTAAGCCCTGAGACTCCACCCCCCCAAGCTCAGCAGAGGCTTCTGCGGCTGAATCCAGCACAGAAGTTTCCCCGGCACAGTGAAAATGCCGAGACAAGGGAAGGGATTACAAGCAAAAGAAATGGAGGAAAAAAAACGACTGGATATAGAGTTCAAAACCACGCTTATAAGGTTTTGCAAGAATATGCTAGAAAAGATGGATAAATTTAGTGAGACCCAAGAGTAGATAATAAATACACTGACTGAAATGAAAACTATTATGCAGAGTACTAACAGCAGACTAGAGAAAGGCAAGGATCAAGTCAAAAATTTGAAATATAAAGAAGCAGAAAACATTCAACTGGAAAAGCAAGAAGAGAAAAGAATCCAAAAATGTGAAGATAATGTAAGGAGCCTCTGGGACAGCTTCAAGCGTACCAACATCAGAATTGTGGGGGTGCCAGAAGAAGAGAGAGAGCAAGATACTGAAAACCTGTTTAAAGAAATAATGACTGAAAACTTCCCACATCTGGTAAAAGAAATAGACTTACAAGTCGAGGAAGCACACAGAACCCCAAAGAAAAGGAACCCAAAGAGGACTACACCAAGACACATCATAATTAAAATGCCAAGAGCAAAAGAGAAAGAGAGAATATTAAAAGCAGCAAGAGAAAAACAGTTTATTACCTACAAGGGAGCACCCATACGACTGTCAGCTGATTTCTTAACAGAAACGATGCAGGCCAGAGGGGAGTGGCAAGAAATATTCAACGTGATGAACAACAAGAACCTACAACCAAGAATAATCTATCCAGCAAAGCTATCATTCAGAATTGAAGGGCAGATAAAGACCTTCACAGAGAAGAAAAAGCTAAAGGAGTTCATCAACTCCAAACCAGTATTATATGAAATGCTGAAAGGTACCCTTTTAGAAGAGGAAGAAGAAAAAGGTAAAAGACAAAAAATTATGAACAACAAATACACATCTGTCAACAAGTGAATCTAAAAATTAAGTGAATTAAAAATCTGATCAACAGAATAAACTGGTGAATATAATAGAATCAGGAGCACAGAAAGGGAGTAGACTGATAATTCTCAGGAGGACAAAAATCATAAAGCATCAAACAGACTGTGAAATTATAGCAGAAAGATTAAAGTTAGGTGAGGTAAATAAGTGATCAATCAAAGGACTTGTATGCATGCTTATAAACATAACCAATGATCACAGACACTGGGGGGTCGGGGTACGCCTGGGAGGGAGGGGGGCAATGGGGAGATATGTATAAAAAATTAATAAAAATTAATAAAAAAAATTTTAAAAAAAGCATGTGTGGAGGGAAGGGGCATTATATGTCTATACTAATAAAAGAGAAAAATGCTAATTGACCATAACTGCATTACACCCACAGCCAATCAGGAGTGATATGCAAATTCACTCAGCAATGATGGCAGGTAAATTTATATACACAGGTGGGGCAGGCAGCACCCTATGCTGCTGGAGGCATCCAAGCTGCAGTCACGGACCGGGCAGGTGGTAGGGACAACGTCCAGAGCTGCCTGCTTGGGTCCAGGCTGACCTGTGATCACAGGGCGAAGAGCCCAGGCCTGGCCGCCCCACGATCACTGGGCAAAGAGGCTGGGTTGCCTGGGGATTGCAGGGAGAACAGGCCATGCCAATCCTCCCTGCGACCTTAGGACCTGCAGGCCAGGCAGAGCCTGGTCAAGCCATCCCTACAATCCCAGGTGAAGAAGCTATTCAGCTGACCAATGTGTCCTAGGGACTTGTTGGAGGCATGGTACAAAGTCAAGGGCCTCTAGCCTGCAGCCATGGGGAGTCTCCCTCTCCCCAGAGTTAGGAGCACCAGCCCAGGTCTACCCAGGGTCCTGTCTGCGGGGAGTAAATACCTGCAGGCTGGGGTCTGATTCCCCGCATTAGTAGTAGAAAACCAGTGCCTTTGTTATTGCTGTGTGTCCGGGTTTTAATTGGACAAATACTCAGCAGTACTGGTTGCCAGTTTAGCAAAATCTTTTAGGAGAAGAATTCTGTCTGGGTTTTCTCAAATTCCCTCAGCTCTTACTCACCCCTCTGTAAAGGCACAGAACAAGTGAGGCCCTTTACATAAAGATCAGAGGTCTCCAGCAACAATGGGCCTCTCTCATCACAGTCATTTGGACTGGATGGCATTTGAGTATTTATCTAGGCACCATGACAGAGAAACACAAGCTCAAGTCATGATCTCTGCTCTTAAAAAATTCAAATTTTATTAGAGTGAGTGGATGATAAAAGTGTAGTAATAACATCAGAATGTAAGGCAACAACACAGGAACAGAGGCGATTGCTAGGATGATTTTCCAATAATTAGTACAAAGAGTATGTGCTGTGAATTAAATTAAAAAAAAATGTGTGGAAGTAGCTGTTTCATGAGTATGGCATCCCTTCCTATTTTAAAGGAAGCTGAGTTCCACCTGCTCTAATATCTGAGGCACAGGAGAAGGGAGGCCCTAAGTATACTATGCTTTGATATTTGAGTCATTCTTTATTGTTCAATGTAATTTATTTCTGTATACCTCAGTTTTTTAATAGTTAAATTACTAGAATAATACATCTTGCTATAAAATATTACTAGAAGATCAAATGATCAGGTGACATTTATTGTTATTTTCTATAAATGAACACAATCTCTGGTATGCTAAAGTGATAGGTATTATAGAAATATTGAGATAGAGAGACCTACAGGCTTGATTATAAGGCTTACCATCACAACCCAAATTTATTGCTTAAAAAAAAAAGCAGGGAGCCAACTAAAAGTTGAATCAAATATGTAAATTGGATAAGCTTTGCTATTACAAGAGCAAGATGAAAAATTTCAGATGCAAGAATGAAAACCACAATGCATCCACTCTAGCTGTTAAAGAAAAAGAATGGTATACTATGAAACTACTTAAATACAGATTATAAAGACATTTTTTTCAAAGAGGATTTCCTAGAGTAAGTAATATTTCAGTTATTTTTTTTAAATGTGAAGAAGTTAGCTAGATAAGAAATAGGTGTAGAGATCCCAAATTGCAGAGGGTATAGGCAGGGCTGAGGGAACACCCCCTCCATGCACAAATTTCATGCACTGGGCCTCTAGTATTTAATAAATTAAGAGAGCGGGGGAAGAGTGGGAGAGAGAGACTGAGATTGGAGGCAGATTCTCATGGAAATGTTAAGAGCAGGAAAAACAGTAACCTGGGGCTTCAAGAAGAACTGCATCTTGGCTGCCTGAGAAGTATCTTCAGCATTAAAATGATGCACCTGTCTCTGTGTGTCTATTAACTTCTCATCTTCTTCCCAACCACCTTCCTAAACCAATCTCTTAGTCCTTCTCTAATTCACAGCTTCTCCTAAATGATGCTTTATGATTACTCCAAACTTTGGTTTGCATCAGAGGTCTGACTTCCTCTCCCTGGCCTTTAAAGCTCTTCTTTCAGCTACACTCCCACTGCTGGCCTTGTTGTCACTCATCTGTATGTACAGATAGATAAATCTATGAGGACTGATTCCAAGTATAAAACTTGGAAAACTGTTTTAGACATCAAAGCATTTTCAAGTCTTATTATTTTTCTGCCTCAAAGTTCATTGATCTTTCTACTGCTATCATAAGTTATTTCATGGTCTGGCCTGGTAGCTCATTTGTTTAGAGCTTTGTGCCAATATACCAGGGTTGTGGTTTGATCACTTTTCAGGCCACATAAAAGAGAAAAACAATAAAAGGATAAATTGATGTCTCTCCCTCTCCCTCTATTTTTTTCTGTCTCTAAAATAAACAAAAAATAAAGAATAAAATAAATAAATACTAAATTATTTTTAAGTAACTTATTTCTTCACTTTTCCCTTCTTCCCCTTTAAAATTTGAATGGATTAATTAATTAATTAATTAATTTCATGTAAACTGAAGGTAAAGAAATCTTACTGTAATCTAATAATTCAATCATAACACAATGTTATGATTATAACTTCATATATGTTGTCATATTTGTATGAGTTTGAAAAGGATATTTTTACATTTTAAAAGAAAATAGCAAAAATCCTGTTTTATTTTAAAACTAGAGACCCAGTGCATGAAATTTGTGCATGGGGATGGGGGAAGCGTGTATGTTCTTTAGCCCAGCCTACACCCTCTCCAATCTGGTATCCATTGAGGGATGTCCAGCTGATCCTGGTAGGATTGGGCTAAACAGGAAGTCAGACATTCCTCTCAAAATCCAGAACTGCTGGCTCCCAACTGCTCGCCAGCCTGCCTTCCTGATTGCACCTAATTGCTTCTGCCTGTCAGCCTGATCACCCCCTAACCACTATGCTACCAGCCTTTTTGAGGCCTAACTTCTCCCCTACTAGCCTGATTGCCTCTAACTGCCCTCCCCTGCAGGCTTGGTCACCCCTAACTGCCCTTCCCTACAGGCCCAGTCACCTACAACTTCCTTCCTCTGCTGGCCTGGTTACTCATAAGTGCCCTCTCCTGCAGGCTTGATCACCCCCAACTGCCCTCCCCTGCTGGCCATCTTGTGGTGGCCAACTTGTGTCCACATGGGGGCAGCCATCTTGTGTTTTGAAGTGATGGTCAATTTGCATATTACTCTTTTATTAGATAGGATAGAGACCTGGTACATGGGTGGGAGTTGGCTGGTGTGCCCTGAAAGGTGTCCCAGATCATGGTGGGGGTTCCTGTGAGGCATGGGGAAACCTGGGTGAGGGGCCTGTGGTGGTTTGCATGCTGATCACACACCCTGACAAACCAAGCAGAGGCCCTGGTATTTGGGATTTATTTACCTTCTATAATTGAAACTTTGTAGCCTTCAGTGGAGGGCAGGGCCAGCCAAGGCAGGTGGGAAGCTTGTTTCCCTCCATCATCAAGGGTAATCCAAGCCTCTGGCTGGCTCCAGCTCCATGGCTGCTGCCATATTTGTTGGGTTAATTTGCATATTCACTCCTGATTGGATGGTAGGTGTGGAAGTAAAATCAATTTGCATGTTTCTCTTTTATTAGATAGGATTTGTTTCAATTAAAATACAAAGTTTTATAGATATTTATAATAATATCCTATAAATTTAATAATTATGTATTAGAAGCTATTAGATAAATTTCCCATTATATTCTTAATATTGCTTAAATTAGGCCCCAAAAAGGTCAGGATGCTTAGTTCTAAAGCTAGGATAAATCCTGTTAGGGTAACTAATAAAGCAGTGAGCTTTAAGTAGGGGGGTATAGTCATTTGAGGGATTGTTGAAGGAGTTATATTATTTGAGAGAAAAAATCCAGCAAAAATGCTGCCAATTAATAATCGAGTGATGGGGTTGATTAATATAGGGTTGATTAATTACTATTTTTCCTGCACTTAATGTTGCTTGAATTTTAGAAATTATAAATAAACAATGAAATAAAAACATCTGATTATGACACTCTTTAGGGAGATGTTTTCTTTAAATACAGTTTGGGGTGAGGTAAAAAAAAAAAAAAGAAATATCTGAACTGGAAATACTCATTAAAGTAGTTCCAAAGACTCTTGGATCTTTCATTATCCACTTTCCAAAAAGATGAATTCAGGGATAGAATGGCCCTAGGGTCCTCATGCAGCTAGGGACAATATTAACAGTTTCAGGGGAAGAGGTAAATATGTAAGGTGATGGACATGTAAATTAGATCCATGGTGGGAATCTTTTCACAATGTGTACATGTATCAAATCATCATGTTCTACACTTTAAATATTTTACAACTTTGTTTACCAAATATACCTCAATAAAGCTTCAAAAACCTTTATATAGTTTATAAGACAAAAAAGAATTGGACTGTCATATTATATCATCTTATTAGGACCTTCTTAAAATATTTTCATTTTTATTTTCTACTGCCACCTAGATCACTGATCACTTTAGAATCAGATGAAACTCCAGATTGTCTTCCCACAAAAATGTACAAGGAAATTAATATTTTACACAGAAGTCCAGGGGATTTGCATTCATGGATCCAAGATTAAGGGCCTTACATGAGAAACATCAAATTCTTTGTATGGGAGCAGGAAATAGAAAAATTTATGTTTAAATTTATTAAAATGCTAAATTTATTCTATATTAGAAAACTAAATGATCTATATTTGAAAGTACAGGTCATTTTGCCTTAAACTAGCTGAAGATAATTATAATAGAAAAGTAGTTTTTCTTACAGTCCTCTTTTTAAATGAATGAATATTTTTATCTTATGATGAGGTAATTTTACTACCAACCCTACTTCATTACCTTTCAGCATAATTCTCATATCCAAACTTTAGTTTCAAATGCTATATCAATTATAGAACATTTAGAGTGTATTTCCCTCAGACATTTTTCCCCCAATATCAATCATGAGACTTTGATTGAACAGGAATAAAATTCTAAAAATGCTGAATAAATATGAAGCTTTACTGTTTATTACTAACTGAACCTAAACTTCTTATCAAAGTAAAATATCAGGAAATATGGCTCTTTCTAAAAACTAGAGGCCTGGTGCACAAAATTCATGCATGGAGGGGATGTCCCTCAGTCCAGCCTGCACCCTCTCCAATCTGGGATCCCTCTAACAATCCAGGACTGCTGGCTCCCAACTGCTCACCTCTCTGTCTTCCTGATTGCCCCTAACTGCTTCTGCCTGCCAGCTTGATCACCCCCTAACCACTTCCCTGCTAGCCTGATTGCTGCCTAACTGTTCCACTACCAGTCTGATTGCTCCTAACTGCCCTTCCCTGCAGGCCTGTTCACCCCTAACTGCCCTTCCCTGCAGAGCTGTGTTCCCCACAACCGTCCTTCCCTGCAGACTCAGTTATCCCCAACTCCCCTCCTCTGCCAGCCTAGTCACCCCTAACTTCCCTCCCCTGCAGGTTTGATTGCCCCCAATTGCCCTCCCCTCCTGGCCATCTGGTGGTGGCCATCTTGTGTCCCCCTGGGGACAGCCATCTTTGACACATGGGGGCAGCCATCTTGTGTGTTGGAGTGAAGGTCAATTTGCATATTACTCTTTTATTAGGTAGGATAGAAGCATGGTGCATGGGTAGGGGCTGGCTGGTTTGTCCTTAAGGGTGTCCTAGATCAGGGTGGGGGTTCACTAGGGGTGTAGGGCTGACTGGAAGATGGGCCGGTGGTGGTTTGCAGGCTGGCCACACCCCCCGGCAACCCAAGCAGAGGCCCTTTTATCTGGGATTTATTTATATTCTATAATTGAAATTTTGTAACCTTGAGCAGAGGCCAGGGCAAGCCAGGCCTTTGAGAAGCTTGGCTTCCTCCAACACCAGGGCCCACTCAAGTCTCCTGCTGTCTGTAGCTCCATGGCTGCCACAATTGGGGGGTGGGGGGAGACTTATTTATATTCTATAATTGAAACTTTGTAGTCTTGAGCAGTGGCCAGGGCTGGCCAGAGCAGGCAAGAAGCTTGGCTTCCTCCATTGCTGGGAAACCCAAGCCTCCTGCTCGCTCCATGGCCGTAGCCATCTTGGTTGGGTTAATTTGCATACTCACTCCTGATTGGCTAGTGGGCATGGCTTGAGGGCATAGCTGAGGTATGGTCAATTTGCATGTTTCTCTTGTATTAGTGTAGATTCACAAGGGTATAAAAACCTGGCTATGGATTGTTTATTACATTTTAGATTAATTCATTGCAGTCACTCAAACTTCCACTTCTAATCGTAGTGATTCTCTAAACATTGTCCATCACAATATCAGCAGTTCCATTGCTCTCTACTCTCCTATGCAGGAAAAAATGCCTGTACATCCTCTGAAATAGGAGAGCATTGTCATAGTCCATAATATCCATATGCAAAAAATGTATCTATTATTTATTTCTGATTCTTTGGGATTACAAATAATTTATATTATAGTGGAAGTAATGCTTCCATATATTGGTGACTGGTGACTTTTTTGGGGGGATGTCAGTTTTTTTACTGCCCCATATCAAACCAATCTGGAAAATACCTCTTCTCCTTTGGTTTGTAGTCTCCATTTACATATATTGAACATGGCTTATAAGGGAAAAAAGCAATTGTGGATAAGAATGTTGACCTGAGCACTAAACATCTTTCCAAATCCAATTTGACTTTTATTATCAGAGTGATAATACTCAGAGGCAAGGAAGAAACAGGAAGCCTAATGTCTGTCCTCCCAGGGCTGGTTCTGGGCCATGCCTGCAGCAGTCTGGAATCTGGGCCTTCTGGCCACTTTTCAAGGCCTTCAAGATTCCATACCTGTAAATGTTTTGATTAATTGGAAGAGAGGAGGCAGGGGGCGTGGGGGATCAGATATTTAAAATATCCTGAAACTGGTCCCTGGCATTTGGAAAACACCTAAGTTCTTGCAGACAGTTATGGGCAAACCCTCTGAACTCCTGTCACTTTAATTTCAGCATTTTCCTTTTATTGTTTCCATCTCAACTCTAGGAAACTAACATAAAGCTCTCATTTTCCAAACAGCAACAACCCCTAGATTTCCCTCCTCATCCAAGTGCTTGGATTAACAAATTCTCCATAATATACAATGATATTCATGAGTTACACGTATAATGCAATATAAAGTAAAACATTAAACTTTCTAAATATTTCTAGGGATCCAGGTGTTTACCCATATGTAGAAAAACAACAATACATATTTGACTAAAGTTTTTTTGTTTTTTTTATCCTATTGACAGATTCTATTTTTGCCTAAACACCTGTGTCGAAATCTGCTTAAATGCTTTTCTTTTGAAGCACATTTCTGCCATGCTATTTGGCTCATTCATCTGTAATTTTTTTACAGTTCAAATGTCAGAATTACTGGAAAGCTAGAGCGAGACAATGCTTGCTTAATTTATTTTTGAAAATAATTCAATGTCTGTAAATCACATCAGCTCATTAAATACCTCAGAGGTTGCTTTTTAAAAAATTGAAAATTCCAATCAACACATGCAATAACAAGCTGTTAATTTCAAGGAGGAAACTGCAGTTTATCTTTCAGAAATTGTCAATCTACTTTCAGCATTTAAAATGTGATTGATCGATGTGAGGGAAGATCCAATGTGATGCAGAGTAGTATGAGCTGACAGTGGATTGCTATCTGCACATGTATCTACCCTGTGTTTCCCTTGAAACACAGCTCCCTGAAGCCAGCCATCAGAGCTACATTACACATTACAAGCCACATGCTGCCTGATACTACTACATACAGCTTCAATAAATATTAATCAATGGAAGTAGAATTTCACAATGTGAACAAATTAAAAACATTTAACTGAATTTTTACATTAGCCAGAAATTCTTCTACAGCAATGTATGTATATGTACTGGTATTTATATGTATGGGTCACTAAAATGAAGCATTATCCCTCTATAGCACCAATTTTGAAACAAGGGACACAAAACGCTTCATTCTTGATGGTTTCTGTAAGTGAATCCATGTGGTAAATGAGCTACAGGATAGGAGGTTCGATATTTTGTATTGCAGTCTATTCACAGAGAAAGAAGTACATTTATGGATCTATAGTCTATTTTTAGGTATCATTCATTTCAAAAATTAACCTGACAACAAAATTAAAATTGACCATTTCATAGGGCATACAGTATGAGATTCTTAAAAGCTGTCTTTATGTATGCAAAAGCTTCTGTAATTAGATATAAAAGAAGAAACAAAATTTCCCCAGGCTTACTTCTTGACATATACTAAGAAATCATTCTAAGTTATAGGTCACAGGAGTGGTTATCAAGAAGAAATACTTATGTTTGGATTTATCGGAACCCATATACAGGCTTTCCCATCATAATGTGGAGGATTATGGGGAACCTATAAAACCTGCAGGCTATGTGTTCCAATCAGACCACATTAGGGAACTATCTTCATGTAGATGATGGGAGAACATAATTTCCCAAAATATTCTGTGCAACATTCATTCTAGACAGAGATCCATGGGAAAAGAAAAAGTTAGAGGACCCCGGTGGTCAATTAAGTTTAGAAAATGCTGCCTTCAGTATTTCCTTCTTAGGTATTCACAGCCTAAATTACCATTTTAAAGGTTCTGAGAGGTCCTAAAGTAGGGAAGCTGAACTAACTTTTAACCAAGGATTTACAATATTTATCTGGCCAAGTATCTCTTTGTTCAGAATATTATCTCTTTCATTCACAGCATGCTATATCAAGATCTCCATTTATGGAAATTTAATTCTCATAATAGTTGTATTTACCTCACCTTGATATTTCTGTATTCTCAGGTGTTCTCTTAGATACTAAAATTCTATCATGTATTTTTTCATAACATATTTCAGAACACTAAATGCCATCCTCTATAACAAAGAGGAAATATGCAAATTGACCATCATGCCCTCATACACGATGACTACTCCCCTTGTGGTCACAAGATGGCTGTCACAAGATGGCTAGCAGGGGAGGGCAGTTTTGAATGATCAGGCCAGCTTGGAAGGGCAGTTGGGGGTGACAGGGCCTGAAGGGAGGAAGGGAAGTTGGGGGGACCAAGCCAGCAGGAGAGGGAAGTTAGGGGTAACCAGGCCTGCAAGGGAGAGCAGTTGGGGGAGAACAGGCCTGTGGGCGAGGGCAGTTAAGGGTGACCAGGCCTGCAGGTGAGGGCAGTTGGGGGTAACTGGGTGAGCAGGAGAGTAGTTAGGCATTGATCAGGCTGGCAGAGGAGTGGTTAGGGGGTGATCAGGCTTGCAGACAGAAGTGGTTAGAGGCAATCAGGCAGGCAGATAGGTGAGCGGTTGGGAGTCAGCAGTCCCGGATTGTGAGAGGATTGTCCGCCTGCAGTTCCCTGGGATCGGGCCTAAACCTGCAGTCAGACATTTCCCAAGGGGTCCCAGATTGGAGAGAGTGAAGGTTGGACTGAGGGGAATGTCCCCCCCCTCCCCCCCAGTGCATGAATTTTGTGCATCAGGCTTCTACTCATTTATAAAGACCTTTAATTATGGTCACATCTCATATTCTGAACATGGTCAAGGGAAACCAAATTGACAGAAGATATCCTCTGCTTTTGCATATATTTGACCAATGTCCTTGTAAAAACTGTTTACTGCCATGTTTTATTTCTCTGCTACATACTAACCAACTCAAGTGGTGTTTGATAATTAACAAGCCTACTATTACTTTTGTGAGCAGTAAGAAAAAAAGGTGCTTAGAAAGTCATTTTTCTTTAATCATACCTGCCTCCACAAGAACAGACTTTTTCACACCTTTGATATCACCTTTAAAATGTAAATGATGTTGAATCTCAAAGGAAGGCACAGTTAAATGGGAAGAGATCAATCATAGAACTTGTATGCATATATACATAACCCATGGACATAAACAATGGTGTAGTAATGGTCTGAGGTGGGGGTGGAGGTTTGCTAGAAGGGGTAACTGGGGTAAAGGGGGACATATGCAATACTTTCAACAATAAAGATTAAAAAAATGAAATACATAAAATGTAAATTAATTTTTCTTTTTTATAAACTGAAAATCTGGGCTTCCAGAGTCAATGTTCTGCATAAAGCAGGTGGGATATGGATGTACATCTGATTTACATAAAATTTACATATTATTTTTCTGTCACAATCTAAGAGACACTTAGCCTAAATAACTGGCATTACTACCTAATATTTTGTCACAAAGTAATGATGAAAACAGATAAAGAAAATAATGATTTATTGCATGTAGTTCCCAAATGTATTTATATCATTATTGACCATCCTCTAACTCTAAAAAGAGCCCCCCAAATTGTAAACATGTTGAATATTGGGACATTTAATGGATCTTACACATATAGTAGTTGTACTTATTTAAAAAGTAAAATTCACATGCAAATGTGGATAAGCAGACACCTTTGCAAAACCTTGACACTGTCCACTAAGAATCTGACCTCCTAGGATCTGCAGTCCATGGACTGGGAACCAGTGCAGTGGAACACATTATTTTCTCTATGTTAGAACAACAGTTTCATGAGAATAATCTTGAATATGCTCACAGTTACCGCTTTCATTATAAGTTGCTTGAGACATGAGGTCATGTTTCTTTCTACCTAGAAAGGCATCCTAGAGAAACCCCTTATTTATTTTAAATGCCACTTCATCTGTAAAGTAGTGAAAACCAAAACTAGCCCTTTGTCAGCTAGTCCAAAGACAAGGAGCTCTTGTCCAACTGAACTGCAAACTTTCAAAGCACATGGTAATACCTTTGATTGACAACACAATGGATCTGCTCTTCAGATCTTGACAGAGATTATAAACTCAAAAGCTTTGCTGCCCAATTCCTATCAAAGCTTAGTTGTTTGGCATGGTGTTTATTGAAGATTGCCTATAAGATATTATTGCCTTATGTCACAAGTACACTCCTAGAGTGTTTTCCATAAAGCAGAGGTCCTAGTAGTGTCTCTGAAAAACACACACATATGTACATGTATATATGTAGATATATACATACACTCATATATTTGTGAGTAATTACATTATCCTACTCAGTAATATTTTATAAGCTAGTCCTATAAAATCTGCTATTGCATTTATTGCATTTATTCTACAGCATCCACACAATCTGTTTTCAACATAGCATAGCATCCAGAATGATCCATCTTAAACTGTGAGCCAGACCACATTAATCCTGTGCTCAAAACCCTGCAGTGGCACTCTGCTTCATGCCCATTGGCAGTTAGATAATGTATGATGGCTTTCTAGACCCTACTGAATTTGGTCACTCCACAATTTCATTTTGACCTCATGTTCTGTGACTCTCCTTTGCTCCCTCTACCCCAGCCACTGTATCTTCAACCTACCTTGAGCAGGTCAGGCTTGTGACCACCTTAGGACCTTTGAGCAGGTAGTGCCTGTTTATGAACTCCCCTTGATTCAACATTGTACACTTCCTCTCCTTTTGCAAGTCTTTGTTCAGATGTCATTGTTTTCCAATGAGTCCTTCCCAAAACCCTACTTAAATTCATCTTGCTCACCCTGCTGGCACTCCCGATTCCCCTTACCCTGCTTGTATTGTCTTACAAGATTAGAAAGCACTAATCACTTTCTAAACCACAATATAATTTGCTTACTTACTCTATTAGGTCTATTATATATTGTCTGTCTCCTACTTAAACAGTGGTCGGCAAACTCATTAGTCAACAGAGCGGCAAACCGTGGCTCTAGAATGTAAGATCCAGTGAATTCTGTCCGTTATATTTATTGAACTAAGAAAAGAGTCTGGCTCATAGTAAGCATTCAGTAAATAATTATTGCATGAGTTAATGAAGGAAAGTTTATTGTAGTGCTATTGTCTCAGCATAATACAATGCTCACCTTCTTGAAAAATCATAGGGGAAATTTCTCTCAGGTTTCTCTTTATTCGGACAATGCTTACTTCTAAGTTGTGCACTGACTTGAGTCCAAGCCAGGGGACATATGAAGGGAAAAAGTTAATAAACTTATCACCAGTTTAGTGTTATTTCAAATTCTCATCTTCTTCAACCTGCATGATATTTTTAAGTATCCTAAAATAACTACCTCATGCACTCATTGGGAGAAATCATGTAGAATGTGCTAATTCCATCTTACCCTGTAACAAAATTTCTCAAGGTGCTTTTTTTTTCTTTCTCTTTATCTCATTAAGATGAAGACTTTTGGCTCAAAATTTTCTCTCAAATGTATATAATCTTATCAAAAATAAATTTATGTTAAGAGAAGAAAATTAGTTCTTTTCATGGAACAAATTTGTTAAAATGTTAGAATAATTTATTTGTCGCTGAATTTGAGCATTTCACTTCTTGTTGAAATGTTCCAGATCTGACCTTCATATTTATATTATAAAATCCATCAGTGTAAGCTGCTCATGTTTTTATTGATCTGAGGTCCAATGTGTCTATTGCTTATGAGTTATTCCACTTCATTTGACCACAGTTTTGTGAAAAACATCAAACCACACATAACTGTAATTATTAACAATAAATTAGTTGGGTATAAAAACTTCTCCCCACATGAATGCCATTTTTCACTGTGTAACTTCACAAATATAAATCAGAAAAGCATCATATTTTGTTTGTTTTTCCATTTAACATTTTATTGTTTTATTTATTAATTTCTTTATTGATTATGGTATTATATGTGTCCATATTCCCCCATTACCCTCACCCCCATACATTCTTATTTATAATTGTTCCAAAACCCAGTAGAATGAGATTAATGCTTATGATTTTTTAAATATCCTTCAAACATTGCTGTAACATGCTTATGATAAACTAAAACCGATTTCCAAAAATTCTACTTTTCATTTGGTTTTGCATTATTTTTGGACATGAAAATTATGGTATTTTGGTTAGATTCTTCTAGAAAACAACAGCTTATAAAGATCTCAAGAATTTTTACAAATATATATTAAAATTAAGTGTTTATTTTTAAAACCACATATTCAGTGGAAATGTATCCGTTACATTTTGGCTCTGAGTTTGACCTCCAAGACACAGTTAAACTACTTAAAAATTATAAAGACTATCATTAAGAATGCTGTCAATATTATATGTCCAATGTATATATTAACATATTTTATATAAATTAACATTTGTAGAATGGCATAACTTTTAGCAAATTAATGAGGTTAGTTTCTTTAATAATATTAGTGTGAAAATATGCAAAATTTGCCTAAAACTTTGTATGAATTGTAATTTTAAATATATGAAAACGTTGATTGTGACTGGACTCCATCTGTGTGATTCAAAGGAGAAGTAAAAAATATTTTCATTATTCTGAAAATGTAATGACTGAATACTAAGAAATGGATGAAATCAGCCTTGAAAATTAACTAAATGCATAAAAGCATGATTTTGAGTTTTACATTTGTTTTCATACCTTGATATAGAGTTCAGTTGGTATCTGCTGATTATTCTAGACTATTGCTAAAGTTTGGGGGTGAGGCCACATATATTCTTTCTGGAATCAGATAGTTCTTGTTAGCTGTCTCATATCAATATGATACATGTCTGAAGAGACCAGCATAGAGGGCCTGAGATATAGCCACGGCTAATAAGGTGAAGGGCTACATATGGCCAGGGAAGACAACTAGACTATGAGAAAAGAACAGGTGCTCTAAATTCAGGTGGGGAAGAAGCTATCAGAGTATAGGAGATCAAGTCCAACAAGAAATACCTTAATGGAGGGCCTAAAGGAGGATGTCTTTGAGCCTTGGGGATCATCATAGAGAGCCATGAAACCTCTCCAGGTGTATGAATAATGCAGAAAAGCATGTACCTGGCTGGAATATAGGAGCTTAGAGGCAGGGGACCCAGGAGTTCCTGACAGTGGCATTAAACACATTTTATGTTTTATTATAGAGCTAAACTTTACTTTTTTATGAGAATTTCCTATTAATATGGCTCCCATTGAATGCAGATTTGACTTTTGTGGTAAATCTAACATTGTATTGCATTTCACCTACCTTTAAATCATCTTCATATTTTCACTTGCACATGGCAGAGTTACTTTTTATTAAGTTTATCTTTTATTCTTATTCCTATTATATAAGCAAGAGTAGTAAAAGTATCAAGAAACCAGACTGTATAATCTCATGAAACCCTTATTGACTTTCCTATTAGCTTTTCCAATTTCCCTGCAGAAATTGTTTCTATCGATATTTTAATTTCATGTGAGTCGAATGACAGGAAGTAAAGAGATTTCAGCAGATGGTTGCCACAAACTACATACTGCATTTCAGAATTGGTCTACAAAACTCTGCAGCTTGGCAGTGTGCAGTGGATCGTTTTACTGCCTGTTAATGCCAAGAGAAATCTGGCTTTATATGTGTGTTTTTCCATTTAATTTATTCTGACGTTATTAAGAGCCACCAGACTTGGTTTACTTGTGTCTGATGTATCCATAAAATTTAAATTCAAGAACTTTCACAAGTCAATTTTTTCCATCTGCATTAACTGAGATTTCATCACATCTAAGATTAAATCTTTAAAGAAACAACCGATAGCTTTAAATATAGCTTTAAGTATTCTTCTCCATAGGCTGTTCTTAATACCGGTAGTTGAAAACATCATCAAGTGTTGTGGTAATACTACACCCTGATATTTTTAACCTAAATCAATATTTCAATTCTTAAAGATCCCATCCAATAACTCCTGGTGAGTTATTCCTGGTGAAATAGGAAGTAGTGTTATCTACTAAGTAAAAGGGCAGAGATACTGGGTCAGAAGACTGGGGACATGTAAAAATCTCTCAGATGCCTATGGACAATAGGAGAGATTAGGCAAACCCTAGAATATTTTGAATAACCAGATGCTGTTTGGTGGCATCAGTTGAGGTTATGTAATGCCACTGATGCTGGAGCACATCTTCCTGCAGCATTTTCCTGCTAAGAGGCAGAGATTTGGCTCAACCCAGAGTTGGGTTTGTATCAGGTGGTGCAATGTAGGAACAAGAGCCAAGAAAATTGAAAGCCTTGTCAAGGGCGTGGTTTTCATTACAGATTATGGGGTCAGAGCTTAGCAGAGGAGGGAGTAGAGCCAAAATACAGGAGAGATGCAATAAAGAGAAGAAATGAGATAGAATACAGTAGTGTGTTAAAAAAGAACAAGTGCCAAAACCGGTTTGGCTCAGTGGATAGAGCGTCGGCCTGCGGACTGAAAAGTCCCGGGTTCGATTCCGGTCAAGGGCATGTATCCTGGTTGCGGGAACATCCCCAGTAGGGGGCATGCAGGAGGCGGCTGATTAATGTCTCTCTCTCATCGATGTTTCTAACTCTCTATTCCTCTTCCTTCCTCTCTGTAAAAAATCAATAAAAAATATATTAAAATAAAAGAACAAGTGCTCTAGAATGAATAGGAAAAAACAGACAAACAAGCATAGTGCTGTTTAGATGGAGTATTTGAGGTAAACTAATACCAAGTCATGCAAAGTCAAGAGCATGGCCATAAGACTGTGGCATTGAAGTTGAATAGAAATAAATATCACTGTGGTGAAAGCTAGGAAAATAGATGAGATCACTATATGGCTACTTCAAATATTTTATGTTAATGAATGTGGTGTTTTTTAAAAGAATAACCTAAACTTTAAAGTCACAGATGAATAAGGTTACAATGGACAGTTTACAGAAAATAGTGTGTGAATAAGAGTGGCCAAGTAGTCTTCCCTTCAAGACTGCAGAAATTTTGTAACCCACCAAACAGGAATTTAATCCTAGGAAGCAATCTTTATTCCTTTGTGAACTTGACAGAATAAAGATTTACAGAAACAGCCTACACTAACTGGATGGCAGGAAAGGGAGAGCCAGGCTTTAGTTAAGAAAATGAAAATTGTATCCATTAAGAGATTGAGACTATGGGGGATATCGTTCTTTTTTGTCTTTTGTTAGTGAAATAACACAGTGAAATATTTTAGGTTTGAATGGAGAAGTTAGACTGAATAAGGGACTAGAATGGTAAGGACTTTTTGATTGAGATTGGGGTATAAATATAGATTGTAAAAATAATGATGCTTTTGGACATGTAAGAATTGGAGGCAAAGAAATGTGGACTTGGAGAAGTCTGAAGCCAGTTTGCTTCCTGCAGGCTCAAGATCAACCCTCCCACATAGGAAAAAAAAAATGATGCTGATGAAGAAAGTTAACAACTGTTGAATGCTGGGTATGAAAAAGTGCTGTTCTAATTGACTGAATTCAGACCCCCAAACAATCAAAAGACATATTATTGTTTTAAATTTTAAAATGTGGTTGAACTGATTTGAGAGTGTTTTAGAGACTCCAGGCACACAGCTAATATGTGAAGAAGCCAGGAAGGTTGGTGGAGTGTACCCATCTGCAATCAAGGATATAAGGATGTGTGGAAAATAGTGAATTTACCTGGTCCTGTGTTTTGTTTTGTTTGTTCCTCAAACACTAGCCTTATTAAACTGGTGTGCTTTTCTAGATATATGTGAGGCGAGAGTGGGAAGGGGATTGGTGGTTTGAATTTTGTTCCTGAGTGCTCACTGTGGCTCTGATGGTGGCTGGTGTGGTCAGCTGCCTAGAGCAGCATCAGTAGATGTACTGTGGAAGGTGTTGGAGATAACAATGCCATAAATGTGACCCATGGAATCAGAAGGTAGAAGAGATAGGCTGTTTTGATTTTAATGTCATCAGTGAATCATACGAAGTTTATCAGTTTACATCTTATAATTTCTTCTGAATGTATTAGTTGATGCTATAAAGTAGAAGTCATTAAAATTGAATCGTGAGATTCAGAATTACATAAGACAGTCTCTGACTTAATGCTGATTTGACTTACAATTGTTTGAATTTACCATCGTACAAAAGTGATGCCATAACAGGAGAAACTGTGTTTTGAATTCTGCATTTTGACAGGCTACGTAGTATGACACCCTGTCGTGAGGCTGGGCAGCATCCATGAACTGCAGCTGCCAGTCAGCCATGCAATCTCGAGGGTAAATAGTGCTCTACAATGCAGTCATTGTGTGAGATGATTATGTCCGACTACAGCTAAAGTGAGTATTCTGAGAACTATATCAGGCACACTATGCTAAGCTATAATGTTTAGTAGGTTTGGTGTATTAAATGCATTTTTGATTTAAGATTATTTTCAATTTATGATGGATTTATCAGGATGTAACTCCAGCATAAGTCGAGGAGTATCTGCAGACTGGGAAAAATACACTGGTATGTTATACCTTGAACATATAATAAGAGCAAATTGAGAACATGACCTCTAATGCCAGACTGTGTGCATTCAAATCCTTGCTCTATGGGCAAAGTCACCTGTTTTGTGCAGAAACTTTAGCGCCTGTAAATTGAAGATAATTATAGTCCTAATCCCATAGGATCATTCCATGCATTTAGACAGGTGATTGGCACTAGCTATGTAAAATTACTCAGTGAATTATTATTTACATTATTGATCTATCTACACATATATGCAAGCATGCGCACACACACACACTCCCACACTCACCCCAATGGGCAGATTTTCATACTAAAATAAAAAGGAAGCACTGCAGACAATGCCAAACTTGGCAGGTGCTTCCGGAAACAGTGACATGCCAGTGAAGCGTGTTCCTCAGAGCTATGCCCGGTGGTGCCGAGATGCCTGTGGAGCCTCCCTCTGCCAGGATATTTTTCTGTGACTGTTTGACAGATCCTGATTTTGTGGCAACTTGGTCCTGATGTCTTGTTTAGTCACTGTGATGTTTGCATCGCCATCTGTCTCCTTTCCCTGCCGCATTTATTTTTCCAGTCTAGAAACCTGTGGGTCTTCTTTAAATGAGTTGCTCATAGTTTACTTGCCTCTTTGCCAACAGAAAAAAAAAAAGTTAACCTTGCCTGGGGTTTTATTTGCTAGTGGCCCAGGACTTTCCCCTCGCTCTTACTGAGATGGCCTCTAAATTCATTCTTTCTTAATCTGCACTTGTCTATTCTAAGAAGGCAGAGGGGTCGTGGCCCTATATTCTCCAACAGAACCAGCAAATTCTTTTTATTTTTAGAGCACAGGTGGGTCATGCTTTGTGTTTTCCTATGGAAAAATACATTTTATCAACACAAAGAGAGAGCTTCACTTTTTACAGTTTTATGGCTGAGAGCAATTTTAAGCATGTCTGTAGCCTGCTTTTCAAATTGGGGCTGAAGGGCACCATTGTCATCAGGCCTGAGAGCAACTATGTTGAGATGTTGGCGCTATTAACTGGATTTCTGCATCTCTATCAGCACTCAGCCAGCATAACAGGAGTTTTCCTTAGACAATTTGAATAATTACAGTGATGTTTTCAATGTCAATGTCTCTTTTTAAGTTTAAATGTTTGGCCCTAAGTGGACATGCATTTTTGTGCTGGTATAGAGGAGGAGGGATGGAGGGCAAGTCCAAATATTCTTAGCATTCCTATCATTATTTTTCTAATGCTTATAGTAGGTATATCAAGGGCTTCCAATAATATTGAAAGCCCAGAAAACTACTTATAAAGTCACAAACAAACTATATGCATTCTGAGTGATATCACTTATGCCATGGTTTTCTCATCTTTAAAACAGAAAAAATAAGAGTTCCCTGCCTTTCTCTGGGCCATAGTGAATCTCCATTTACCTAATATATATGAAAATGCTTTGAAAATTCTAGATAAATATAATATTCTATATTTAGATAAATATATAACACATTTTTAGAATTTTCTAAGTTAAATAAAATATAAACAGGTTTTCCTTTTTAACCTTTGAGTCAGTGTTATTATAGGCACTTTTTTGGGGCAAATATAATAAAAAGAAGTAACTTCTAAAGTATGTTTCAGAGTAAACTTGATAACTTGTTGTACACAGCTCCCCTGGACACTGAATGGAGAAGATAGGATTTCAACACAAGTGCTGTGAGATGAAATGAGACAAAATAATAACTAAGAAGATTAAACTGGTTGATGTGTTTTGAGTTCTTTAGTTATTTAATGGCTATTGTTATCATAGTAACACTTTGGCAACATGTATAATGCACTTGGAATTTTAGATTGTGGTAATCATTATATAATCTTCATAGTTCTATTTCAAATATTTATTGATATCCAGATTGAAAATTGTACTTGATTTGAGGATATAGTGTGTAAAGGAGATAGTTGTGAATCATGGGATAGTATATGAACTTTTTAAAAAAAGTAAGTAGTATTTATTAATTTTGAATTTATATTCAGTGTATTCAATGATTACTCTTAAAAGTCCAAACTGAGAAAATTAAAAAGGTATTATATGGCAGGATGATAGAAAAAAACATTAGGTAGAAGATCCAGAAATATTTTGTGAGTCCAGTCTTCAGTGCATTGACATCAAAACCATTCTCCCTAGTCAAATCATCTTTATTGTGCTTCTATTTTTTTTTTGTGTGTGTGTGTGTGTGTGTTTTTGGTTAACCCTTATCAGAGTATATTTTTTCCATTGATTTTTAGAGCAAGTGGAAGGGAGGAAAGGGGAGGATGAGCAGAAAGAGAGAAAGAGAGAGAGAAAGAAAGAGAGAGAGAGAGAGAGAGAGAGAGAGAGAGAGAGAGAGAGAGAGAGAAGATGTGAGGCATACATCTATTGGTTGCCTCCCACCTGAACCCTGATGGGGGTGGTGAGCAAACCTGCAACCCAGGTATGTGGCCTTGGCCAGGAATCAAACACATGATCCTTTGGTGCTCAGGCCAATGCTCTAACCAAGGCTCAGTGTGCTCATTGTATATCTGCAGTTAGCCTTTTCAATATAGTTTTTAACTGAAAAGCTCTTCTAACCATCCACTTACCATAAGTCATCACTCAAAAGTGAAAAATGGAGCCACATACTCAGCCATGTATGCTTCTGATTAGTTGTAAGTAAAAATGAACTGGAGAAAGTTTATCAAGTCTTATGGATTTTGTCTTTGTCATGATCTTCCAATATATCAGTATCACTGATAGTTGTTACATCTTTAATCTCCAATGCAAGGTGTGGGGTATAATTACAGAATTCTGATAAACCACTTGGTTCTCAGTCTAAGGAATGGTTTTCTTTGATTGCACAGATAATGTTTTAGTTCATTTTAGTAAGACTATTTAAATTGCAAAAACTATAACTATAGAACCTCTCTAATGTGCTTTTGGAATTCCTGTGACAGTATACCAAATACAAATTCCTGAACAAGAGAGTGAGGGGTTACTTTTGTCGACACTGATGTGATAAACACCTTTTATTCACTTCAGGTTAAATTGTGCATTTTAACATGGCTGTAAATAGCTCGGTCAAGGTCACTTCCTGGCCACTAACCAAAGATCTGTTAAAAGTGTTCAGTAATTTACACTGTTTTCTGATGTTCTAATCTTGTCTTTGAATTTATTAAAGTGCCTTTGCTGTCATACTAATACATTTAAAGAGACTGGATTAGGAGCTATCAAGATTATTAGTATGGCAGGATGTTATACAAATCCCCTATATTCTTGACCATTTATTCTAAGAGGCAAATTGTCACGCATCTTTTTAAAAAATGCTTGTAATAAAAATAAAGTAGCAATAATTCTAGACCATTTATAGTACAATGCTAGTATAGATGAAAACTAATTTTTATAAACTAAAATGTGCTGTTTGCATGTCAATTAAAAATGATTGGTAGATTATGAACTATAAATTATTCAATTCCTCCCTCAATATTTTTGAGAGCCTCTTTAAAGTTATTGCAAAGATCTCTTCTCCAAGAGTCTTACCCCCTGTTTGCACAAAGAGTCATTTGGCAATATCAAAACTACCTTTCTAGAACAGCAAAGACTACAGTAATTGTTTTAGTATAAAAAATTTGCCCCTAATACGATGTCATTGACATTGAACAAAGTTTTTCTCTTACTCTTTCTTCCCCACCTTTGAATGATGGTGACTGTCTTGTAATTCACAGAAAAGAAACATGGAACAAAGCAGAAATAGCAAGATTTTCGCCCAATCTCTTGCTTATTTGGGGGGAAATTTTCCAAATTAATGAAAAGCTTACCTAAAAGCACTTGTGTATATGCGTGGTAATTGTTATTTCAGTCACTCCAAATTTGTTCCTAGTTAATATTCCCTTATCATGAAAGTAGTATTTGTGAGATTTTTGTCACTGCAAACATCACTAAAATTAAATTGAGAACATAGAATACTTAAGTTTAAGCATAAACAGAAACAAAGAATCAGACAAATGGCAATGGAACTCAGATTCCTTCCCTTCTCTGAAAGGAAGTTTGACATCCAGCCTCACCTCAAGGAAAATCAACTTAAAGGAACTATTACTTACAATCCTCAAGGGATATCTTGTCTGACACATTCTAAGTCTTGTAGACATATCATTATTTTCCAGGGAGGGCACCAAACTAAAAGCTAACATAGTTTAAATAAATACAGATAGGAGAATTTTAAAGAAAATATACACTTTCATAATAGTGTTATTAACAAACACTGAATCCAGAATCACATCAGCATCATTAATTGATCAGGGGAACAGACGGTAGCTCTATCTGTATATAAAAAAAAATCTAGAATTAAGAGTCTTAGAACATCTGGAATGTTAACTTTTAGTGAACATTTCAAGACTCTACTATCTTAATTCAGGAAATTAATTTCCTAGCATCTGTTTCAGAAGGAAGTTGGTAATATCAGTAGTGATTACTATACGATCATTTACACCAGAGTAATATATTGAATTCTCAACATCAGCACTTACTGTTAAATAGCAAGTCATTCAACTCTTGGAACTGTACTGTATCCAAGTGAAGAGAATTAAGATGCAACAAAATAGAATTTTTACACAGGGACTTTTTTCCAACAGTATATCAGCTGTCATACATAAGCTTGCCAAAGACAACTCTCTCCAAGATACAGGAATTTATAGTCACATAGCCACCCACTTTCCTGTTGAGTCTGTTATCAGGCTTAAAAAAATTAACAACCATCACTGCATTTAATGCCTTTCAGAACTTTTAGCTGTCAGAATACCACATTTTATTTTTGAATATTGTGTTAAGCTTTCCACTAACTCAGCAAAATATTTTTAACAATAAATATAGCTATAGATTATATTGCCTATTTCTATTTCAAGTTTAAAACCGGTTTGGCTCAGTGGATAGAGCATCAGCCTGGGGACTGAAGGGTCCCGGGTTCAATTCCTGTCGGGGCATGTACCTTGGTTGCAGGCACATCCCCAGTGGGGAGTGTGCTGGAGGCGGCTGATCGCTGTCTCTCATTGATGTTTCTAACTCTCTATTCCTCTCCTTCCATTCTGTAAAAATCAATAAAATATATTAAAAAAAAAAAACACAAACAACATGAGTTTAGAGAACTTGTATGCATTTTTGCATAACCCATGGACACAGGTAATAGGGCAGTGAAGGTAAGGGCTGGAAGGTGGGGACGGGCTAGAAGAGGTCAATGGGGTGAAAAGGGGAACATATGTAATACTTTCAACAATAAAGATTTAAATAAATAAATAAATAAATAAATAAATAAATAAATAAATAAAACATGAGGTAAGAGAGTGGTAGATAAAAAAATTTATAGGTGTTTTACATGGAAGGCATTTTAACCTGTTTCAAATTACTTACAACTGAGAATATAAATAAATTATTGAAGGCATGGGTTATTAATTTAAAATTTAGTCTAAATGATTTTATATAAATACACAAAACTTTCTATCTTGCC
The DNA here is from genome assembly GCA_011751065.1 of Lasiurus cinereus. Lineage (NCBI taxonomy): Eukaryota > Metazoa > Chordata > Mammalia > Chiroptera > Vespertilionidae > Lasiurus > Lasiurus cinereus. The sequence continues at coordinate 65,934,159 of JAAGEH010000018.1, forward strand.
TGTAAACATAAATCTATAAGTGAAATTATAATTAGTGATTATGGACTACTATCCACAAATGACACTTAATAGAAAGAACTAGAATCTCTATTTTATAAAAAAAAAGATGACAGAATTTAGTAAACTTGCTCAGAGATACAGATTATTGAGTATGCCAACTTTATGCCTTCTGTTCTTCAACCAGGGATTACACTGTTGAATTACATTGACAATAAATATATGGTGATCAAATGGAAAAGGTACCTTTATATAAACATTTATATGTAGAGAGACTTTGACTAGGAATTTCTTTTACATCATGCCTAGTGAAATTATTATTTGTTACAAAACACAATGATATAAATAACACAGATGAAAGTTTAATCAAGTATTAAGATAAAGTTTAGATTCAAAGACAATTTATTTAGTTACATATATCATATACCTGTAAAGATATGCTATTTGCTTGAATTTTATGTAATTTTCAATTCTTATATTAATTTGCCTTCCCACAATAGTTTCTTACCAATTATCTTTGCAGTATAAAATATAATTAAAATGCCAGCTTTCATAGGCTTTGGATTCTTAAATATTGTTCTTATGTGAATTATTAGAAAATATTTTCCTTCATGTACTATTCAGATACTCATGTTTATCTTTCTACAGCTACCATAGATCTCATTGCTCATGGTTTGCTATGCTTAACTGAAATCATAGTTGCCATATGCCAAGTGCTTACATTTTTGAAAGCTACAATGCATTACATATCATGACTTTGTATAGTCATATATATATATAAACATGAAATAAAAGTTTCATAATACATATCCTTAGTGTTTGTGTTATACATTGAAAATTCACATTTTCCCTTTTCATTATATATTGAAATTGTCAAAACCTAGTAAGTTTGAATTTTTGATCTACAATTCAGATGTGACCCATACTGTTTAAGATCATAATTTTAAATTCTCTTTTATTGACTCAGCTAAAAGGCCAGCTACTACCTTTTCTATGAGCCCTCCCACTTATATTTTACTTCCCTTCCCTGACTAATCATTAATTCATTAATAATACCTGTACCTTTGCTCTAGAACTCAATTTAAAAATATTTGCCCCTAGCCAGTTTTGCTCAGTGGTTGTGGTGTCAGCCTGTGGACTGAAGGGTCTCAGGTTGGATTCTGGTCAAGGGCATGAACCTTGGTTTTAGGCTCAATCCCTGGCCCCGGTGGGCCACCCACAGGAGGCAACTAATTGATGAATCTTTCTATCTGTCTCTCCCCTCCTTTCCACTCTCTCTAGAAAGCAATGGCCATATATATTAAAAAACAATGAAAAAATATTTAGTGTACTTTTTTATTTTTGAAGGGATTGTGCGAAGAACCGAATCTATCAGAATGTCAGTATCTGTGCCCTGGTATTGAGTAATGATATGGGCAGTGTCATTACTAGTGAGATTGGATCATCTATACAGTCTTTTCAAAATTTTATTTGTGGGTTTTTATACTCTGTGGATATTTTGTTTGCCAATCTATATTAACTGACAGATGAGCATCTTCCTCAATTTTGCAGATGGTTTATAATATATAGTGATAGGAAATGGACAATTGTCAGCTAATGTCAATGGATAAGTTGTGATAGGTGAGATTGACATATTTTAGCCAGAAGCATTGGTCATATTTTCCTTCTTTAGTATATTATTCTAGAGTGGAAACAAAAATACAGATTTTTGAAACTGAGTATCTTTCTTGGATTTTTATTCATTTGCTCACCCCAAGTCCATTCTCCTCTCTTTTCTTTGCGCTAATACCAGGAAGGCTGATCCCTGATACTTGCTCCTTCCTTAATTCCTAGCCCTCTGGCTTAGATGGGGTACCTGATTTGGACAATGAGAGGCAACAACAGGGAAGCTGAAGGTGGCAAAAGAGAGTGAGTGGCCTGGATATTTCTTCTTGCTTTGGAAGTTATATTTTTATGGTGAATGAACTTCATGCAAATAAAACAGGATTGCAGTAGTTACATCCCTCAGGACTAAACATCCACTGGGGAATCCCTCTGCCTTGGTTCTAGCACTCCTGTCGCTATTTCCTCTCCTTGTCCCTTCAGTATCAGTGATGGCCATGTCTTGTCCTGTTGATAGATTCAGGATAGCTTGTGTTCTCTAGCCAATGACTCTCCAAATAGCTCTTTCATTCATATCTGTTCATATGAATGATCCAAGTGATTATTTTTATTCTTGCTAGGATTTGATGGACATAGAATTATTCTTATTCTTCACTTAAAAAATAAGTAGATGTAAAACTTTTAGGATAGGCTTGAATTTAGGATAGTCTTCTGCTCTATTTGAAAGTGATTAACACAGAAGCTGTCCTATACACAGTTCCATTTTCAAACATAGTGGCAACTCAGATGATCTGAGGTTTAGCTCACTTTGGTTTTAATTCATTTTAAACTTTTTGTTTGTTTTTTGTTTTATATTTGTCTTTACCATTCTATATTAAAAATTTGAAAGGAAAGAGGAAAAGATGTGATTCTGGAAGGGTAGATGTGATATTTTATATGTGATATTTCCCATGGCGGTATTGCTGAAGGAATCCAGCCTCAGTGATTAATCTAGTGAATAACAATGTGAAGCTCAGTTATAAGAAGTACCAAAGTTGTTCCAAAACATGTTTATAGTGTTTGGTTGTTTTAAATGTGGTAGAGAGTATTGATTCTATGATTTCTAAGTAGATTTCTGAATAGTTACTGGTATCTATGCCAGGTACTTTTATCTGCACAGTTTATTTCCTAGTACCTCTGTAAAAAGGATTAGCCTCCATCTTCTCTTCTCTCTTCCTTCCCACCCTCCTCTCCTTTGTGTGTATGTACTTAAGCACACACGGAGACAGAAGCCATTAAGGTGATGTATAAAGGCAGACTTACCAGTTCTTTATTGACCTGGATTGTAGCATTCTGTGTGAAACTTTAGTGCTTTTTCTAAGTAAGAAATCATTTTTGTATTAATTAACTGCTTATTATTATTAAAAGATTCCAACTATTGATATAACTATTCTAGAAATTCTACCTTATATATTATTGTTTTTTGTGTATATTTTACTTAATAGTATTGTTTTAGGTATACCAAAAACATATCTATTTATTTTGAAAGGTGTTATTTGGCTTAATTTCATATGGAAATAATAGAAAGAAGATTAAAATCAATAAGAGACAGTTTAATTAAATCCATGGAAATTCAGCTTCTAGAGAACAAAGAGAAACATATTGCAAAGAAAATGCTTCTAAATAAATACAGTTTTACATGTAAATATTTCTGTATGCACTTGGGTATTAAATTCAGTAAATGAAGATGAGGTTGTTTCTTTTGTGTCTTAATGTAAAATATAAATAAAGCTTGCAGAAATGGAGAAGCTAAGGGAAGGAGTGATAATACATTTTGCCTTCTGGCTAAGTGTAGCACATTTTAAAGTATAATAAATATTTGAACATAATTATTTCCTTGTGAAAATATTGTTCATAAAAATTTCAACAAATGATCTTCTAAATAAGGCAATCCTGTTTTATTTGCATGAAGTTCATTCACCATAAAAATATGGTTTTAAAGTATTAAATTGTGTACTGACTTATTTTAATTAATAAAATATTACTATTTAAAAATAAAGCTTAGCAAGATGACTTTTGTGTATACTTTTATTTAATATAGGTAATATGTTCATTTTTGAACATTGATTTAGTTATGTACTATTATTAAAATTTATATTATATTCTCATATTTTTAATATCAAACATTTTTATTGATCCATTAAACATATTTGATAATTATTATATTTACCTTTTTTGAAAAAGATATTTTGTTGATTTCAGAGAGGGAGGTAGAGGAAGAGAGAGAGAGAGAGAGAAACATCAATGATGAGAGAGAATCATTGATCGGCTGCCTCCTGCATGCCCCAGACCTGGGATCCAGCCCACAGCTCAGGCATGTGCCCTGACTGGGAACTGAACCATGATCTCCTGGTTCATAGGTCATTTGATTACCCACTGAGAAACACCCTCCAGGCTTATATTTTTCTTTGATAAATTATACAGTTAATATTATTTACATAAAACCTAATAAATTTGAATATATGAATAGACACTTGCTAATAATGTGACTATGAATTTTTGTCTTTATTTTTTTATTTAATATCATCAGGAATTGTGTCATAAGATGAAGAATAGGCATTCAGAGAAAGAAGGAAGGACTTTATTGTGGGTTGCATGTCAGTGGAACAAAACATTCTGCTACTATTTTTCTTATGAAAATACTAGAATACTGCTGTGTTGTTAGAAAATCTATAAATTTTTCACATACATGGTCTTCGATAACTGTTATCTTTCTTCCAGTGTCTAATGAACCAGTATGTCCTTTGGTTTCTTCCCAAAGTTTTATAATCAGCACTAAGGAGCCCTGTCCCAGCCCTAACCAGTTTGGATAGAGCATTGGCCTGTGAACTGAAAGGTCCCAGGTTTGATTCTGGTCAAGGGCATGTAACTTGGTTGCAGGCACATCCCCAGTGGGAGGTGTGCAGAAGGCAGCTGATCGATGTTTCTCTCTTATTGATGTTTCTAACTCTCTATCTCTCTCCTTTCCTCTCTGTAAAAAATCAATAAAATACATTTTAAAAAAGGGGCCCTGTCCATCACATTGGTTTCTTAAAGAAAGGATATTTTTGCTGTCTAAAATCCAGCTTTATTTAAAAGTACAAAAGAACAAAACAAGATGTGAGGAAAATAATTTATAGTTATACCTACTCTTCCTTCCTCTAAGTACCTTAATCTTTAACTTAAGTGCCATTAGTTAGACCAATAAAAATTGGTGTATTTTTATTACACTCATTCATTAATTCATTCATGCAAAAAGCATTTAGGATTCTGCTCTGTGCAAGCACTGTGGATGGGAAACATTAGTCCACAAAACTTACAAAGATTCCTGAGCTGATGGAGCTTACTAGTATGTACAAACAATTGCAGAGGGTGAGTAAAAGAGATATAAAAAATAAAAATAGAGAGGAGGAACCAAGATGGCGGCATAGATAAATACCTACACTGCTGCCTGGCACAACAATTTCTAAACTACAACTAAAAGACAGAACAGACATCATCCAGAACCACAGGAAAGCTGGCTGAGTGGAAATTCTACAACTAGAAGGAAAGAGAAGGACTCACAGAGACCCAGAAGAGCTGCAAAAAGCTGAAGTACAGCCAAGACTGGTTTGGCTCAGTGGACAGAGCGTCGGCCTACAGACTGAAAGGTCCCAGGTTCGATTCCGGTCAAGGGCATGTGCCTTTGTTGCGGGCACGTCCCCTGTGGGGGGACGTGCAGGAGGCGGCTGGTCGATGTCTCTCTCTCATCCATGTTTCTGACAACAGTCTAGAGGCACTGTGAGACAGCGCACACAGGGACTGCTCTAGCGATTACCCAGTCATGTGAGACTCAGAGGCGTGGAGGGCGGGGCCTACTGGAAGGCAAGGCAGTCCTTTAAGCCCTTAGACTCCACCTATCCCAAACTCAACAGAGAGGCTTTTGCAGTTTCGCAAGTTTGATATTATAAGGCTGAATCCAACACAGAAGTTCTCCCGGCATAGTGAAAATGCCGAGACAAGGGAAGGGATCACAAATAAAAGAAATGGAGGAAAACAAACTACTAGATATAGAGTTCAAAACCACGCTTATAAGGTTTTTCAAGAATATGCTAGAAAAGTTGGATAAAGTTAGCGAGAACCAAGAGAAGATGAAAAAGAACCAACTAGAAGATGAAAAGGACCAACTAGAGATGGAAAAGGACCAACTAGAAATTAAACATACACTGACTGAAATAAAAAATATTATTCAGAGACCTAACAGCAGATTAGAGGAAGGCAAGAATCAAGTCAAAAATTTGAAATATAAAGAAGCAGAAAACACTAAACTGGAAAAGCAAGAAGAAAAAAGAATCCAAAAATGTGAAGATAATGTAAGGAGCCTCTGGAACAGTTTCAAGCATACCAACATCAGAATTGTGGGGGTGCCAGAAGAAGAGAGAGAGAGCAAGATACTGAAAACCCACTTAAAGAAATAATGACTGAAAACTTCCCACATCTGGTAAAATAAATAGACTTACAATTCCAGGAAGCATACAGAACCCCATATAAAAGGAATCCAAAGAGAACTACACCAAGACACATCATAATTAAAATACCAAGAGCAAAAGACAAAGAGAGAATATTAAAAGCAGCAAGAGAAAAACAGTTCATTACCTACAAGGGAGAACCCATATGACTGTCAGCTGATTTCTCAACAGAAACGATGCAGGCCAGATGGAAATGGCAAGAAATATTCAACGTGATGAATAGCAAGAACCTACAACCAAGAATACTCTATCCAGCAAAGCTATCATTCAGAATTGAAGGGCAGATAAAGAGCTTCACAGAGAAGAAAAAGCTAAAGGAGTTCATCAACTCCAAACCAGTATTATATGAAATGCTGAAAGGTACTCTTTTAGAAGAGGAAGAAGAAAAAGGTAAAAGATAAAAAATTATGAGCAAGAAATACATATCCATCAACAAGGGAATCTAAAAATTAAGTGAATTAAAAATTTGATCAACAGAATAAACTGGTGAATATAATAGAATCAGGGGTATAGAAAGGGAGTGGACTGACAATTCTCAGGGGAAAAGCAGTAAGGGGAGTGGAAGAAAAACCAAAAAAATTCATCCCCTTTGGATGAGGACAATTGGGCGATGGGGGTGCTACCCCCAAAGCCCTGCGTGCCACCCTGTGAGGGGGCCCATATGGGGGGGGGAAGTGGAACAATTGTAATAATCTGAACAATAAAGATTTATTTAAAAACAATAAAAATAAAAATATTGTAGTGGATGTAAATATGTTAAGCTGCCTCCATCAGTTTTTTCTTTCTTTTCACTTCCATTACCAGCCTACTAGTCTGAGTCTCTATCCTTTTACCTTTTGCCTCTGTTCTCTTATGTCATGATGTAGAACGCTGAGAGATGAACCTTTTCAGCGCAACAATTTCACAATGAGGCATTCTAACTTAAAATATACTTAACAAAGAAGCTCAATCTCTTAAAAATAAAATACTTCAGAATCATTCCAGGTCTTTGTCTCTGATATAGTTCTGTGCTCCAGCTGAGGCAATAATAATTATTATCCCACAATATTCTTTGTTCTTCCTCATCTCCAGAGCATATCATGTTTCTTTCAACTGGAAACACTTTTTCTAACTTGATATTAAAAAATATATATTTTCTAAATTTTTTTTTATTTAGAGCAGTTTTAGGTTAACAAAAAAAATTGAGAGAAAAATACAGAGATTTCCCATACATCTCCTTGTCCTTTATATGCATAGCCTCCCCCATTATTAACATGACTCACTAGAATGGTACATTTGTTACCAAGAATGAACCTATATTGATCTAGCATAATTACCTAAAGTTCATAGTTTAACCTTAGGGGCCATTCTCTGTATTGCATATTTATGGATTTGAATAGATTTATGGCAACTTATGTTCATCATTATAATATCGTATAGAGTACTTTCACTGCCGTAAAATGTTCTGTCTTCTACCTATTTATACCAGCCCCACTTGCCCTGGCAACCACTGATCTTTTTATTGTCTCCACAGTTTTATCTTTTCCAGAATGCCTTATAGTTGGAATCGAGCAGTATGTAGCCATTTCATATTGGTATTTTTACTTAATAATATGCACTTCCCCCATGTATTTTAATGGCTTGATAGCTCATTTCTTTTTAGTGCTGAGATAATCTGTTGTGTGGATATAGCACAATTTATCTGTTCACCTACTGATGGACATCTTGGGTGGTTCCAAATTTTGGTAATTATGAATAGAGCTGCTATAAACATCCATGTGCAATTTTTTGTTGATGTAAGTTTTCAATTATTTTGGGGTAAATACAAAGTACTGTGATTTCTGGATTATATAGTAAGTGTATGTATGGTTTTGTATGACATTGCCAACTGTCTTCCAAAGTAGGTATACTATTTTGCATTAACATGAGCAATGAGTGAGAGTTCTGTTGCTCTACATTGTTGCCAGCATTTGGTATTGTCAGTGTTCCAGATTTTGGCCATTCTAATAGATGTATAATGATATCTCTTGTTTTAATTTGCATTTCCATGATTAACTGTTTTGTGGAGCACCTTTTTATAGCTAATTTGCCATCTGTATATTTGGTGAGATGGCTGTTAAAATGTTTAGCCCATTTTCAATTTTTATAGCTTTTTTAAAATATTTACTCAGCTTAAAGATTTTCATTTCTTTATCAAGTCTTCTTAAAAATTATGTTTTAGGTGTACAACATTGTAATCCTACATCTGTATGCACTACAAAGTGATCACCCCACATTTATTTGTATATTTTGAAGGATTCATTTGTCAGCTTTGTCTTTTGTAAATATTTTCTTAGTTTGTGGTTTGTCTTGTATTTGCTTTACATTGCGTTTCACAAAGCAGAATTGTTTAATTTTAACTAAGTCTAGCTTATCAACTATTCCTTTCATGGGTCATATCTGGTATTATATCTAAAATGACAGACATATTCAAGATCATCTAAATTTTCTCCAAAATTATTTTCTAATTTTGTTTTGCATTTTACATTTATATCTCTGATTTAGTTTGAGTTAATTTTTGTGAAAGTTATAAGATCTGTGTTCAGATTCATTTCTGTTGTACATGGTAGTTCAGTTTTTCCAGCACCATTTGGTGAAGAAAGTTTCTTACTCTATTTTATTATCTTTGCTCCTTTGTAAAAAATCAGTTGATAATATATTTTTGAGTCTACTTATAGGATATTTATCCTACTTTATTGATCTATACTGTCTACAATAAGATGATAGTAATCAACATTATGTGGCATTGGTACAAGAACAGACCTATAGGGTGGGGCAAAACTAAACAGTTATTGGTATGGAAAATTATACAATAATTAGTAACTAATAATACAAGAATGAACTCTGTTTCACATACTTACAACTGTAAACTTACTTTTGCCTCACTCTGTAGGTCTGTTCTTGTACCAATACCACATAATGTTGATTACTGGCACCTCCTTTTAAGGCTTAAAGTCAGATAGAGTTAGTTCTCCAACTTTGTTCTTCACCTTTAATAGAGTTGACGCTTCTAGTTCTTTTGCTTCCGCATATAAACTTTAGAATTAATTTAATAATGTTCACAAAGTTACTTACCAGGATTTCTATTGGTACTGCTTGGAATCTATAGATCAAGTTGGAAAGGACTGATATCTTGACAATAATGAGTCTTTATCCATTACATGGAATATCTCTGCATATTTAATTTCATTGATTTCTTTAATCAGTTTTGTAGTTTCTTCATATAACTATTATACATATTTTGTTAGATTTTCACCTTAGTATTGTATTTGTGGAGATGCTAATATATATGCTACTATTTTTAATTTCAAATTATACTAGTTCATTGCTAATATAGGTAAAAGTGGTTAACTTTTATATATGAGTCTTGCTTTATACAAGTTTGCTATAATTACTTGTCTTCTTGAATAGATTTTTGTGAGTTCTTTTAGATTTTTTAAATAGATCATCATGTCATCTGTGAAAAAGATGATTTTATTTCTTCCTTCCCAACTTGTATAACTTTTGTTTCCTTTTATTGACTTATTAGCTAGAACTTCCAATGTGATGTTGAAAAAGAGTGATAAGAGGGAAAGTCCTTGCCTTGCTTCTGATCTTAGTTGGAAAGTTTCAAGTTTCTCACCACTAAATATGATGGTACTTTAGGTTTTTATAGATATTCTTTATCAAATTCAAGAAATCCCTCTCTAACTTTCCTGAATTTTTTTTGTCTTTATCATGAATGAGTGATGAATTTTGTCAAATGTTTTTTCTGCATCTATTGAAATGATCATGTAATTTTTATTTAATAGTTGTTTTTATTTGATGGGTTTCATTAATTGGTTTTACATATGATAAGCCAGCTTAACATACCTGAGATAAATCCCATTTGCTCATGTGTATAATTTTTTTTATATATTGTTGTATTTGATTACAATAGAGTTTTTTTGCATTTATGTTTATGAGAATTTTCTGTCTGCAGTTTTGTTTTCCTGTCGTACCTTTCTCTGGTTTCTTTTTAGGGCCACTTAGCTTCATAGAATGCGTTAGGGATTATTTCTTCTATTTATATTTTCTGAAAGAGATTATATAGAATTGGCATAACTTCTTTCTTAAAAAATTTGGAAGATATTATCAGTGAATCCACCTAGGCTTTGTGGGTTTTGTTGTTGTTGTTAAAAGTTATTTGTATTGATTCATATTCTTCAGAGATTAGGCCTATTTATATCGTCTATTATTTTGTGTGTGTGATTTTAGGCAGATTGTATCTTTCAAGAGATTAATCTATTATGTTTATACTAGAGGCCCAATGCATGAAATTCATGAATGGGTATGTGTGTCCTTCAGCCCAGCCTTCACCCTCTCCAATCTGGGGCCCCTCAAGGGATGTCTGACTGCCCAGTAGGATTGATCCTAAGTGGGCAGTTGGACATCCCTCTCAGAGTCCAGAACTGCTGGCTCCCAACTGCTCAACTGCCTGCCTTCCTGATTGCTCCTAACCACTTCTGCCTGCCAGCCTGATCACCGCCTAAGCACTCCCCTGCCAGCTTGTATGCCTCTAAATGCCCTCACCTGCAGGCCTGGTGCCCCCAACTGCTCTCCCCTGCAGGCCTGGGTCCCCCCACCAACTGCCCTTCCCTGTAGGCCTGGTCACAATTAATGTCCCTCCTCTGCCAGCCTGGTCACCTCTAACCACTCTCCCCTGCAGGCTTGATCACCCCCAATTGCCCTCATTGCAGGCCTGGTCCCTCCCAACTGCCCTCCCCTGCTGGCCTGATCATCCACAACTGCCCTCCCTTGCAGACCTGGTTCCTTCCAACTGCCCTCTCCTGCTGGCTATCTTATATCTTGTGTCCACATGGAGGAGTCATATTTAACTACATGGGGACAGCCATCTTGTGTGTTTGAGTGACAGTCAATTTGCATATTACTCTTTTATTATATAGGATAGAGGCCTGGTACATGGGTGGGGGCCAGATGGTTGCTCTGTAGGGTGCTTTGGATCACGGTAGGGGTTCCTTTGGGGCATGGGGTGGCCTGGGGAAGGAGCCTGTGGTGGTTTGCAGGGTGGCCACACCCCCCAGTGACCCAAGCGGAGGCCCTGATATCTGTGATTTATTTATCTTCTATAATTGAAACTTTGTAGTCTTAAGCAGAGGCCAAGGTAGGCCAGGGCTACAGAAACTTGGCTTCCTCCACAGCCAGGGGCAAGTCAAGCCTCCTGCTCTCTTCAGCTCCATGGCTGCTGCCATTTTTGTTGGGATTTATTTATCTTCTATAAGTGAAACTATGTAGCTTTAAGCGGAGGCCAAAGTAGGCCAGGGCAGGCAGAAAGCTTGGCTTCCTCCATTGCTGGGGAAACCCAAGCCTCCTGCTCTCTCTGTGGCAGCAGCCATTTTGGTTGTGTTAATTTGCATAATCACTCCTAGAGGCCCAGTGTACAAATTCATGCATGGTTAGGGTCCCTAGATTTGGCCTGTGATATTTGTCCTGGTCTCCATGCCTCCTCCTTCCCTCACTCCCTCAGTGCCCCACCTCCTCCACTTGTCACCTGCCATGTTCCACACCACCCCCTGGTGGTCAGCATACATCATAGTGAGCGAGCGAACTACCAGTCTCCCAGTCAATCCCCCAAGGGGACAATTTGAATATTAGCTTTTTATTACAACTCCATTACGTAGGCATGGAGTTGTTCATAATATTTCTTTATAATCCTTTTTAGTATCCACAGGATATGCTCCTTTAATTTTTGGTATTTGCAGTTTATTTCATGTTTCTTTTATCATGAGCCTTGCTAGAGGCTTGTCAGTTTAATTACTATTTCCAAAGAAACATATTTTGACTTCATGATGTTATTCATTGATTTCTTATTTTCAATTTCTTGATTTGTGTTTTGGTTTTCATTTTTTTCTTTGTTACTGCTTACTTTAGATTTAGTTTACTCTTTTTCTAGTTTCCTAATGTAGAAACTTAGGTTATTAAACTTAGATCTTCCTTCTTTTTTAATATATGCATTATACGCTATAAATTTTTCTTAAAACACTGCCTTTGTTGCATCTTTTAAATCTGGATGATTTGTGTTTTCATTTCATTTATAGTTGCTGGATCTGTCTATCTGTTTTTGTAGCCAGTTGGGTTTGACTCTTCCATGAAACCTTTATGTCTTTCACTCAAAGTTATGGAGCCTTTCTTGAATAGTCACTGATCTTAAAGCATTTTATATTTAAATTTTGTTAATATTTAAATGTTTAATCTCATTTAAGTCACCACTAGGTTAGAATGTCTTTGAAGAGAGATAGTGAGACTTATACTTACTTTTTGCCCAGCCCCCAGGGCAGTAAGCATGAAAGTGCTGCAATAAATTATTAGTGATTTGATTGATTGCTTGGAGTTGTAGATTGTGCATTGGGAAACAACCTCTCACATTTCAATAATGTACATATGCTAATTGGAGGCAATACAAATTGAAAGTTAAAAACATGAATGTTAAGAGAAAATTTATTGCATTACCTAGGAATGGACCTATGTAGCTTCTGGGTATAAAGCTGTATCCATATAAACCGTAAATGATGGATTTTAATTCTGTTTAGAGGTCAGACTAACTCAATATAGTTCATATAAATGTTACTAAATCTGAGCTTCTTTTATAAATATAGTTACAGGACAAACTAAGTCCCACTGGAAAACTTTAGCCTGTTGGCCCAAAGCTATGAGTACAGATTCAAATGGAAAACCAGTAATTTTAGCCATTTAACATAAATAGGTGTGTGATCTAAATTCTTGCCCTATATACATATAATCTGCCGGTGCCAGCCGGCACTACAGTGGAACAGTACCTGAAAGGGGGGTGAGGATTGAGAAAAGAAAAGAGACAGACACAAAGATGGGATCGGGAGGACTGACAGTTCAAGACTGCAGTCCCCAGTTTATTTTTCTAAGCCTATTTATACATGTTAGTTATGCTAGCGTATTCGCAAGCCTTTCATTACTTCCTTTATTACAGAGACTCTTGGTTTCAGTTCTCTTATCTGACCTTTAGCCATTCTTTGTTTCAGGACAATCAGTTTGTTAATCACTTAACCTCAGGCAAGAATAGACACTCAGGATCATTTACTCATGGAATGTCGTGGTTAAGCAAACTCCATTTATGATTTCCTCCTTCCTTAAGCTTTAGCTAACTAAGCAAGCAACCTTAAGCAAAGCTAGAAACAATTCCAGTAAAACTAGGGGGGGATCGAGGTGCTGAGGCAGCTCACTTTGTGAACGCTTGCCTTCTCGGGACTTTGTCAAACCGAGACCGCCCTCGACAATAATCAAAATCCCTAAAGAAGTTAGTAAAAGAACCCAGTAAGTTAAGGGAACAGAAGGCAGAAGGTATATCAGACTCCAAAGTAAATTAACAATAAAATATTACAATATGTATGTAATATGCCCAATGACATTATCCAGCAGTCAGAAACAATAACAGCTAAGGAACCATTTGTAATAAAAAAAAATCTGAATGATACTCTAAAATAAGAATTTTAAAGTGGTCATTTAAATAATAGAAATATGGCAGGCAAAAGAAATACGATTCACAAGGCAAGAAAAGACCTGATAAAAGAGAATCCTTTACAAGAGACCCAAATAAAAATTCTAAGCAATAAAATGAACTAAAATAAAAAAGTCAATGGGATAGATAGAAAGATAGAAAGGAAGAGAATGTTAATGTACATAAAGATTGGTCTAAAGTGATTACACAAAATGCAGAACCATGACATAAAGGAAAATTTCTGGAGAAAGGTATTAGAAGTTTCTACACATGTTGACTTGATGTAAAAAGAGAGTTAGGAAAATGGAACAGATGCATTACTTTTAAACATATTGCCTGATAATTTTTCAAAACTGAAAACAAAATTAAGATTGAGAAATATAATTAAAAGTCCTGGAAAGCATAAGTGAGACATATGTCTGTGATACTATAGATTATCAAATATTTTTTTTAAATTAAAGATTTTTAGGATAATCAAGATTCACAAAGAGCCAAAACCAGTTTGGTTCAGAGGATAGAGCATTGGCCTGCGTACTGAGGGGTCCCAGGTTTGATTTTGGTCAAGGGTATGTACCTTGGTTGTGGGCATATCCCCATTAGGTGGTGTGCAGGAGACAGCTGATCAATGTTTCTCTCTCATCGATGTTTCTGACTATTTCTCTTCCTCTCTGTGAAAAATCAATAAAATATATTTTAAAAAAGGTTCACAAAGAAATACAAATTAGAGATATAGATAAAGGACATAAAGAAATACTATTTTTAAACCAATGACATAAAACAGTTATTATCAATTTTCACTTCAACTCCAGACTAACTTGACATTTCAAGAATTAGAGAACAATGATATTTTTTAGACTGGTGAAAGCGGTTAAAACAGACCTTTTAAAGCTACAGACTCTCCTTAAAAAATGTACAAAAGTTGTACTTCAGCCCAAAGGTAAAATTAACATAAAAGAAAATAATATAATCCAGGACACAACAATAAAGTTTAAAGTTGAGAAAGCATGATGATCAAATCTAAATAATTATTGGCCTGAAAAATTAATGATGATAATATAAGGGAGATGCTTCAAATAACATAAACTAAAATATAGGAAAATATTCAAAAATGGAAAATAAAAATTGAGTGGCAGTTCAAGATAAAGTACAAGCATAATTAGGAGGAAGAACTATGGAGGAGACCCTATAAGGTAAGCTAAAGATATTAATGAAAGATATGCTTTATTAGAAAAATTTGAAGTCAGTTTGCAAGTTTAAAATATGTAATAGAATATGTACTTTTCAAATCATTATTGCAGGGAGAGTAAGAAAATATGATCAATCTATTAGAAGGTAAAAAGGGAGGAGCAAAGAAGGAAATATAAAAATTTATGTATGTACTATAATTATATGTGTAATACAGAAAGATCTTCAAAGGCAATGTTAACTGATAACAGAAAGTTGCTAAAACATTTGCAGAAATACACTGTTGCTTGTTTAGGAGTGCATAGACATATAATAGAATGTAGATAGATTAAAGATTTCAAAACATGAATTGGAAGGGTGCACACCCAAGAAAAGGAAGATTGAAAATTGAATTAAAAAACTGGAAACTTTCACTTTAACATAATTATTGTATAAAATATACTAAAATTAATAATACAAGATAGTTATAAATTACTCCCTGAATTTCTCTGCAGTTAAATTTTGTTTCTAAATATAAAAATTGGATGAGGATCCATGTATTCTAGTTCCATCTTTGGCCTCAAATAGGTGGCTTTTTACTTACTGGTCCTCAAATTTTATTAATTTTAAAATGAGTCAGTTGCACTAAATTGTCTCACAAAGCTCATTCAACCACATCACATTGGACAGAATATGAATAGTGTTGAGGATTTAGCAGCATTGATACAGTTTCACTCAGGGGAATTTGTTTCTCATTTGCAGGATAATATGCATAATTTCTATTATAGTACTATAAAACCTCAGATAATATAATCTGTGATCATCATGCCTATTCTGACAGTCTCCAACACAATGTGTGTGCAAGAATGACCTTGGAAGAACTCCCTGGTTAGACATAGCATCTCACTGGTTTCAGGTGCTCCTATACCTGTCCTCACCTCTTCTCTTTGCTGATCTCCACTGAGTCGTTTGCTGCCTAGATAATTCTCAGTCATTATCTGCCTTCCCACCTTGTCCTATTGCTACTGGAGGACAGAATTGACAGAGATGAGACTAGCAATGGCAAAGAGGGGGAGGCACATTAAGAAAATCTCTCATTCATTCAAAATATACTGATTTTTTTTTCTTCTTTCCTTGGATTGTCCTATGTAATAAAGAGGTAATATGCAAATTAACACTCATGCTTTCACAAGATGGCTGCCTATGACCAGGCTGGCAACGGGGTTAGTATAGGAAGACCAAATGACTGAACAGCCGGCTGTGTGGGGTGACCAGAACAGCTGGGGGGTGGGGGAAAGCAGTTAAGGGCAACCAGGCCAACAGGGGGAGCAGTAAGGGGAAACCAGGCAGGCATGGGGGCAGTTAGGAGCGACCAGGCTGGCAGGGAGGGGGAAGTTGGAGGTGATTTAGTTAGCAGCAGAGGGCAGTTAAGAGTAACAAGGCTGGTATGCAGAAACAGTGAGGGGTGATTATGCTGGCAGGAGGGGAACAGTTAGGGGCAATGAGGCAGGTAGGCAGGTGAGTGATTAGGAGCCAGTGTTTCAGGATTCTAAGAGGAATGTCTGACTGCCGATTTAGGCTCTAGGACATCCCTCAAGGGGTCCCAGATTGGAAAAGGTGCAGGCTGGGCTGAGGGGACCACCACCCGCCCCCCCATGTGCGAATTTCATGCACTGGACCTCTAATTATTAATTAAATCTTTATTGTTGAAAGTTTTGCAAATGTCCTCTTTTTTCCCCCAATTGACCCCATCTATCCAGCTTCTATTCTTTGTCCCAGGCCTTCACCACCCTGTTATTGTCTGTGTCCACGGGTTATGTATATATGCATACAAATTCTTTGGTTGATCTCTTCCAACCCACTACCCACCACTACCTTCCCTCTGAGATTTCATAGTCTGTTCCATACTACTATGTCTCAAAACCCACTGACTTCTGCTAAATTCCAGGGATGATAACTCGCAGGAAACACTGTCTCATGGCCTCTTTTTAGATTTATCACCCTCAATCTGCCAAAAGTCTACTTAAATTTGCTAATAAAATACATTAGGAGATGTATTATATCACCATGAGTTTCCTATATCTTCTAGGCTGCTTGCAATCTCCTGAATCTTTGCCCCAATACATCCAAGAGAATTTGTGAATTCCAAGTTTCTGTTAACCAATTCGAAAACTGAGTGACTTTTTCCATTAGTAAAAAATAATAATACAATTTTTGGTAACTTGAAGTTAGATTTCTCTTAATTTCTTATACAATAAATTCTGACATTCTTAACCAGTTTTTGGTCAATCAAGATAACTGATCTTTTAAAGTCAAGACTAGATTTTAATAAGTAATTTCATGCTACACAGGATTGCAACATTTATGGAGAAAATAGAACCTGCCTCTTTAATTAGATAGAATATGTTGAATGTATTTCCAGATGTCCTAGAGAAGAGATTATGACAAACATTTACTCTTATACCAATGTGATATTCCACTTTTCTGATATTCAAGAATTCACTATTCTGCAAATCTCTCTTAAAAGCATGAAATTATAGTATTCAAAACTCTTTATTACTGAAAAATATGGGTATATAAATCTCATTAAAATAATATTAGTATCACATATAATATATATACTAAAGGCCCGGTGCATGAAATTCATGTATGGGGATGGGGTGTCCTTCAGCCCAGCCTGCTCCCTCTCAAATCTGGGACCCCTTAAGGGATGTCTGACTGCCTGTTTAGAAGGATTGGGACTAAACAGGCAGTCAGACATCCCTCTCACAATCCAGGACTGATGGCTCCCAATTGCTCACCTGCCTGCCTTCCTGAATGTCCCTAACTGCTTCTGCCTACCCACATGATTATCCCAACCACTCCCCTGATTTATGCCTAACTGCTTCCTGCCAGCCTGTTTGCCCCTAACTGTCCTCTCCTGTGGGCCTGGTCACCCCTAATTGTTCTCCCCTGCAAGCCTGGATCCCCACAACTGCCCTCCCTTGCAGGTCTGGTCCCTGCCAACTGTCCTACCCTGCTGACCATGCTGTGGTGGCCATCTTGTGTTCACACGGGGACAGGATCTTTTGACAACATAGGGTCATTCATCTTGTGTGTTGGAGTGATGGTCAATCCGCATATTACTTTTTTATTAGATAAAATAGAGGCCTGGTGCATGGATGGGGGTCAACTCGTTTATCCTGAAGGGTGTCTGGGATCAGGATGGGTGTTCCCTTGGTATGTGTGGTGGCCTGGGTGAGGGGCCATGCCCCCAGTGATCCAAGTGGAGGCCCTGGTATCTGGGATTTATTTATCTTCTACAATTGAAACTTTGTAACCTGGAGCGGAGCAAAGCCTTCTGCTTGCAGAATGATTGAAATGTTGTTGCCTTAAGCAGAGGCCTGGGCCTAGCAGGGTGTGTGGAAAGCTTGGCTTCCTCCATCACCAGGGGAACCCAAGCCTCACTCAGTTGCAGCAGCCATTGAAACTTTGTTACCTTATGTGGAGGCCTGCTGGCCAGGGTGTGCGGAAAAGCTTGGCTTCCTCCATTATCAGGGGGCAAACCCAGCCTCTCTCCTGCTCTCTCTGTGACCATAACTATCTTGGTTGGGTTAATTTGCATACTCACTTTGATTGCTGGTGGGCATGGCTGTTGGTGTGGTTGTAGGTATGGTCAATTTGCATATTACTCTTAGATAGGATACACATTATATAATATATACATTATATAATATATACATTATATATACTTGAAATTTCAAATATTTTTAAGTCCAACATTTTTTTATTTTGTGTTTCTTTTTGGTAATATTATTCTTTTCAGACTTTATAAAACTTTCAAACCTTTATTAAAAGTTCAGTTAATAGAAAGGTTCACAAAGGTGTATTAGAGGTATATGGATATATAAACATCAACTCTAAATCAATATTATTATATGATGATATATAAATGAATCAAATCATACTTTCTTATAGTGATGTTCTGTGATGTAGGAGTGGTATTTTAGATATGGCTCTTTATATATGTATTAAAATACTAGAGGACTGGTGCACAAAATTCTTGCAAGGTATGGTCCCTAGGCCTGGCTGGCAATCAGGGCTGATTTGTGGGGTGAATGGTGAGGTGATTGTCAGGGCCCCTACTGGCATCTGCCTTGGATGACCTGGGGCTGTGAGCAGAGAGCACCTCTTACATTGAGTGTCTGTCCCCTGGTGTACAGTGTGCATCATAACCGGTCATTGTACTGTTCATAAGATTTGCATATTAAGCTTTTATTATATAGGATCTTTTTCCATTAAAAATACATAGAAAATATTTTATTATTTATGGTTAATATAATTTAATTTTTGTTAATTCACATTATTAGTATTATATCAAGTTGGCATGAAGTTTATTTCAAATATGCAAAAGAGTTGCTCACTGGAAAAAAAAATCAGCAGATTATTTCTCTCTACCTGAATAGAAAAATTGCATGTATCTTTTTTTTTTAATATATTTTATTGATTTTTTACAGAAAGGAAGGGAGAGGGATAGAGAGTTAGAAACATCAATGAGAGAGAGACATCAATCAGCCAACTCCTGCATGCCCCCTTCTTGGGATGTGCCTGCAACCAAGATACATGCCCTTGACCGGAATCGAACCTGGGACTTTCAGTCTGCAGGCAGATGCTCTATCCACTGAGTCAAACCGGTTTGGGCACATGTGTCAACATTTAATTTTCTTTCTTTGAGTACAGAATACATTACTAGATTTGATGTTGAAATGACTCAAAACTCTCTTGGAGCTTGGTACTTAGCTTCCTTCAGGCAACTCATGAACTAACTTATTTAAGTTAACTCCTCATTTATTTGTTTTCATTATGACTTTTTTTCTGTCTATATTCTCAAACTTATAGTCAGTACTGTTTCTTTGGGGGATATATGAAGTCCATATCACTTGCCAATTAATTCAGGAGTTCACCCTTGGCACACAATGGTGGAAATTACTCTTCTTGAGCATTTCGTGTAAGAATTGCTAATTACAAGAACTTGGGCATTTCTCAACACTTCTGTTTTCAGTGCCTTTACAAATACATTGAGTGACCAGATTCTTATGATCTCTGAATGCATAATAATTGCCACTCATTATATATATATATATATATATATATATATATATATATATATATGAGGCCCAGTGCATGAATTTGTGCATGGGTGGGGTCTGACCAGCCTGCTAGGAGGAGGGGACATGGGAGGTTGGCCAGCCTGCCTGCTGGTTAAACTTCTGGTCAAGGGGACAATTTGCATATTAGCCTTTTGTTATATAGGACATATACTGAGTGTCCAGATTATTATGCATTCAGAGATCATAATAATCTGACCACTCAATGTAGAAGTGACAAGCTCTAAGGATATTAACTTTGGGGAGGAGAAGGTTAAGAAATAAAATAATTTTGATCTTTTATTTAATGGATGAGAGGACCATAATACCCAGAAGTTAATACAAACAATGGCTTTATATAACAATTTTGAAAATATTGCATAACTATTTTTAATACATGGAGATTAACTTTCCTCTGTTTAAACATTGGTTAAAGAGCAATCATATCATTTTTAGTTTACAATTTTCTGCTTGTCATTGAATTTGAATTCACAGTTTGGTTTTTGTTATATTTTGTGATAATGTTCAAGAAGTTAACATCAAAGAGTCCTGCTAAATTAATTTATTTGAATAGACAATGTTATCTCTTCTGTTCTATCTCTGGATTCTTTCCCCCAAACCCCCGCCGCCTACTTCTTAGTAAGTTCAATATGAATGATTGAGAAGGTCTTAATAACCCATAGGTATCCAGATGGTAGAAAATGGCCTTTGGGCAGACTCTACTGCTATTAAAATGACTAAGTGATGGAAATTAAGTACTGTAATAAAATGTTCTCTAAACCAAAATTGTTAGCTTTTGATTTTGGCCTACACCCACACATGTTAAATACTGCTATAGAAAAATCAATCAATTTTGCTTTTAAAATTTAACTATCAGTAAATTTAGAATCATATTCTAAAGTTGTTTTTTTTCTGATAAATGCTTGAAAGGAAAAGACTTTACATACATCTGTTTCAGATAGAATGTGACATCAACTCGGTACATTCCTTTTAACATTTAAGATTGTGTTTAAAACTTAGTTTAACACTTTTAAAAATAATAAACTTAACTGAACATTGCAAAATGATATATAAGATATAAAACAACAAGGAAAATAAATGCCACTGGTGTTTAGAATTTTCATCACTTTGTAAAGGTTTGGTTTCATCAGGATGGCTAAAATACTCTTTCTCTAAAGTATTTTGAAAATACATAATTCCTATCACTTAATGAACAAAAATAATAATATTGGTCAGTACATTTACATTGAGTACTCACATTGAGCTGTTATGACTGTGTACCATAAAACACTGCCCTTTACTCAGATATAATTTGGTAACAGATGAAAAAGTTGTTACACACTCAAGCACAGAGATGGCACAGGTTACTCTGATGAAATAATACACTCTTGAGTTCTAATTTCCAATCCCTCATGACTATTTTCTTTATGGCTTTTCCCCTCTCTATTTTCTGATGACTTTGACAAACACATAGGAGCAAAACTGCACTGGATTGTACTTCCTCACCTAATTTGGATCCTTGGTCAGCCATCTCTAGAGGAAAGACATTTTCTTATAACAGATTTGTCATTTTTACACAATTGTAAAAATGTGATATGTATAATAAAATAATACTATTTACTTTTACATTTCACTACCAAAGAACTGTCAGCAATCTTTAAAAATAGTGGTAACAATAGAAACAAGAATAAGATAGAAAATAAATCTTATAGCCCAAAAACCACTCCTAGATTTATAATATTTCCAAAGCATCATAAAATCTATTTTTAGTAATAAATATGGTATAGATAATAAATTATTTTTGCCTTAAACATTTAGGTAAAAATGCAACACATGATAAAGCCTAAGAAAACATATATGCTCTGAATGAGTAATTAATTGTTCTTTCTACAGTGCAAAAACATAATGACTTGACTGTATTTCTTTTTCAAATTCATGTCATATTGTAGCTGGCACCCACTAAAATGCATATTTGTTATGTTTATATGACCTTAAAATTTGCAGGGAAATATTATTAGTAGAGTAATCAATATATGTAAAAGCCTAAGCTACTGGCTGACTGGCTAACTGGCCAGTGGCTATGACACCAGGGGGCAGACGTTCAATGCAGAAGCGGCCAAGCCATAACACAACTCTTTGAAGGATGTCAGACTGCTGGTTTCAGCCCAATCCCTGCAGGCCAGGCTGAGGGAACCCACCTTTTAGAGGTACATTGCAAACTCCACACACACCCTTCAAGCCCCAGCACCACCCCAGGTGTGGCAAGCTAAGGAGGGACCATAGGAGGTTGGCTCTAGGGTGTCTCCATCCCATTTTTTCCAATCCCATCCCACTGGCCACCTTGTAATTAATTTATTTTCAATGTGCATGAATCCTTGCACTGAGCCTCTAGTGCATGAACACACACACACACACACACACACACACACACACACACACACATACTAGAGGCCTGGTGCACAAATTTCGTACACCAGGGGGGCGGTGTTCCTCAGCCCAGCCTGCACCTTCTCCAATATAGGATCCCTCTCACAATCCAGGACTGCTGGCTCCCAACTGCTCACCTGCCTGCCTTCCTGATTGCCCCTAACTGCTTTTGCCTGCCAGCCTGATCACCCCTAACCACTCCTATGACAGCCTGATTGATGCCTAACTGCTTCCCTGACAGCTTGTTTGTCCCTAACTGCCCTCCCCTGCAGGCCTGGTCACCCCTAACTGCCCTTTTCTGCAGGCCTGGTCACCCCCAACTGTCCTTCCCTGCAGGCCCAGTCACCCCCAACTGCCCTCCTCTGCTGGCCTGGTCCCTCCCTACTACCCTCCTCTGCTGGCCATCTTGTGGGGGCCATCATGTGTCTATGTTGGAGTGATGGTCAATTTGCATATTATTCTTTTATTAGATAGGATATATATGCTTATATATATATTTATACACACACACACACACACACACACACACACACACATATATATACACACACACACACATATAGATACATATAGATATGGATATAAAAGCCTAAGTCCATTCGACTGTTATTACCATTCGACCAGTAGCTGTGACATACACTGATCACCAGGGGATAGATGCTCAATGCACAGGCACGGAAACATGGAACAGACTGAAGAATCTCAGAGGGAAAAGGGAATGGGAGAGGGAAGGAAGAGATTATATGCATACTAGAGGCCAGTGCATGGATTCCTGTGATCCCTTGGTCTGGGTTGTGGGGATCAGGCTGAAACTTGCTCTCCAACATCCTTCAAAGGTTCCCAGATTGTGAGAGGGTGCTGGCCAGGCTAAGGGACCCCACCAGAGCACAAATTCATGCACCAGGCATCTAGTAGTAAATAAAATAAAGTTACTGTATGAGATACTTGAACATTGTGAATAACAATATGAATAATTTAGACTTGAAATACTCATGCCTCAACAGAATGGGAATTATACAAATAGTAGACTCATATTTCCTCTCCACCACCCTGTTTCCACTTAGCAATTTTGTAATTTTATCATGAAAAGTAGTGTTTTTTTCTTCTGGAGATTGGAGAGTTGTAAATAAGGAGAAGAAAAAAGGAGTGATTTCTTCTCAAATTTATTCAATTTGCTTAGCATTTCACACTAATAAGTTTTAGGGACTATAATTACTAAAAAATATATACATTTGAATGTAGAAGACAAAAAGAATTGTTATATTATATACTGAATTTGAATAGGCAATCAAAGCATGACTTGATAACAATCACATTGTTTTCTATGTGAAACTTCCATTTTCCTGTAGAAGTTTCAGCATCTATACTAATAGAAGGGTAATATTCTAATTAGACCAGATCTACTGGACATCTTCCAGTTATCCGGTCCATCTTCTGGACAAAGCCATGATGGCAAGAACCAAGGCAGAGGTGATTAAGGGTGTCAGGCTGGCAGGGGAGCAGGTAGGGGGCAATCAGGCCATCAGGAGAGTAGTTAGGAGGTCATCAGGCCAGGAGAGGGTGGTTAGGGACAATCAGGCTGGCAGGCAGAGGCAGTTAGGGGTGATTAGGCAGGCAGGCAGGTGAGCATTTAGGAGCCAGCACTATCGGATTGTGAGAGAGATGTTCGACTGCCAGTTTAGGTCCAATCCCACAGTCAGACATCCCCTGAAGTGTCCCAGATTAGAGAGGGTGCAGACTGGGCTGAACTCCCCCCCCCCGCCCATGCACAAATTTTGTGCACAAGGCCTCTATTTTATATAATGTGGTAAACACAAGAACATAGTTTGCCCACCAATCAAGCAATGAGTAAAAAGCTAGCTGGGATTTCTTCTGGCACTAGAAAGCACCTGAGGTGTAGAAGTATTCAATACTATGCAGAGCTCACAAGAGGTCACCAGTGTTGGTCTCAGTGTCTGTGAAACAAATCCCAATACTAATTAGCTGCTTCTCAAATACTACTTTATTTGTGGATATAGAACTATCATATACTACACTTTTATGTTTAATTGAAAACTTTAGCAATAAGATTTAAAATAAATATTTTATTCTTATTTCCAATTTCTATGCAACACATGAACACTATACAGTGTTATGTATTACAACATATTTTCATCTGTTTATTATGAATTGAAACAACCTATGTTTTTAAAGTGATGGATTATGAGTGTGGGCACAGGACTTCTGTGGCCCACCAAATTGTTAGGGTGGTCAGGGACACAGGTTTGGAATCTGGGCAATCATTTATTTAACCTAGTCACTTAAGAAAACAATTTATTTTCAAGGTTGTGATAATGTAATTCTATTTATTAAAAAAGGTGTGGTTAATATAGACATTTATTAGAAGGAGATGTTTCCTATTTTCTGAGTAATAAGCACCACTCTCTTGATGTCTTAATACCACATGGAGAGTACTTATCAAATTTTATTGAGTAACATTGACATGGCATTTTTTGTTTTGTAGGGTAGCTTATAATTGAGATATTTATTATTTTAAGTTTAAACAGTGACTTGCTCATAATAATCACTCCCTTAGTTACCATAAAGTAGTTATTTTTTTTTGTAAAATAAGTATATAAACCTATTTAAGTGATTTACATTTTTTCTCACTCACCCTAACAACTCTATAAGTCAAACTATGTGTGTGTTTTTTTTTGTTATTGTTGTTTTTGTTGTTATTATCTGTGAAAAATGTTAGCACATTTTCCTATTCATAGACAAAGTCATTGATATAAAATATGTCCTATCCCAAATTTGTGGCAGTTTCTCCTCAGCTATGTATGTCAACAAGAAACTTCTGGAAACAGCACTAGATGATTAATTTTAAGGGGGTACATGGAGATTGAGGTGGAAAGGGGATAGAGCAGAAGAGAAATGGAAGTGGAGGAGGACATAGAGGAGATAAATGGTAATGGGAAAAAATGTAAAATAAAATAAAGATAAACTTTCCGTTAAGAAAGTCAGAGATTTGTTTTAAAACTTTTCTCACTATTTTCTTGTTTGAAAAAATCTCCCACTGTTCTTTTTAAATTTAATTTTGTTTTTTAAATCTTTATTGTTGAGATTATCACAGATGTCCTCTTTTTTGGGCCTCCATTGCTTCCCTCCATCTTGTTCCCATCCCTCCCCAGGCCTTTGCCACGCTATTGTCTGTGTCCATAGGTAATGTGTACAGGCATGTAAGAGTTTTGTTTAATCTCTTACAGCCCCCGCCCCCCCAATATACCCCTTCTCTCTGAAAAACATCAGTAGTTCCATTCCCATGCCTCTGATTCAATTTTTTTAAAATATATTTTGACTTTTTTACAGAGAGGAAGGGAGAGGGATAGAAAGTCAGAAACATCGATGAGAGAGAGACATCAATCAGTTGCCTCCTGCATGCCCCACTGTGAATATGTGCCTGCAAGCAAGGTACATGCCGCCAACCGGAATTGAACCCCGGACCTTTCAGTCCGCAAGCCAACGCTCTATCTACTGAGCCAAACCGGTCTAGGCTCTGATTCAATTTTATTCACCAGTTTATTCTGTTTATTATATTTCTTATTCATTTTATTTTTGATTAAATTGTTTGATTTTTGTATTTGTTGCCATTTTGTTGTTCATATTTTTTTTATCTTTTTCTTCTTTTTCCTCTTCTTAAAGAATACCCTTCAACATTTCATATAATACTGGTTTGTTGGTGATGAACTCCTTCAGCTTTTTTTTTGTCTGTGAAGCTCTTTATCTGCCCTTCAAATCTGAATGATAGCTTTGCTGAGTAGAGTAATCTTGGTTCTAGGTCCTTGCTATTTATCACTTTGAATATTTCTTGCTGCTCCTTTTGGCCTGCAGTTTCTGCTTTTACTTGCTGCTTTTAAGATTCTTTCTTTGTCTTTAGCTATTGCATTTTAATTATGATGTGTCTTGGTGTGGACCTCGTTTTTTGTGCTTCCTGGATTTATAAGTCTATTTCTTTCACCAGGTAGGGGAAGTTTTCTGTCATTATTTCTTTATATAGGTTTTCAATATTTTGCTCTTTGTCTTCTTCTGGCACCCCCATAATTCAGATGTTGGCATGCTTGAAGCTCTCCCAGAAGCTCCTTACACTTACACTATCTTGATATTTTTGCGTTCTTTTTTTTCTTTTTTCTCTGTTGGGTGGATGTTTTTTGTTGTTGTTTTTTGTTTGCTTGTTTTTTGCTTCCTCATATTTCAAATTGTTGATGTGATTCTCAGAATCTTCTACTCTCCTATTGAATCCCTGTATATTTTTTTTTATTTCAGTCAGTGTATGCTTAATTTCTGAAAGGTCCCTTTCCATGTTTTTGGAGGTTTCTAGCAGATTTTTTAATAACCTTGTGACCATGGTTTTGAATTCTATATTCAGTAGTTTGTTTTCTTCCAATTCTTTCATTTGTGATATATTTCTTGTCTCCATATTTTAGCTACTTCCCTGGGTTTGTTTCTATGTATTGGGTAGAGCTGCTACATCTCCTTGAGTTGGTAGAGTGGCCTTGTGCAGTAAGTGTTCTATTGGGCCCACTGGTTCAGTATCTTCAGTCGCCTGAGTTGAGAGCTTCAGGTGTACCCCTTTGTAGATTGTGAACACAGTCTTGAGATTTTATTGCTGTTGATATCACCGGAATTAACCTCCAGGCCAATTAGCTGTGAGACCAGCTGCCACTACAGTGGGAGAACTGCTGCAGGAGACACCCGAATAAATCAGAACTTGCTTCATTGGGGCTTTGGTGCTCACTGAATCTGCCCCTTGAGTGTGTAGCTTATGGATGTGTAGAGTTGTAACCTGGTATAGTAGGACACTGACCACTGGGTGCACTGGGTCTTGGGTCTCCAGAGAGATACAGAGTCTGCCACTGCATGGAGCCACCCAGCAGGAGCTACAAAAAGACCTGCAGATTCCTCCTCTTTGTA
This sequence comes from Lasiurus cinereus, assembly GCA_011751065.1. Taxonomy (NCBI): domain Eukaryota; kingdom Metazoa; phylum Chordata; class Mammalia; order Chiroptera; family Vespertilionidae; genus Lasiurus; species Lasiurus cinereus. The sequence continues at coordinate 65,961,479 of JAAGEH010000018.1, forward strand.
TTGGCTTTGGAAGTGCCCAGAAGAGGCCCAGCTATGAAGCAAGGCAGGCTTATGCTGATGCCTTTTATTGATAGGTTTGGAGCTCCCTGACCCAGCTGCAGCTTGTTTGAAATTTTCAAGCACAGGCCATTCATTGGCAAAAGCTTCTGCAGGCAGCGTAGGTAGGGTTATAAATTGGATGAGGTGGGATCTTAGGGAATCACCTGGGTGGAGGAAAGAGAAATGGCTGCTAGTCAGCCCTGGCACCAGAAAGGTTCCTGCAGGGACATTGACTGCTGTGAACACCTCTGTCTGGGAGAAAACCACCTCCAAGTTCCTGTCTGGATGTCAGACAAATGTGTCCCCCAGAGCCTTGCCCTGCTCCTGGTCCTCAGCAGAAGCAGAACCTTGTAAGTTCAAAGTTCAGTTTGTGTGCTGGCCTTTTAAGAGGGACAGCTGGGTCTCCAGCAGCCTCTGTGTCACTGAGCCCCAATCTGCACTGGTTTTTACAGTGCATAATTGTGGGGATTTATTTTCCCAGCTCCTGGACCCTGGACTGGGCAACTGTTGTGGGACTGGGCTCTGTTGCTCCTCCAGTGGCCTCAGTAGAGCCAACCTTCCTCTCAATTAAAAAAGCAACAGGTGGGTCCCAGAGCAGCCCATTTTGTGCCTCTGCACCTCCTACCAGTCTCAATGTGCTTTCTTCTTTGTGGTACTTTATTATTATTATTATTATTATTATTATTATTATTATTATCATTATTTTATTGATTGAGTTAGTACATATGTATCCTTATCCCCCCATTGACCCTCACCCCATTCCCATTCATGCCCTCACCCCCCTGGTGTCTATGTCCATTGGTTAGGCTTATATGCATGCATGCAAGTCCTTTGGTTGACCTTTACCCCTTACCCCCACCCTTCCCTAGCTTCCCTCTGAGGTTTGAGCATCTGATCAATACTTCTCTGTCTCTGGTTGTAGTACTTCCTTTCAGCCAGCTTTCCAGTGGTTCTGGATATAGTTGTTTTGTATTTTTGTTGTAATTTTAATGTGGTTGTGGAAGGCAGTGAATACAGGCATTTGCCTATGCCATCATCTTAGTTTCCTCTCCCCAACTGTTTTCATTTATACACACAAGAAAGATCACTTTTCTTAAAAAAAAAAAAAAAGTTAAAAATCCAGAAAAATGGTGGTTAGTCTTTGGCTCATTTGTGTTTTTCTCCAGTTTTCCTTTTTTTTTTTCTTCAGGACAACATCCTTTACTTTCTTAGATCTGACTCCCAGCTACTTGCTGAAAACACCAAAAAATCTTGCTTCAAATTATCTCCTGAGTTTTAAAGCTATAGATTTAGTGCCCATTCTACCTGATATCGAGAATTTCCATGGCCAATAATCCTAAATCCCTGCTGCCTCACAAGACCCCCCAAGTGCACTTGAGTTTGTGGCAGCCTCTTGAGTGCAATAGTTGGACTTGAGCAGTCCTCTGGTAGAAACCCTCTTCCCTGATTCAGTATTTTCAAATTTGTACAAATTTGCTTGCTGTCCATCTCCCAGGATGTCACACAGTTGCCACCTCCTTAGGTGAGAACTCTATATTTTTTCAATCCATTGTTTTTCCTTTTTAAATTTACTGTTTAAGTTATTGCAAATAATAGTACATATAACTCCTTTTTTTTCCCCCATTGACCCCCCCCCACAGCCTCCCCTACCTCCTGGTACTTGCTCTCACTCTTGCACCCATTATCTTAAGTCTATTGGTTGTGCTTATATCCATGCATATAAGTCCTCTGGTTGATCTCTTACCCCACAACCCTTCCCTACCTTCCCCCTATAGTTTGACAGTCCATTCGATGCTTCTTTGCCTTTGTCTATTTTTGTTCAACAGTTTATAATGTTCTTTATATTCCATAAATGAGTGAGATCATGTGGTGTTTTTCTTTCACTGACTGGCTTATTTCACTTAGCATAATGCTCTCCAGTTCCATCCAGGCTGTTGCAAATGGTAGTTGTTTCTTCTTTTTTTTACAGCAGCATAGTGTTCCATTGTATAGATGTACTACAGTTTTCTAATACCTTCATCTGCTGATGGACATTTAGGCTGTTTCCAAATCTTAGCTATTGTAAAATGTGCTGCTATGAACATAGGGGTGCATATATTCTTTCTGATTGGTGTTTCTGTTTTCTTGGAATATATTCCTAGAAGTGGTGTTACTGGGTCAAAATGGCAGTTCCATTTTTAATTTTTTGAGGAAACACCATACTATTTTCCATAGTGGCTGGACCAGTCTGCATTCCCACCAGCAGTGCACAAGGGTTCCTTTTTCACCACATCCTCTCCAGCACTTGTCTTTTGTTGATTTGTTGATGATAGTCATTCTGACAGGTGTGAGATGGTACCTTATTGTTATTTTGACTTGACTCTCTCAGATGATCAGTGACTTTGAGCATACTTTCATATGCCTCTTGGCTTCCCAATCCCTTGTCTTTCTAAAGCACTTGTAATTTACTTAAAATTCCCTCACCCACAATATCATTTTCATGCTCCTAAAAGTGGTGTTTTCCCAATCTGCTTACAAACTACCAAGCCCATTCCATGTCCCACTACACTCGCCCACTTCTACACTGCCATCCAACCATAATTAATACTTTTCCCACAGTTCTGTAAAAATATTAACAAATTGTTCCTTTGCACATGGTTCCTCCCTGTCATGCTTTTTGCTTCTTTTCTGTCACCCAGAACCCAACTCCTGGGTTACTTCCTTCCTTTGCTACATACATTGGACCTCACTCTATAAACCAAACAGCACTTTAATATAACACCAAAATATTATTTACAATCATTTTTATAGAAATCATTGTTTCTACATTTGTAACCCATGGGTAATTATATACATGCCATTTAAGTTTTGTGTTTCTCATTTTTAAAAGGGCAAAAATATCATTGCCTATGTTATAAATATATGGAGATTGGAGATATAATACATGCAAAACAAAATGCCTCACACATAATATGTGCTCAATAAAGGTCCCAAGTGATACTAATGTGCTTTTTTTTGTTAGAAATTTTATTACTCACAATAACTAATACTTTTTTAAAAGATAATATTTATCTTTGTAACTATAAGAGATCTCTTCATTACTGGCAATAATTTACAGTAAACATATTTTTATAAAACAGGGTATTATTATTCCTTAACACTTCTATGGTACTCATTTTGAATCTTGCATTTTCTTTTCAGAAAGTGTGCATTGCACAAATATCAATGTCAACGAGAGCATACCACTCTTAAGTAGTGATTTAAAACACTTTCCAAACCACTACATGTAACACATATGTGTAGCTGAATATAGAAATAGAATATCCACTCAATTATTCTGCCTTTTGTAAGAAATCTTCATGATCATTCTTCTAGCAAACTACTTTTTCAAGCATTAATGTCAACCAATAAAATTACAAGTCTACATGTTGTATAGAGGCACCACATTATGAAAAAGATGTTCATTTATAATTTTAAACTCAAGCCCATCTTATGCCATTGGTTTAATTAATCCATCCCATTAATATCTGATCACCCTGCATAATTACCAGTATGGAGCTAAGGAGAGTGATCTAATTGAATGAGATGGAAACGCAATGTGGTAATTGAATAACTAGAAAGAGTCTCTCCTACCTCGTCTGGCTTTATTTCCATGTGCCTGGTTTGTCTGGTTGCCATGCTGATAGGCTGCAATAGAAAGGTTATTGCATTAGCAATGCTCTGCCTACTTCCTCCATGGACCCTCATTCTACCCACAGCCTATTGGCAGCACAGCAGACTAAGTGACCTTTATAAAGCATACATCATATCAGTGTACTGCTCTATTTAAAACTTTCCTGTGATTCCTAGTTGAGTTGGAGTAAAAAACAAAATCTACTCCAGCGCATTCACCTCATCAGAGCTTCCTGATTTGACCCTATTTAAAAACTGAAATTCATTCCACATTGGCATTTTTTATTTTCTTTCTATGTTTTATTCTCTATTATAGGTCATATCTCATGTGTTGTTTATAGAGTACTATTAATATTCAATATAACACATCAAAATGTATTTATTTTTTGTCTTTTACTCTCCTACTATTAAATTTTTAGTTCACTTCAGGCAAGGATTTTTGTTAAATCAGTTTACTCCTGTATCGATACATTATAGGCTCTCAATAAATATTAAGCAAATGACTTAATCAATAAATAAAGCAAATGCAAGGATAATTAAGCTTAAATATGTTCCAAGTTTTAAGTTATCATGTATTTCTGTATAATCACTAGTAATAATAATCAAATGTATAGTAATTAACATATCTCTAGCTCCATAGAATTAATACAGTAATAAACTAATAAACTCTAAATTGAATAAAATCTAAATAATATTAAATAGAATATGAGATATAGTTACATAACCTTGATTTTTGCCAATATTTTAATGCAATTAAAGAGCCCCAGATTTTATAAATGAAAGGTTTCATATGACTAGACATTTATCATTATAATGATAAAAATAAATATATTAAAGATACAAATAAAATCTGTAGACCAATGTTAGGCAATGTTAGCTTCAAAAATTATAATGCTCATTATAATTTAAAGATAAGGAGTTTCTAAAAATTTAAAATAAGATTTATTGTAGCATAATTAATTTTGAAAATTGCACCTGTCTAAAGTGGACAATTTGATGTTTTGGTATACATATGCTTCTGCTAAAGAATCACTAAACTCTACCACCAAAAATCTCTACCCCAAAAAATTTTGTTATGGCCCTTTGTAAAAGTCCCTTCCTCTCAGATATCACAGTGGCCCACTTACTGTCCCCAAGATGATGCTATAGATTAGATTGAATTAAGTTAATAAAATAATTTGAGGAAAATTGACCACTTTCCAATACTGAGTCTTCCAATACATGACATGGCATATTTCCTATTTAGGTTTTCTTTAATTTATCTCAGCATAATTTTATAAATGAGAGTGTATCGTTCTTTCACATCTTTTGCAAGGTTATAGCTATTTCATATTATTAATTGCTTTTCTATTTTCAATTTCAAATTATTTGTTGCTAGTACATAAAAACAAAATTTATTTTTCTGTATATATTTTATGTCTTACAGTGTTACTAAATTCATTCATTTATGACTCCTGGTAACTTTTTAGTAAATTCTATTAGCTTCCTTATATAGATGAATTGTCATCTGTGAACAAAGACAGTTTAATTTCTTTCATTCCATTCTGCATGCCTTTTATCTTTTATTTGCCCTATTCCATTAGCCAGAACCTCCAGTATAGCATTGAATAGAGGTGGTGTGAGCTGACTTGCTTTTTTCCTTATTGTAGGGAGAATATAATTCAGACTTTTGTCACTAATATGGTATTAGTTGTAGGTTTTTCATAGGACTTTTTGTCAGTTAAGCAAGTTTGCTTCTATTTCTATGTTGCTGAGATTTTATTTTGTCAGAGGCTTATCCTATACCCTTTAAATTTCTGAGTTTTTGAATAATTAATGTTTCTTTTATAAAGGTTTATAAATTTTATAAATAAAGAGATTCAAGTTTGGATTTTCCTTTTTGAGAAGATTTTTAACTATAAAGCCAATATTTTTAATAGAAAAAATGCTATGTGTGCTATCTATTATTTATATCATCTTAAGTGAACATTGGCAATTTTTGTCTTTCAAAGACTTTGTTTACTTTATTTAAATTGTTTAACTTTTTGGTGTAAAGTTGTTATATATAATAAAAACTATATAATAGTTTCTTATTATACTTTTAACATCTGTAAAATCTTTCATGAAATTACCTCTCTTGTTCTAGATATTAGTAATTCATGTCTTCTCCTTTGTTCATTATTTTTTTTAAATTCTTATTTACATATGGTGTGAATTTTGGATAGTTTTTATTTCTTTGTCTTCAAGTTTATTAATCTTTTTTTCTGCAGTTTCTAGTCTATTATGATCATATTTAGTGTATTTTGTTTATCATACATTGCAATTTTCATTTCTAGAAATTCAGTTTAGGCTTTTCCCCCATGTTTACTTAAATAGCTCATTTAATGGAATGCAGGTTATAAACACTATTTTAATATGTTTGGCAGTTAGTTCTAACATTGGTATCCATTCTGGATCAGTTTCAATTAATTTGTTTTTTTCTTCCTGATATTTTATCATATTTTACTTTTCTTTGCTTACCTGGTAATTTCAGATTGATTACTAAACATTGTAAATGTTACCTTATAAAGTACTGATATCTTTATTACTTTAAATATTCATTAACCTTATTCTAGAATGCTGTTAAGTTACTTGAATACTGTTTGATTCTGTCATATCTTGGTTTTTAAATTTTATTAGTCAAGATTAGAGTTGTTGTTTTTTTTAATCTAGGGCTAGTTATTTCCCATCACTGACACCAGACCCTTTGAATACCCTTCCCAATAGCACTTGAATTAAGTTTTCTAGTGAAGTTGGTTGGCCTCCACTCCTGGTTCCATGTGAATAATGTGGACTGACTCTTGTAGCCTCTTCTGTTGGTTTATTCTTAGACCCGGGTAGCTTCCATTCACACAGGTGCTGAATAGGACTTTATTGAATACTCAGAATGGATCATCTTTAGGTCCTTAGAGGTTTCTATATTTTCAGTTCTTCATTACTCTTTTCTAGGAGCTCTAGCAACCTTAGTGTCCCTGGACTCTCATCAATGTCTGCACCTCAGGAAGTTGTCTGGGCTCTGTCTGGATTATTCCTCGCTGTGTCTTGGCTTCATAGATTTTATCTCATTTGTTTTCCACCAGTTGGGGATCACTCTCCTTAGTTGCCTGAAGTCCAGCAACTATTGGAATTTGAAACTATTGGAGTTTTTTTTAGTTATATTTTCCAACATTTTTATTTTTATTTTTTTCAGATAGGATGAACACATCTATTCCCATATATCCCATCTTGGTTTGAAACAGAAGTCTCTACAAATAGATTCTTAAAATTACAAATAATATCTGTAGGAAAATGAAAAGGCTTTTCAGAAATACAGAGGTCCAAATGGCTGATAAAAAAGGTATTCATCAGGTGGTATAATTTTTTACCTATTTAGATGGAAAATACAAAAAATGATGACTTTCTATTGTTAGAAAAATTAATGGGAAATAAGCACTTTAATATACTCTTGACAATAGTGTGAATAATTCAGACCATTTTGGAAAGTATATTACATTAAAAAGAAAACACCATACACACATCATTTGATACAATAATTCCTTTTCAGATAATCTAACCTTGGCATTAAAAGAAACCATATAATAGAATGATAATCATATCATTGTAGTCAACTCTTAAACACCCATGAATGGAAAAATGATCAGTTGTATTAGTAACCTACACATATGCAATGGAAAACTAATTAGTTACTAAAGAGAGTGAGTTCTGTCTCATTGACCTTCACAAGGAATGGGTATGGTATATTGTTGAGTTACAAGAGAAACTTGCCAAGCAACATGAATAATATGATCATTTAAAAAAATAAAATATAATGGATAAGTGAGAGGATAAACATCCTCTGATATATTTAACCTACAAAAGATGTTTTAGAGAGGTATCATGGAAGATTCTTAATTTTTTTATTATTTATCTTTGCATAACATTACTTGTTACACTAAGCAAGTATCACCTCAAAATTAAAAATAAAACTTCATAATAATTTAAAAATCTCAGGAACGTTGGCAAACAGTGTGCAATGAAATTGCTAATACATGTGTATTCACATACATATTAACAGAAAATCAGTAAAGAAAGCCACTCTAATATGTAAGTAACAAAACTTGGAAATTTAATAGAATTTATTGTTTATCTGAAATTGCAAGTAAAGTTAATTAGCAGATGAATAAAATAAAAACAATTGCTGATAGGAACTATTTAGCATTTATTATTAAAATAATAGGAGTATTAAAAATATTTTCACATATATTCTTTGGCTTTAACCTGTGTTGTGCATTACTCAAAGATATTACCATGCAATTAAAAATGAGACTACTGGTTTGACCTAATGAACTGATACTTTACATTTTTCTTATTTATACTTATCTCCTAAACCAAATGAATTTAAAATATTTGTCTTGAGTATTCCTTTTCTTTTCAACTTCCCTTTGCCTTTTTGGTTTTCTTTTTTTTTTAATTTGATTGTAGAATAAGTATTTCGGTTTTTATTGACATTTTATTAAAGTTTCCTTTTATGAAGTGATTTACACATAGCTTCTATTTCATCATAGGTATTTCACTCTACACTCCACCTGTATGTCTACAAAATCTTCTTTCAAAACTAAGTATTTTTGTTTTATTCATTTTCCATAGACCTTCACTTCGTACCAATGGTATTATGACCACTAAGTCTAAATATGCACTGGCTGCAGACACTTTTAGGATGGTATCCTTTCCATATATTCAGTCAAGAATAGCTTCAGACTTGACTGTTGGGTAAATGTACTATACAAAGAAGCAGCCCTTAAATGATTCATGGCTATGAATGTTCCTGAATTCATCAATCAGAATTTGCCTGTAACACATTCTCACTCAAGGCCTTAACCTTTCAAGGATGAATAGCCAAAAACAAATTTCTTGTATTTTATCATTTGCTGTAATTCAAAGATTTTTTACCACTTTAGAAAAGTATGGGATAAAATGTATTCAAGAACACGGAACACTTCAGGATTACTAAAGCTAAAATTCTTCAAAGAACTAAAATAAAGTGGATACAACAGACTTGCCTTAAAATTTCAAATAGGTGGTATATCAGAGTAGGGAATCCTGTAATCTGCATGGGGGATATAATGGCTAACATTTCTCTTGTGATCAGTATCTTAGCAACTTATAATTTCTTTATTTATTAATCCTCCCCAAAATTCTACTATTTTGTTTATTACTATTATTAATCCCATTATATAGGTCAGAAAATTTAGATCCTAAAGGCTTAGTGTTCTATTTTAAGCTACACAAATAAATGTCTGAATCTGATTTGGGCAATTGGACCACACTTTCACATTCATAATTGCTACATGATATCCTCTCTCCAGAGTCTAGTACAGTTATACATTAATATAATGCATTAATACAGTGAATATTTTGCTCACAGTTTTAAACTTAGCTCTTCTGAAAATTGCCATAGCTCCATTTTTTTTATCATGCTACCATTGTACAGTAATGCTGCAACCATGTTTTTATCCTTTTTAAGCTCTCAGGGTCCTATATTATCTTTTTAAGTAGAAATTGATTTTTGTTTCAACTCAAAACACATAAAAATAGATTTTCTCACACCACTCTTTGAATTATAAAAGGGGATGAAAGGCACTGTGATATTTCATGCCCATGTCCCTCTGAAAGACCCAGTGATAGCCACACACCCCCATGGAGAATGCCAGGCTTTTAGTGCCCACAGAGAGAAGGCAGGTCTTCCTCTTACTTCTTAAGTAGCTCAGTGGTTTTCAAAATGTGTAAAGGTGTGTTGGTTCAGCGGTTATTCATTTTAAGTTTGAAGTCATGGTGAACATGGCCAGAAATAATTCAAAATGAAGAAAGTAGATAAGATTATACTTTCTAGAAGAAAGACACTAACTGAAAGAACATGTTGTAGCCAAGTTTTTTACAAATAAAAGTTATAAAAAAAAGAAAAAGAAAGAAAGAAAGAAAGCCAATACATAAGAGCTTAAAAATAGTCTTATGAACTACCTGGTTTACATGAATTAGTTTGACATAACAATTTCATCTAATCATAGTATGAGTTTAGATCTCTTCAAACTTTGTTGATTTCCAACATGTCATCAAATGACTTCTTCTTTTGTTACAATGTGAGCTGCTCAACCTCACCCTTCTGTGCCATGAATCTCTGTTGCTCTTGGTAATTCTTTCCTTACTCCTTTACATGTCTTTTGTACTTGTTGAAATTTTTGCACAATCACATATTGCATATAACCTCAGGCTGTTGTGTTTTGCTTTTCCACCTACCTTGTCCTTGCCCTCGGTTTTCATTTTCTTTCTAATTTATACAAACACACATGCATGTCAATGTACATATGTGAAACTAATGTTACCTAGAAGCTCCTGGTATAGTTTGAGTTGTCTTCAAATATTTAGAAATGGAATCAGGTTTTATTAATTTATTTTATTTATTTACTTTATTTTTTTAGGGATAAGGAAAAAAAGGTGACTTGTAATGTCAGACAGACAGAGTCTAAACTAGAGCTAAGAATTCCTGTCCCCAGATCTAAAAAGTAGCCTATCTAATTCCTACATTTATTTATATCACTTGCTTATTTCCCTGGGCTAATTCATGAATCAGAAAACTAACATGCACACATTTTACACACATGTCAAACATGCACTTACACTATCAACAACACCATCAATAACAACAACAGCCATAATACCAGTTTAGCAACAAGGCAAGGTGATATTTTTTTCATTTCCTTTTCTGTTTCCCAAAAGAACACAATTAAGAAAGACAGCCCCCATACAGCCCATTATAATGTGTGTAAAGTAAGGGACTTAGAGCTCTGAGTTGCTGCTCTTTTGATTCCAGCATGCTTAATTTCTAAGTAGTATTAGGCTAACAAGATCTTAGAATGAGAGGAAAATAAAATAGGAATAATTTAACTGAGACAAGATGAGAAATGTAAGGCGTTTAAAATGTTTTCTACCACTAAATCCCTGCTTGTGATTTGCCTCACATTCATCATTTAACCTCTGAGTCTGTAAATGAGGGTAATAATCCTCCAACCCTTCATCATTCACTGAGTTGCCATAAAGATGAATTCATGATGCACATAAGGCTCTGTGCAGAACTGAAGTGTGTATGCAGGGGAATCGAGCAGCCTTCTACCTCTGATTAGAGGCGAAGTATTTTTCTACCACCATGCTTTTTTTAAGCTTACAGAGATTTTTTTCAACTTGGTAAAAATGCTCTTTATTTTATGGCATCACACATCAAAATCATATCCTAACTGAGCTTTTTGATACACGTTATTGTTTAGGGAAGTTTTAGGTTCACAACCTAATTGAGAGGAAGGTAAAGAGATTTCCCATATAGCCCTGCCTCACATATGCATAGCTTTTCCCATTATCAACATTCTCCATCAGAATGGTACATTTGTTATAATTGCTGAACCTACACAGACATATCATTATTACCCAAAGTCCATTTCTTACATTAGGGTTCACTTTTGGTGTTATATCTTCTATGGGTTTTGATAAATGTATTATCATATGAGTTTCTCTAGACTGAATGTTGATGTTCTCCTAAAATTCATATGTTGAAATCCTAAGTCTCAAAGTGGAGCTTTGGGGGTGACTATTTCATGAAGTTGGAGCATCTTACATGGGTTAGTGTGCTTAGGAAAGAGACCTCAGGGATGTCCCTTAACCCTTTTGCCATGTGAAGACACAGAGAAAAAGAATTCCATCCTTGAACCAGGAAGTATGTTCTTGCCAAACACTGAATCTGTCATCTCCTTGATCTTGGATTTCCTAATATCCAGAACTGGGAGAAATAAATGTCTGTTGTATTATAAGCCACTCAGTCTATAATATTCTCTCATTGCATCCTGAATGGACTAACACATGTATCCGCCATTGTTGTATTATACAAGTTAATTTCATTGCCCTGAAATTGTCTGCATTCCACATGTTTATACATCCTTCTACCTTAACCCTCAGCAACCACTGATCTTTTTACTTTGTTCACAGTGTTGACTTTTGCAGACTGTCATCCAGGTGGAATGAAATAATATGTAGCCTTTTCATTTTGGCTACTTTCAAATATGCTTAAGGTTCCTCCTGTCTTTTCAGGGCTTGAACAGCTCATTCACTTTTAGTGTCTGGATGTAACACAATTTTGTTTTATTTTTTAATATATATTCACCCACTAAAGGACCTCTTGATTGCCTTCAAATTTTGGTAACTAGAAGTAAAGCTGCTATAAACATTCATGTAAAGGTTTTTGTGTAGACATAAACTTTCAGTTGCATTGGGTAAATACCAAGGATCACAATTGCTGACTTGTATGGTAAGAGTATATTTTGTTTCATAAGAAACCACCAAACTATCTTCCACAGTGGCTGTGCCATTTTGCATTCCCACCAGCAAAGTATGAGCATTCCTGTTGTTTACATTCTTACCCTTATTTAGTGTGTCATTGTTTTCAATTTTTGCCATTCTATTAGGTGTATAGGTGTAACTCGTTTTTTTAATATACAGTTAACTAACGGTATATGATGTTGAGCACCTTCTTATATGCTTATTTGCAATCTCTATATACTTTTTTGGTGAAGTATTTGTTCATATCTTTTGTCTATTTTTTAATTGAGTTGCTCATTTTTATATTGTTGAGTTTTACATTTTCATTGTATATTTTAGATAAGTCTTTATCAGATATGCCAGTCTGTGGTTTATGTTCTCATTCTCTTGAAATCCTGATTGATTTTTTTAAACTTAACCATTATTTTTCAGATCAATTTTTAGTTTTCAGGTCAGTATTGCATTGATAGTTATTAATGCATATGAACATTTCTCTGTAATGCTTAGTTAAGCAGGACTTGACAATTCATCTAATATTGATTTATATTATATTCCATAATTATATTCTAAATATACTATAATTATATTCTAAATAGGGGAAAAACAGACGCCCATGCATCTTGAAAATTTAGGTGGAAACACAAAGCTCTAATTGTGTGGCAAAAAATTTAGAGAAAAGCAAGAGTAATTTGATAAGAGTTGAATTCTCAGCCTTCACATGCACATCATCACCTGTATAAATATCATTCAGTAACTTAGAACAATATAGGTCTTTAAGCCAAAAAGAGTCTACAAATATCTTTATTTAATCCTCACTTGAGAATATATATTTTACTATTATTGATTTGAGAGAGAGAGAGAGGAAAGGGAGGTGAGAGAGAAACATCAATGTGAGTGACAAAACATCGTTTTGTTGCCTCCAATACTTGCTTCCACCAGTTGCTAGAAATAGCAATCTTGATAATGTACCTTGACTGGGAATCGAACCCACAACCTTTTAGTATATGGACCAATGCTCCAACCAGGTGAGCCACCTAGCCAATCACATGAGAACATAAGCCACAGACTGGCATATCTGATATCCTTTTAGCTTTTCAGAACAAGGTCATTACTCAAACTGAGTTCTGTGCCTCAAAATGGCTACTTGCAAAGTAAACATAAAGTGAATGAAGTTTAGAATTAAGTCAGTTTAGAAACCTATAGAAGTCAGACCTCCTGGAAGAATATTTTTGTTCATTGTAAAAGCAATATCTGGGTATGTATTTTTTTTATCTATAAATTATCTGGAGGGTGATAGAGGAAAGAGAACAATAGATCTACTCTGTACTTACTGATGCTTTGGAAGCAATATCCGTAATGGTGCAGAAAACAGCCAATTAATGGCTTTTGTGGTTTGCTAAATGCCTGAGTAAAATTGAGGTGTTTAATAACCACAAAAGCCCTTTACTGCCACTAGAGTCCTAAAACTCCAATCACAATTCATATTCTATACCAGCATTAAAGCTGGTTCCAAAAAACCAAAGCATAAATCACTTTTCAAAACATCCCCTTTCTCCTCAAGAGCGTTCTGATACTATTTTTAAAGCCGTATTTTTCATTTCTTTCTGTTTCCTCGGTGACTTAGTAGCAGATAAATATATTAAATGAGATGGCTTGCAAAGCCAAGTGTTGACTATGTGTTTTATGACAAAATTATTGTGTAAAAAGACAAGGAGACAGCACATTTTGATTTTACTGTATTTTGATTCTACTATAGGGAAGTAAAAATCTATTAGCCCACTCTCCTGTTGATATCCAAAGTAGAGAAACTCTGGTAGAGATACCTTGGGGATTATTTAGTTGGATTAGATGTGAAAACGAGGCCAGAAATTAGTTGTTTAAAGAGATAAAACTAGTTAACAATAAAACTTGAATTCTGTCCTCATTCCTACCTGCATTGTTTCATGTCTGGATTTCTAGAAAAGTCTTCTACATTAATTCACTATTTGTAGAATTACTGAATGACACCTCTTTAACTCTAAGCTCTCATCCACATTCCTGAGGGAACCTTCCAAAGTCTGTACATGGTGATGCTAACCTGTAAGTACTAATTTCCTTGAGAACACAAGGCTCCAGGCTCCCAACCTATGTTCCATCCACATGCCCTTTAGTGTCTACCTCAGACATGATGCTTTAGGAATATTGGGTTATTAGCTATTCCCCAACCCTACCACTTTTCTCTTTTGGCCTCATAACTTTATGTATGAAAATATGCTTGTATTTTTTTTTTACCTGTAACAACTTCTTTCCTTTCTCTTTTTGATTCATTCATGCCTCCTGAAAAAAACTTATTTTTCTTCTTATGATTAAGAGTTTATGTCTTTTCTCTTTCATATGTTTTCTTTTTAAAGCAGGGTTCTTAAATATCTACCCAGAAGATAGACTACCCACATAGGAGAGAATCATACCACATCTTAAAAATTCCCAATTTAAAATGGCTCTTGTCAACAGGCAATATTTGATCATCTCTTTAAGAATAGAGAGAAAAGGGGGAAAATTCAGTTACTATCTTGCTCTGTTCCTTTTTTTATATATTTTATTACTGTCTGAAATGAGGTTTCTTACTTCTTTGTTTGTTTGTTTTTTTATCTGTTTCCCCACATTAGAATATAAGCTCAATGCAGGCTCTCCTGTTTACTGTATCCTTAGTACCTAGGACAAATATATAAACAAATAAGCATATGTACTATTTGAAATCAACATAATGTTGTTACATTTATTAATAATATTTTTCTTCACTGAAAAAGCAATAAAAGAATCCCAAATGCCTTCTTCTCCGTTCTTGTTCTCATTAGGTTTATACAGGTTCGATAGAAACTCTGCTTTCTGTCACCATCACTAAAGGTTATGAGCCTGTATTGTGGGTACTCTAGACTTTAAAACAAAATGGGAATCCCACCTTCAAATAAAAATTGCAGATAGTATCCAGGTCTTTCTTAATCCTTCATTTCATAGAAATTAAAGGAAAACTGAAGCTCTTTTGGCTAATCTCTTGAGAACCTATAATTTCTCTCATTGGGGTGAAAACAATGAGAATATAACCTTCCTCACACAGCACAGAACTAATGTCGCAACAATTAAATGGTTACCTTCTTCCAATCAGATTTTGCAGAATAAATTTTAAAAATTAGTGTGGAAGGAAGTTGGGGAAGATCAGGACCTGAATATTAATTCTTGATACTACTTTTCTCATATCTTTAACAAAAGGACTCAATCAACACAAGCCTTTGATAGGGAAGCTGAATGGACTTAAAGTGCCTGATATTGGAAGTGATTCCCAGAAAGAGGGCACTCATTACCTTTACTCTTTATTCTTTGAGATGTAGGGTTAGAGAGGGAGGAAATCCAAGATCTGAAAGGATCCTTAGAAAAGGAACATGGATCCCATGGTTACTGAGAAGATCTGGTGGCATCTTGCAGTATATCCCTTCTGCAGAATAGGATTGATTTGGACTACCTAGTGTAGAGGAAGGAAAGGAGCTGCCTGAATCCACTGACTCAAATGTTGTTGAGAACAGCTTTGGGATTAGGGAATTTTGAGGGAGGCCCAGCAGCAGAGAGATGCCCCATCACCCTTCAGAGAAGCAACCCAGTGAGCCAATTAGAGCAAGTAATCCAGGCTTTCCTTGCTTAGAGGTTTGTGACTGACAAAGAGGTTCAAACATAAGACCTTCTGGATGATGAACAAATCCACCTCACAGATAAGTAAATACAATTTATTATTCATTGAAAGACCTCAGCAAATTAAGAGAAACCCAGGTGAACAGTCCAACAGATGGTTCCCATTGAGGCAAAGCCAATGGAAAAAGAAAAGGAATAAAAGACATACACCCAGGTCTTCAAACTTTTACTTTACAATTATGACATTTCACGCTGCTACATGAAACTTTCATATCATATATGAACATGATTTTCTCAAATATTTCTTTGGCTGTATTGCACTCATACATTACAAGTCCATTTCTTCCATTACTAACCATAACAATGAAATTTTCAATTATTCTTTCCTTTCCTTCTTGAGTATTCAATAGTCGACATTTTCCATTTCACATCCTTCAGCCTAGCCAGATACTTTCATTTCTGCTTGCCTATGCTCATTTTCTGTGCTATGTTCCCCTTCCACATCTAGTACATGTTTTTGCTCTCCTCTACTATCTTCTCTGAAAAAGTGGCACTTTCATTACTTTTAAGGACTATTCTACTCTAAAATGAATAAATATTTGGGGAAAATCATATGCAAATTTTTAGATTAATTTTGGAGATAACTAATACAAAAATCACTTAAACCTGGTCAGTGGGGCTCAGTAGTGAGCATCAACCCATGAACCGGCAGTCACTGTTAGATTTCCTCTCAGGGCACATGCCCAGATTATGGGCTCAATCCCCAGTAGAAGGTATGCAGGAGGCAGTCAATGATTCTCTCTCATCATTTATGTTTCTATCTCTCACTCATCCTTCCTCTGTGAAATCATTAAAAATATATGTTTTTTAAAAGGCATGCACAAAAGATTTTATACTCTTTTTCAAACAATGTTTTTAAAAGTTACTATGATGAAGTAGCTGGTTGTTTCCCTGATGAAAAGATGCAGTCAGAAAGAATCATTACAACATTTGCATCTGGGAGAAAGGAGAGTAGAATTTCTAGGAGAGATTTTCTAAAGAGCCATATATCTACATAGCTCTTATCAGTTCATATTTTCATTTCTAAAACAAAAATGTAGATTTCAATTTTTTTTTCAAAAAAAATGTAAAGTTGACAGCTACTAAAACATTAGTATAATGTTAGGAATAAAATATTTTTAAGCTGAAAAAAAAGTCAAAGTTGAATTGAGTGTACACTAATTCAGAGAATATTAAGAAGCTTTCTTTCCTTGTCTAGGTATTTTATTAGAATGTTGCTCACCCTGATATTTCATGAACAAGTGTAGGGCTCTTGTCATTTGTAGTTTCTTAAGCTCTGCTGGTTTAGTGTCTTCCTTCTACTCTGTCTCCTGCACTTACAAAAGCACTCAAAAAATACATTGAATGAATAAAAGGATGATTTATTTCAACAAAACTCTTCAGAAACTTAAAAAAAAATCTGGTTGATTAGGTTCACTAATATCTTGACTATAGAAAATTTCCATATCTAACAGAAGACCTAGAATTTTAAGGTTATTGATAAAAATCATTTTTATGGCCTAGAATTTTAAGGTTATTGATAAAAATCATTTTTATGGCCTAAACCCTATCAATGCTCAGAATTTTCATGCACAGAATTTGCACTGTCCTCTAAATCATCCTTATCTTGATAGTTTCTTTAAGAAGAATTTGGGGCCATTGGATCAATATACCAATAAGAATCATTAATTCTATGTTAACAGAGTTCATATTTTGTACCTATAAATTAAGGTGGATATAATGTGCCAATGTATGAAATTATTTCTTATTTCAACTTAAAATACATCTAGAGATCCTGTCATGTTCACAAAAACTTGCCAAGAAAACTTGCTGCAGAAAAATACAGCATTTGACTGCACCTAGACAAACATAACTTAGTATTTTTAGAAAGCAGCCCAAATCTCTCATTTAATATTATCTAAATACGTATCTACCAATCTAAATTTAAACTGGTATAGTGACTGACTTGATAAACTAGGATGGGTGAAGGTATAACACCAAATAAATGAGATGTTTGATACCCATTCAAAAGATCTTGGTTCCAAGATTACCTATGTCAGTGGCCAATGGTTACTAAGGTAAAATAAAACAAGTTAGAAAATAATCCTTTCTTATAATCCTGAAAAATATCTACATAAAATATATATAGTTACCTTATTTTTAAAATCCTTATTATTGAGATTATTACAGATGTGCCTCTTTTCCACTTATAGCACCCCCCTCAACCAGGTTCCCACCACACCCCAGGCCTTCACCATCCTATTGTCTGTGTCTATAGATAATGCATACAGGCATATAAGAGCTTTGTTTAATCTCTTACTGCACCCCCCATCCCCACTTCCCTCTGAGAATCTTCATTCACTCTGTTCCATTTCCATGCCTCTGATTCTATTTTATTCACCAGTTTATTTTAATCATTAGATTTCTTTTTTTTATTTTATTTTATTTTTTTCCCTATTGCCCTCCCCACCGCACAGTACATGCCCTCACCCATCTCTCCCCCGCCCCCGCCCCATTGTCCTGTATCCACTGGCTATGCGAACACACATGCATACATGTCCTTCGGTTGATCTCCTACAGGCCGCTCTCCCCCAACCTCCCCTGCCTTGCCACTGTAGCAGGACAGTCTGTTTATTGCTTCTTTGCTTCCCCTCAAACCCCCTGATTCTTGTCCTTAAAAACATCTTGCCCCTGTAGACTAGAAATAAACTCACAAGAGCAAAAGAAAAATATTTGAGTCCCAATTTCAATGTCTGATAGCTTTGAGTCCCAGTTTCAATGTCAAATAGTTTCTTATGTGTACATGTCATCAATGGTATCTGGATAATGGACAAATGGTGGCAATGCTGGTCCGACCCTCTCTGGTTTGGTCCTAGGCATCCTGTAGTGAGGCACTGCTGCTGACTGCGTGCATGGCAAGGCGTTGTCCGAGTCTTTCATCTCTGGACTGTTTCTCCTCTTGCCTCCGTGGTTGGCGCAGACCTGTCAGTTCCTCTCTGTTGCAGGAGTCCACTTGGTCTTGGAATTGTTTTCTGAAAGTATATAAATATATTCTCGACCAAGAGTTAATAAAGGAATCTTTTCTATAGAATTGACTTGGGGTCCTTTTTATTTTTGTCTACCTGCTTTTCCTTTGGCTTATTTTGACACCATGTGTGTTTTTCATGGGTGTCTTGCTGTTAGTATTACAAATGGAAATTAATTTTCTAAAGTGAAAATTTTCTATATATTTTTCCTTACATGATATTATCCTACTCTCCCTCCCTTTTTTGATTAATGGAGAATTTGGTAAAAAAATTTTAATGCAATCTAGATAACTTTAAATTTTAATTTTTTGCACACAAATATGCATGCTTTATGTTCATTACATATTAAGCAATTTGACCGTGAGATGAGCTATCAATAAAAATTTTAATTAATACTTTAGAAACAGCTTTTTTCCAGTACACTTAAATTTTCTTGGGTGTTCCCTTATTTCAGTTTGCCAACTTAAATTAATCTGAAAGCTTGGTAACTCTTTTATGTCAAATTTAATACTCTACCAACAATTTTAGATTACCCTGTATATATTAGTGGAAAGATTTACTTGCATTGGGTAGGCACTGAGGATTCCTATTGCTAGGGTGAATTTAGATATAGGGCAGCTGCTGTTGGCATGTTTCTGTCTGTTACCTGGGTCCTGATCTGAGCTGGGCCACGTCTGTCTGTTACCTGGGTCTCAATCTGTGCTGAGCGTGGGAAGCGAAGTATCCATGGTGGCAGGAGACCTCCCTCAGAAGGGGTGAAAGTTCAGACCCCTGCAAAGTTGGGAGTTGATAGTCTTGTGCCCTACCTTTATTGACCCCCAAGTTCTCTCCTGATGGCCCCTCTTCGACTGTGCCTGTCTTAGGCTGTTCCTTCCCTGAGGAATCTTAATGGTCTCTGGCTAACCAGTCATCCTCAGGGGCCAAGCAGGGTGTTGTGAAGTTCAGTTCTGTCTCCATGGTAGCCTATGGCCCAGTGGCCTCCACGCCCAGCACCTGCCTTGGGATCCCCTGGTCTGCTGGTGGGGGCCCCGGCACTGGTCACTTATCTTAGGGAATTCAGGTTCCTTCTCCAGGGAGGGCCCAGCTCACACCATTTGGGGAGAGACAGATCCATTATTTATACCAGCCACCTTGAGGCTTCACCCTCAGCGTGAATAGAGAGCTCAGGCTACAGCTGAGAGCTCTTGGGTTGTGAGAAGAGGGTCCCTCTTGGCAAAAGAGGAAAGAGGGCCAGTATAGAATGCTCAAGTGCCTTCCAAGTGCCTTAATTCCTTCTGAAAGGGATTAAATCCTTTCATATCCTCATTTTAAATTGCTGCTAAACATTCAAAGAATTAGTGTGTAAGTTCCTTTGGGATAGTTGTATAATATGCTGTTGTAAAATATCAGAAATTAAATGATATTATAGGATAATGTCATGTAAGGATATTCTTTGTTCTAGGCCATGGCAATTCAATTTCAAATGGGCTGTGAATTTCTTTTTGTAACCTTATATAAACTTTTTCAGGAGGCAAAAACACAGATTACTTACCTTAGATCAAGAGGCCAAATATATTGACTTTCAATTAAAATCCTTACAACATTTAAAGGAACCTTCTATTTCCTTCCAAATGATTTTCATATTGCAGTTTCATTTAAAAGTATTTGTCTCATGAAGCAATTTCTCTTAAGGTTATGGTGACCACTGTATGGATTCCCTCTCATGCCCCACCTTCCCCGATGTCTGTGCCCAATGATTATGCTCATACGCAGGTACAGAGGTCCCTCTGTTGATCTACAGAGAGACCTTTGCTCATTAGATTTCTTATTCATTTAATTTTTTATTCAATTGTTGATAGATGTGTATTTATTAGCATTTTGTTGTTCATATTTTTTTTATCTTTTTCCTCTTCTTAAAGAATACTCTTCAACATTTCATATAATACTGGTTTGGTGGTGATGAACTCCTTCAGTGTTTTCTTGTCTGTGAAGCTCTTTATCTGATCTTCAATTCCATTATTTTTATTAATGTGTTACATGTATGCGTATCTTCCCATTACCCCCTTGCCAGGAATACCCTAACCCTTCAGTGTCTTGTGTTGATTTGTTATGCTTATATGATCTTCAGTTCTAAATGATAGCTTTGCTGAGTACAAATCTTGGTTCTAGGTCTTTGCTATTCATAACTTTGAATATTTCTTGTCGCTCCCTTCTGGCCTGCAGTTTCTGTTGAGAAATCAGCTGACAGTTATATGGGTGTTCCCTTGTAGGTAACTAACTGCTTTTACTTACTGCTTTTGAGATTCTTACTTTGTCTTTAGCCCTTGGCATTTTAATTATGATGTGTCTTGGTGTGCTCTTCTTGTTTGGGGTTCTCTGTGCTTCCCGGATTTGTAAGTCTATTTATTTCACCAGATGGGAGAAGTTTTTATTATTTCTTTAAATAGGTTTTCAGTATCTTTCTCTCTCTCTTCTTCTGGCACCTCCATAATTCGGATGTTGGTATGGTTGAAGTTGTCCCAAAGGCTCCTTACACTATCTTCGTATTTTTGGATTCTCTCTCTCTCTCTCTCTCTCTCTCTCTCAACAAAAGGTGTTTTTTGCTTTCTCATATTTCAACTCGTTGATTTGATTCTCAGAATCCTCTACTATACTGTTGAATCTCTGTATATTATTCTTTATTTCTGTCAGTGTATGCTTCATTTCTGACTGGTCCCTTTCCATTTTTTTTTTTTTTTGGAGATTTCTAGCAGATTCTTGAGTAACCTTGTAACCATGGTTTTGAACTCTATATTCAGTAGTTTGCTTTCTTCCAATTCTCTCATTTGTGATATGTTTTCTTTGTCTCCACATTTTGGCTGCTTCCCTGTATTTGTTTCTATGTATTGGATAGAGCTGCTACATCTCCTTAAGTGGGTAGAGTGGCCTTGTGTAGTAGATATTCTATAAGGCCCAGTGGTTCAGGCGCTCCAGTCACCTAAGGTGGACACTCTAAGTGCACCCCTTTGTAGGATGTGTTCACAGACTTGTTGTAGTTAAGCCTTGATTGCTGTTGGTATCACTCGGAGAAATTGACCTCCAGGTCAATTGGCTATGGGGACCAGCTGTGACTACAGTGGGAGAGCTGCTGCAGGAGATACCCTTATGGAGCAGGACTTGCTTCAATGAGGCTTTGGTGATCACTGAGTCTGCCCCTTGAGTGTGTTGCCTATGGATGTGTAGAGTTATAATTTGGTATGTTCTGACACTGACCACTGGGTACACTGGCTCTTGGGTCTCCAGAAAGGTGCAAACTCTGCAACTGCATGGGGCCAACCAGCAAGAGCTACAGAGATATCTGCAGATTTCTCCTTTTTGTATTGGCTTTGGAAGTGCCCAGAAGAGGCCCAGCTGTGAAGCAAGGCAGACTGGTGCTGGTGCCTTTTATTGATAGGTTTGGAGCTCCCTGACCCAGTTGCAACTTATTTGAGATTTTCAAGCACAGTCCATTCATCAGCAAAAGCTGCTGTAGGCAGTTTGTGTGGGGTTATAAATTGGATGAGGTGGGGTCTCAGGGAATCACAAAGGCAGAGCAAACTGAAATGGCTGTCAGTCAGCCCTGCAACAGGAAGATCCTAGCATAGAAACAATGACCCCTGCAAGCACCTCTGTCTGGGAGAAAGCCACCCCTGAGTTCCTGCCTGATGCCAGACAATCTGGTTCCTCTTCATATCTGTCTAGGTCCTCCAGAGCCTCAGCCAGCACTGGAGCTCAGAAGAAGGGGACTTGTAAGTTCAGTTTGTGTGCTAGCATTTTAAGAGGAGCAGATGGGTCTCCAGCAGCCTCTGTGTCACTGAGCCCCAATCCCCACTGATTTTTACAACCCATAGTTATGGGGACTTCTTTTCCCAGCTCTGGGTCCCTGGGCTGGGAGTTTGGAGTGGGGCTGGGACCCCGTGCTCCTCCAGGCAGCCTCTACAGAGACAACCTCAGTCTGGATTAAAAAAAGCAGCACAGGTGGGTACTGGATCAGCCCTTTGTGCCTCCACACCTCCTACTAGTCTCAGTGTGCTTTCTTCTTTGCTTCATTAGTTGTAGTACTTCCATCCAGCCACCTTTCTGGTTGTTTTGGATGATGGTTGTTCTGTATGTTGTTGTAATTTTGATGTGGTTGTGGGAGGCAGTGAGTACAGACATTTGCTTACACAGCCATCTTGGTTCTAGTTATCTTATTTTTTATGCTTATTGCATAGTGTTCAATATATTTAATAATGTGAAAAAAGAAGAAAACATTCTTGAGTAACAGAAATTACCTTAACTTGCAGTTCTGTATAGAAAGTCCATAACATTTTATTTTGTGATATTCAATCTCCTTTGATGAATAACCTTTGGGAAGCCTTTATACAGACCTTATGCAGAGTCATGCACCAAGCAGATACTTAATAAATCTTAATCGACTGTTTTTTACCACATTTTGTTAATGAGTTTTTTCTAGTTCCTAGCCTGGGCTGATTAAAACCCATCCTTGTGTTGGCTTGGGGATATTATTTAATAACTAAGATATTTTGCTAAATAATATTTAGCACAGCTCTACGTGTTGTCTGAAATAGCTTCCTACCCATTTCAACTCAGCTACAGATTTGATATTGGCACAGGACCCATTGCTTCCCACATTTTCTTGTTTATTACTCTGATGTAAGTGTGACAACCTAGCTGTTTGTACAGGCTGAGGACATCCCAGGTCTCTTTGTCATGGCCCAGATGGGTTACAGTCTGCATTTCACTCTCCCTTGATATCGTCTGGTAGTCTTGGCATTGGAAGGGCCAAATATACACTCACATATTACCCGTGGCTATAATCACAATTTTAAATGTGCAGCAACAGTGCCCATCTTCGTCTCAGAGGAGAGGATTTGGCAGGAAAATGGTCCTTCACTGTGCCTCCAGGTAGACTGTCTACACCTGTCATTACCTGGCATCTATACACAAGTGGAATAATCTTCCCAATTTGTATTTGGGCAAAATGCCTTCATAGCAGATGGACATGAGTGTATGTAATTGGGAAATTATACATATACATTAAGTAGGCAGACTAGAAGCATGAGCCCTTTCTAGGAACATCCAAACATCTGTGTGCTCTGAGCTCTTGTGTGTACTGCCTACACCATATGTCATCACAGTGGGAAGGCCTTGTCAGAGATGAGAAAGGAGCACTCCTAAATTTCATGAAAACTGTTATATTGGGCAACTTTGCCTTACCCGGAGCAAAGGAATAATTCAAGTATTGTGAATATCTTTGTTATGATTTCAAGATAGCAAATTTTAAGAACTGATTTTGGTAACAAAAGAAAAAAAAGGCAAAACATTTCTCATATTACAGGAAAATTAAAATTTGGATCAATTTAAAAAAATGTCTTTATATGATATGTTTGTGTTATTAAGTGGATAAACTAATTTAAAGGCTTACTATTACTTATTTAAATTGTTTTTATTTGAAACCAAAGCCATCATACCCATCAGCATTTTTAAAGCAACCTTGCAACTCATCTTGCAAGCCAAGTAGTATTTTTAGCCTGTGCTTGTTTTATTTACTGCAGGTGTGCCCCAACGTAGTAAAGCAAAGTTTATTATTTGAAGTGTGAAATCTCAATAATTTGGAATCCTGTCTAAAATAATATTAAAGTTTGTCCATAAGTATTTTTTGGTTTTTGACAGTAACAGTTTTAAAAATATAAGTAGGCCTTATTTTTTTTAATTTTGAAATATGCCAACTTTGCATATAAATTAAAGGATTATATTAAATTATCTTTTAATACTTATTTACTAAATGACTGAAAATTATTTCTTGTATTGTTTTTCAGTTTGAATTGCTATAACTTGACCTTTATTTGTCCCTTAGGAACTTTTCCCATGATTATCTATCTCTATCTCTTTCTCTCTCAGAGCTTTTTCATTATTAAATTAATGAATAAAATTGTGCTAAAATAATATCATAAAAATACAGATCATTATTATTATTACTATTTGTGAACTTACATTTTTACTTTCAGTGAATGTTAGCAAATTTAACATAAATGTTAAAATTTCATAAAACTACAACCAACCATTCATATGCATTTTTTATGACTCCAGAATCTTAGAATTCAGTACTACTCAAATTAATAATGTGGTATATTTCCTTTTTCTCTCTTTTTAAGTGCAGCATGTGATTTCCAAACCTGCTATGATTTTATTTTTTTTTTAATATATATGTATATATTTTATTTCAGAGAGGAAGAGAGAGGGAGGGAGAAAGATAGAAACAATAATGATGAGAGAGAATCATCAATTGGCTTCATCCTGCACACCCCGCACTGGGGATTGAACCTACAACCCAGGCATATGCCTTGACTGGGAATTGAACCCTGACCTCCTGGTTGATAGGTTGATGACAACCATTGAGTCACAGCTGAGCCAATATGTGATATATTTCTAATAAGATAACAGAAGATAAACGTGGGATATTTTGTTTACTGGTATCTTTAAAAGTTTATATACCTGATTCATTGACAATGCATGTGACAAATGTTCAACAGGATGGTCTAGCTCAACTAGACTCATGTAGTAGTTATGAAACATTAATTAAAAGTTAGCCCCGGCCAGTGTGGCTCAGTGATTGAGCACTGGCTTATGAACCAGGAAGTCAGGGTTCAATTCCTGTTCAGGTCATGGGCCCCAGGTTTCAGGCATAATCCCTATTAGGGGGTGAGCAGGAGGCAGACAATTAATGATTCTCTCTCATCATTGATGTTTCTATCTCTCTCTCCCTTCATCTCCCTGAAATTAATAAAATATATATATATATATTTTTTAAAGTTAGAATTGTGCTTATTGAAAGATTGGAAATAAGAACTATCATATAAAATTACAGACTTTGGTGTTTAGAAAATTATATATGGTATAAAAATAATGTACAGGATATATTTAGTCTGGAGAATACTAGTATTTAGAATTTTCACTATCTCTACACCTGGGCACTTAAAATAACTTCTGTGTTTGTAACATTTAGGTGCTTTATTACTATAAATACAGTGGTATATATTTTGGTTGTCCAATTATAAAAACTTGAGTTTATTAAAATACCTGATCATTTAACATTTAATGATCCAATATTGAAGTTAATAAGTTAACTGGTTATCTTAAATTATACAAATTTGCATTATAAGTATGATTAGAAACTTTTTGTCACATCATTTTATTGTTCTCTTAGGCAATCTCTGTGCTTCAATTATCACAAATATGTATAGATGACATTCAAATTTACTCACCAACCCAGACTTGAATTTCTAAGGAGCCCTTAATGTCTCTTTAGTATTTTAAATTTAAGGTGATCATGATCAAATATAGATTCTTTACATCCAAGCTTTTTTTCCCCATTTTTTTCTTTCTCTGATTAATGGTGTCATTGTGATCTTAGTCATTTCTGATCCTAAAAATGTTTTTTGTTCCTACTTTTTCCCATCATATGTTCACTTCAAACTAAATTTCTTATAGTTGCCAGTATTCTCTCTTTTACCCACAAACACAAATGTACACAATAGCCTTTCATTGTTGCCACAATTCATCTGTGCCAACCATGTTGTTCTACTCTCTAGCCCAAAATATGCTTTGTATTTTCTGAAGTTTCACTCTGTGAATCTTTCATATTTTCTTAAGTGAAAAGTTAAAAAATACAATTTATTTTATTGAAAACATTTACTATACCCCTTTTGGTAATCAGAAATCTTTTTTACTTTAACCTGTATATAATGATTTTTAAATAAACGAATGCCAAATACTTCAATTTTATCAGTTTTTTTTATGTAATTGTCTCCATCAGCATTAACGTTAACAGATTTACCGAAGCTCTCAGTTTAGTTACCTTAGAAACTTAATGTGTCAATACTCTGTATGTCAGTTTGGGTTCTCCAAAAGGCAGGTGGCAACTTGGGATTAAACATGTAAGCATTTTATTAAGAAGCATTATCTGAAAATAAATAAATAAATAAATAATAAATAAATAAATAAATAAATAATGGCGCCAAGGAAGACTGGAAAGCCCTCGCACTGTGATATCTAACTCAAAGGAAAAAGAGAGATGGAAACTCTTAGACTTTCCTGGTGCAATGACATTATAGAGTAATTCTTTGTGATTATATAGTGAATAGGATTTCACCAACCTTATTATATTTTTTTGATTCTGGCATCAAATATATATGCTCTAACATATATTTTACATATGTTAAATTAATGTGTAATTTGTTCATTTTTATCTCAGCCTTTAGTGTTACCAACAATGAAAATACATCCATTTTTAACATTTCATAAGGATTCTGAAAGTCCATTGGTTTTCCTCAGATAAGAAGCTGTAAAGATCCCCTTTCTTACTAGGAATATACATGGAAAATTATGTAATTTTTCATTTTCATGGTGGCTTGTCAGTTCATTCAGAAATAGCAATTCATAATATTCCCTGATCCTAATAAAATAATAAGTATGTTTATTCTTCAGTTTGATTGTTGCCTGAATGAGAAAATTCAGAGGTAAAAATTTAATAATTCATGACTGGCTAGAAACTGTAATTTTCTTCTGTATAGCTCTCCCTTCAGCCAACTGTGTTGAATTCATTATTATTATAACCAGGTACTAAAGAGGATAAATATAAATGAAATATGTTAAAAAGAAGGAAATAAATGCCTTAGGATGGACTAGTACTTTTTCTTGTAATCAAGGCAGATTTTGTAGGTAAACCTGTGCTTTAGAAATTCTTATAGGCTGAAAGCAAACCTGCCATTTTCTAGATAGAGGTGTATAGGTGAATCCACACAGTTTTTATTTCATGTTAGAATAACATATATAAGTAGAGCTAAACTGGCATAATTTTTTTCAATTTGAGGTATAGTGTACAGTAAATATTATTTTGCATTAGCTTCAAGTGTACAGCATAGTGTTTAGACAATGATATGCTTCACAAAGTGGTCCCTCCAATATTTCTGGTATCCACCTGGCACCATTCTTAGTTAATACAATATTATTGACTATATTCCCTATGCTGAGCTTTACATGCTGGTGACCATTTTGCAACTACCATTTGAAACTTCTTAATCCATTCAACTTTTTAACTAAGTCCCCCTCAACCCTTCCCTCTGGCAACTATCAGTCTTTTCTCTGAGTATATGAGTCTGTTTTAATTTTGTTCCTTAGATTCCACATATAAATGAGATCATATGGTATTTGTCTTTCCCTGTCTTACTTAGTTAACTTAGCATAATACCCTTTAGGTCCATCCATGATATTGCAAATGATACAATTTCATTATTTTTTTAATGGCCGAGTTCTATTCATTGTATATATGCAGCACCACATTTTTATTCATTCATCTATTGATGGGCACTTATGTTGCTTCCGTAGCTTGGCTGTTGTAAGTAATGCTGCAGTGATCATAGGGATGCATATAGTGTTTTGAATTCGTGTTTTGGGATTTTTCAGATATCAACCCAGAAATGGAATCATTGGGTCATAAGGCAGTTTTATTTTTAATTTTTTGAGGATCCTTCCTACTCTTTTCCATTGTGGCTGTACCAATCTGCATTCCCACCAATAGTGAACAAGGGATCCCTTTTCTCCACATCCTTGCCAACATTTGCTGTTTTGTAGATTTATTCATTATAGCTATTCTGACTATTGTAATGTGATACTGATTGTGGTTTTAATTTATACTTCTCTGATTGTTAGTGATATTGAACATCTTTTTGAATGTCTATTGGCCATCTGTATATCCTCGTTGGAGAAGTATCTATTCAGGTCCTCTACTCATTTTTCAATTGAATTTTTTTGTTTGTTTTTGGTGTGTGTGAGTTCTTTATAAATTTTGGATATTAACCCCTTACTAAATATATCACTGGAGAATATCTGAATATCTTTTGCCATTCAATAGGTTGTCTTTTTGCTTTGTTGACAGTTACCTTTGCTGTGCAAAAACGTTTTCATTGATGAGAGAGAGAGAGAGAGAGAGAGAGAGAGAGAGAGAGAGAGAGAGAGGTTTGTTATTCCATTTATGAATTTGTTGGTTGATTCTTATATATGTGCCCTGCCCAGGGATTGAATCCACAACTTTAGCATACTGGTTCTCTGATCTAACCAATCAAGCTACCAGACCAGTGCTAATGTGCAAAAACTTTTTAGTTTGATGTAGTTCCATTTGTTTTATTTTTTTCCTTTTAAACTATGATGAGATAATAGACTTGATTTTTGGTCCTACAACTAAGTCTCAAACATTTGTTAGCTTGGCCTTTACAAATATTTTTAGTCTCATCTCCTAAACCTCTTCTCAGCACTGGAAAATCTATTAGATATTTCACTTAAAAATATATTTACTGAAAAAAAAAAGAATTTAATCAGATTGACTATTTGGCAAAATCCCTTGCAGGAAATTGGTCTTGTCCAAAAAATCCATAGAAACATTTGGTCCATGCCCAAAAGATTATTGATATGTGCTGACATATTAACAGATCATGAATCAGGAGATCCCCTCCTCAACTTTTTGTCCTCTAAGCATTTCTTTAACTGCAAGATTCTTTTTCAGAAATCATGCTTAATATAAATTTTGTTCTTTTTCAAGATTAGAACCTTAATCCATGTACCTAACCCCATGAGCCATCATCACCTGCAACTCCTAGCCAAGAAGGGTAATTTGGGGCAATACAGCCACAGAACAATGAGTGGATCAGTAAAAAAACATTCCATGTATTCTGTAAGCCAGAAATGTATATAAAAATTATGGTCTATTTAACTCAGGGACATTTTATAAGCATGGATACTTTTGACACCGAATATCAAGGACCATCTAATATGGACCAAATAAACTCAAAGATGTTTTGGACAGAACCAATTACTTAGTTTTGTAGTGTTTAATCAGGTGCATGTGTTTATTAGTAAACGAAGAAACAGGTAAGACTGACACTTGTTTTTGTTTTTGTTTTTTGTTTTTAAGATAGCATTCATCTTTAGTGACACAGATACACTCTTGGTCATATTGAAATGAGTGATACATTTCCACATTGAAGAAAGATGGATAGTTTCTTTGAATTTGACTAAATCTTTGGTTATTGCTGTGAAATTTGCCTGCTGCTATCGCTATCACTCTCTGTCCATCTAATGCTAGAACATAGAAAATGTCTTATCTTTAAACTGCCTATCAATTTGTTTGGTTGGATTTGACAGCTTCCCAGTTGTCTGACACTGTCCCTATTATTCACATTTTTATTATTTTAATATAATAAAATATCTACTCAGTATCTACTGTGGGCCATGAGATTGCCCCTCTTTGGTTTATGAGTGTCATACAGTTATGTTGTTTTTCATTAATTTTATTGTTAGCAATCATCACCTTGGTACATGCCAAGATTTTGCTCAAAATCATTATCTTCCCTTTTATGGCTAATGCATCAAGTGATATCCCAGCAAAAGTCATCTGATTTCCTGCTGAGTACATACTTCCTTGATAAATAAAGCAATTTCAATTGTTCTATGTACAAATAAGAATTTAAAGTATATATACTTTTATATCATTTTAGATATTTGTATACAAGGTCCAGAAGGTAAATGAAAAAATTCCTTCTTTACTGTGTTTATTAGTCTCCAAAGACCCCAGACCCTCTTTTTAACTCATCAGGTCATGTTCTTTTCTTTCTAGGATTATAATGATGAAATTCGTCAGGAACAACTACGTGAATTATCCTACTTAAATGGCTCGGAAGACTCTGGTCGTGGTAGAGGTATTAGAGGTAGAGGGATCAGAATAGCCCCCACGACGCCTTCAAGGTACAATGGTTTTTGTTTTAAATAAATTAGCAGCCAATGAGCTGGCAAGCTTTTTCTAGATTGCTTTGTGGCATGATCACAGAAAGGAATAGGCTATGCCAATCTCAGCAAAAATAACCTCACCTCTACAAAAAACAACAACAATGGATGCTTATAAAGGGCATAAGAACTTTCAACAATTAACTCATCAAATCTCCATACCAAGATTGAATATTATACACAGGTGGTAAATTGAGATACAGAAAAATATCAGACTTTTCCCTAAGTCAAACTGGTAGTTTGACTGCAAGAATTACAGTTTGAGTTCTAAACA
Organism: Lasiurus cinereus; assembly: GCA_011751065.1. Classification (NCBI taxonomy): domain Eukaryota; kingdom Metazoa; phylum Chordata; class Mammalia; order Chiroptera; family Vespertilionidae; genus Lasiurus; species Lasiurus cinereus. The sequence continues at coordinate 65,992,364 of JAAGEH010000018.1, forward strand.
ATTACCCTAAGAAAATAAGAGGAGCAAACCTAAGTCTTTCTACTTTATGGTTCATTCCCTGGGATTAAGACATGCAGATGACACACTAAATGCTTTTGAAACAGGATGACCTTGTGTAAAGAGACAGTTACAAATGTCATCTGTGCCTTAAGTAACCCTTGAATTAACTTGCCAGGCCTGTATAGAGATAGTTGATATTGGATAAATAGATGATAGAAGATAGATTATATATACAATATATATATAGAAGCATACTTCTTGCTTGGCAGATGGTAAGAGTATTTAAAATTTAGTTACACTTGAATGTGCAATGCCTTTGGCCATCAGAGAGGATTTGTTTTGTAGGATTCTGAAATTGTCAAGCTTTCAATAGAAAGCATTGGTTTGCAAAGAAGTGAAGTAAAAAATATTCGTAGCCTTCATACACAGACATTGTAACTTTGTCATTCTCTCACCGTGCTATAGTTGGCCTTCAAATCTCTGAAAGACATAGATCTAGAATATTATTTCTTATATTGCATAGAAATCATTTTAAGAGAGTCTAGGATACTTTGTTGTTTCAATTTATTTGTTAATTATGCTCCAAATATTTTCAACCAGCACTGTCAAAAGACCATTATTTTAATATTTAAATCATAAATGCCTCAAATAGTTTCTTACCAGAAAAAAGAGTTAAGAATGATAGATTTCCAAATAAAACATGAAGGCATTAACTATATAAAGGTAAAATGTGGCAATTCTTAAAATTACATTTGACTAAAGGCAACACTTCTGAAAATGTTCTAGAGTTTATTTTTACACTTTTATCTTTAAGAAATAAAAACAGAATTCTTAATGCCATCCAGAAACATTTGTTTATTGATAAAAATGTCACATAACATTTTTATGGACATACTTTTTATGAAATTAGCCTCTTATTAAAACAATTTATGGTGCTAACCTCATCATGTTGGGTTGTGAAATGACATAGCAGGTACCTTAAAATGATTAAATCATATGTTTTAAATCATGAACTTGATACTCTCATAATTCAAAAATGACACTTTATGTCTACGGAGATTTTTGTTCCCATTTTATATTCCTTGAGACCATTTTAAAAAAATAATGTACTGACCTGCTTTTGAGATTATAAAATCATTGCATTAATAGATTTTATTTTGTTATTATGTTGCTTACTGTAATATTACATTTGCCATATTTGAGTGAACTCTATGAGATTTTTCTTCAGTAAAATGTTGTACTAAAATTTTAATATCTTTAATGACTTAAATAATACCATATTATGGTCTAGATTTTTAATTATTTTAAAGGAAAATTTTGACTGAAAGCTTTTTTTTTTTAATATCCCGTATGTGTTATAGATCCCATACTGCAAAAAAGAAAAGACAATTACTGTTGAAAATTAAATCTCACTTTCAATGCTGTATTGATATTTTTAATGTATTAACATTAATGAAAATAAATGCAGTAGAGCTCTGTTGTCTTCTATTTCAAACCACATGGTGAAATGTATCTACAAATAAAGAATAAGGAAAAACCTTCTCAAACAGAAAATTATATTGATCAGAAACCCTTCAAAACAGAAGTTAATGTTAATTTTTACATATTAATGAAATTGTGTCTTTATTAATTTAATTATAACATTTACACAAATTTTTAAAAAGTGTACCTGGAATATTTTTAAACTTCTATAATAACTTGTTGAAAATTTATTTAAATAAAAAACTTGTTTAAATAAACATCTATGAAAACTAATTCTCTTATAATACATACCAGAAAACAAATTCTCTGATAGTTTATACATAAAAAAATTGTTTTACTAAACATAACTATAAAAACTAATTCTTTGATAATACATACATACTAAAAAACACACACATGTATATTATAATAATTTCTATCATATAACTAAAAACTTAAGATATATGACATCTCTCACATCCTTCACTACTACATGCTGAGTGAGAGCAAAAGGCAGAAAATAAAATCTTAGGGGCAGATTTTGAAAGTTTTTGTTTCCTATAATGAGAATCAATACAGAGAACTAATGAAACAGGGGAGTAATCATATTTGTTTCTTAAAAAGACTATTCAGTCATCACTGATAGAGAAGAGATACTGACTCATGGCAGGAAAGCCAGGGAGAAGACAAGTCCATTATCCAAAAGAGAAATGAACACCACTTGTAGGGTAGATATATATGACTAGATTAAAGATTAGAATTTGTGGGAATTAGTGCCTAATCAGGTATTGGAGAAGAAAGAAGGCTCAAGACAAAGATAACTTTGTGATGTCTATCCTGGTTAGAGACTGTTACATCACCAACTAAGATTAGGTGTGACAACCAAGTTAAATGAAGGCAATAATGATTCCTATAATGAAATCTAACTCTTTGGATGTGCTAATATGACCTTTGGCAGATGACTTGTACTTTCCATGTCTTGATTCTGAACCATTAAAATAGCTTACCAGTAAAAAGGGCTACATAAAAAGCTTGTGAAGATTTTAAAATTAGATAGTGCATATAGGCAGGGGTTCTCAAAGTGTCTGCACATTGGAATCACTGAGGGCTTCTGCTTCCAGGTATTGTGGTTTAATTTAATTGGCCAGAGATATGGCCCAGAATTAGGAAGTTTTCAAAGGTTATCAGGTAACTTTAATGTGCAGACAAGTTAAGAACCTTCTGATGTAAAACCCCTAATGGGACATGGCAAGTGTTAGGAACTAAGAAGATAATAGCCATCATTAGAGTTAGGGTGCATCATGAGAAAAAAAAAAAGATAGAGGGCAGAAAATGGGGACATCCATATTCTAAGGGGAGCCCAGGAATAGAGAAGCCAGTGAAGAAGGTTAAAGAGTAAGAAAGAGGAGAGATGAAATGTGGAGAAAACAGGGTATTAAAGTCTGAAAAAGTCATTTTCCAGATAGAGGTCTACACTGATGAGTATAATTGGGGAGGTGAAGTGGAAAGTGGACTGTAAACAAATTGAGTACATTTGGAAATAGTAGGCTATTGGTGAAGTCAGTCAAGAGTATTTCCAACAGAGTGCCATAAAGAATACCTAGATGACATTTTTAAATTTTATTTTTCAATTACAGTTTACATTGAATGTTATTTTGTATTAGTTTCAGGTGTACAGCATAATCATTCAACCATCATATACTTTACAAAATGTCCCCCCCTCTGATATTTCAAGTACTTACCTGGAACCATACATAGTTATAAATTATTATTGATTATATTAGCAATGCTATATCTTACATCCACATTATTATTTTGTAATTGCCAATTTGTACTTCTTAATTCCTTCACCCTTTTTAAAAATAAATTAAAAATGGGGATTTGAATTAAATGGAGAATTGAATAAAATAAAGGAAAAGATACTATAGTATTGGTGCAGTCAAGGACCATATCCTAAAATAGGTGATTTGAATCTTGAGTTGAATTGGAGAAGAGAGATGTGGGGTTAATACCTCAGGGGAAAGAATAATGAGTCAGATTTTGGAGACAGGTTTGCTAGAGCTGTGTCTTGGAGATTTTTGATGAATGAATGGGATAAGAAATTAGATATGATGCAAGGATCATAAAATTTTTTAAAAAGATATTTTTATTGATTTCAGAGAGGAAAAGGAGAGGGGAGAGAGAGAGAGAGAGAAATATCAATGATGAGAGAGAATTGCTGCCTTCTGCACATCCCTACTTGGGTGTGGCTGGCAATCAGGGCACATGTTCTTGACTGGTATCAAACCCAGGACCCTTCAGTCCACAGGCCAATGCTTTATCCCCTGAGCCAAACCATCTAGGGAAAGGATCATAACATTTTAAAACAGGAAGAATTGTTACAGATTTAGAATCAGATTTGACTCATCAGGAAAAAAAAAATCCACCTCAGGCCCAGTGAGCTATAATACTTACCTGTGATTATTCAGTGATATACCCTGGGCTTGTGAATATAGTTTAAAGTAGGTGACATATAATTTACTAGCCCCACATGGACACTTTTAAGAGTGTTAAAATGCTAAACTGAACAGCAAGCTAACACAACAGCTGTAAATCAGAACTATACTGAGCAAACCTTGAAATATGCTCCCCTTGTTTATGAGGAAACAGATAGATGCTCAGTCCAGTAAAGGTAATATTCATCTTTACATGCTTTTTTAATAGATGTGTTTTATATTACCATGATAATATAGAATATGGTATTACATTATCATGATAATGTAAAACATTGCTTTCTCAGCTCTGTTGTGCTTGAAGCAGGCACCTGGCCTTCTAGGTCTTTTATATTTCAGCTTCCCCCAGTCTAGGAGTGCGTTTTCTATACATTAGACTCACAATAAGTTCTCTGATAATTCCTCTATTCCTCAACTCTGTAATCTATTTAAAACTTTTAAAAGCTTTACCAGCATTCTTACTGTTCACTGGTAAGAGCTCATTTTCTGCAAGCAAGAAAGAGCCAGCTGACTGCTATTCATAGCAGAAAGCATAACCTACATTCCCCATCTGTGGGTGCAGCCAAACCGTGTGATTGTTGACATCCCAATGATCATTATTTTTCCCAAAGCTTTAGTGCTCCTGCTGAAAGCAGTGCTTTCTGCAGATCAGCCTTTCAGACATAATAAAAAGTGAAATAACCATGCTTCTGCCCAAAGACTTCAGACAAGCACTCCACCTTTCCAAAGGCCTCGGAATACCATAAAAATTGGCTGCATCCATTTGATCTAGGGCTTTTAGTACAAGTTACTTTTGTGTCAAGCACTATAGTACAGAGTATTCAGTCTATTTATTTATTTTTTATTGCAGAGTCCTAATGTATTTCACTAATGCCATATTAGCAGCAGAAAATAAATTATATCAGGGACTCTACCAGTTCAGGGGTTTACATGCATGACAATAATCAGTGGCAATGCACTGTGATTTCAAGTGACCTGGAGGTTGAATTACTATAATAAACAGAATGATATCATCATGGTTAGAGTTTCACCTTTTATTAAGTATTAAAGTGCAGACAGATTTTTTTTAGGTAAATGACAACATTGCACATCACTGTCAATAAACTCCAGCATGGAGGGGACATTAACATTCAGCAGCTCAGTTTCCTACATGGTCCAGTAAGTCATAGGTTAGGCAATGCTCTCATTTGGGTCTTCTTGGTAAATTTGGAACAGAAATGAGAATGGGTTGGTTTTCGTTTGCTTGTTTAGTTTTATAAAAGAAAATGTTAAAGTATTTTACATGGTTTACATAACTAAGTCATAACCAGTATTTACAAAATTTATTTACTAGTATTTACTGTGGAGATCAAAGTACCTTACATTCTGAAGAATCAATTAAATACACACACACACTTACACACACACACACACGCACATGCACTCATGCTTCTGGTGATAAATGTGCTTTCTTCCCAATGTGTGGAGGCTATAAAAGCAGCACTTTATCTGTTTTGGTCTCTTTGCCCCTTTCTCTCATCATGCGTTTCCGGTCTGAACATGTCCTGTTTTTCCTAGGAGTCGTGGGGGTGCCATACCTCCTCCCTTACCACCTGGACGAGGTGTCCTCACTCCTCGAGGGACCACTGTGACACGGGGATCTCTTCCAGTGCCCCCAGTAGCAAGAGGTGTCCCTACCCCACGAGCTCGGGGGACATCAACAGTGCCAGGATACAGGGCACCCCCTCCTCCAGCCCATGAGGCTTATGAAGAATATGTAAGTATTATCGGCAAGTCGGTTATTAGGAAGATTTTAGTTAGTTGAATAACAAGCTAAGCCTCAAAGACTTATATGCTATGTATATAGCAAATGATGTTTGTTGCAAAAGTGAATGTCATCTGCAACAGAATTTAAAAAGTGCACGTACTAGTAACAGCAGCATTTTGAGAAAAGCTTTCATTTTACAAGGTGCCGTGATTGTTGTTAGTACCAGTTAAGTAGCTTACATTTTAAGAATCAAACTATCCTGAGGTTTTCTTATCTTTATAAGACTCCATCAGTTTCCAAATGGAAATAATTGTGAACATAATGTAAATCGTCATATATTCAGATGCTTCTCCTGGGATATGATAAAGGTCAGCATAAAACACTCAGAAATATTTGACAAGTATAATATGGTTATATTATAAACTTTGGTCATAATGTATAACCATGTGACTAGTCTTTCATATAAATAATCTTACTTTCTCTTTCACTATATGAAAGATATGGGATTGGCAGATATGAAGAATTTTTTTAAATGTAGAATAAACAAACAAAAGAAAATACAGCAGCTATAAATATCTCTCTCCCTTCCCATCCACTGTATCTTTGATACACCCTTTTACCTTTCAACTAGTTTGATAGTACTCCATGGGTTACATTGTATTCTAGTCCTTGTATCCACTCCCCCTACCTGAGAGTGAAAATTTTAAAACAGTTTCCAATTCACTCTTGTGATCAAAATAAGTCCATTATAAATGTTGAATTAAATTGATGCAAGCCAGATCATAATTCTGTGAAACAAATTAATTTTGCCATTAACCTCTTCAGTGTTCTCATTTTCTAATCTAGGTGTTTGTTTCATTCAACCACCCAGAGACATGCTGTCCTCTTAAATGTCCCCTGTAAATGATTACTTATTAAATATAAACTCATCAAGGATACTTACTGTCACATGCTGGGTACTCAAAACAAATTTTCTGTGGACTGATTAATAACCAAGTAAAACTTAATCCTACATTCAAGTGAACATGGTTGATAAGTATCAATAAGAGTATATTAGTGCTTAGGGTGTATTAATTATTAGGAATAATGTTACTGCTTAAATAGTAAACATTGACTAATATCTGCAAGAGTTATGAAAAATTGTATAAATCCATTTCTACAAGAAAAAGGAAAATGTGTTCATCTAAAGCAGAGATTGAGAACCTTTTTTCTGCCAAGAACCATTTGGATATTTATAACATCATTCTCAAGCCATACAAAATTATCAATTTAAAAATTAGCGTGTTATATCCTCATCGGTTTGGCTTAGTGGATAGAGCATCCGACTGTGGACTGAAGGGTCTTGGGTTTGATTTTGGTTAAGAACTGGTAGGTTGTAGGTTTGATCCCCAGCCCTGGTCAGGGTTTGTAGAAGTCAAACAATGGATGTATCTCTCCCATATTGATAGTTGTCTCTCTCTGTCTCTTCCCCTTCTTTCCACTCTCTCTAAAAATCAATGGAAAACTATTCTTGGGTGAGGATTAACAAAAAAAAATTAAAAAATTAGCCTGCTATATTTGATCAAACATTAAATTAACTCACCCGTAATGCATCGGTAGGGCCAGACCATATGATTTCTCAGACTTCATGCAGACTCAAGGCTGGATGTTCCCCACCCCTGATCTAAAGTATAGTTTATATAACAACAATGTTAAAAAAAATGTTTAAAATTTTAGACAATCTGGAAATTTTGAAATTAGAAGCAAAAGCATATTCTACCCTAAAATATGCCCTTAGGCCAGGGAAAACAGAGCTGACTCTGGGTTCTGCCCTCTCTTCCTGAGACATAGGATATATAAAATGAGTACTTGCTAAATGAATGAATTAAAATCCACAATGGGAATGATGGGATTGTTTTTAATCTTTGAAGAATCTTTTCCACTCTACCATCTTTATGTGCATTGCCACCACTATATTTTCCCCTTCTAAATAAAGGCTTCAACAGTTATGTCTTTATTTCAAAAATTAAAAGGGAGAAAAGCTGTTCAAGTCATAGTGGTCAACAGTGTTATTAATCAGATAATGTACAGGGCATACATGGGGCATCATGAAAGAGAACAAGGTTGGCAAAACATTGTAGCCTTTCACATGCATTCCAGTTTACAGTGAAGAAATCATTGGAATACAAATAAATAAGAGTAAGCTACAAACACACGATCTCATTCATATATGGAATATAAGGAACAACGTAAACTGATGAACAAAAACAGATCCAGAGACAAAGAAACATCTATCAGACCATCAAACCTCAGAGGGAAGGCAGGGAAGAGAGGGGGTAAGGGGGAGAGATCAACCAAAGTACTTGTATGCATGCATATAAGCCTAACCAATGGATATAGACAACAGAGGTTGAGGGCATGAGTAGGGGGGGATAGGGAGGATAATGGGGAAATAAGAACACATATATAACACCTTAGTCGAAGAAATTAAAAAACAGACATCAAGAACTTGTAGAAATGTGGATGGAAAAGGTTATATTCTGAAAGGAGAAATCTAGGAGGAAGGTGGTTTTTAAAGAAAATCAAAGAAATTATGTAAATTCATATAATCTGATTTTTTAAACTTAGATTTTAAAGTAGCTAATCCCTAGTCTTCATTCACTCAATCATTTCTCAGCCTGTATCTTATTTCAGGCACTGTTCTGAAGGTCCTGGAGATGTAGTTGTGAACAAAGACCAAATATCTGTTTCATATAAAGCTTATATTTAGTTCTCATCACCTACAGATACTGACTGGCTGTCTGTCTCAGTCTAATCTAGATCACCAGGTGGGAGAATCCTATTGTCAGGTGTCTCTTATTAGTGAATCAGACATGACAATAGGGCGAGAGTTTCTGGAAATTATGCCTGGAGTCTACCACTCATCAGCCACCAGTGAAGAGGGGAGGAATGGAGCAAAGTTCACAAAATATAAGCATGGTTATTGGGACCTAACCCCAAGGGCGGACACCATTTTCCAGAGGAGAAAATATTATGAATTTAGCAGATATCCCAAAATAAGTCTATAAGAATGTACTGTTGATAGCAGAAAAAAGTAGGTAACTGTTTTGTAAAAACTCTTTTTTTGCTATATTTTTAAAACATGTCATATGTTATATTTTAATTCTTTTTCTATGAACTATTCAATGAGTACATACAAAGTTCAATGCATGGCTGGCAAGCTGCTGACAACAACCTCAGAAGTCTCAGTACCAAGCCCTGATTAACACTCAAGAGCCTCTACTCGGCTCTAATTTTAAACTATTGATTTCTCTGTAAGGGTAGGAAAAACAAAGTTTAAATGTCTTGGTAACAAAATAATAGCACCATGCTGAGTTGGTGGTGAAAATCTCTAGGAGTTCTTAACTTTCAAATAAAATTTCTTAGAAAAGGTTTCCCTTTATTACAGATGACACCACAAGCCAATTCACTCTTCTTACTTTTCCTTCTCCCCTGCTGAATCTGAACATTAAGCTTCTGACCACATAGATGTATATGGGTGATCAAATCCACCCCTTGCAGCTTGCCTGACAAGAAACAGCTTACTACAAGTGATATTGCTGTTTATAACCATTATTAGTGTTAGCTTCAGTCCTTAAAAAAGTGGGGATTTTAAATCTCCACATTCTAATCCAGACTTAAAGTATTTTAAAGCTTCTTTTCATTGACTTTCTGCTAAGAAGAACTCCTTTACATTTTACAAGTCCGTCACCATGATTGAAGTAGATTTGGGGAACCGAAAAGTACGTTTCAGAAAAACACCCACACAACAAAATATGAAGCTGATTAGCTCTACAATGAATAACATGTTCAATGGGAGTCAACTAAAACTTAATCTTTTGAATACAGTCATAGGTTCTGGTCACTGGATGTTAATTCACTTGGTTTCATGATAGCAGGGACAATCTAGTAGATGGGGAAACTGAGCCTTGGGATTGAGGATGGCATCCAGTTTTCTGTTTGCAAAGCTTCTGTACTGTTAAATTATTCTACATAGTCTTCGTTATGCTGACATGCATATACTGGCACAAATCATGTGTCCTCCATACCTCCATCTAGTCAGTGTTTGGATCCCCTTTAGTGATATGTAGGACAAATCTCAGCTCCGACATGAACACCTCCAACTATGGACAGCTCAAATTTCTGCAGAAACTAAGCACTGGAAATATGAAAACTGTGTCTAAAGAGACTTTGTCTCTACTCTCAAAAGCATGCCATCTAGTGGGAGAGACTAAGGTTAGTCTAATTTTTAACATAGAATATGTAATTTCTGTGTAGGGCTCTTATCTTACCCTACCCTCTATTAGAAGTAATTTTTATTATCTCCTCCCACTTACAAGATTAAACAACCTAAACCCAGAAAGCATTTCTTAAATATATGTCATCTTTGTAGTTCTAAGAGCTTGGTAATAGCCATTGAATTGAACCTACTGATGCTTTTGTTAGAAAGATTATATATA
>JAAGEH010000018.1:66002941-66105182 GCA_011751065.1 Lasiurus cinereus
TAAACCTACTTTTGCCACACCTTGTATATCTGCTGCTAAAGGGAATTATCACTATGGCTATGGGTGTTATAAAAAAAACCTCTAAGAGTGTTAGGAGAAAAGAATAATAGAAAGCCAAGATGAATTAGTATAACTCTGAGAAATAGAGAGAAGAGGCAGAAAGTTCCATGAAAAAAAAAAAAAAGATAAGGGTAGAAAAGAGACAATTCAAAGCAAATCTAAAGAATCTGGGAGGGCTATTTGGGAGACAGAGTTCATTTAAGATAGCAGTAGAAGTAATATTAGAGTTACAGGTGACCTCAAATGCTGACATTATAACTTCTTTTATTGTAATAAAAGGTCAAGTGAAGGTTTTTGAGCAGATGATAAACTAAAGTTTTAGGGAAATTTATAATTCTCAATTGTTTAGGGTGAACTGGAGAATAAAGAAGGGATAAAAGATTTAGGGGATGAACAAGAATGAGGCTTACTGAGATGTGGCCTTGGCTCTGAGCATAGGAATGGATTGAAAACATCAAGGTGAAGGATAATACTGAAGATGGAAATAGAAGGAGCTAATGACAAATGGATGTGGGGGGAGGGGGAATAAAAATCAAGGCTCATTCAAATATGTTAGTATATGAGAGTCGGGGGACAGAAGGGAGAGCTGTGGTGGGAAGGGGTGGGCAGTAAAGGATTGACCTTGAAGGAAAAGAATCTCCTTTCCAAGACTCTGAAAAGGGCCTCAGGAGTGTGCTCAGATGATCATGTCTTTAGTTGCACAAGTAAGGTATTTTACTTGCCTTCAATTGAAATCATTTCCCCACCAATCACACTTTCCCTCGGGTCAAGTGGGGTTAGAGTGGGCAAGGCTATTGGTGAGATTGTGCTAACTGAAGTTTGTGTTGGAGATTAGTTTGTATTTAGTGGAATATTTTCATTTGTATAAATTAGATGTTCCTAACACTGTTATAGAAATGATTTCAGTGATACAGTAGATAGTATTCATGGATACAAGTTTTCATGGACCAAGGTCAGACTGTTTGATGGTTAACTATAGAACTGATGCAGGAAGTTGTGTTTAGTGATGGAGAAACAAGTTTTGAACTGTATTGGACCAGATTTGTTCTATGTGAACCTCTTCCATATCATTCAGCTCAGCTATGAAAAAACTTGGTAGAATATTACCTGATTTCCACAATAATTCTAATTGTCTATAACATACCAATCAATAACTTGTGAAACTGAAATTTTTCCAAACTTTATAAAAATACCAAACCTTTCTATCAGTCATGCTAGAGCGGGAAAAAAAAAAACCTTGACTTTTCTGTCTTCACTTTAGAAAATATTGTAATTTTAGAAAGTGATAAAAAAGAATTGTTCCAAAATGTGGGAAAATAGTATAGGGTTATATCAAGTAGTTAGTTAATAAAAAGATTATATTATTTTCAGGATTTTGTAAGTTTTATAAGATTTCAGCTCTTTAAATTTTGCAATTAGTTGTGATTGCCTTTCTCATTCAAAATAAATATTCACTTTCATGCTTAATTTGTATTCATAGCTTTGTAAACTTTTTCTAATAGAATGCATATTTGTATAATCTTCAGGATCCACAAACTGTGGATCTGCCACGCCCTCTCCTAGAAAAAAAACAAGGTCAAAGTTTATAGGGAAGTATATATGGAGAGCTGGAGGAGGGGCTGGGTATTGTTTAAAGAAAATATTGACTATGTAACTTTAGTTTCTTTCTAGCGCTAAAAGTCTGTCTGCTATGCTTAGCTGTAACCATGTTGGCACTATCAATAAATAAAAGTTGATGCTGTCTTTTTAAGAAATGCTGAATGGGAAATTTAATGTGCAGATAAAGGCACATAACATCTGCAAGTGTCCATCAGAATGGCACACCCTGACATAAACCGACAATATAAATATTTGCTTCAATGTTCTCTTATTGTTTAAATGTTGGTGCAGCATGAAAAAAGAAAACAATAACAAAAACCCTCAAGATGCACAAAATAATTTCTAGTTTCCAAATACATAGATCCAATTTATTTTTAAATTACCTCATATTTTCTCCAGTGATTAATACTCCTTCCTATATTAAAGAGTTGTATGGGGCACAACAAAGTAAGAAGAGACATGAATTCAATGCTACATAAGAAATTTTGACCAAGTACAATTAATCATGTTAAACCTAACTTATAAAACTCATTTTGACAAAGTTTGAGGTGTTTTTCTCTCCATCAGTCTTAACTAAGCTTATTGGCATTCCCAACCATCTTATCATCTAATTTCTGACTCTGAAGCATCCTTCCAGTATCAATGAGAAAAATAGAAAAATTCACTGGTAAATCAATAGTCCTTAAAATTTCATAAATGAGTTCAGGCTGACAACCTTCAATTTCATGTGTATAGAATATTTTTTTGACAGGAGAGGGAAATAAGTATTTAATAATAATTTAAATCAATTCTTGTGTCATTTTTTTTTGTGGAAGGATGGATTATGAGCCTGATCTATAATGCATTTTGAAGGAGCCACATGTAGTTTTCTGTGGAATAGCCAAGAGCCTTCCCCTAATAAAGGGAAACTTTTACTAGAGTTTCTAGATTGGATAGTTGTATTGCATTATACATTTTTATTTGAGTTTCATTCTCTCCTCTCTTCTCAGTAAACAATAATTTACCAGAATGTATTGTAAGATTTTATGTTTTGAAATGTAACTAATATCTAAAATAACCAAAACATGTGAGGTTAATGTTTTTTTTTTTTTAATGATAGAATGGGCATAATACAACTGAGGTCCAACTCTCCATAGGAAGAAAGTAGTATTTATTTTTATTGATTTTAGACAGAAAAGGGGAGAGAGATGTATAGAAACATCAATAATGAGAGAGAGTCATCGATCGGCTGCCTCCTACATGCCCCCCACTGGGGACCAAGGCTGCAATCCAGGTATGTGCCCTTGCCTGGAATTGAACCTGGGACCTTTCAATCCACTGGCTAAGCTCTATCCACTGAGCAAACCCGACTCGGGCTGATAGTGGTATTTAAATGCTATTAAAAATATTAAATGACTGCCTCTCGAATATAAGATGCTATCTTTTAATATTGTGTGCATTTTATTCTGAAGTTGAAACTTAAATAAAACATCCTTCTTCTTGCATTATATCTCAGATATCTTAGTCATCTTAGAACAGATGCAGATTCTTTTATTGGCCACAGCACTCAGGATTGTAGCCAAACCTGTGTCTTATAATTATGTGATGACTAATGTCTTTTGTAACACTTACAGGATGAAAATTGGTTTCTTCTCTCTACCTTTTGGAGATGACTGTTAGCTGATGGAAAATGTTATGAAGTGTTTTAGAGTTCCCTCCAGGAGCGGCTGGGGAGGAGAATGTCATGATGCTTTTGCAGCATCTGCTACAGACATGGGAAGGAGAGTGCTGGCAAAAATGCCAAAAACAGCTACCTCTGCCCTAGGAAACTCCACCATTCTTTTGTTTTTAACATTATAAGTATATTTTAGATTATATTATCTTTTATTTGTTGTCCATACACATGGCTTAAGAATTAGTAATGAAAGTGAGTTGGGCCTTTATTTTTACAAGAATGTTCTTACAGCCTTAACCGTTTGGCTTAGTGGATAGAGCGAGAGCCTGCAGACTGTAAGGTCCCAGGTTCAATTCCGGTCAAGGGCATGTACCTTGGTTGTGGGCACATAACCAGTAGGGGGAGTGCAGGAGGTAGCTGATCGATAACTCTCTGTCCCTCTCCCTTCCTCTAAAAAAAAATCAATAAAAAATATATTTTTTAAAAGAATGTTCTTACAAAGCTTTGCTGGGTACAAATTAGTAGTTTTTACATCAGGCTGATTTTAATGAATGTATCCAACTGAAAAATAAGACCCTGTACAGGGTGACAAGTCATATCCAGGAATCCTAAAATTTATTTTTTTCTTTTGTTTTTTGAAAACCATTATTCTTCATGTTTTATCAACACCACCCTTATAATTTTCTGGCAAGGAAAACTTAAGTACAACTTACCTTGCTAGTTAAATTGTCAGTGGTTTTTGCAGAACCAAGTAGGAATGGTGAAATAGGACTGAGTTCTGGTCTAGATGTTGGCCCTTTTCCATTACAAATTCCTCACTCAGTAGAAAACAGTGGCTGCTAACTCTTTCCATCAGCCACTTTGTTTTTTTTTTTGTGTGTGTGTGTGTGCTATATGAGGTAAAGCGTTTTCCTAGGAAGTTACAGTTACAAATGTTCTTTGTAGTAGTTTTTTAATAATATCAATGTTTGAATTAGACAGTTTCTCCCCATAATTGAGGATGAGAAACTGTACTTTCCCTTTACATGAAATCATATTATTACTCCATTTGGCAGTGGAGGGACACAGGTATCATCACCCTCATTTAACCTGTCCTGCCTTGTATTTTTTAGAGGACAACTAGAGAATATACCAAAAGCAGGCTTTTGATTTCTTCACATTCCTTCATGTTTTTACATCTATTCTTCTGCAGAATCGCTGACTTACACACATTCTTGTAAAGTGAGTTGCTCTCTGTTTTGCACCATCATGGATACTAGCAGAGTTGGATGGCTGCAGATGGCAAGTGGTATGAATGCTGGATAGAAGGGTTAGGATGCTGGAGGTGATCAATTTGTTTTTTTGTTTGTTTGTTTTTCAGGTGGTCTTTTCTTTCTTCTTCTCTACCTCTATGAAATCCTGAAATCTTTTCTGTTTTTCTTTTTCCTGTTCTTGCTGTAAGAAAAAACTTAAAACGACAAACTCATACAATATGAATCATGGAAATTGTGTAACATAGTGAGAGAGGTTTTGCTTTTGCTGTTCTTACTGTTCTTCCTCGATGCTGCAGCACTAGATGTGACTACTTGAAAATGAAAGCCAATGCCCTGTGCTGTAATTTCAGCCCATGTTGTAGTTTCTGGTGATCAGTGATACTGCAATAATTTTTTATTAAATAATACACCTGGAAGTTATGCCTTTGCAGAATAGTAAATAGTAAACCAGCCAGAATGCTAACTGCTACCCGCCACTGATCTATTCAACTGGTCTGCTGCAAAACAGGGCACCAGTTGGTATCCATTCTGCTTGACCAGACCTCAGATATGATTGGTTGGAGCCTGAGCCATTCTGGCTGTGAAATATTGTACCACTTCATACTGGTGAATTCTAATAGGAATACAGAATAAGAGATTCTCACAAATACACAAACCAACCAAGCTTAGTGATTAGGAAGATTCCTTAGCCAAGCCAGATGGTTGCCCTGCACCAAAACCTCTTTTACAGCTGATGGCACTTGTGACTTCAGAATTCCCAGTCCTGCCTGTCATATTTAAATTCATCACAGTCCCTTTCCTGGTGTCCCAAATCTGTAGAGAGAGTTGAATATAATCTAGTTTACCTCACCTTCCTTGCATCATTATTTATATAGAGTCTCTTGGAGGCAAAAGACCATCAAGCACTTTGGGATGTTATACAGGGCTTATCCAGTCCACTACATTATTTTAAAGAAATTAAGGTTCAGAGAATGATGACTAAACCTAAAGCACACACATGGTAATGCCACTCACAGGTCTCTTGATATTTCCTACAATGCTTTTTAAAATTGATATTCAAAAAGAGAGGGAAAAGTACAAATGTATTCACTAATGTCTTCCAAGGAACTAGACTAACCATTTGGCACCATGTTGAACTGAGTTTCAGCTTTTCTAAAATTTACAGGAAGTAGAAAAAGAGGATGATATAGAAAAATGTTGGAGCCTTCACCCCCAGTGGATCTAGCACTAAGATTCACGGGATCCAAATTTCTCTTGTCTTCTCTCATAAGAAGTCTGAAGGCCTTGTAGAAGGTATACGTGTACGCGCGCGCGCACACACACACACACACACACACACACACACACTTTATTTTTTTTAGTTTCAAGAGATATTTTGGGGGATTTAGTAGGTAAAAGAATACTTACTCATTAAGCAGGAACTGACATCTTCTATGTTTGAAGCCAGTTTTTCAGCAAACATATCTTTTGGGTTGTACATTCCAATTATAAGTTAAAACATTTTAAGCAATGCATTATATATAGAACAAAATTTTACATATAACAGTCTAAGTACAGTGAAACAAAAATATTTTTACTTCATATCTGTCTCATTTAAGATTTTCTTTTACATAAGAAAATATACTCTTAAAATTTAGACAACATAGTTTTCACATGTAACTTAAGCACCTCTTGTCATCCAAAATAAATATACCGAATTCCTTTTCTCCCAGAAAATAATCTCCATGAAAATTTCTTCCCAAACTAACAAGATTTATCCAGCTATATTCCCCCTTTTTTTCTATTCGAAGCTCTTTACAAGGCTACCTTAACACCCCATTTTCAGCTTTCATTCCCAAAACTGTCTTAAACCTTGACTCTCTGATTGACATATTTGTTTGGGAGTTTCCAATTTTTTGTGGACTTTTATTTAAACAGTATATGTTTTCTTATTCCCATGCACCTATACCAGTCAACAAAGTCTTCCAAGTCAGAATTCCTACTGATTTGTCTACGTATTTCTATTTAGTTGAACCTTAAAAATTCAAAAGTCATCTTTAGCTTCTTTCTTTGCCTTGTTTCAAATGCTAAGTTTTGATTAGTTTTTTTTAACATTATCAACCCCTCCCTGTTGCCCAGACTATAAAATCACAACTTCTTAATTTTAATACATAACATTATAAGATGATGAAGTAATTACTTCAGTTTTATGAACTTACTTATAGTTAACTGTGTTTCCTTTTAAAATAAGAGTTGACCAATACTAAACATAAAATAAATGATAGAGCAAAAGAAAAAAATCCTAAATTGATATACCAATAAAGTTAGCAACAACTTTATAATTCTTAGTATATTAAAATATACTATGTTATTTGATTCAATTCAACTTGACATTAACTTGAATGCCCATTTTATAATATGCTAATTTCATAGAAAGAAACAATGAGAGATTTAAAAAAAGGTGGTCACCTTTAATAGATGTCCATTGTATGTTAGGGCTTTAACATACATAATCTCACAATAATAATAATAATGGGTAAACTCCATAATCTTTATTTTCCATTAAAGAATTTGAGGATCAAAAAATTTGATAAAAATATTAACAACCTGTCTGATAGTAGAGACAGACAGGTCTGTCCTCAAAATTAACAGCTTGTTAGATTCACACAGGTAAAAGGAAAATTTCCTGGCTTTAAAAAGGCAACGGATACATCACCTAGATTAAAAAAAAAAAAAAGCTCACAAGTTTAGTGCAGAGTTCACTTTGTGAGGGTGGGCTGAAAACTTTATTATTAGGTAAAAGCTGATATTTTCCTGACCTACATCACAGACTGGGTTTTAAAATAGTTATGACACCTGCTGGAAATCCCACTAAACTAAACATGTCTGTAAATTTTTTATTTGCTTTGCTTCCACTCAGACTTTGAAGAACTGATTAGTTCCATTGCTATTTATTTGATATTGTATTCATATAGAAATTTAGGAGGAAAGGAACCAGTAATCTTGATCTTTATAGTGGTTAGACTGGAGCAGTTAGATGCACACTGAAGTTCTTTGCAAATCTAGAATATTAAAAGTAACCAAAGAATCCAATAATGGTAATAATAATAATGATACTGAGAATAGAAGCAATAGATATAATTAAGTACTTACTATAAGCCAGACACTATGCAAAGTTCTTTACCTTTAGTGTTTAATTTTTACAACTATTATAGTGAGACTAGTATCCCAGTGCACAGATTCATGTACATTGAAAATTAATTAGAAGAAATATTTTAACATTGCTATTCACACTTTCTCTAGAAGAGTAAACTAAATTCATGATTGACAATGACAGATCAAAACACACATGTGCAATTGGCACCAGTGAGAGTTTTATATGTATTGCGTATGTGCGAGTCAGACAACTTAGCCTTTTATATACATATTAGAGACCCATTGCACAAATTTGTTCATGGGGAAGGGAGGCTTTCAGCCTGGCATGAGCCATCTCACAATCCAGGACCCCTCAGGGGATGTCTGACTGCTGGTTTAGGCCCAATCCCCACAAGTTCCAAGTGGCAGGCAGCCAGGGTGAAGCCTGAGTTGGCCCTGCACCATTTGCACTCATGCTAGCCCATTCTATCTCCCACTCCTGTTTGGCAGCACTGCCATGAATTCAGGAGGGACTCCCACCACTGCAGCTGTGCTCACCAGCTATGAGCCTGGCTTCTGGCTGAGCAGTGCTCCCACTTTGGGAGTTCACTGACCACCATGGGGCAGGTCCTGCATTGAGCTTCTGCTCCCCGGTGGTCAGTGTGCATCATAGTGACTGATTGACCAGTTGTTCCAGTCATTCATCCCAATGGTCACTTAGACTTTTATATATAAAGATAGAATAAACTTACTTAATTAGACCTGCTTTCTGATTTAGCTAAACTTTTTCCAGCCCAGTGAAGCACCCCAACTTCTCTTTCAGATAATTGTCAGCAACACAGCAATAAATATCAACATGAAACATTGATGTTTCCATCTCTCTCTCTGCCTCTCCCTTACTCTCTGAAATCACTAAAAATATATTTTAAAACACAAGTTGGGAAAAAATAATAAAATGAGATCTGGGGAAAAAATGCCTCGATGAGAATTTAGTAATTAAGTTGGTTGTTAATGAGGACTGGTTAAAGGTTTTGAGTTACCCGAGGATTAACGTGGCTGTGTGTGTCATTGAACTGAGGCAGACATTCATCAGAGGCAGGAAGTGCCCATGAAAGCATGTGCTCAGTAGGAGTGAATTAGAAAAGATAGGACTGTGGGAAACATTATGGAAGATAATAGTAAATTAATTAGACCACACTCTGGAACTAATTCCAGAATTTCAATTATACAAAGCATTTTAGGTAACCTAAAAATTCAACATTATTCAACATTATTTTTTTAGATTTAAAAATAGTTTATTCTAAAAGATGTATTTCTTAAAGTTTATATATATTGTAGCTACGTTTTTGCCAGCTTTACTGAGATATGATTGACATATAACATGAGTATAAAGTATGCAATGTGACGATTAGATACAAGTAGATATCACAAATGACTTAGAACAATAAGGTGAGTTTACATTTCCATACCCTAATATAATTACCATTTTCTGTGTGTATGTTGACAACATTTTATATCTATTTTATTAACAACTTTCAAGTATATAATACCATTTTGTTAATTATTGTCACCATGCTGGGCATTAGATACCCAGATTTTATTCATCTTCTAGGTCAGAGTTTGTATCCTTTGACCAACACTCCCCTTTTCTGTACCCTCAATATTACTTTTTGCCACATTTCTTTATAGTGTAGATCTTGTTTCCCAATTTAGCTGCATTTTATATAAAAGCTTCAGTTAGGAAACATTGTAGACAATTGTTTATGAAAACCATAGCCTCTAAATAAGATTACAATAAGAGATTTAGACAAGAAAAGTGATTATTTTTTTACTCTAAGTAAAATAATGTAAGGTAGTCATATCATGACTACAGGTTTCTTTTCATCCAAATGCTTGACCGCTTTCTAAATAGATCTTTTAAACATGTGATCACTATAAAACCATGAGTTTTACACTATTTTTTTAGACATCCATTTGTCAAAGGCAATTTTAGCCCTTGCTCCTGTTGCATGATAGTGAGGAGCAAGGTTGTTTCATCTTTATCATTAGAAGTTGCTGCTCTGTTTGTAGGATCTTTGTAGTCCCTGAGGGGAGCAGAGTAAGTCCCAAGGGGTTGCAATCCTGCACCTTCCCCCGCAACCCTCACAGGGAAAGAACAAAGACTAAGTTAAAGGGAGGCCCAAGGTCCAAATGCAATGCAGGTAAGACAGAGAAACCAGGACTTTATGATTACTAAAAATATAGCTTTCATGGAATTTTTCATTTCTATTTCTGGGAAAACATTGAAAGGATACTCTATAGCAGTGGTTGGCAAACTCATTAGTCGACAGAGCCAAATATCAACAGTACAACAATTGAAATTTCTTTTGAGAGCCAAATTTTTTAAACTTCTAATGTCAGTTCTTCAAAATAGACTCGCCTAGGCCATGGTATTTGGTGGAAGAGCCACACTCAAGGGGCCAAAGCGAGCTGCAGGTTGCAGACCACGGCTCTTTGGGAATTGTGATTGTACTAATATCCAAATTTTTTAAGCATTCTCATCCTCTGGCTTCCTGCCTTTCCTCCTATTCCTTCAGGGCTGGTCCAAAACAGGGATCAGGAAACATCTCCTGTAAAAGCCCTGAACATAAACGTTTTTGGCTTTGGCGGAAATACAGTCTCTGTCACAACTATCTAGCTTTGCTATTGTAGCACAGAAGCAGCCACACATAATATACAAATTAATGAGAACTACTATGTTCCAATCAAACTTTACTTGAAAAAAGCAGGTGCAGGTGGGCCATTGTTTGCTGATCTCTGGCCTAATGTGAAGCATCCATTATACTTTGTATTTATCTCATGACAGATACCTGATTCCAATTAATAAGGAGAAACATATATTCTGTAATAGTGATCAAATGAAGATCCTGAAATTTTAGCTTATGTGAATTGCCTGAGGCTACTGCTTTTCTAAGAGGAACTATATGCCAAAGAGAAGGGATAGAACGTTCCATAAAATCTTATTGAATCTACTCTGCTAGTTCTCAGAGATGGTGATTTGCATAGAATTATTTTTATTTCAAGCCCCTCCTGCCCTTTTCATCACATATGCAGCACACTGCGAAACTGCTCTCAGCAACAGCTGAATACCATTAAAAAAAAATCTCATTTTCTGCAGACCTCTGAAGGCTGGGTGACGGAGGCAGTGTGCAAGTGAGTGTCTTGCTCAATGATAAATGACCTTGGATCCTCATTTTTTCTAGTAGAATGTAGGTACAGTAATACCAATATTCTACCTACTTCTGATGATAAATTCTCCGGTGTCACCTCACTAGTAGTGCTATGTCCCGGTCATTTGTAATAATCTAGTATTGTAAGCTACTGTCAGATAAATATTCACACAAGTGCACTACTTGTTTTCTTCTGAAAGAACCTGTTAGCCATCGTGCTTCCGACAGACTCAAATTTAATGCATCCTTTAAAAAATGTATTTGGCAGTAAAAATGTGGTGGAAATTGATCTTGTTATAAAATTTAGCACCTGAGATTTGACATTAAGGCCACTTAGAGACTTAAGCAATCAGTAAGGCAGAGAAGGAACAACTGAATTTCAAGGTAATGGCTCTGAGACCATAAAGTGAGAAAGTGGAACAGGTTACAAAACCTAATCTTTCAAGTTGGTCATTTATTTGTCAACTACTCCTGCACTAGGATGCTCCTCATATGTCAACAAATAAATAAATAATGTCTCCCTTGCTGTCATTTTATATATATATATAATCTGAGGGAAATAAATCTGAGTCTTCAAGACTACTTCAATTTTACAGAAGATAAGCAGGAAAAATCAGAACTATGTAACAAATGACCCCCAAAAAATTAATAGTAAATAAATAGAATAAGGTGATTATAACTCAATTTAAATTTATAGAGTTATAACCAACTATGCTAGTTTGACCTCAGAAATTAGGTAATATAGAATTAACTAGTATGGGCATGGAGATGGAAATAATTTCCAAAGTGACAAAAGTCCTATTTGATTTCTACTAGCAGCTTGATTTTAATGGCATGTTCAAATTATAAAACAACTCAATACAGATGTAATATTTCATGGAAATATGGTAAGTACCTTGTTCAAGGTTCCCTCTGGCCTGTAGAGATGTAATTGTAACCGATTTCTCAGAGTTAAGTCTGGATCCATCCTGAGAGTATAGATAGTACAGTTTTTTGAAGAGTGTCACCTTCAGGCAGAGGTGG
The DNA here is from genome assembly GCA_011751065.1 of Lasiurus cinereus. NCBI lineage: Eukaryota > Metazoa > Chordata > Mammalia > Chiroptera > Vespertilionidae > Lasiurus > Lasiurus cinereus. The sequence goes on from JAAGEH010000018.1 coordinate 66,014,854, forward strand.
GGTATGAGTGAAACAGATCAAAAGGACTTCACTTATTAGCACCCGTAACAATATACGTACTATGTGGTGTTTTTGTTTATCCTAGAAGTGGGTTTTCTTGGGCAAGCTTGACTTCCTCCTTCATTCTCTCCCACATACTGATTGTATCAGCCCTAGCTCTGCCTGAAACATTTACTATCCCAAAACATTACCTGCACTTTCACACACCCCTGCCTTTACTCTCTACATATATTATCTCTACCTTACACACACACACACACACACACACACACACACACACACACACACACTGCATATAATGGGATCTACTCAACCTTTCAGGTCAATTCAGAATGGGTATCATCATTCCTTAACTAACACCTTTGAAAGTGACCTCTGGTTCAACCTGCCTTTAATGTAGTCAATTACATTCTTGCCTGTCTCTTGTGCTAAATTGTAAGGGCTTATTCTACTTTATTTCCTACATTACTTTGCAAATAATATATCAATTACAAATCAATTAAATGAATGAATTTCACCAGTCTAGCCAGACAGTTGAAAAGAGATGTTGTACCCCTGATGGGAGTAGTAGGAGATAAGAAATCCCAGAAGGTATTTCAATCATGGAATTAGGAGTTAAACTAGATTCTCAGACTGAGGCTGGGCTGCAGTATGGTAGGGGAAGGCTGTGCCAGATCCGTAGTTTTTATATAATCTGACCCTCCCCCTAGTTTCCCCTGTTAGTACATGAGCTCCCTCAGATCTGTTTGACTCTCATCACTGAGACATTTCAGATGCATTTAAATGAGGTGCTCACTTTGTCATCTATGTAAGACACAGCTTTCTCTACCATGATCACTGTTGTGGTGCAGACATAAAGAATAGAGAGGCACCTAAGCAGATATTGACTAGCTATTGATTAGGTAAAATATTAATGGTTTGAGTAGAGAAGAGGGAAGAAAAATATTATTTACTTAGGAGTTGACTAAATAACATCAACTAATTCTTGTTCTAAATTAGATACTACTTTAAACTGTTTAATCAGTATAAATTTTATACAATATTGACAAATGGTCTAAATAATGCACTTGGTAAAAATGTATCAATTATTAGATTTCTTAGAGAAATTACTTCTGAGGATATTATTAAAGTTATTTTTGTGTGTATATGTAATGAATGTTAGCCACTATTTCTTATCAGAAAAAATAGTTAACAAATGAATCAGCTCTTCTGGTATCCTATATAATAAAAGTATAGTATGCAATTGTCCCCTTGACTGGAGTTCTTCTGAAAATTCAACCAGGGGGTGGGCCAGGAGGGAGGCCCCGGCCAGTGGCGGCAGCAGACAGCTAGGGAAAGGGAGTGAGTACCAGGTCAGCAGCCAGCAGCTGTAGGGACCTTACCAGTGCACAGATTTTGTGCACTGGGCCTCTAGTTTTAAATAAGCACAATTGCAAATGATCAAAGGCTATTTTTAAAAATAAAAAAATGCAATAATTTCATTATCCTAATAGCTGCTTCCATTATTCTTTATTGCTGTGAAAGGTTAAAAGCACATGAGTTTATATCATTATTGTATACTTTAAAGAATAATCTATTCAAAAAGTAAAAACATTAAATACAGAGATTAAGTCTGAAGCCTCCCATGCATCCCTTTCCAACCATATGCCCTCATCATTCTCCAGATATAATATCCTGAACTGAATGATAATCATCACCTTGCTTTTCTCATCATTTATACATATGTATATCTCAAAAACAATGTATTATTTCATTTTGTCTCTTTTAGACTTTATAAAAAGGGACTCACTCAGACTATGCATATTCTTAAAGTATATTCATTTTGTAGCTGTAGTCTTCACTAATGACTATACTAGAATTTTAAATATCCATTTGCTGTATGTAAACATTTGGGTAGATTTTCATTTTTTATTTTTTATGAAAACTACTGTCATGAACATTTGTGTGCTAGCTTCCTAGTGCTGGGCCATTGGGAATGACAGTGTTCAACTTTCTGAGTTAAACTGTTCTTCTAAGCAGGTGTACTGTATTACCTATTATATGAATATAATCTTTATTACTCCATATTCTTGCCAACTAATCAAATATGAATTAAAATTGTATTGTGGTTTTAATTTTCATTTTTATGATTACTAATGAGATTTGTTATGCATTTATTGTCTATTGCTGTTTATTTCTTTAGGGAAATGCTTGCATAATTTTTTGCCTGATTTTCTTTTGGGTTGTTTTTGGTATTTATTTGTAAAATTTCTTTATATATTCTAGATATTAGTCTTTTGTCATTTTTATTTGTTTTTAAATAATTCCCTGGTTGATAAATAATTCATTTTATCACTATTTTTTTATTATGGGTGCTGAATATAAGTTGTTTATTCTTTGAATGTGGTAGAATTGATCAGTTATCCTTTTAGAGAATGAGAGTTTTGTGTTTTATGTAAGAAATTCTTGCCTGTACTGAGGTAATGAAAATCTTACAAAAGTTTTATTTTAAAAATGTATCAATTTTCCTTCCACATTAATTGACTGGAAACAGATTCTTTGTACAGTATGTAAAGAGATTTAGGTTTCATTTTTCATCACCAACATCATATCAACTTAATTTCCATAGTTTTAAAATAAAATTTTATTTATTTTTTAATAAATCCTGATATTTAATCATGTAAGGCCTCTTGTTTCCTCTTCTTACTCAGGACCATCTTAGGTTCTCCTGGTTCTGTTTCCTTCATATAACTTAACAAAAAACATAGTTTATCAATATTTTAATCTTCCTCCAGAATAACAAGTGCATAATGAATTAATTCCAATATCTCTTTCAAATCACATCCAGTTACGCAATATTTTTTTTCAGTTTATTCTGAATTCAAAGATTGAATTTATTGTTTTACATACTATCTTTCTATATATTTGCCCTGTCCTATTTTCTGGCTCCCTTATGCCTTCTTGCTCTCAAAACTTCTTTTCATAATTTTTCTTTTTTGTACAGTTCATGATTTAGAAGCTTATTTTGTCAGTCTGTTAATATTAATTCTCTCTCTTTAATCTATCTAAAATGTTTCTATTTTTGCCCTTTTTCACTGAAAGATACTATCAGTGGATAAAGAATTTCATGTTGCCAAATATTTTCTCTTATTATGTTCAAAATATTCAACCTGCTGCTCTTATCGTCGAGAAGTCAGCCTTGACTTTGATCCCTGCTTGAAGGGCATCTGTTTCTTTCTCTCTGGTTGCTTGTAAGACCTTCTCTTCTTTGATGTAGTCTTTATTATGAAATATGTGAGAGTGGATTTATTTTTATTTATTCTACTATAGATTTTTAAGGTTTACTAAATTTATGGGCTAGCATTTTTCATCAATTATAAAAGCTTTTGTAATTTCAAGTAATTTATTTTCTTATTCTGTTATGTCATTCTCAAACATTTATTGTAATAAATGAGAACTTTCTCATTCTCTTCCCTGTGTGTTTTAAATACCGTCACTTATTTCCCTCTTTTGCAAGAATCTGTGTCATTTCTCAGATTTAATTTTTTTATTCTGATATTTTATTTACTTTTATTACTATATCTTTAATGAGTGAAAGTTCTATATTTTGTTTCAGATAAAGTATATTGCCTCCTGCTCCTTTTGCTCAAATACACTCTTCTAGATATGTAGTCATATTAAACACAGAAACATCCGTTTTTATAATTCAGGTCTTTCTGAATATTATCCATTGTTTGGATTTTTGTATATAAATGTATACCTCGCAATTTTGTGAAAACATTATCAAACAGGACTACGTAACCACGTTTTTGGCACAAGAAGCTTTATGCCAATTTATATTATGAATATAGGTCCAAACCCCAAGTGAATAAATGTTTCTTTTTAGTTTCACTTAGAGAAAATATCCTTTCAAGGAGGAATGCCATTGGTTTTTCATTGTTATATGATTTTTCCTATTTACCTACTAATGTGTCATCCTAAAAGGGGTTCCAATAGTTTATGGATTTTTTTTTACCTCTAGGACTAAAGGTACTATATCTCCTGTCCCAGGCATGTACACAACCTATTAAAATCAATCATTACATAGCATTGGGAAGTAGATATTCTAAGGAAAAACTTTGGCCACAGAGCTTTATAACTGGTATAAATCACACTTTCTAATTATTTGAGGGTTCAGAATTTATTTTATCTGTTCACATATATAATTTAATATATATATTGTCCCTCATGTTTCAGTCTACAAAAAAAGTTTTCACTGAATTTCTTATCTATAGTAATTATAGGAATACCTTATTTTTTTCTCTATAACATATTTTTCCTCAATATCTAGACATTATTTTAAATTTATAAATGAAAATATATATAATGACTTAAATGTTGATCAGATAAATTATATATCCCTTGCACAGGTTCCTAGAATATCTTGCAAATATGCCAATTTTATATAGAAACTAGCTATAATATATAACATTATAAAGTTAATAATTTAGAGAAGTTTCATTTTCAATATAAAAATTAATCTCATAATTTTATTATATGCACTGATTTTTTTTATTTACACAAAAATAATTGTGGAACATTTATTTCTTTGTAGACTCCAGTAAAAGGAAACCAAAATTTCAACTTTTAGAAAGTCTATATGGGCAACCTGCAAAATCTATATAATAAGATAGAAAGCTACTTTTTTTCAACTTTTATTGAGAAATAGTTGACATATATTACTGTGTAAGTTAAATACATACAGCATTATGGTTTGATTTCCATATGTTGTGAAGTAATTACCATAGTAGACTCAGCTAACATCCATAACCTCAGAAAGATACAGGAATAAGAAAAGAGAAAAACATGTTCTCCTCTGGGTGAGAACTCTTAGGATTATATATCTCTTTTAACAATGACCTCTCTACATCATGCAGTGTTACCTGTAATCATTATACTGTACATTAGATCCCTAGTACTTATTTGCCTTGTGATTCGAGATATGTACCTTTGACCACCTTCCTCTAATTCCCACTCACCCTCTCTACCTCTGATCTTTTTTTCTGAGTTGTGTGGAGATTTGTGTGTGTGTGTGTTTAAGAATCCACATAAAGGATCATACAGTATTTTTCTTTCTCAATTTGATTTATTTTTCTTTGTCTTAATGCCTTCAATATATATTCATGTTGTTGAAAATGATAGGATTTACTCATTTTTTATGGCTGAATAATATTCTTTGTGTGCGTGTGTGAGAGTGTGCACGAGTGCAATTTTGTGATATATATCACAACTTCTTTATTCATCAATTGATAGATACATAGGCTGTTTCCATATTTTGGCTATTGTAAATAATGCTGATATTAACATGGAGGTGTTACAGGTATCTTTTTAAGTCAGTGTTTTAATTTCCTTTGGATATTCCCAGAAGTAGACTCACTAGGTCATAAGGTAGTTCCGATTTTAACTTTTTAAGGATTCTACATAATTATTCTATAGTGGCTATTTACAGTCCTACCAACAGTGCACAAGTGGTCCCATTTATTTCTATCCATGCCAGCATTTGTTATCTCTTGTCTTTTTGATGATGGCCATTATAAAAGGTGTAAAGCCATTGTGGCTTAAATTTCCATTTCTCTAATGACTAGTGATATTGAACAACTTTTCACGTACCTGTTGAACTTTCATATATCTTCCTTAGAAATTGTCTATTCGGGTCCTTTGCCTATTTCTTAATTATTTATTTTTATATTAATTTGTATGAACTCTTTATATAGTTTGGCAATTAAGTTCTTACTAGATACATGGTTTTGTAAATACTTCCAGAAATTTTTTGTTGTTTATAGGATAAAAGATGGTTGTGATACCATATATTGCAGTATATTAAATAATGTAAGTTCATGCCTTTCCATAAAATTTTAAGTGGTTACATTTTTATAAGTCAAAACTAAAAATTTTAACTAAATTTTAAAGTTATAGGGAAAGTATTAACGGTAGTATATAGAAAAAGCTAATATTAAAAAAACAATAAATAATTGATATTATGCCAAATTCTAAATTGCTCAGGTGATGAACATAGAAAATGAAATAAAATTCAATAGTGAGTAATATAGTATCTTAAAAGTAAATTCAGCCTTTCCAAGATCATAAAGAAAGAAAAAGGAAGATTATCTTATATTGGGGTATGGTGTGTGTGTGTTTTGTTTTGTTTTTTAATTGCAAAGAAGATTCTTAGAAGTAAATATCGATTCTCTTAGATATGAATGTCTTTAAAGGGAATGTAGGATAGGAAGTAAATACTTTTTCTGTGCTCATTTGATTGTGTCAAAGACAGAAAATAACCCAAATAAGTTCTATTACTTGACAGTAGTACTAATTTAAAGCCATGACATGATACCATTCTTGAATGCATTTAATTCTTCACAGTAAGTGTATGTTACTTGATCTATGACTATGGATTCTGAAATTTTTCATATTATACAATTATAACATCATATATTTGTTTGCATGACATATTATATCATTATATGATATAACATAAACAACTTTAATACATTTAGCAAGTTGAGATGATTTGTCATATTCATAGAAGTATACTATTTACTGTCAGTGAAAATGCCACATTGTGTTGTACTCTTTTAATGAAGGTGGTTATTTGATACCAAGAATTTCAAATTATGAGGGAGCAGGAGTTGCCACAAGTGATTTATAATCATATTGGCATTGCCTGCAAGAGGTTTATGAGGTCATACTGTTTGATCAATTCCAGAAGCTGCAAAAGGAAGCTCTATGTAAGTTGCTAGGTTCACTCTGGCAACAACACAGCTTTTCCTTAAAGGTGCTGTGAAAATTTTAATTGTTATTCAAAAAATATGAAGTAAATAGTCATACTGTCCATGGAAGATTGATTATAGATTCTATCAGAATCCAGATTATTTTGAAGAGACATGGAAAGAAAAGGCTGTTATGCCAGCCTTGATTTTTTTTTAATTTCTTCACTAGATATGTCCATTCCTTATCAGGAATGGTAATTGATCATTTGTAACAAATTTTAAGCTGTAGCTGTAGTTAAGGTGATGACTTATACAAAAAGTGATGTCCTTAAAAATCATAGAAATTTAACAGAAAGGTTTTTTCATTCTTTTTAGTCAATGTATGTAGTCATTTCACTACATTAGTTGAAAAAAATGAGTATGCTATTATATCCAAGACTTACTCAGCATACATTTTTTATGTTTCTGAAATATATCCCAAAGAAAGATTGTAGCCATGGCCATCAACACAATTTTTGAAGAAGGCAAGGACTTGCCTCACAGAACTGTTCTTGTATTCTTGACAGAAAAACTATTTCTTCCCGAGATGTTTTGCCAGAACTGTGTGTAAAAACAGAAGGATTAACAAAACCACTACATTGTATTTCTGACTCTATTCTGCTTCAGCAATCCCAGGAGTGTTCCTTGACCCCTTTAAGTGCCTGCAAGGCTTAAAAGTCACTGCTATTGAAGTATTGAAGTCTTAGCAGAAAATACACCTATACACCAGGGGATAAACAGAAGCAAAAAAAAAAAGGATAGTTTTATACAACACACTAACTCAGTAACCTGGGAAGAAATCTAAATCTATCTTCTTCCCCCCCCAAAAAAAAAGCAAAAGAAATTCTCCAAAACAACACTCACTTCTAAAATAAAATTAAAAAATACTTCAACTCTCCAAAACAACACTCACTTCTAAAATAAAATGTTGACCTGTGAACATGGAGGTCATGCAGGGTTCAATTCTCTCATCACTGATGTTTCTATCCCTCTCTCCCACTCCTTTACTCTCTGAAATAATATACAAGGGACCCTCTAAAGCACCATTTGGAACCCACCTCAGACTTTTCCCACCAAAGAAAAGAATTTGGGACATAAATCACTGTTCTGCTTCTGCCAGAGCACTGAATACCCGTGAACCTCAGTGTTGTTCCTGCAAGGAGTTTTTTCCTTAGGTTTAAGGAAAACAGTAACAAAAAAAAGTAGCAAATACAGTGGTACCTCGAGATACAAGTTTAATTTGTTCCGTAACTTTGAGGCGTGGGAAACTATGAGATGCCCTAGTCGAGGTAAACTGGTGGGTCGTGTGCAGCCGGCCGATCCAAGCAATTACTCCTATCTCAAATGTTGCTCGTATTTCAAAGCAAAAATCGCTCGCTCGACGGCTCGTATCTCAAAAATCTCATATGTTAGGGCACTCGTATCTCAAGGTACCACTGTATTTATATTATGAAAGGCATAAAGAAGGAGAAAATAAAAGAAAATTTTAAAATAAATCCAAATCAGGGTGATAAAAGACAAAGGAGATGATCATAGAATAAGGAAACTGAAGAAAAATTTAATCTAGGGTAGGGAGAGAACAAAATTCCATAACTTGAATTTGAAAACTGTATTTTAAAATTTGCAGATCTCCTGACATTAGGCCAGACATGATGTTTCCTCTGTAATAACTCTTCTATCTTTCATAGAAATAGTTATTTAGTTGTCACCATGGAAATCCTGAACTGAGACTGGATGGCCCATCCGTCCTTGCAGCTAGGTTCAGACATGTGACATGATTCTGGCCAATATAATTGTCCTATGGGAGCTCCTAAAAGTCTTTCTTAAGATAGTATTAAAGGTCCTTTTCCTCTTACTCTTCATTCATTAAGCCAACTTCTAGTAAAACAGATGCCACCCCATGGTCTTTGAAGTCAGAGTCATGCAGGATTGAGCAATAGTAATAGAAGGAACTGACATTTAGAAAACCAAATCAACCTAAACCAGCCACCTTGATATTTACATGAAAAAGCAATGAAATTTCATCATGTTTAAACTACCTCTGTTCAGTTTTCATCTTCCTGTCCTTTAACCTAAACCTACTGATACAGAGACAAAATGCAGCAAATAAAAAATGCAGTATTCTTGCTGCATATATATATATATATATATATATATATATATATATAAATATATCAATTAGTATTATAAATATTTATATCTACATTTGATGTATATTTGATACATACATTGGATGTATGATGAATATGCATTTGATGTATGTATCTGATATATATGTATTACTGTATACTTTTTATATACATTTGATATACCGTATGTTTTATGTATATAAAATTGCCTAAGTAACATTTGCTTTTCATTACATTTTTGCACTCAGTAGATTCCAAAATGTCAGCAGGATGGAAGAAGGGAGGAAACAAAGGAGCATGTTACTATTTTAGTTTATTTCCTTCTAGTCTTTTCTTCCAGTGCCTAGGCTTTTGTTCACATAAATGTAATTGTGTTTATGCAACATTTTATTATTTTATCAGTGTTAGGGTGTTGATACCTAATTTTAATGGCTATAAGTTTTTAAGTATATGGCAAGTACATTAATGGTTATAAAGTGTGGATCTGGTAATTAAGAATAGGTTTGTTAGGCAACAAATTCGGTGAATAGATTTGTGGATAGGCCCCAGAGAGCTGTAGCGTAAGCAAGAATTCACTGAAATAACAAAAGGGCAACGTAGCAGAGGATGCTAAAGCTGAATCCATAGAGAGGGTTGAATCCAAAGCCAAGGAAAGCAAATATATCAAATACCAACTCCTTAAGGACTAGAGTCAGGGCAAGCTATGGTCATGGCCAAGAATGTGTGTGTGTGTGTGTGTGTGTGTGTGTGTGCGTGTGCGCGCGCGCACACGCACACGCACACATGTGTATATGGATGGAGGAAACAGGGCCTTGACATTTCAGTAGGTTGTTCCTGCTTCAGTGATCAGGTGTGTCAGATAGAGTTAAGATTAAAGCCATCCTTTACATTCCATGGTCACATTTGCAGGTGGCTTTTAATTTTCCATTATAAATAATAATTCAATAAAGAAAAGTAAACATAACCCTGTACATCTCTCTCTCTCTCTCTCACACACACACACACACACACACACACATACTTACTCAGTTTTGTATATTACTTCCATAAATCATTTAAGAGAAATGGGATTCCAGGTCCACAGTCTATTTTATGTTTTTGTTAAGTCTCCTCATAAAATTTCCTTAATTACTTTCCATAAAGGTTCTAGCAAATGAGACTGCCATCAGTAATGGATGTGACCTTCTTTAATCTCACTGAGTCTTGTAAGAAATAATTAAAAGGAAATTATATTTGATAGGAGATAAAAATCAATGTTAATCTGGTTTACATTTTTATTACTACAAAGAAGTAGACATTTTTTCTAATTATATACTGTTTAGTTCATCTTTAATAAATAGAATCTTAGTATCTTTTGCATGTCTGCCAAACACAGACTGAATTCTAATTCACTGATGAAGTAGTACACAAGGCATAAAACCTAGGGAAAGTTTCTTTGTTGAATACATATGTACTTGTTTGCTAGGGTTTCCCTAACACAACACCACAGGCTGGGTGGCTTAAACAACAGGAGTTTATTTCCTCAAGGTTCTAGATGTTAGAAGTCCAATTGGTGGCCTCCACTGTTATGGTTTCCACTGGAGCCTTTCTCCTTGGCTTGCCAAAGGCTGCCTTCTAGCAGTGTCCTCACTTGGCCACCCCTTTCTGGGTGTTGTCTGTGTAATAATCTCCTTTTCTTATAAGAATGCCAGTCATAGAGCATGAAGGCCAAACATATAACATCATTTCATTTACCTCTTTCAAGGTCCTATCTCCAAATCCAGCCCCAGTCTGAGGTCCTGGGCCAAGTTAAGGCTTAAGCATGTGAATTTTGTGGAGACACCATTCAGCCCACAATAATATACAAATGACAAAAAAAGCAGCATTTACATTGTATTAAAGCAAGCAGTGTGTATTTTTTTTTGCTCTCTTTTCCAGAAGAGGCTTTTTAGGCAAGGAAGTGAAATAATCACACTGGTTGGGGGTGGTTAATCATAACCACAATGCAGAGGGTGAACTGGATTAGAGAAAATATGGAAATGAGGGACCAGCTGAAAGACTGCTGGAATAGGCTAGCAAGGAAACTCTGAGGTCCTCACTCTTATTGTGGCTGGCCAGGGTACTAGTAAGAGGACCTTTCAGGAGGCATGATCTGTTTATTTAACAAGTTGTTTACAACCTTCTCCAATAAGAACAGGTCTGTAGGAAAAAAAGGATATCCCTTTGGTGGCTTGTAACAACAATGATGTGAGTGGTAGGGGGAGGTGGTCAATGTTCTAAAGCATCCCTATTGTCCCGAGGAGCCCATTATTAACTCTCTGTAGAAACTTTACCTCAGACTCCTCGCAGCAGTTGTTTGAATTAGGTTGACAAGAGTTCTGTGCTGGATAGCTGACAATTTAAAACTAGACTAGTGTCTGAAAGTATAATAATTCAATATTAAAAGTAAAGAGCTCTGTATGTTTTAAATAAATTTTGTAACAAATGACCCTGATAATTGACTCTGAACTTGTCAGAGAGTAGATACCTCTCATCCTTTTTGGAAGTATGATTGGTACAAATTATAAGTAAATTATTTTAAATAGCCTCTTTGGGTATTAAGTTAATATAACAGGACTAGATAATGCTGGAATTATTAACAGAAAGATTCAAGCTAGGTAGACTAACTTTTAGAATTAATTTTCTCCTTGCTAATTACTTATTCATAATAAATGCAAATGGATTTTCCAATGATACAATAAAAACAACAATTTCCCCTTGAATAATAGGAATCTGCACTTAGGCAAAATATAATAATAGTGACTTGGGGCTAGTAAAATAAAATGGCAGGTGTTAAAAAAATAGGTGAGCTATATTGGAATTTAGCTATGTGAGTACCAGAGTTTAGGGTAGTTATTTGTATTATTTTTCTCATTTTGTCCTTCCAGGGGATCAATTAAAATGCAGGTTTCCATTTTCATTCTACTGGTAGGAGATTGAGGCCTTAGAAAGTTATCCTAGGACTAGAGGCCTGGTGGTTGAAATCCAAGCACTGGTGGTGGAGTGGGGGGAGCCCCCAGCCTGGCCTATGCCTTCTTGCAGTCCAGGACCCCTTGGGGAATAGTTGACTGCCAGCTTAGGCCCAATCCTGATCTACCCTAAGCCTGCAATCAGCTATCCCTCTCGCAGTCTAGGGCTCTTGCAATCCAGACTCCACACTCCTTACTGCCTACCTGCAGTGTAGGCGGGAGAACCTTGCTTCTGGCTGAGCAGTGCTCCCCTTGTGGGAGCATACTGACCACCGGGAGGCATTGCATTGAACGACTGCCCCCTGGGGATTGGTGCACATCATAGCGACTGGTCATTCCTCTGGTCATTCCACCGTTTTGTCAATTTGCATATTAGGGTTTTATTATATAAGATGGAGCATTTATAAGTGTCAAGTCCAGATTTGATTCAAGTTTCTGGGTGACAATGCCTTATCCCCTACTATTCTGAGGAGCTTTGATTTTAGAAAGTATTCATACCTGAAAACTAAAGTTCAGACAGACTAAGTGACCTGAGGATGGTCATTTATGTCATTTATATCATCATTTACATCATCATTGACATTAAAATGGTCCATAGATATTGTTACTCCCATCCCATTCAGGGAGCCATGGATCCTCCACAACATCTGTGCAGCTATTTCCGCTTTCCAACTTAAGGTTAAAATTAGTTCTAACAAACCTTTAAGCACAAAGGAAATCTTAGGAAGTCTTTCTCCACTATACTGTTCTAAAGAGGTTTAATTATGATCTATGATTCATATTAATAGCATTTTATGAATATCATTGAAAGTTCCTTCTGTGTCTTTAGCAAAAGTTCATATTTTTATATTTTTTTATGAAAATCTAATTTCTCTAAGGGATATTACTTGTCAGGCCATTTAAATCAAAAGTCAATAGTAAGGATAGATAATTTTCTTAGACTTAGCAAGTTAGTGATTAAAATAAGCCCATTATTGGTAAGCAAAAACAGGGATGCTAAATTCTCTATTTTAGAGTTCATTAAAGAGGTTTTTAGTTTGTATACAATTTATGTTTATATATTCTGTAGATTATTTTTACTAGGGCAATGTTCCAAAATCACATGACCTTTATTAACATGTAAGCAAATTCTAAGTGTTGTTTGAAAACATAATTATTTTTTAATAAAGTATTACTGTTAAAGTTTAATTTTCATAGGTAAAATCATTATTCTCAGGTAAATATTATAAAAATCTGTGTCATTGATTCTATTTAACTCACTAATTAATTATAGAAGCAGTGATATTGTGGTCAAGACAAATAGCTTTCAAGAAGTTATGGTAGTTATAAGCAACATTACAAGGAAATGGTAAATAGATACAAACTGATTAGTATCCAACAGGCCACCTATCTTTTCAGTTATCTCTTCCACCAGAAATTATTTGCATCTCTCTTGGATAAAATCTGGAAGTTAATAAGCAAATTCTGGGAACTTTAATTAAAAAATAAACAGATGAAATAATTCATCCCTAGACAATCTTTGGATGGCTAGTGCCTGTGTGATAATTAAAGATTGTGCTGCCCATTTTTTTTTTTTTTGCTTTTCCCCCATGATTCCATTAATTTTTCTGGAAACAACATGTTTGAAATTAAATTTGTGTGAAAATGCATTTATTTAACTATTCAAAATTATACACTTTTCTACTCAACATAGATTGAAAATATAAATAAGAAATTTGCCCTGTCTTCTAGTAGTTTACAGTATAAAAGGGACATAAACAGGTATACAGAGTATTATGACAAATACAAAAAAAGAGATATGAATGAGTTATGGTAGGATTCTGAGGTGGGTTAGGGATTTCAGATATCAATGATCAGGAAATTCCTTAAAGAGATGACATAAGCTATAGTAAGTACATTGAATAACAGAAAGGATATATTAAATTTCTGGAATTCAGCAAAAAGAAAATATACTTCCATCCCTCTCAATATATAATTTTTGATACATTTCCTTCTATCTCCATTTCTAGATGGGGAGTTTCATACAGGTTAATATTATACATGTAACACTGTGACCTGATTCTTCATGTGCCTATATGTTAAGCAATTTTCTATAGATATCTTAGGATTTAGGAGTTAGAATGTAGAAGGAAATAGAGGCAGATTGGTAAATTTTTAAAATGGTGTTTCATAAAATGTGGGCTACAGAACACCTGTATCAGAATTAGGAGACTTATTGAAAGGCAGGTTTCAAAGATCACTTCCCCATGTCCATCTTGCTTTGTCTTATATTCACAACCCCAGTACACAGCTGGCATATAATGATATTTAAACAATTGCTTACCAAACTGAACTTCAGGAGCCAGTAAGGCAGCAGATGTTTGGCTAAGCCGGTGGTCGGCAAACTCATTAGTCAACAGAGCCAAATATCAACAGTACATCAATTGAAATTTCTTTTGAGAGTCAATTTTTTTTTTTTAATTTAAACTTCTTCTAACACCACTTCTTCAAAATAGACTCGTCCAGGCTGTGGTATTTTGTGGAAGAGCCACACTCAAAGGACCAAAGAACTGCATGTGGCTCGCAAGTGGTGGTTTGCCAACCACTGGGCTAGGCAGTTAGAGATTACCAGAAGTATTCCAGTCATTAAACTAAGGAAAAGAAGAATTTAGATATACACTGAGTGGCCAGATTATTATGATCTCTGAATGCATAATAATCTGGCCACTCAGTGTATATCCTATATAATAAAAGGTTAATATGCAAATTGTCCCCTCAACCAGGAATTTGACCAGCAGGCAGGCCAGCCAACCATCCATGTCCTCTTCTCTATGCACAAATTCATATATAAATAATATACACACACTGAGTGGCCAGATTATTATGTGTTCAGAGATCATAATAAGATCACCACTCAGTGTATCTAACTAATAATAGTTATGGAAGGGCAGTGATTTCTCAACAACAATCAAATCATAACATTAAACAGAAGCAATCATTTTTAAATACTTTATCAAATATTAATTGATTGCATTTGTTGCTCTGAAATAACATACCTACATATGTTAAAAATCAATAAATTGTTGGATAAATATATTTGAAAGCAAAATATCCCAATCTAGAAATCATCTCCACAAATATAGTAGAGAATAAAAAGTTTTATTCTTGAATAAGCATTAAGCAAGAATGTGGTGGACACCACAGGCAATCCACTAAGAGATTTCAAAGAAATAAGAGATAGCCAAGAAGATACAACCCTTTGTACACGTTTCCAAGATAAACAATCCACTAAGAAATAGCCGAGAAAATACAGTCTATTATATACATGTTTTCAGGTAACTACCCTTTTACTAGAATAAACAATGACTTGTCCTCAAATAAGAGCAGTTGTCAGCACCATTTGTCACACTGAGTTCATCCTAACTTTATCTGGTAATTCGGGTGATCATCGATAGCTAATTGGTTTTATCCAGAGGAAAGAAATATAACTTTTTATATCTTTATGATTGGAAACAGCTTTACAACTCTTAATAAGGTGCCCACTGAAGTTAGCTCCTACCATCCCACAGAAACTGGAAGACGAGGATATTATCTTCCATGATGTTTAAATTTTATTTATTTTTTGACATAAAATGATTAACACTACAATTTAGACTTTACAAATTAGTTTAATTGAAAGCATTAATAGGGGATGAATTAAAGTCATAAAAATATACTCAGAATAAAATATATTTATAGCATTCAAGAAAAATAAATTTCAGTAATCATGATACCTAATAATAGACAAACAAGCAAATTGACTGTACCTCAGCCAATCATAGTGAGTATGCAAATTAACCCAACAAAGATGGAGGCTAATTTGCATACGTTGGCACCCAGCAGCCTGGGTCCTGGGAACTTTCTCAGCACCCAGGTTACTCTGAGGTAGGCCCAGGTGGGTCCTTAGCTACCAGGAAGGGCCAGAGCCAGAGGGCTCCTGGACAGGGGTAGAGATGGGCGATTAGATGGAGCTGGGGGGATCCTGCCCAGGGCCCAAGCCTCAGCCAGAGGCTTGAGACCTTGGCAGGGGCGGAGCCAGCAATCAGAGGGAGCTGGGGGTCTCCTGCCCAATCACCAAGGCTTTAGACCTTGTCATGGGTGGAGCCACTGATTGGAGGTAGCTGGGGGTCCCCTGCCCAGGCCCCAAGCTTAGGCCAGAGACTTTGGGCCTGGGCTGGGACAGAGCCGACAATCAGAGGGAGCTAGGGGGCCTCTTCCAAGGCCCTAAGGATTTAGGACTTGGCAGGGGTGGAGCCAGCGATTGGAGGGAACTGGGGGACCCCTGCCCAGTCCCCGAGGTACTCCTGGAGAAAAAAATGAAGGTCTGCTGTTGGAGAGCTAAGAAATGTCATATCCTGCCCTAGCTGGTATGGCTCAGTGGATAGAGCCTTGGCCTGCTGACCGCAGGGTCTGGATTCAATTCTGATCAGAAGCATGTACCTAGGTTACAGACTCTTTCCTGGCTGGACCCATGTCAGGCTCCTGCAGGAGGCAACCAATCAAAGTGTCCCTCTCACATAGATGTTTCTCTCTGTCTCTGCCTCTCTCTTCCACACACTCTAAAAATCAATGGAAACATATCCTCAGGTGAGGATTAAAAAAAAAGAAATTTCATATCCTATGAAAGACACATCTTGAAAATACCTAAAGAAAGTTGTCATTTTTTCATGGTGAAAACACCTTGGTGGCTGGCAGTAGCTGCAACAGCGAGGTGATGGGGCTGATGCCTTTCCTTGATCAGCCTGGTTGCCTCCCGCAAAGGGAGGCCAGACTGCAGTTTAAGACATCCCCTGAGGACTCCTAGTATCTGAGAGGGGTCAGGCTGGGCTGAGGGGATCCCCCTCAGTGCACAAATTTCATGCACCAGGCCCCTAGTCCTATATAATAAAGAGGTAATATGCCAATTGGCCATCACTCCAACACACATGATGACAGTCCCCTGTAGTCAAAGATGGCCGCCCCCATGTGGACACAAGATGGCTGCCACAAGATGGCCAGCAGAGGAGAGCACTTGGGAGAGGACAGGCCTGTAAGGGAGGGCAATTGGGGGCGATAAGGCCTGCAGGGGAGGGCAACTAGGAGTGACTGGGCCAGCAGAGGAGGGCAGTTAGGGGTGACCAAGTCAGCAGGAAAGGGCAGTTTGGGACAATCGGGCCAGCATGGGAGCAGTTAGGTGTTAATCAGGCTGGCAGGGTTGTGGTTAGGGGATAAACAGGTTTGCAGGCAGAAGCAGGTAGGGGCAATCAGGGAGGCAGGCAGATGAGCAGTTTGGAGCCAGCAGTCCTGGATTGTGAGAGGGGTCACAGATTGGAGAGGGTGCAGGCTGAGCTGTGGGACAACCCCGCGCCCTGCATGCATGAATTTCATCACTAGGCCGCAGTTGTTGACCACAGATCTAGGTGAATGTGTGTGGTTTGTATTCAATGACCATACAATACTTTATATAAATGAAATTTTTATTCAGTAACTGTTTGAAACTACATTACCTTTCTCAGGAAAAACCATAATAATTGTAATGTATTAACTCTCTGTCTTTGTGGCCCTGAAAAACCATCATATGTAAATTGCCATAACTACCATTTTACTAGAATAAAAATAACTATTTCTATTTTTAAAGGCATTGAAGAAAAAACATTTGTAAATATATATTTTTAAATGTTTTGCTCTTTTAGGCCACAAATTGCTCAATAATGGGCTATGTTTATGCGCTATCTATATTTTTTAGCAAGGGCTCCATCTTATATTTTTAGCAACAGTGGATTCTGCAGTGCTTAGTTTTAGACTCCTTACATTAGCAACTATTTAAAATCTATATAAGAAATGTCTCCTAATTTTGAGAATTGAACTATAAATCTCGGTAATTATTATAGGACTTCCTAGTAGATAGATAAATTTGCATTTGCAAATAATTTACTATTAAATCATGTAAATTATTCTTATACATTAGTATTTTTAAGTTTTAACTCTAATTCCTCAGATGGAAATATATTTAAATACAGAAATATTTCCAAAGGGCAAAACCCATCTCAAGTCAGACTTTTCTGACCTCATTAACCAACAGACAACAGCCATGTACTGTGTAACCAGTCAAAAAGGCTCACATATATGTATCACTCATTCTATGGAAATAGTAGCCACTTTGGGATAAATAAGAGTAGCAACTATGGTTTATATTTTCTATCATATTATATGAAAAATTTACTTATAATTTGACATATATTCTCCAGAATGTAATTCAATAAGTAGTCAATAACTTGATCTATATTACCCTTGCTTAGAAATTAGTTATAGTAATATCAAGTAAATGAGAGATGCACTACATTTCTTTTGAAAGAATAATGGGTAAAGAGGCTTTCTCAGAGTTAGTCCCTACACATCTACCACCATCATATCCCACCTATAACAGTTAGTGAGAAGTGTTCTAAAATGTCATTGACATCAACTCTGATCTCAAAAGTGAGTCAGAATTGGGAGGTAATAGCCTCTGTTATCAGACTATTGATGAAGTGGGACAATCCATACACTATATTCGTTTACTTTCAAAAGCCCCAGGCCTTTAAGTGGTTTAATTTGTGTGGGCTCATCGGTCTACCATACTTATTTGTAAAAGATACATTTTTTTAAAACTTAAAATTCCCAAATAAAACATATCTATGCACTTCACATAAAAACTAAATAATTAAGTGCCCTAGAGTTTATTTATTGTTAAGTAAAGTTTTTCTCTTTCTAATCATGTAATATTTATGTAAACCTTCCTGCAGTGGAAAAATATGCAAAGCAAATGCAGTTTCCAAGTGGGGATATGGAGCTATGTTGATTAACTTAATTCAGCCAATATTGACTTTACAGAGACTAAGTTCAAGGTGAGGTATAATAAAAGGCTGGACATAAATAAATATGAGAGAATCAAGGTAAAGATACTCAACCCAAATATATAGCAGGATACTAATCACATTGAAAATTAGTTTTATATAATTTTGGGGAGGAGCAGAGAGAACTGGGTATCAAGAAGGCAATAAAGAAGCTATTAGTGCCTTCATTTAATTATAAATTAATGTTAACTTATTTGCTTATTTATAGCTTGAATTTCTACTTTGTTCCAGGCACTGATCTGGTCACTGGGTTTAAACTAGGAAATGACGAAGTTCCTAATTTAATGAGATTTTTGTGTTGCCTGTTATTTATATACTAGTATTTGAGGCCCAGTGCACAAAACTGGTAGAGTCCCAAGTGGCTGTGGGTAAGGTACTCCCTCCTTTCTCCTGGCCACAGGCTGGGGCCTCCCTCCTTCCCCCAGCCAGCCTGCCCTTTGGTCAAACTCTTAGAAAAATTCCAGTTGAGGAGACAATTTGCATACTACACTTTTGTTATAGAGGATGCCTTAAGAATTGGATGGGATATCAACAGAGTGATTGAAATGAAATCATTCCAGGCAGTGGGATGTTGCCAGGATCACAGTAAAAAAAAAAAAAGGATGAGAAAATAGGAAATAAGAAGGGAGTTATTTGGCTCCAGTATAATGTACACATAGGTGTTACTGAGATATGAAATGGGAAGAAAAGCCAATTACCATGCTGAAAATTATGGTAAGATCAATAGGAAAGTGGTATTTATTGAAAGTTTTTGAGGAGAGGAACACTCACAGAATGTGCTTTGGAGAACATTAAATGTGAAGGAAAAATTAGAGCAATAGGACCAGAGAGTGAGTGATGCCGGTTAAGAGATCATTTTATAGTCCCAGTGAAAGGTAATAAAATATCTGAAATCATATAGTAGATTTAGAGAAATATGATAATTTGAGGTCTTTGTAATGTGTATTTTTGTCTGAAAGATAGATTCTACTTCCATTAAACTTCTAAAAACAGAATCACAAAGTAGAACCAGCAGGATCATTTTCCTCATCTCTCTCTCCAAAGGCAATAGGAGAAATTTTAAATCAGCTCTGATTTCAAACTAGTGTGAATATTAACAATGATGTGATGCTCAATATCAGGGACATAAAAGATTGCCACATTAAGCACACTGAGGAAATTCAAACAAAGGGAATTAGGGCTTCTTTAAAAAAAAAAAGAGAGGTGAAAAATATCAAATGTGATATATCAAATTATAATTAGATACATAAAAAAGTATATTAAAAAATTAAATCCTGGGTGTTTTTTTAGTTTTGATATTAAACATTTTTATTAAAACCTTAAAAATATAAACAGCAGAAATATTATTAACCCTTACATTCAAACCGTTATACTTAATTAATTATCATTAATTTTTGTCAATCTACTTTCCAGTTCTCTTTAATTCTTTTTCTATTGCTGGAATACTTTAATGTAAATCTGGATATCTTATCATTTCATAAACATATAAGCATATATATCTAACACACAGGAACAGTTATTTCTGAATAACCACATTGACATGATCATTCTTAACAAAATTATTTCTAAATATTGTCTAATTAACTTGGCACATGTCCACATTTCCCCTAATATCTCCAAAATCTTGTTACATTTTACTAAAAGTAGGTTCAAGTAATGCTCACATACTAAATTTAGTTGATATGTCTTTTGTGACTTCTAATCTAACAGTTGCTCTTCCTTTATTTTTCATTCCACTTAGTTGAAGAAAGCAGGTTGTTTTGTAGAATTTTACACATTCTGGATCTGTTTGGCTGTTTGGTTGTGTTGCCATTTGCTTTATTCATCTATTCCACAAATTATTGGTTTAAAATAATTTGATGTAAAGGTTTAATTCCTTCAGTTCATGATGTTGGAAATAAGGTTTTATAAGTAGTGCTGCACATTTCCTATTGCATTCTTTCAGGAAGTGAATAATCTGATAGTTCCACTTTTATAGAGGCTAAACCAGATGAGCAGATTCAAAGATCAGCCTGATAAATCCATTCTAGCATTTGCACTATAAAATCTTTCACTTAATAGTTGTACTGTATACTGGTCATTTTCATTATTCCATTAGGAAACTAGGCAGTGGTGATCTTTCTAATCCTATGAATCTCTCTGTATTTGCTAGATTAAAAAATTACTTTATTTGATGAGCTTTTGATGGCTGTGAAATTTGGTTCAAAAGGAAAAAGCAAAAAATTTATTTAACTCTTGCCAATTTTCAGGATCAGTCTAGACACATCCATAGCTGACCAACTGTACAACCATAACCAAGTAAATTAACTTCTATGGGGGTCACTTAGAAAGATCCAACTTCCACTGGTTGAAGAGGAGCACCAAATTTGAGCACCAAAATTATATTGACTGTAATAAAATGTTTTCTTTTATACAAGTATTTTATGCACACAAACACACATGCACTAATATGCACATGCAATATTAAATTTCCAAGTGATTCATTTCCTTTTTGTCATCTTTTTGAAAGTTTCTAATTAATTGTGAATGGTGCTCAGACAATAGAGATAATAAAATCTTTACTTTCAGGAATTTATTATTGGGAAACAATTTCATGTTTCTCTTTGATTCTTTAATAGTTGTACTCTTAACAACTTCATATGCATGACATTCTTAAGGCCTTTTTTTTCAGCATGAAATTTCTGATGCAGCTTAAATGATGAACTTTTCACATTCAATATAATATCCTAGGTTTTATCCAGAATAAATTAAATAAGTTCTGAGCAGTAATAGGAGGCATTTCTCAATTTTTTACTTCTATAGGGAATTCCTTTTATATGAATTCATTAATACTAATGATAACAATTGCAAATAATATGCACAGAAAATATGCTATGTGGCTGCTGTTTTTTCAAGTATTAACTACTTAATCCTTACAATTCTATTACAGTGTACACAGGCTGACTCTCAATTGGCCCCAATGGTCCTACCTTCTCGTCTTCACACTCTCCCTTGAGTGTGGGCAACCTAGAGATTTTCTTCTAGCCAATAGAAGACACAAAATGGTGAAATATTCCTTAAGTGATTACACTACACAAGATTATAGATTTTATAATTCTAGCAGACTATTTGTTGATGAAGCAGCCATATTGAAGAGGTCTATGTGGCAAGGAACTGAGGTCAGCCTCTTGCCAACAGTCAGAAACTTAGGACCACAGTGCAATAGCTCTCAAGAAAATAAATTCAGCCAACAACCATACGAGGTTGGAAATGGATCTCTTCTCCAGTTGAGCCTTCAGATGAGATCCAGCCTTAGCTAAAATCTTAACTGAGCCTCATGAGAAATTCTGAAGCAGAAGACCCAACTAAGTTATACCCAGACTCCTGATCCATAGAAATTGTGAAATAATATATATGTATTATTTAAAGCTACTAATTAAATTGTGATAATTTATTACACAGCAATAAATAATATACAGATTATCACCATTTTGCAAATGAACAAGATAAGGCACAGAATTTTAAATACCTTGTCCAGTAACACATTGGTAATAAAGTGGTGAAATAGAGACAATATATATATATACAAGACAATATATATATATATATACACATATATACAAGAATATGCTAATTAGCCAGGTGTCATGACTGCTCAGGAGGAGGCTGCATCACAACTGCTCAGGAAGAGCTGTGTGCACAGATGGGTGGGAGGGGACCGTGTGCCACCTCCAGCCCCAGCGGCCATGGGAAGGTGCTGGAGTGGAAACACAACACACAGGAGCGCCTGCCCCCACCCTAGCAACACAATGTGGTGGCCAGGGTGTGGTCAGAGCGGCTTCTACATAGTGCAGAGCACACCCCCACCCCAGTGGACACAAAGCAGCGGCCAGCACTATGTGGGTCCTGGACCTCAGTGCAGTATCCCTCAAGAAAATAAAGCCACATGGCAAAAGGTGGGGAACCTTCTTGTGAAATTTCAATTACATGCTGGGCCTCAAGTATATATATAAAAGCCTAATATACAAATTATCCGCACGGGAGTTGAACCAGGAGATCAATTGCTGGTCCAACTGACCACTGCAGTGAGGTTGGGGGTGCAGAATGAAGGGAGGCCCTGGCCATCAGCTAGCAGCCATCAGGCAGGGAAGGAAGGCCCTGGCTGGCAGCTGGAAGGCCCCAATTGGCCCTGATCACCAGCCAGGCCTAGGGACCTTACCCATGCACAGAATTTCATATACCAGGCCTCTAGTGATAAATAAAGCTAAAGCTTTTCTTACATTAATTGCATTATTTTCTGACATACATTTGCCAGAGACAATGTTTGATGACAGAAGACTTTTAAAGCAATTTTTTTCTGTAATATAAAATTTCTTATGCTTAGATGTGAGCATGAAAACAATTCTCAATCATGAATTCTGTGATATTATACAGCATAATGTACATTTCAAGGCTTTCTTGTACTAAATTCCATTATGAATTTTTTGATGTTGAGTAAGGTGTAAATGCTATCTAAAGGCCTTCTTAAATTTGTAGGGTTTCTCATTGGTATGAATTCTCTGATGTTGAGTAAGAAATGAATAAAGCCTTGCCACATTCCTTACAATCACAAGGTTTCTCACCAGTATGAATATTCTGATGTTGAGTAAGTTGTGAGTGCAGTCTAAAGGATTTCCTAGCCTAATGGATAGAGCGTCGGCCTGGGGACTGAAAGGTCCCAGGTTCAATTCTGGTCAAGGGCATGTATCTTGGATGCGGGAACATCCCCAGTAGGGGTAGTGCAGGAGGCGGCTTATCGATGTCTCTCACATCAATGTTTCTAGCTCTCTATCCCTCTCCTTTCCTCTCTGTAAAAAAAAAAAAAAAATCAATAAAATATATTAAAAAAATAAAATAAGGGATTTTCTACATTTCCGACCATTCATGGGGTTTCTCACCAGTATGAATACTCTGATGTTTAGTAAGTTGAGAAAGCAGTCTAAAAGCTTTGGTCCTGGGCTTTTTAATAAAAATGTAAAATAGTGGCTATTACAGTTGAAATGCCTCTTAAAAGAAATTAATCTGAATAAGCTTTCTTTTATAAGTGTGTGGAAAATACTGGCCTAACATTGACTACCATGAAGATGCATATCACATGAAGACATCAGTAATAATGGGAATTTTTTGTGCTGCTGTTGTTAGTACTCACCCAAGGATATTTTTTACATTGATTTTTTTTTCTTAGAGAGTGGAAGGGAGGGGTAGGGGGAGAGAGGAAGAGAGAGGGAGAGAGAGAGAGAGAGAGAGACAGAGAGAGAGAGAGAGAGAGAGAGAGAGAGAGACATCGATGTGAGAGAGACACATGGATTAATTGCCTCCAGCACACCCCTCAACCTGGGCTGGGGATTAAACCTGAAACCCAGGTACATGCCCTTGACCAGGAATGGAACCAGCAACCCTTTGGTGGACGGGCCAATGCTCTAACCACTTAGAAACATCAGGCAGGGCAATAATGTAATTTTTTTTATATATATAATTCACATACCATACCATTTATCGATTTAAGGTGTACATTCTATTGTGTTTATTATATTTAAAATTGTGCAATATACAATCTAATTCCAGAATTTTTTATCACTCGAAAAATAAACTCTATGGCTGTTATCAATCACTCACTCCCTATCCCACTCTCCCTCCAGCCCCTAATCAATACTGATCTATATTTCATACCTACAGATTTGCTTATTCTGGACATTTCATAAAAATGGAATCATAATGGCAGAATTTCTGGCCTTTTGTGTCTGGCTTCTTTCACTTAGCATAGTGTTTCCAAGCTTATCCATGGTGTAGCATATATCAGTATTCTATTCCTTTCCATGGCCGAACATTATTCCATTACATGGATATACTACGTTGTGTTTATCCACTCATCAGTTGATGGTATTTGAGTTGTTTCTACTTTCTGGCTGTTATGAGTTACATTGCTATGAGCATTTGTGTACAAGTTCTTGTGTGGATCTACATTTTCTCTTCTATGGGTATATACCTAGGAGTGGGATTGCAGGGTCAGATTAAAACTATGTTTAACTCTGAGGACTTGCAATGTTTTCCAAAGCACCTGCACTATTTTATATTCTTGCCAGCAATGTCTGAGTGTCCCAATGACTCCAAATCCTTGCCAGCACTTGTTATTGTTTGTCCGATATGTGTATTTTGTCTGCAAATTTAGAAGCATACTTCATGCTGTTTTACACTGTGGCCTCTCTAGCTCTTCAGACTGTAAAAAAAGCTACCAGGTCAGTCCCACAATGCATTCAAAATCATTCTCCTCTTTACTGTGAAATTTGGGTCACACATGCAAAAGTAATATAGACTGTCATTATTCAAAACAAGTTTTGAATGTGAATGTTTGTGTCTCATTGAATAAGCAAAACATGTATCACACTGCTACAATGCTAGGCCCTGCCAGCCTACCCAGCGGTAACCAATTTTGCTCTTCAATATGTATGTCACTGGAAAGCTGCATAAGTAATAACTATTAGATTCCCATACTAACCTTGTTTTGTCATAGGTGGCAGCACGCAGAACCTTAGCAGCTTTCTGATTGGGGAGCTAGGTAAACACTGCTTTCTGTTAAGATCCAGCAGGAAGTAATAAGGAAGCAATTTCAGATGTCATAGGAGCCAGGAACACACAGGGTGAGGTGCATTTTCTTTACACAGCGAACAATATAAAGGACAGACATTCTTCATCTGCCAGTGCACCGAGGAAGGAACAAAAATGGTTTAGCATTGTTTAACGCTCATAAACTGCAACCATAAATCAGCAAATTAGCTAATGATCGCCTCTGGGTAGTGATTCATGATGAAAAACAAATGAGGAAAGGTACTCAAGCATTGCACTTGGTAGCTACTGAAAAATTAAAGTTCCATCTTCATAAAAAAAAAACTGTTTAAGGGATGTTGTAAAGGCCTGTGCCCTGGTAGCAAAAACAATTACTGCTTCAAATGAGTATGTTTTATAATAAATGCTACCACATCCACTGTGCTTTTCAATGCTAACTGTTGTAAATGATTCATACTGTTCCCTGGAAGATGCGAGTGTGGGCTCATTTGGGAAAATGCAGGCAATCCTGACTCAACAGAGTACATGGAGATAGCACATGTTTAATCCATAGTGCCCAGATCAGGACCACGTCATCACTCAGGTCCCAATAAATATTCATTACTGAGGTTGCTTAAGAAATCAGAAGGTAACATTCAATTCTGTAAAGCCAAATTAATCTCCTGAATCTTATTTCCCCTCTAGTTCTACTTTGACGCCTTATTTTAAACACTAGACGCCCGGTGCACAAATTCATGCACTATTGGGGTCCCTTGGCCTGGCCTGCAACATTCCCCAAGGGGTCCCAGATCGTGAGAGTGCACAGGCCAGGCCAAGGGGCCCCACCGGTGCATGATCAGGTCCAGGAAGGGACATGAGAGGTTGGCCAGCCAGGGAGGGAACATGGGAGGACTCCACAGCCAAACCCCAGCATCAAGCTAACCTACAGGATGGCGCATCTACCCCCCGGTGGTCAGTGCACATCATAGCAAGCAGTTGAGTAACCTTAGCATATCTTAGCATATTATGCTTTGATTGGTTGAATAGCTGACCAGATGACCAGGCACTTAGAATATTAGGCTTTTATTATCTAGGATAATGATAAAATTTTCAAAGGTTGAATTATTTTTTGATATAAATATAATCAAGAAATATTTACTGAATATTTTCCACATGCAAAGCACCATAATAGAAAAGAAGGTAAATTTGAAGACATGGAGTCTACCTTAAACAGGATTACAATCTACTAACCATGCAAAATGATACACAGTAAATTTATTTTGTTACCTGTTTTCAGAGTATTTAAATAGCAGTGAGGCAGAGTAAGCTGGAAAAGAAGGCGTAAGCTGAGCTGAGAGTGGTTGGTTCCAGTGAGAGCTTGTTCAGATGCTTGGTTTACCTTAAAAAAATCACCATTTCTTTTCTTTAAATTTTTTTTATTGTTGACACTATTTTAGGTGTCCCCCATTTTCTCCTTTCAGTCCCCCTCCACCAGCCCCACTCTTCACGCCATTGTTGTCTGTGTCCATGGGCTATGCTTATATGCACATACCATTTATTTTGATTAGTACCTGCAGAGCTCAAATGCCCTGAGATTTTGGAACTTCAATTGTTTTAGGGCTAGAAAGCTACAAATTGATATTTATTCTGATAAAGTTGTATTTAACTCTTATAACTTAATTCCAGAACATGATAAACACATATTATGAAGATGGCCCCCAGTGGTCACAGAGGCCTGATGTTCAGGCTGCATGTCTCCATTTTTCTTTATGGAGATCATTTTCTGTGTGATCAGGAAATGAAACATGGGAACTTTGAGTTCCTCCCCCAGACTAGTCAGATAAGAATTGTATTTCTCCTGGGTTTAAACCTCAGTTTAATGAACTCAATTGGGCTGGTGACGCTGAAAACGATGGATTGAAGCTGGAGCAGAAGCTCAAATCATATCCATAATCTCCTGTGCCATCACACATGCTGCTTGGGATGAGAAGGTGACTTCTCCCTCCGTCTCAGGGGGCAACCATATTGTTTTGTCCCACTTGCTGCCCAGGTCTTCTAAGAGAAAGCCAGCTTAGCATAAGCTAGTTAGAATCAGCTTGTAATATTTATCAGCATCATCTTGTTGCACTAAAGTGAAAATTATATTGAACTAAAAATTATATTGTAAAACTTTTTTGAAAGTTCTTTAAAAATGGCCTTTGTTTTTATTCATGTAAACTTTTTATTTTTGTGTTCTTGCCCTAGTAATAATTGAGGACAAATATTATTTTATAAAGATTTTTCTAAAACTAGATAAATTATCTTACTGAAAAGATTTTTATTACAATTAATGCACAAACAATTTGTGGAAGTTTCATTCTAAAATAAATACTCAAATGAGAAGAGGCAGCAGAACCAGAAGCACTAATCATGAACTTCCCTTCCACTCTGTGTTTCCTTTATCATCCATTCTTATTTCCCCCTTTCAGTATCCGTGTGATATGGTCTCTCCTTTCAGGCTGTGTGTGTTTCCTTTTAATCTAAGGTTATGCAAACACCTGTGTTCCAGATCTTTCACCGACTTTCAATAACTTATTAACACATTAATTTCCCCATATTCTCTTCACATTTTTTACCTTTTTACTTACTTTTTTTAACTTTACAGATCATTTCAATTTCACTAATATAATAAAACCAAAACATAAAGCTAAAAAAAAAAAGACTTGAAAGTTTATTCACTCATCCAGTCTCATAGAAACAAATAAATAGCAAAGCCAGAGAATTAAACCGAGTCAAGTATGGACCCTGTACACTTGATTATTAAACACTTTTGCTTCCTTATGACTCTATCCATCATCCACCTATCCATCTCTTCAGTTGTTCATTCTCTCACAAATATTTATTATTTACTGGTTTGCAACTAATCATGCCCTTGCTAGGCACAAGGTAGTCAATGCACAGCAACTACAAACACCCATGAAGTAGAGTGAAGTGACAGAGAAATAACAGAGATTATCACAGAAATAAATACATGACTGTAAGTTATAACCCAATTCCTATGTAATAAAGTTAGATATTGCCATGTGATTAGGTAAGATGAGTGACTATTTTATATTAGAAGTTCACAGAAGCTTTTTTTTTCTGAGGAAAGGGATTTAAGATGATATCTGGAGTATATGAAAAATTAGCCAATTATAGGAAGGGGAGCAACATATCAGCTAAAGGAAAAAAATCTGTAAAATCCCTCAGGTGTGCAAAGGGTTGCCCTATTAAAGGAAATCTGTAGTTACTGAAGCAAGGTAAGCTTGGAGAAGAGTGGGAAATGACTAAGGACAGGTGGGCAGGGCTAACACAGTTTGAATATATTTTTACCCTTATCCAATAAAAAATATTTGAACTTTAAGCAAGAGAATATGTGAGCACATTTGGATTTTTGAATTCTACATAACATACTACTCTTAATACTTTTTTAAAGATACTTTTTTTATCATTGTCAGTATTACAGATGTCTCCCATTTTATCCATTTTTGTCCCCCACCACCAACCTCCACACCAACCTACCCCAGGCTTTTTCCACACTACTGTCTGTATCCATGGGTTATGCATATATGCATATATGACCTTTGGTTAATCTCTTCCCATCATCTACCCTCCTCTCCACTGGCAGTATCCACTGATATCTATCATGAGGTGTTTCACTGGGAGCTGGCAGGCTAAAGCTTCAGTCAACTTATCTGTGTGACTTTGGGCAAATCACTTAACCTCTCTCATTTCAGTCTCCATGTCTTGTAAGTGGGAGTAATTCCTATCTCATAGGGTTGTTCTGGGGATCAATTACATATAATTTCTGTAGAGCATCTAAAATTCTTGAAGAAGGTGCTATGTAAATACAAAATAATATATATTAAAGTTGGTTTATTTGTTTTAAAAAAATAATCACCCAATTGCAGCATATAAAATTAATTGGAAATAGCAAGTGAAGAAGTAGAGACCAGTAATGAATCCACTATATTAGTCCAAGTGAAAGATGAAAGTAGATTGGCTTGCTGTGGTAATAATGCAGATGGAGAAAATAGTGGGAGTCTGGTATATTTCCATTGACAAGAAATCACAGGATCCTGAATAAGTCATAAACGATTCTGAGATTCAGGTTCTCCTTTATATCTTTCCTGGATTCTACACAATGTACAAGTTGAAGAAGGAAATAGAATGTAAAGAGCTTTGATTTCTTAGAAGAGACAATAAGGTATTCTGACAATAGTGGATATAAATATTTTGAGGTAAATTTTATATAGACTATTTCCAAGCATGAAATAATATTAAGAATAATAGAAAATTACCATGCCCTTTGTTTATAAAAGAATTAGTGATAGGATGGTAGCCTTTCTTTAATTTTTTTGTATCTTTGATTTAGACATTAATCAAATATAAATGTAACAAAGATTTTTTAAGTTTAAACATTTCAGAAATTAAGATTTACATAATATGACTTCTCCAAAGAGGACATACAGATGGCCAATAGACATATGAAAAAATGCTCAACATGCTAATTATCAGAAAAAATGCAAATTAAAACTACAATGAGATTTATAACTTCACTCTTGTCAGATGGGTGTCTTCAATAAATCAATAAACAAGTATTGGTGAGGATATGAAGAAAAAGGAACCCTAATGAATTGTTGGTGGGAATGCAGATTGGTGCAGCCACTATGGAAAGCAGTATTGAGTTATGTCAAAAATTAAAAAAGGAACTGCCTTATGATCCTGTGATTCCACTTCTGGGAATATATCTGAAGACACCCAAATCATTAATTTGAGGGAATATATGACTGCCATGTTCATTGCAGTGTTATTTACAATAGCCCAGATTTGGAAACAGCCCAAAAGTAGATGATCTGACAAAACTATAGTACATTTATACAATAGAATACTACTTGGCCACATAGGTAGACATGGAGAATATCATACTAAGTGAAATGGCCAGAGAAAGACAAGTACCATATCATTTCAGTCAGCTGTCAGAGGGGAGGGACATTGAAGGACTGTGAAAAAGGTAAAGCGATTAAGAAGAATAGAAAAGAAAAAAATGAGGAAAGAAAGAAAAGAAAAGAACAGCAAAAACCTCATAGACACAGACAACAGTATGGTGATGTAGGGAAAGGGAGTAGGGGTGGTAGAAGAGGATATAGTGGGGATAAATGATAATAGAAGGAGACTTGACTTGGAGTGGTGAATACACAATATACAAATGATTTATTACAAAATTCTACACCTGAAACCTATATAATTTTATTAACTAATGTCAACCTAATCCTATCTAATACAAGAAAAACATACAACTTGACTATGCCTCTGCTATGTCCACAGTCATGCCCACCAGCCAATCAGGAGCAAGTATGCAAATTAACACAGAAGACTGAAGATAGTGTATAAGGAAGCCAAGCACTGCAGAAGGGAACAAAGCTATGGAGAAGCAAGTGGGGTGGTAGAGAAAGGAGGGAAACAGGCAGAGTGGCGGAGATGGCTGCAGGAAGTCTATTCTTGCAGGAATAGGCCAGAGGAAGCCCTATTCTTGCAGGAATCTTCCCGCAATAAATCTCTAGTAAATACAATAAAAACCTTACACAATATGTTTCAAAACATAAGCCTTTTAGAACAATGTGTCCCCAATTTTTAACTTCATAAAAGTTGTAACATATGAATATCTATATTAATAATAGATGAATATGCAAATTGTCTGGGACGCCATCACAATAATAGTAACAACCAAACAGCAGACTGCATGGAGTAACCAAGCTAGCAGGGGGTTAGTGAGGGATGACCAAATGACTGAACAGCAAGCTGCATGGGAGGGGGGCCAGTTGGGAGTGACC
Source organism: Lasiurus cinereus (assembly GCA_011751065.1). Lineage (NCBI taxonomy): Eukaryota > Metazoa > Chordata > Mammalia > Chiroptera > Vespertilionidae > Lasiurus > Lasiurus cinereus. The sequence continues at coordinate 66,046,040 of JAAGEH010000018.1, forward strand.
AGGCCAGCAGGGGGGGCAGTAAGAGGCAACCTGGTTGGCAGAGGGGGCAGTTGGGGATGACCTTGCAAGTGGGGGGGCACCTTAGAGGAAACCAGACTGGTGAGGGGGGTGTAGTTGGGGTGACCAGGCCAGCAGGGGGCAGCTGGGGGCAATCAGACCAGCAGACGGGGCAGTAAGAGGAGACCATGCTGGCAGGGGAGGAGTTAGGGGCAACCAGGCTGGAGGGGGACAGTTAAAGGCGACCAGGCCAGTGGGGGGTGGCAGTTAGGGGCAACCAGGTCAGCATGGGGGGGAAGCTAGGGTGGTCAGGCAGGCAGGTGAGCAATTAGGAGTCACCAGTCCTGGATTGTGAGAGGGATGTCTGACTACTGGTTTAGGCCCGATCCTCTGGATGGGACCTTAATTGGCATTCGGACATTCCCCTTGGGATCCCAGATTGGACCCAGGGCAGGCTGGGCTGAGGGGAACATCTCCCCCTCCCCCCCATGCATGAATTTTGTGCATCAGGCCACTGTATATATATACTTTTTTTAAAAAATATATTTTATTGATTTTTTACAGAGAGGAAGGGAAAGGGATAGAAAGTTAGAAACATCGATGAAAGAGAGACATCGATCAGCTGCCTTCTGCACGCCCCCACTGGAGATGTGCCTGCAACCAAGGTACATGCCCTTGACCGGAATCAAACCTGGGACCTTTCAGTCCGCAGGCCGACACTCCATCCACTGAGCCAAACCGATTTGGCTACACTTTTCTTTTTAATTAATTATTTTTCCCCTATTGCCCTTCTCACCCCCCAGTACATGCCCTCATGCCCCACCCCACACTTCCTCCCCTACTGCCCTGTATCCGCTGGCTATGCCTACACACACATGCATACAAGTCCTTTGGTTGATCTCCTATAGGCCCCACTCCCACAACTTCCCCTGCCTTCCCACTGTAGCACGAGAGTCTGTTCATTGCCTCTTTGCCTCTGCATCTGCTTCGCCCCATCTCCTGATTCTTGTCTTTAAAAACATCTTGCCCCTGTAGACTAGAAAAAAAACCACAAGAGCAAAAGAAAAATATTTGAGTCCCAATTTCAATGTCCAATAGCTTTGAATCCCAGTTTCAATGTCAAACAGTTCCTTATGTGTACATGTCATCAATGGTATCTGGATAGTGGGCAAATGGTGGCGATGCCAGTCCAACCCTCTCTGGTTTGGTCCTGGGCATCCTGTAGCGATGCTCAGCTGCTAACTGCTTGCATGGCAAGGCATTGTCAGCGTCTTCAGCATCTTCCATCTGTGGACTATTTCTCCTCTTGCCTTTGTGGTTGGTGCAGACCTGTCAGTTCCTCTCTGTTGCAAGAGTCCACTTGGTCTTGGAGTTGTTTTCTGAAAGTATATAAACATATTCTTGATCAAGAGTTAATAAAGGAATCTTTTCTATAGAATTGACTTGGGGTCCTTTTTATTTTTGCCAACCCGCTTTTCCTTTGGCTTATTTTGACATCATGTGTGTTTTTCATGGGTGTCTTGCTGTTAGTATTGCAAATGGAAATGAATTTTCTAAAGTAAAAATTTTTGAAGTGTAATTTACTTACCAGATATTTTTCCTTACATGATATTATCCTACTCCCCCCGCCTTTTTTTGATTAATGGAGAATTTGGTAAACATTTTTAATACAATCTTGATAACTTTAAATTTTAACTTTTTGCACACAAATATGCCTGTTTAATGTTCATTACATATTAAGCAATTTGACCATGAGATGAGCTATCAATAGAAATTTTAATCAATACTTTAGAAACAGCTTTTTGTCCAGTACACTTAAATTTTCTTGGATGTTTGCTTATTTCAGTTCACCAATTTAAATTAATCTGAAAACTTGATAACTCTTTAATGTCAAATTTAATACTCAACCAACAATCTTAGATTACACTGTATATATTAGTGGAAAGGTTTAGTTGCATTGAGTAGGCACTGAGCATTCCTAGCGCTAGGCTGAATTTAGATATAGGGCAGCTGCTGTCTGCATGTTTCTGTCTGTTACCTGGGTCCTGATCTGAGCTGGGCCACATCTCTGTCTGTTACCTGGGTCCCCATCTGTGCTGAGTGTGGGAAACGAGGTATCCATGGTGGCAGGAGACCTCCCTCAGAAGGGGTGAAGGTTCAGACCCCTATAAGGTTAGAGGGGGGGTGAGGGTCTGTGCTCTACCTCTACTGTCCCTCAAGTTCTCTCCTGATGGCCCCTCTGCGACTGTGCTTGTCTTAGATTGTTCCTTCCCTGAGGAATCTTACCCGTCTCTGGCTAATCAGTCATCCTCAGGGGCCAAGCAGGGTGTTGTGAGGTTCAGTTCTGTCTCCATGGTATGAATGCCCCCATGGCCTCCATGCCCAGCACCTCCCTTGAGGATTCTCTCGCCTGCTGGAGGGGGTGGGGGGGCCTTGGCACTGCTTACTTATCTTGGGAAATTCAGGTTCCTTCTCCAGGGAGGGCCCAGCCCACACCATTTGGCGAGAGACAGATCCATTATACCAGCCACCTCACGGCTTCACCCTCAGCGTGAATAGAAAGCAAGCTCAGGCTACAGCTGAGGGCCATTGGATTGTGAGGAGAGGGTCCCTCGTGGCAGAAGAGGAAAGAGGGCCAGTATAGAATGCTCAAGTGCCTTCCCAGTGCCTTAGTTCCTTTAGAAAGGAATTAAATCCTTTCATGTCCTCTTTTTAAATTGCTGCTAAACATTCAAAGAATTAGTTTATACGTTTGTTTGGGATAGTTGTAAAATATGCTGTTGTGAAATATCAAAAATTAAATGATATTGTAGGATGATATCATGTAAGGATATTCTTTGCTCTAGGCCATGGCAATTCAATTTCAAACGGGCTGACAATTTCTTTTTGTAACTTTATATAAACTTTTTCAGGGAGGCAAAAACACAGATTACTTACCTTAGCTCAAGAGGCCAAATATATTGACTTTCAATTATGATCCTTATGATGTTTCAAGGAAACTTCTCTGTATTTCCTTCCAAAACGATTTTCATGTTACAGTTTCATTTAAAAATCTTTGTCTCATGAAGCAATTTCTATTAAGGTTATGGAGACCACTGTATGGATTCCCTCTCATTCCCCACCTTCCCCATTGTCTGTGCCCAATAATTATGTTCATACACGTGTACAAAGGTCCCTCTGTTGATCTCTCCCCCTTATTCCCACCAACACCCACCTTCCCCGAGATTTGATGTTTTGACCGATGTTTCTCATTCTCTGGGTCTGATCTTGATCATCAGTCTATGTCATTCATTATATTCCACAGATGAGTGAGATCATGTGATATTTGTCTTTCTCTGCCTGGCTTATTTCACCAAGCATAATGCTTTCCATCTCCATCCATGTTGTTGCAAATGGTAAGAGCTCCTTTTTTACCGCAGTGTAGTATTCCATTGTATATATGTATCACAGTTTTTAATCCAGTCATCTGCTGATGGACACTCAGGCTGTTTCCAAATATTAGCTATGGTGAATTGTGCTGCTATGAACATTGGGGTGCATCTATCCTTTCTAATTTGAGTTTCTAGTTTCTTGGGGTATATTCCTAGAAGTGGAATCACTGGGTCAAATGGAAGTTCCATTTTTAGTTTTTTGAGGAGACTCCATACTATTCTCCACAGTGACTGCACCAATCTGCTTTCCCACCAGCAGTGCACGAGGGTTCCTTTTTCTCTGCATCCTCGCCAACACTTGTCCTTTGTTGATTTGTTGATGATAGCCATTCTAACAGGTGTGAGATGGTACCACATTGTTGTTTTGATTTGCATCTGATGATTATCTCATGGCCTTCCTTCTGTCTTCTTTTGGGAAGTGCCTATTTAGATCAGTTGCCCATTTTTTGATTGGGTTGTTTATCTTCTTTTTGTGAAGTTGTATGACTTCCCAGTAAATGTTGGAGATTAAACCCTTATCATTGATATCATTCATAAATATGTTCATGCATTGGGCTTTCTTGTTGTTTTGTTGATGGTTTCCTTTGTTGTGCAAAAGCTTTTTATTTTGAAGTAGTCCAATTTGTTTATTTTTTCTTAGTTTCTATTGCCTGAGGAGCGGTGTCAGTGAAGAAGTTTCTTCTACATATATCTGACATTTTGCTTTCTGTGGATTCCTCTAGTATTTTTATGGTTTCCCATCTTATGTTTATGTCCTTTATCCATTTTGAGTTTTCTTCTGTGTATGGTGTAAGTTCGTAGTCTAGTTTCATTTTTTTGCATGTTTCTGTCCAATTTTTCCAACACCATTTGTTGAAGAGACTGTCTTGACTCCATTGTATGTTCGTGCCTCTTTTGTCAAATATTAATTGAGCATACTGGTTTGGGCCAATTTCTGGGTTTTCTATCCTATTCCATTGATCTATGTGTTTCTTCTTGCGCCAGTACCAGGCAGTTTTGAGAACGGTGGCTTTGTAATACAGCTTGAAATCTGGCATTGAGAGCCCACCTACTTTGTTCCTTCTAAGGTCTTTTTTTATTCCACATGAATTTTTTGAAAGTTTGTTCTAGGTCTGTGAAGTATGCCTCTGGTATTCTCATGGGGATTGTGTTAAATTTATGAATTGCTTTGGGTATAATGGACATTTTGATGATATTGATTCTCCCAATCCATGAACATGGTATGTTCTTCCATCTGTTTATGTCTTCCTCTATCTCTTTTTTTAGAGTTGTGTAGTTTTCTGCGTATAGGTCTTTTACCTCCTTAGTTAAGATTATTTCTAGGTATCTTAATTTTTTTGGTGTGATGGTAAATGTGATTGCTGTTTTAGTCTCTCTTTCTGTAAGTTCATTATTGGTATATAGAAATGCCAAAGATTTTTTGGTGTTAATTTTGTATCCTGCTACATTGCTGAATTCATTTATTAAGTCTAATAATTTTTGATGGAGTCTTTAGGGTTTTCTATGTATAGTATCATGTCATCTGCAAATAAGGACAGTTTTACTTCTTCTTTTCCTATTTGAATGCCTTTTATTTCTTTTTCTTGTCAGATAGCAATGGCTAATACTTCCAGCACTATGTTAAATAGGAGTGGTGAGAGTGGGCATCCCCGTCTTGTTCCTGTTTTTAAGGGAAATGGTTTGAGTATGATGTTGGTGGTGGGTTTGTCATATATGGCTTTTATTATGTTATATATTACTTTTTAACGTGTGTGTGTGTGTGTGTGTGTGTGTGTGTATTTATTTATTTATTTATTTATATACACACATACATATTAGGGGCCCAGTGCACAAAATTCATGCACTGGGGTTGGGGGAGTCCCTTAGCCCAACCTGCTCTCACATACTGGAAGCCCTCAGGGGATATCCTGCAGATGGCTTAGGCCGGCTCACTTACCCCCACCCCCTGGGAGTGGGCATAAGCTGAAGTCTGACCTCCCTTTGTGGAAGGTGATGGGACTGATCAGGGGAAGGCACCAGCCCCATTACCCTGCTCTGTAGCCACCGCCAGTCACAGCAGCCACCAAGGTGGTTTCATCAACAGAATCCAGTCCCTTCACCATGAAAAATGACAACTTTCTTTAGGCATTTTCAAGATGTATTTTTCATAGTATATGACATTTCTTTCTTAATTTTTATTCTCACCTGAGGATGTGTTTCCATTGACTTTTAGAGAATATGAAAGGGAAAGAGAAAGACAAAGAGAAGCATCAAAGTGAGAGGAACACTTTGATTGATTGCCTCCTGCATGAGCCCTGACATGGGTCCCAGCCAGGGAGGAGCCTGTAACGTAGGTACATGCCCTTAAACAGAACTGAACCCAGATCCTGTGGTTGGCAGGCCAAGGCATTATCCACTGAGCCAAACATGCTAGGGCAGGATATGACATTTCTTAGCCCTCTAGCAGTGAACCTTTGTGTTTTTTTTTCTCCAGAAGTGTGGTGGAAAAACCCTAGATCAGCTTTTTGGTTTCTTATTACCCAAGTTACTAAGAATATTAGCAGTGGTATACAGGGAGCTTAGCCAATGAGCAGTCAGAAAAGGTGTTTCCTCTGTAGCTCACACCAATTGCCAATAGCCTCCGACCCCCAGCTTTGCCCCTGCGCATGTCTGCCCAGGCCGATGCCTCTGGCTGATGCCTTTGGCCTGCACAGTGGACACCAGCTCCCTCCGATCGCCAGCTCCACCCCTGCCCATGCCTGACCAGGCCAAAAGCCTCTAACCAACACTTTTGGCCCAGGCAGTGGACCCCCAGCTCCCTCCAATGGCTGGCTCCACCCCTGCCCAGGCCTGCCCAGGCCAAAAGCCTCTGACCAAAGCTTTTAACTTGGGCAGCGGACCCCCAGCTCCCTCCCATCGCGAGCTCCTCCCTGCCCAGGCTGAAAGCCTCTGGGCAGGGAACCCCAGCTCCCTTCGAACACCAGCTCCACCCTGGCCCCTTGGCTTTGATCGCAGGCTTGGCCCTGCCCAGGAGCTCTCTGGCTCAAGCCTTCACAGGCTGCTCAGGGCCCATGCAGGGCCTACCTCAGAGTGACCTGGGTGCCAAGATGTTCCCAGGACCCAGTGGCTATGTATGCAAATTAACTGCCATCTTTGATGGATTAATTTGCATATTCACTCTGGCTAGTGGGCATTGATTGTGAGCATAGCAGAGGTATGGTCAATTTGCATATTACTCTTTTATTAGATAGGGTATATATATGAATGTATATACATATGTATGTATATATGTATATATGTGTGTATATATGTATGTGTGTATATATGTGTATGTGTATGTGTGTATATATGTATGTACATATACATACACACATACACATACTCACATATATGTGTGTGTATATATATATATATATATATGTGTGTGTGTGTGTGTGTGTGTGTGTGTGTGTGTGTATATTAAGTATTTTATATCAACCCTGAACGAGTCAATACCATCATTAATTCTTATGGAAAAATCCAAATGCAGGTGGAAATAATTGGATCAAATTAGTGTGCTTGTTTTTTGTGCCTTTTACAAATTGTTCTTTCCTTTTCTTAGTTCTGAAGAAAAGTGTACTACATTTAAGTTCTTTTATTTTCTATTTTGCAGCTAGACATTTTTTTAACTTATTTATTAAGGTGTTACATGTGTCCTTATTCCCCCATTACTCCCCCTACCCTCCCCTACTCATGCCCTCACCCCCCTGTTGTCTATGTCCATTGGGTAGGCTTATATGCATGCATTCAAGTCCTTTGGTTTATCTTTTCCCCTTACCCCCAAACTCCCCTACCTTCCCTCTGAGGTTTAATGGTCTGATTGATGTTTCTCTGTCACTGGATTTGTTTTCATTCATCAGTTTATGTTGTTCATTATATTCCATAAATGAGTGAGATCATGTGATATTTATCTTTCTGACCCTAACACTTACTTGTCCCAGAAGAGGATCTTTTGTCATTGCCCAAAATTAATGGGTGTCCTCACATATATTTTCCCTTCCTGGTCAGCTGAAGAGGCATCTATTTCATACAACTCCTATAGGTCTTTAGGTTCTTCACCCTATTTGAGTGGTAGATAGGTTCTATAGCTTCCAGAGTTGAATGAGGTTTGTTCATAGAAATTGGTCAGAATGGATTTTCCTGTCCCTCAGGCAATAGTCTGCTGCAAGCTGTTAATTAGTTGTCCCTACCAAAAAAAAAAAAAAGCACACAAATGGTAAGGAGTCACTAACTCAGTTTCTATATGGTTTCAAGTCCTGAGGGAAATGGCAGGTGGCTTTTTGGCCCTTGTAATCTTTGAGTCAGGAGCCATCCTAGGTGGTATGGTCACTCTTCCCCTGTTCCCACCAATCTTGTTATCATAACATTGAAAAAAAGGGGAAACCAGCCAGGAATATTCATTCTTAAAGGAAATGTTTAAATGTGTTTGTCTTACACTAAAGCTGGTGGCTTTTTATTTCATAGTTATTAATCTGTTTCTTTTGATTTATTTTATTTTATTTTATTGTGACCCTTTCCTCCACCAAAATATTAGCTAACTCACATATAGCCATTGGTACCTCTGAAAGAGTAGTCTCCAGAATATGAAAGTTTGCAGAAAAGCATGTAGAATCCTGTGTTAAAATTATATCCCCCATGTTCCCTATTATTGCAGTACCTGATGACTCAGGAACAATAAGGTTCCATTCAAATACTATTGGCATGTCTTTAGTTAGTATTACAATAAGACATACTCTGGATTAGAATTATATTTCTGCTGACTTTTAAAAGTTAACAATAATAGCATATCCAATGATACATACAAGTTTAAAAAATATGAAACTAGCTTTAAGTGGAGTCTATGCATAAGAGAAATATGGAATACAGTACATGCATTTAGGGTTAAACCCAGAATGGTACTCTATATCTAGTTTCTGTAGTGCACCTTATAATGCATTTAAGATCTTCTTAACATTCTTTATATCCCTGGTCTAGAGGACGTGCCATGGATGAATAAATTCTTCTACTACTGCTCAATAGATAAATTCTTAAACTTCAAATAATTTATGTTTAATATATAAATGTCTAAAGAAAAATACTATTCTATCTGCATAATATGATAGAAGAATTGTAAGCCTCTTGTCAACACCAACTAATTGGAGTATAAATACTTTGGTGTCCTAAATCTAATAGGGTGGTTATGGCTTGCTTAACCTTCAGTGCTATTAATCTATTGTATGTATGTGTGTATATGTGCTAGTCCATCTTGAATTTCTATCTAAGTGGTGTAACACTAAATATAGCCACAGTATCATTACTTTTAGCCAATTGACACTTCATCCTTACTAAATAATTGAAGAGGGGTCGTAGACATCCATTTTATTTCTCTAGTTAGTTATAGCACTGTTGTTTGAATACAAATTAGCCTCATCTGTTGCAAATAACACAAGGCGGTCACAGGATTTTTCACACTGCAAGCACATTTTTCTTGTTTATTGGAAGCATTAAAACTGAGTCCCACCTAATTTTGTGAGTAGATAGATAATAAAATATGAAAATTTTCATTAAGTAAAAAAAATCATAAGCAGGCTGCCTGTTCTTCATGTAATTTAGTCAGTGTTTTAGCTCCATTTAATGATGCATGTGTCTTTCATGTGGGAAAAAACACTAAACTCAACTTATGTGAAGTCTGTGTATAAGAATGTTTATTGAATATAACAACTAAAGTTTCTGTATTGGCTACCCAAAGAGCTACATAGAAAGAAGATGGGTCCAGAGTAGTTTGAATTGGCACTTTATGTCAAACAAAATGATGGCAAAGAAAAGACCATGCTAGTTGATGTTTATTGAACTGACACATAAATCCCCTAATCATCTCTGATTCCATGTGGCAGAGAGTGAAAAGGAAACCTAGACTGAGAATCGGAACACATCATCATTCCAGCTCTACTCCTCCTGTGTTAGAGGTGACCTTACCTGTAACACTTAATCCTTTGTGAATCTCAGGATTATCACGTTAAAAACTAAGGAACACAGTTTGACATCAGTGGTTTATTAAGTTGCTCACAATCAATGTGTGTTATCCTGGGAAACTTCCCTAAGTTTAAAAATAATAAAAATAAACAACAGAAATTTCAATATGTGCTTAAAAGGCTGAAGAAATGAATGAAGGTCATTAGATTTGCAAAACTAATTAATGCATTGATAAATCTTCAGCATATTCTTCATTTTCTTAGTACCTTAACTTTTCCTACTAGAATTTGGAGTCTATATATATAATTGGCAGTGACCGACACAGTACACTTAAGTATATGTTCTTGTAATATGAAAATTATGGCAACGCGATATTGTTTTAAGTGAGTAAACCAGATCCCCTCAAAGGTTTACAAGAACACAATGTACATTCTATGTTGAAATAATAGATCCTGTCTTTCTACATTTCCCTGCACTATTCAGAGCTTTTTCATATTCATTGTCTCAGATTTTGGTGATGGCACTGTGAGATGGCTCCAGTTTGCAGCAATAGCTCTATGCCATGGATTAGAAAAATGCACCACTGTGACTAAGGAGCTATGTCCAAGGTTCACATACCGCAAATGATTTGTAAAACACCCCTGACACTCAACTCTTCTTATACCTCACTGCTATTCAATTAAAACACATTTTATAAGAAACATTCCATAAAGAATTACTATGTTGTCATTGTTATTGGCACACTGGAGTTCCACAGGGAAATGAATTTCCTGAGCCCCCCATGGAGGATGGAATTTTGTGGAAAGCTTTATTGATGATGTAAAAATTAAGGGGGTTCCCCTCTAAGGTCCACATCTGTCCATATCACCATGGAAGAAGTCCAACCTTGTCTTCAGCAAAGGCAAATGCCCATAGTTTCTGCTCCATATTAAAGTCCAGCCCAGTTCAGCATCCTTCCAGCTTAGCTGTGTTTGAGCTGCAGCCCATTGTGTGGGAGGTTTGTAGGTCCATGGGCCATGCAACTGCATAAGGTCACATGGCTCTGGAGCGAGTGCACAGGAAAATATGGATTATGGAGCAAGAGAGAGCAAACAAGAGAGAGAATTCTTTTCCTAGGGATTTTAACCAGGCGCTTCTTCAAACTAATTTATTTTCAGGATTTAGCATGATTCTTACAGGCAAGCACCTCCTGTGTGCCACCCCAACTTCTATTGCACACATAGGTAACTCTCACTTCTCCCCCCAATAGTCAGTACTGGATGGGTGAAGAAAGGGATACTAATTCCCTTAGAGCCATGGTTTGCAGCTCTGCTGACTAATAAGTTTGCCTACCACTGCCTTAGAGGAACAATGCTCCATGCAGTTGTAAGTTCCTAGTGAAGCAAATAGGCTTTTGCTTCTAGCTGAATATGCTCAACAATATCTTACTATTTCTTTTATTAATATTAACTAGCTAATTACAACAATAACAGCATGATAACAGTTTTTAATGAACCCTCTGCAACTAATCAGTCTGAAGTTGTCATCTCTATCTGCATTAGTCAAAATGTCAACTGTAGATTTTGGATGTATCTCTTCAGACTTAAGAGCTCCAAAATTCAAATGATGATTCTTAAACTTTTCTCACTTTTCTAATTAACTTGGCAAGTTTTAAAAAATCTGTTAAGAGTAAAATCTGTGATCACTAAGTGTCATTCTTGGAAAAAAAGAATCAAATTCCAGACCCTGAGGAATGTACTTTGCATTCCTTTGCTTTGCTCATTATGGATACTTCATGCTTGACAGCAAGGAAGGAAGACTGAAAGAAAGAGGGAGCCAAAACCGGTTTGGCTCAGTGGATAGAGCGTCAGACTGCGGACTGAAAGGTCCCAGGTTCAATTCCGGTCAAGGGCATGTACCTTGGTTGCGGGCACATCCCCAGTAGGGGGCGTGCAGGAGGCGGCTAATCGATGACTCTCTCTCATCGATGTTTCTGGCTCTCTCTACCTCTCTCTTCCTCTCTGTAAAAAATCAATAAAATATATTTAAAAAAAAAGAAAGAGGGAGATCAATAGATAGGGGAAGAAGGAAGGAAAAATGAATTTAATAATATTAAAATTCTCTATTAACAAATCCTAAATATATTTATTATTTTAAAAATGTGTAATACCAAGTTTCAATAAGCCTTGTAATAAGTAAACATGATTCACATTTATAAGTAAACATAAAATAGAATAACAATTTTTCTATTAAATTATCTTTTTTACAAAAAAATGCCTATGCATTAAGATTTAATCAACCAGATTTATTCTTTTATTTATCTATCCTCATCCAATAATATTTTTCCATTGATTTTTAGCGGGAGTGGAAGGGAAGGGGAGAGACAGAAACATCAGTGTGAGAGAGACACATCAATTGGTTGCCTCTCACTCATGCCCTGACCATAGCCAGGATCAAGAAAGCAACCGAGGTACCTACCCTTGACCAGAATTGATCCCATGACACTTCTCATCCATGAGCAACACTATTCACTGAGCTACATTCAATTAGGGCTGGACTTATTTTCAATATAACTTTCCTAAAGAGAAGAATGAATGGTAAACTAACATTATGAGCAGGCACCCAAGTCTCTACCATATGATTTTAATCTGCTAAGGATGCTGATGCAGTGACATATTTGCATTTACTTCTAGAGCAGTGGTTCTCAACCTTTCTAATGCCGCAACCCTTTAGTACAGTTCCTCATGTTGTGGTGACCTCCAACCATACTTCATAACTGTAATTTTGCTATTGTTATGAATTATAATGTAAGTACTTGTGTTTTCCGATGGTCTTAGGTGACCCCTGTGAAAGTATCTTTCGACCCCCAAAGGGGTCGCGACCCACAGGTTGAGAACCACTGTTCTAGAGTAACAAACATTAAAAAGACAAATATAATAGATGCCCTTAAACCAAAAGGAATTAACTTTTGAGAATAATTTTGGTTGCAATTATAATAAAGAAAATTAAAATTGAATCATAACTACCAAAGGTGAAAACATACATCCTCTCTGCTGTTAATTAGTTTTATGATGCTAAGTGATTACATTTGCATGTTTACTTCATTATGTAATAAATGTGCTGTTTAAATGAATATTTTTATTTTTAAATAACAATAATGAAAACAGAATTTGGGCTTCAAAAATAAGGAAAGTATATTTAGCCATACAAAAATAGTTCTCTTTAAGTAACTCTACCTTAAGAGTATTTCTTTTCTCAAAGCTATTCTGTTTATTAATATATACAGAAATAATATGAATGGTTTAAAAAAAAAAGTAATCCTAAGGTTAATGGTAGTATAGGTGAAATCTTGTTTGCATGGAACTGTTCAGAAAATTTACCAACAGATATATCAAGTTGACAGTATTTATCAGATGCTTGTCTACTTTTGTCTTAATGTCCATGTGGAGAGTCAAAGTCTTGTTATTTAGAAACACTCTAACAATTATTTGACAAAAAGGTTTAAATATAAGGTAGAGGAAAGGGAGGTGGGAGGGAAAAAAGGGAAATAGCCTTTTTCAAATTTTAAAAGAAATTTAGATTTGGTCAGGGATACTATGGTCTTTCTGTTGTTTTTGTTATTATTTTCAAAAAGTCCCAGAATATATATATTGGCGAGAAACTGGGAACAAATTCGGTATAATTGTTACAGATGGGGAGAGGTCCTGGTTCCCACCTGTTGCTCATGGGAGTGGACTTCCTATGACATCCCCAGAAAAAGAATTTTCTGAGGCTCTCAGAGAAGAGCTAGTGATTTTTATTCATATGGAATTAAATCTGTGAGTTTCTAAGGTTCCCTCTCCCTCAATCATGCCATAGAATAAGTGTTAGCTTTAGCTTTAGCAGGACTAAAATCAGAGCCAGTGTCCAGAGTTTTTATTCCATGTTGGAACAGTTCAACTCACCATCAGACTAGCTTAATCTGTGTTTCCTGCTGCAGTCCATCAGTTCATTGCATGTGGGGTCTGCAGGGTCATGTGGCTGTGGAAAAAACACAAGCCAATGCAAGGAAGCAGGAATAAGAGAGCCCCATGAGCCAAGTGCCACAAGAGAAAGCCAAGAGAGCAAATTCCTTTGTTTAGGTGATTTTTTACATATTCCCAATTTTTGTGGATTACAGTGGCTACTCCCATTCTGGCCAATGATCTCTGCTCCCAGGTGTAACTGGCCTTCTCTTTACTCATTTCCTGTTATTAAAACGTTAATCATAGCAGTATCAGAATCATTGTATTTTTCACACCAAAATGTCTAGTGCTTTCTTTCTCTTGGAAAAGCTTTTCAAGTCATTAAAGCCTGTCTTATCCAACTACCTGAAAATGATGAATGAAGGAGAAGTTTATGCTGGGGTTTTATTTAATTTGTATCTGGAAGGAATGTTATAGCTCATGACCAAATGTCTTCCAAATAAACACCATGTTGATTGATGTGATGCATCATAAAACAGAAGGTTTTTTTGAATTGGGAATATCTGATAGAAGCTGAACATATGGTATTATATAGGAAAAGAATCTCTTCCAGAATGTGTGAATGGAATAGCATTTTCAAAGCTATTTCAAAAATATTACATTTTGGAGATGTTAGCAATTGCTGGGCCTAACATTTAATCAACAGCAAGTGCTTTGAAAAGACTCCAGGACAAAGAATGTAGGTAATGTGAAAAATGTCACTCAGGCCAAAAAGCATTGCTAACAAATTGTCATTACTCTGTGCTACAGGCATCATTCATACCAATGTCAATAATAGCTCCACAAACTGTAATTTTATAGATATAACAAGATATCTAATGTAAACACCCTGCCCATTTTGTCCTTTCAACATCTATTCTGTTAAATCCCTTGAAATATTGAAAAAGAGAAGATGCTTTATAGGAAAGTTGCATTAAAAAAGAATTTATAAAATTGTAATTTGTATGTATATTTGAGAATCAGTGTAAGCTACATATGCCTGATCTGGATATTTATAATCTATTGAGATATTTATAAAATTTAATTTCAACTTACTATTTTCTAATTTAAAAATACTATTAATTTTAATTTACCATTTTGGCAAAGGGGAGCTGGGGACAAAAAGATTTTGTTTGGGTGAAAAGAGACTTTGCTTGGGCGGTGGGCCCGTGATGCAGTGTGCAGATGATGATTTGTTGAAACTTGTATGGTTTTGCAAACCAATGTCATCCCAATAAACTCAATTAAAAAATCAATTACCCTTCTAAAGATAAAGAAATAGAATCTAAGTCTTATCTTCAAAAGCATTTAGGAATTATATTCTTGGCTACAGACTTAAAACCAAAAGAGTTAAAATTCAATCATACAAGCCTCATTTAGACACAAAAGGCTTTGAGACACCCATCTCACAGGTCTCTTAAGTTCCAAATACACATGAGTCAGTAGCAGCCAGATCATGACTAACATTCAATCAGTCATTTATCTTTCTCCATTTGGACCATTGTTAAGGACTTGAGCTATCAATCAATAGTGCTTTAGAATAGGCTTTTACACGCATTTCTCCTATGGTCCGATCAGAAATCTTTTGAGATAAGTATTCTAGTAATCTGGTTTGAGGGAAACAAAATCAGGACTTTCTCAAGGCAGAAATGGCAGCTGAATTCAGCTTTCTGATGTCAAATGGCAACCTTTATTTACTTTATCATATTTCAATACTTTTAAAGCTATTTGAAGGTTTGAGACACAAAAAAGACAAGAGGGAAGAGACTTTTAAATAAGAATATATGCAAGCCACATTCTAAATCGTGATTTAAGTGACCTCATTCATAAAACTAGCCCTGAATGAAATAGTTGTTCCTTAAAATATTGAGAAATTATTTAGAATAATTAATACTTCCCCACCTTATTAGTGTACAGATACCTTCACTTCATATAATGACTTAATATCCCTAATTATGCTTAGAAGTATGTTTACGTTTATTATGGTTAAAATTGCTCTTGGAAATGGTTATGGAAATTTTTACTTAATTTATTCTATATTGGCATATTTAAAATAGCTAGGTAATTTCAGTTCTTTGTCAACGGGAATTATTCTGTTAATGTATTTATACTACCACTATAAGGGTTAAGAAGATGTTTAAGAAATTATAGCTAAACCTATTGACCATATTTTGAATGTTTAATGTAAACTGAACATATTAATCACATTCATGAAAATACAGGAAGCTCACAAATTTTAATTAAATTATATAATAAGGTTATTGTATTAATCAGTTGGTTGGAATTCAAAATAATGTTATAAATATTTACTAGTATATCAGGATATCATCAAAAAGTCTCTTTAGTAACAATACAGATGAAGGAAACACAGTACATGATTTACACATTTGTTTTACAAATTAAAAGTAAAGATACATTATAAACCCTAAGTGTACAATGCGCGCACATACTTGCACGCGCGCGCACATACACAGTTTTCTTTTTGTGGCCTTCAGGAATTGTGCAATTAGTGATTACTTAAATATAAGTAGATATATCATTTTACTAATATATTGATAATAAACCAGCTCTTCAATAATCCTCCAGAATTAACACAGCAAAAATGTATTGCCAAATATCCTTTAAGGCTAAGAATTCCTTTGGTATAGAAATTACTGAGCATGTTTTATAAAGGCTTATGGAGCTTTAATGCTAATTAACAGACTTACCAACTTTGAAAAGAAGAAAATCATTGAGCCTCTGCATTATTATGTTCAATGCATTTTTAAGTAAGTAAAAAAAAAAGTATCTGATCTAACTACAACTTTTCTAAAATACTCTGGTGTATATTTTTCACATTTTAACATTTCTAAAAAAAGAGGTATTGCTTAGAGTCAAACATTTAGCAAGAAGCATTTTCTTTTTCTTAAGTATCTAAAATAATAACTTACCTTAAAACCACCATCTATAAGAATAAAAGCATAAAATACTACTTAGACCGGACATCTTTCCAGACAAAGCTGGGGTTTCAGGGGAAGCCTGGGTCCTGGGTAGCTGCTAGCTGGAGAGAAGCGTGAGGAAGGACAGATTTGAGAACATGTGGCTAGGTGCTAGAGAAAAATACCTCTTGAACTTTTAGCTCTCAGCATATCATTCCTGTACTTTACTCAGTCAGGACTGACCCTAAACAGGAAAGACAGAAACTAACCACTCAGAACCTGAGGAGGCTGAGGGTGAACCCACATTCCTTTATCTTAAGAATTGGCTCCACCCTTATCAATACACCCTCAAGCTTCTTGTTTTATCTGCTTTAAAAATTTAATTAGAGAGGACATGAAAAGTGTGGTTTCACATTGCAATTAGCTCTTTGCCTTCAAGCTTCTCAAGATGTTATATATGTAGTGTGAACTTGTCTATTTTTCAACTTATTGCAAAGAAGATTCAGAGTAGAAGTCAATTTTAGTAGGAATTAGAAGTAATTCTCTTTCAAATTTTCTGGCATATTTTTATGAGTGGGCACAGGAAATAAGAGATAAAGCAGGTTTTGATATTTTGATTCCTAATCTCCATGTTGCCTTCCAGTGCATTTTATCCAGTCCCAGTACCTCATGTTCTGGATGAACTAACTCTCCCTAAGGTCCCAGACTCTGGGTCCTTGTTTGCCCTGACCCTCTTTACTGCACTAAATATCAAATATTGCACATGACCCCAGTTTTACATTGATGCATTGCTATGGACTCATATGAAAATGATTTGGTACATGAGTTTATGGGGACCATTTTACTTTACTTCTGGCCTTAACATCTGATTTAATTTATGTAACTTTGTTTTCCACAGGGCTTAATAGACCTGTAGGTAAATAGTTTTAATAAATATTATATAATTACTTTGTTTTCTTTTATTAGATCCTTTTGATTTCTAAGCTTCTTGGGTTTCTGTTTTTTGTTTGACTATTTTTCAAAGTTAAGTCAATGAAAAATAGAACTACTTAAAATCCTCAATCCTCAGTACACACACACACACATCCATAATTTCATCTGCACGCACACACACACAATCAGTATTATATTAACAGATATTACCAAATTAATATGAATAGAGAATAGCCCTATAGAGCTCTCTGGATTCAAAGACTAAATAAAATTTTCAACGAGCATTTTACTTGCAGTTAATGTTTTTCAGGATAAATTAAAATCCTACCCTAATTGAATACTAATGAATATAAGTGCTTTCAACACTTACAACTTAAGGTACATTCATTTACTTAGCAAACATTTGTGAAGCATCACCTCTGTGCCTGATATATAAAATATACAAATGTAAATAAAATTATATGGAACAATTAAAAGATAGTAAAAATATACAAATATACATTTAAAAATAGCCTCTGCTATCGAGGGTCTCTAGGTTGGCAAAGAGGATCACTGGGATAAGAGCTGTAACAGGCACATCAAAGGGGCAATGGGCAGAGTGGACTAGAGGCTTGTACTGAAATATGCAAATGGCTACCTCCTAGCCACCTGGGGGATACAAACACAGAAGAAAGAACCTTTGAGCTAAGACTTGAAGTATTAATAACACTTTTTAGTGACTTAATCATCACATAAGATCAGATCTTCATGTTTTGTCAAATGCTAGGTTAATAAGAAAATGAAAGAAAACTGATAATTAAACATACAAATAGAAAGAATACTATATAATAATCCCTCACTCCTCCCCCAGCCTGTAACCCTCTTTGCTCATCTGAACCTAACATTTAGGCCTTAATCCTGAAGTCACCTCAGCAGAGAAACCTTATTTCACACCCAAATCTGTATTTGGTCCTCTTTTTATCCTCTCTTAACATACCTTGCAGTTTCCCTTTATACCTTTTATCAAAATTTGTAATAAGATGTTGTATGTGTGCTTATTTGTGCATGCATCCTCACTAGATCCAGAACCAGATTGTTAAATTGGATCCATTGATCAGAGTTTCTATCTAGCGTGAAGGATATAGACAATCCAGAGGCTCTGGTAAAGGACAGAGAGTTCTGGAGCATTGCAAAGATTCCAAGGTTCTTCCTTCCCTCATCAGGAATATCCCAGAATACCATGTCTCAGTGTGAGGTCCTCACAGTTACCCTCCAAAACAAGGAGCAATTATTTATGCAATATCTCCCATCTGATATCAGCTGTATGTTGATCCATGCCTCCCTGGAACTTCATATGTTGAACCCCTAATGTGATAGCCTTTGGAGATGGTGCCTTTGGGAGGAACATCCTTATCTCTTTCTCTTATGTACTTTGAATTTTTGCTAGTGCCTCCCTTGGCCTAACCAAGAGAAAGCCACGTGGCAAGAGAACCTAAGTGACACAGCCTGTGGAAATCAGCCTCCTGAGTTACAGGGCATAGTGGATCAGGCAAAATAATAGAAATAAGAAGGCCAACAGGAATTAACCCTCAGAAACCTCCCAAATGCCACAATTCTTTATATGAAGATCAGGGCCAAGGTCTGAAAATAAGGCCTATTTGGAAAATAAGCAGAATATATTTGGGGATGGGGCTTGCTTTCTTCTGTCTTTTTACATTGTTTTCTCAGGTAAAGGATATTCTATCTCCTATTTTTTGGAAGGGAGAGAAATGTTTTTAGTAGTGACAACCTAATCTAGCACTATGTCTATAAAATATTATTTGCAATCAATTTTATAGTGCTTAGTGTGTGGCTTGGAGCTGCTTTAAAATTTTTTATACAGACTGACTTATTAATATAAACGTTTACAGTGAAGTGAAGCACACTTTTCTCATCATTCTCATTCATTATCTGAGGACACCAACACCCAAAGAAGTGAAGTCTCCTGATCTGGTTCACCCAGACAATAAATGGGTGCTAGAGCCACATCTTTCCCGGAGTCAGGGTCTCTAGTGTCCGTACTTTTAGCCACCTCTTTTTATGGGGATTTGTTACAGAACCAAATTCCCAGTACAAATGTTAAAGAGTGACATTGTCAATAGATTAGAGATGGTGATTGTTTGCCCATAAATTTTCACAATCTTCTCAACTATATGAACTCATTATAAGGCTTTTAGAGAAGACACATCCTCTATTCACTGTCATATCTACTAAGAAAACCATTTAAGATCATTGTGGTATAAGTACATCCAGATTGGGATGCTCTTTGCCAGGACACCCCAATCTGGAGATGTAGAAGTTCATTGCAAAAGTTAAGTGTGACCTGATGCAGATTATGGCAGCTATTAATTCGAACAAATCCAGCAGGTATATCATCAGTCCCAAAGACCCAGAATGAGTTTCCCAATATGGAAACCCTATTTTAAGCTGATTCATTTTCTTTCATAAAAAAGAAAGTATATGCATTGTCACATGAGAATTCTTTGACAAATTTTTAAAGACCTCAATGACATTTTATAAAAATACCCTTTTAACATAAATGAATTCCATTTCACAACCTAAATTATATCCTTTTCCACATGCTTTTGCTTAATGAAATAATTTATTCCTTGATTGCAACTAAAATAAAATGAATATTAAAGTGAATACCAAATTAAATTTGTAATAAAAAATGAATCTATGAAGATTTCCCAGATCAGAACTGTGAAATTATAGATTTAAAACCACCTAACACAATAAATCTGCCCAGTTTTAATATTGGCAAAGTGGACAGTCAATTGATGTAACTATGGTTAATGTGTTACTCTAATTTAAAAATACGTAATAAATTTTGTTTTTAGAAATTTCGGTTTCCAGTATAGGTCTGGCAATTTTACATAATCAGTCATTTGTAGACAATCCAACAACTGAATTTGGACCATATCATAGTATCACCTGAAACAAACAAATAATGTGGATGTCTTATTAAAACATAAAGTCTTCTTCCTACGCATGTGTGTTATATGGATTTTCAGGGTACTGAATTTTCCTAATGTAGTTGAAAGTAGAGGTTCTAAAATGCATGTCTTCCTGTGTTCAGACTCTAATACAAAGGAGAGTTCAATATTTTCTTTTTTTGTTGTTTGTTTTATGAATTGTTTTTCTTTTTTATCAAGTATTGGGTGACATTAGTTATGAAAATTATATAGGTTTCAAATGTACAATTCTTTGACACATTAACTGTTAGTTTAGATGTTAACTAGACAAGATACATAAAAATAGGAGCAAGATTCGGAGCTTTTTGCTATAAACCTAGGTATTTGATTCTTTTTAAATATTTTTTGAACTTTTAAAACCATGCATCTTTTATATTATTAAAATAAGGAGAGGGGAAAAAAAAAGTCTTCAGGGCCTGGACAATGTGCTCAGTGGTTCAGCATCAACCCCAGTTGGATTCCCAGTCAGGGCACATGCGCAGGTTGCAGACTGGATCTGCAGTAGGGGGCAAGCAGGAGGCAGCAGAGCAATGTCTCTCAGTCTCACCAATGTTCCTGTCTCTCTATCCTTTTCCGTTTCTCTCTCTCTAAAATAAAAAATAAAAAACACAAAAACATACTTTTAAAAAAATTTAAAAATTATCTTCAGAAAAAACTGAAGATAAAAATAAATGTTTTTTTTTTCTTATTACTAAATTAAGAGGGTATCATAGTAAACATTTCTACATGATTTACCTTGGAATGGAGATCTGCTATTTTGGAGCATGTTACTTCAGGCATTATTTCTTTATTAAAATACCCATACACATGTTTTACTGGCCCCTAGATTCTAGGTTTTAATTTTATAACTTCCAGATTTTATAGTAGCCACACACACATTTTGAAAACTGTAAATTTGAGCAACCTTTACTTCAAACACAAAGTCATAAAAAATGCACACAAGTATTTAGAAGGCAAATTATGCTATGAGGAAGTAACTATTCACAGATATTTCCTGATAGAAAATGAATAATGTAAAACCATTTTTACACAATTACCCCCTTGATGAATAGAATCATGACATAATTTGCTTATCATGTGTATCATACTCTAAGAGAATTAACCCATGTGAGGGGTACTTTCTGGAAAAGATAGTTTGTTCCTGAGTTTGCTTGCTTAAGGTATTGTTCTGTGATCTGTAGCCATCAAATAAGTTCTATCCAATTTCTACATCTAGAAAGGCTTTATTCTTTTAATTAGAACTTTATAAAAAATAGCAATGATATATTGCAAAACACTGAACCCATGTGCTTTATCAGAACAAAATGTATTTTTAAAAAATATATTTTTATTGATTTCAAAGAGGAAGGGAGAAGGAGCTAGAGATAGAAACATCAATGATGAGAGAGAAGCATTGGTTGGCTGCTTCCTGCATGCCCCGCCATGGGGATGGAGCCTGCAGCCTGGGCATGTGACCTGATCGAGAAGCCCAATTGTGACTTCCTAGTTCATAGGTCAACACTCAATCTCTGAACCATCCTGGCCAGGCTAAGTGTGGTCTGATCTGAGTCATCATCTCTTGCCTATAATTCCATGGAATTCTTAAACGGCTTTCACTCCTAACCTCTAACAATTATCCATGCTTTCCCAGCAGTAGGAGTCATCCTTCTTAAATATAAATTAGGTATCACTCAACTGCTCACAACTCTTGAACATCTCCCAAAGGCAATTAGATAAAACCAACAAAATGCAATCTCTTATCATAGGAAACCAAGGCCTTGCTCCCTTACCTTGCACACCTTCATTAAGTTCTTGCTTGTTCAGCCAATTAGCTGTAGATGTTGAGAGCAAGTTTCTGGAAATGGATTATCTAGGCTTGCATCTAGGTTTTACCTCTTTCTAGTTGGGCAAGCTAAAGAACCTTTCTGTACCTCACCTGAAAATAAATGATAGAATGGAATGTACTTCAGAGAGTATTGGTTTAAAAGCTCCCATTTTTTGTTGTTGTTTGTTTTGTTTTTGTGTCTCATGCTTCCTTTACCAGGACTGCTCAACCTGGATCTTACTTACATTTTCTTCTATCAGTTGCTTTCAGTTTAAAGTTTGCTCCTCAGAGATATCTCTCCTCATCAGCTTGTTTTTTACTCTCATATCTTCTAACTTCAACAATTGTCATATTGTGCTTATTTATTTACTGCATTTTTTCACCTAAGTGCTAGAGTATTGAAACTTGATTTTCCTACTACTGAAAAGTACTTACAAACAGGAATCAAGTTTACTAGTAAAGTCCTATCAGAATAAAGAAGAATGTTTGTGAATATAATTTAATCTCTGGGAAAGTAATGCCCTCAGTTACTAATCAATAAAACAAGAAACAAAATGTTGAAAACACAATGTTGATATTATTTATAGATATCTATGTACCAAGTATAAAAATATTGACAAAGAAGAGTTATGTCAAACCCAGAATTATGTGTATCTTCCTAGAAGAAGGGGTGAAGAAA
Source organism: Lasiurus cinereus (assembly GCA_011751065.1). Classification (NCBI taxonomy): domain Eukaryota; kingdom Metazoa; phylum Chordata; class Mammalia; order Chiroptera; family Vespertilionidae; genus Lasiurus; species Lasiurus cinereus. Next base: position 66,068,727 of record JAAGEH010000018.1, read on the forward strand.
ATCACAGTAAGAACAAAGTGAGCTCCAGAATTTTGTTTTATTCCCTTAAGTTACATTATATTCGATAATATTTTATAAACATTAATATAAAAAAGTTTTTATTTAAATTATCCATTAAAAGTAGATGGGAAAAATCTCTGCCCTCAATCTATTATTACTTATATCTTCTTTTGGATGCATTGATCACATTCATTATCCTAAGCTCATATGTATGGATGAAATCATTATTTTATATTTTACAAGGGCCCAGTGCACAAATTTGTGCACCTTGAAAGGAACTGTGGGGCATGAGGCTTCAGTGGCACAGGGACAGGTCTCAGCCCATCTTCTGTGCCCATGCCTGGCCCTTCCTGCTGTGGCCCCTGGTACTCTGCCTGCCAACAGCCTCACTCCCACTGCCACCGCCCCCATGCACTGATGGTACCTTCCCCATTCACACCCACTGACAGCATAGAGCTTTTGGGGCCTGCATCCCCAGTGGGTGCAGGTGGGACCAGTGCTATCAACAGGTGTAACCAGTGGCTGCTGCCCTGATAGCCCCATAGGAGCAGGGGGAGATGAAGAAGCCCCTCAGGGGCAATCTGGACCAGTCACTGATCAAATCCGCTGATGGCACAGAGTGATCAGGACCAGCGTCAGGTTCCTGCAGCAGGTGCAAGTAGGACCAGCACTGGCAGTAGGTCCAAGCAGTGGCTCTGGTTCTAGCAGTGGGTGCAAGCAGGGTCATCGCCAGCAGCAGGTGCAAGAGGCGGCTGCCAGCTCAGATCACCCCTTAGGAGCAGGGGGAGGTGAAGAAGCCCTGAAAGCTGACCAGGGCCAGTAGTCATCACTCACACCCACTGATGGCACCGAGCAATTGGGACCAGTGCCAGGTCCCAGCAGTGGATGGGAGCAGTGTCTCCAGCACTGGCAGCGGATGCACAGAAGTAAAGAATTTTCAGTATCCACCAAAGGCTTGCCTGATGACAGCGACCAGTGCCCTGCCTTGGTCTGCACCCCACCACCCCGCCTCACCTGCTCTATCATCCTGCCATGGACACCCCCTGGTGGTCAGTGCATGTCATAACAACCAGTTGTTCGGTTGTTCCAAAATTATATAGAGAAATCAAAAACATTACAAAAGGGATAAAGGTTTTCCAAATGTCAAAATATTATACTTAAAGATTTTTAAAAGGAAAAATATTGAGAAAAATCGAGAAGCGGGACATTTAGAGGAAATAATCAATTATGTACTAAATTTGCTATTCAGGCTATTATAGATTTTCTCAAACCTTTTGGGGTTTGGTAAAGCAATTCATAGTAACATATATAAGGATGTATATTTTCTTTGAGCTATTAGACTACAGGGCATTATACTAAACAAATTGCTAAAAGAAACAAAAAAAAACATTTGTTAGAGGGAGGCAGGCTGGATGGTACAATCTTTTATACTTATTTTGTTTGCTTTGTGGATTAAGAAACCTAGTCGTACTATTGTTCTAGACTTAGCAGTTTTGGGAGAAATGGTTTCCTTTAACTTAACCCAGAAGAGATAGATGAGTACAATGTAAGTGTCACTTTAGCAATTTATAAAGGGAGGAACACATTTCCAATGACCTTCGTGTCATTTCCATTGTCTAGTGTAAAAATTACCAGGTGAACATGAAATAACAGCAAAGTAAGGTACATAATCTTGAAATGTATTTCATCCAGACCCTGATAAACCACATGAATTCACTCTAGCCCAAACCAAACACATCTATCCCTAGAGCAGGGCTCTATCCTTTGGATACTAATTTTTTAATCTCTCAGTGGCAGTTGAGTTCACATTTCCAATTTCCTTCTGTTGGAGCTTCCACTTCACTTCTTTGTCATTCCTTCTTCTCATCATTGTGTACTGTTATAACAACCTTCAGGAGCCTCTTAAGTGTTCTACCATCCTTCTTCCATCATCCTTCTGTTGCCTGCTTTCCCTTTCTTTCTCTTCATTGTGCTTCCCCTGTCTAATATTCTGATTTTAACAAAGGAAATAATTTTTTGTTTAACCAGGGAGCAAAATTATCCTTTCTGAATTGGAACTGGTGTGAAGAACAATAGAATCACATCTTATTTATTGCAGTAGATATTATCTTGGCAAGATAAATATGAAATAGTAAGTGAAATTCCTATTATAAGTTTGTGGCATTTTTAGGAACTTTCCCTGTAATTCAATCTATGGGTGTTGAAATGAAGGATAGGGACAGTGTATTAAAAAATGTAATGCCTTTAATCTGTGAAAGTTGTCAATCAAACTATAGAACTCCATATAGACAGCCTTGGGCATATCAACACCCTCATTACAGAAAATCTGGCTCATCACCAATGTTTTAGCACTTGATTTATTTCCTGTTCAATTTGTTCAATAGAGCCAGAGTTAATTGGTTTTCCAAATGAGTGTTAAAAATATAAAGACCTAGCTTCATTAAGTGAAGGCTATACTTATTATGCACCAGTCACTTGTAAGTCTGTGTAAAGGTTAGTAGGGTGAGCTTTCAGGGCATTGTGTACAAAACCGCAGCTTTGACTTGGTACTACTATGGCTAATAACTAATGAATACTGAAAGACACAGTAGCTGGTAAAAATAGATGTTTTACAAATTGAAATTTCCCCAAACCAAATATTTAATAAATAGACTATCTAAAACATAGCATTTTCTTCAATCCTAATGTATTTTATTTTTCTTTTGAAAAAAATGTGTTTAGATTTTTATAGCAAAAAAAAAAATGTCTATACACCAGTAGATATTTAGCATACTGTGAGGTTTTTTTTAATATAGTAGTGCTTAGCATTTTCAATAATTCCCATTCTACTAGGGTACAGCAACACATTTAACATGAAGATTTGAAGATTTGACACCATAATGCCAAATGGAGGCCTAAACAAAGAAAGCTAATGTGTATTGGGATAGTTTTGGAATTCTACGTGGGTAAAGGAATATATTAAAGCAGTGATTACCATCATATTTTCTGTCAGAGGGGCTTTTAAAAAAACTTCACCATTTTTAATAATACTGGTTTTCATCACTGGTAAATGTAATTCTCAAGAAATATCATCATTACTTTGCAATAAGAGTCATCATTTTGAGGGCAGCCTTTACATTCCTTGTAGAGAAAGTAGAGAAATCAGATTATGTTTGGGAAAATTTTTCAGAAAAGCTGAATATTTTCACAGGAATCAATACTGATTTCATAACTCTGTGCCTCCGCTTAGTGATTCAGCAGCCTCCGCCATATTACTCATGTCTGGAGACCATGAAAGAAATATCAGCAGGTAAATTTTCTTAAATAGGAGCACCAAAATTGAAATCTACTAACTTCTAGCTGTGTTATCAGTTGTAGAAAATATATGGCTTGAATCAATATAACTCCCATAGATTGGAAGGATTATTTTTTCACATGAAAATATTAGTATAAAGAAAATTTGTGTGGGAAAATTGTCAATGTCACACATCATATGAATATGGTGAGTTGATTTTGCTTCATTACATAGATCATGGCATTCCATATTTTAATTTATTTAGTTTTTTAAGAGTTGACTCATTTTTCTTTGGCAAAGTTAATTGTAAAAATAGATAATACTTTTATATTACTTTCCTATGATAAATTAGGGTTGTGGTAACAAAGTATCACAAACTGGATGGCTTAAAAAAAATAGAAAATTATTCTGGAGGCTAGAAATCTGAACTCAAGAGGTCAACAGGACTATGCTCCCTCTGAGAAGGTGGGTAGGATCCCCCTTTGCTTCTCTCTAGCTTTGGGAGATAACTGTCAAATGTTGGTGTTCCTTGACTCAGGGTTGCATCACTTCAATCTCTGTGGACACATGTAATTCTCCCTCTATATTTCTGTATCTACATGGAGTTTTGTTTTGTTTTTTTTTCATATAAGGACATCAGCCATATTAGATCAGTGCCTATCTTAATGACCTTATATTGCCTTGATTATACCTGCAAAAATCCTATTTCCACATAAGATCTAATGCATAGTTTTCAGAGATAGAATTTCAACATATCTTTTAAGGAAACATTATTTAAACCATAACAACTGTTTTGTGGAAATTTTTTCTAAATCAAAAGTTTTGTCTGTAACTATGTACTTTTTTGTTTATTTGTTTGTTTTGCAAGTTAAAAGAAGTCTGAGAGATGCATTACTCCATCATTTGAAATTTGGTGGGGTGGGGGATGAAGGTGAGATTTGGTTCACTAAGGAAGTTTTATGAGACCTCTGTTTAATTAAAGAACATGGTTGACATAAGCCTTCCTATAATAAAATCTGAGGTTTTTTTAATTGATTTTGCTTTCATATTAACAAATATTCTAGTAGAACATATTAAGAAATACATTTCATATGGGTTTTTGGTATGCTGGTTATTATCAACATAGGGTTTTATGGTAGATGTGCAGGGACAAAGCCTAAATTTTCTGTAACCTAGCCAAGGATAAAAAAGGCCCCAAAAGTTAAAGTCCAGAACTCATCTATTTGATTGAAAAAAATTAATTTTTTTTCATTAAAAACCAGAGCAAATAAAACTTCCTTTCTCAGTAATACTTCAGTAGTAAAAGTATTCATAGAGATCAAGTCCATACTGGTCTTCCAATAATGGCCTAATGACCATGCAATTGAACACCCTGGGGACCAGCTACCGTCATTCATGTCCATGGCCACTGACCCTAGGGATAACCCCAGCCAACCACTTGCAAATGCAGAATTAGTCCAAACCATCATAAACCATCATAAACATATGAATAGATTGGCAAGAACTAATAATCTTTGGTAAAACTACAAGTTAAAGTATATACTTAGCTACTTATGGGCAAATATTGACATTTACAGGGACAGACATTATTACCTTCATCAAGTTATACTTGCCTCCCACCAGTCTATACAACTCAAATAAACCCTTATAATTCAAATTGTTGGTAAGGCTAAACTGTATTAGCGTCATGTACATTTTTATAGTGCTTATTTACTTTAGCCCATGCACTGGATTATAGTTATTTATTTCAATTTCAGTCATGATGAATTGTTGCATTATATTGTTATAGAAAGCAATTTTGGCAACTCAAAATTGTGATTTTTTTGTTGAATTAGTAAACAACTGTTTTGCCTTGAAGAATTTATTTGCCATATTTTTGTCACAGGATTCAAAGAATCATAGAAACACATTTGAATGGAACTTGAAGGTCAGCTAGTATAAATTTTCATCCAGATCTCCATAAAGGAATAATAAATTCACTGCTTTCTTTCATTAATCTTGCTGGAGTTCAACTAGACTGGACCCTTTGTTACTGATATAGAGCCGAGAGAGTGGCTCAGCAAATTCTGGGCAGCAGTGGGAGGTGAAGAAAAACAGGAATCAATAATGGAGGGATGGTGCCATGTGTATATAATAACACCACTTCTATGATTTGGAATGCCAATAAGGAGGAAAGAAATCTTTCTTAATTAGTTTCTAACTAGTTAATTTTATAACATGAGTTCTTTTTTAACCCTTCTGGGATTTTAGTACATTGACGCTAATAAGTATAAGCAGTTCTGTTAATGGCTAAGTGATGAGCAGGGGACTGAGAATTCAAATAAAATTCCTCACCTTGAAAGATTATACTGTGATTTGCATAAGAGATAAATGGTACCAAATGATGGCATGAAAGACAAATTATCTAAGCTCAAGCTCTTTTAATATAGGTTCATTCAGACCTATCAGATCTAAAAAAACAATAAAGAAACAGTAACACCTCCCAGGCTGATATGGTCTTAGCAATTTCTTACTTTACAAATTTTGGCTAATCCTTGCTAGTTTAAGGGTCTACCTAGTTATGTGGTCTTCCTTGATATAGCAAGCTAATAAACCCAATTTTATTTGACTTATGGTCAGTGTGCTTTAATAATATAATAGCAAGAATAAATACAAGTACAATATTGTCACATAGCAAAAGCGTGTCATTTGAGTAGTATCTGACTCATTACCTTAACTAAACCTAACCTTCTATATTGTTGGATCATCTTTTGTTTCCTCCTCTGTGCCATTCTTAAAATACCACAGTGACTTTTCCATTCTAAGTCCTACATTTGGTCTTAGATTTGAGGCCTTGCAATTTTTAACCCTCTCATTTCTTTTTCCATTAAATTTTACTTGAAACAGAATTCACCCAAATATGCCGAGACCAGTTTGGCTCAGTGGATAGAGCGTCGGCTTGCGGACTGAAAGGTCCCGGGTTTGATTCCGGTTGGGGGCATGTACCTTGTTTGTGGGCACATCTCCACTGTGGGGCGTGCAGGAGGCGGCTGATCGATGTCTCTCTCCCATTGATGTTTCTGACTTTCTATCTCTCTCCCTTCCTCTCTGTGAAAAATCAATAAAATATATATTTTTTAAAAAAGCGGTATAAGAATAAAGGTATAAAAATGTGAAAATATGCTAAGACCAAAGATAGGTATAAAAAACATGTAAATGAACATATCTCAACTCTCAAGTTATACTATACTGTATTAATATTTTTATATTTGTTCCCTTGGATATTTTACCAGATTATATGTGTATTGATTCTTTTTCCCAAAGTAGTGATTTGTTTTATATTTCATCTTTTTATTGATAAGGTAGACATTGAAAAGGCATTTTAAGCTAGAGGGGTATTAATGCAATGGTTTTCAAACTGGAATAAGAAAATGTTGTACATGAATAAACCTTAGATTTGATCATGTGTTGAATATAAACCTCAAAGGAATGCAAGTTGGAGTTTTGTGACATTTAGGTATCTGAACTGATAGAAATATAAAAGGCAATGAGAAAAATGTTAAATAGATTGAAGGCTAGGAATAAATGTCACCCACATAGAGAAGAACCAGATTGAGCAAAAGATATTGAAGCTAAAGATTCAGGACACATGTTGGCTCTCGATTGTCCTTCCCTTTGAACCCTCAAAGGACCTTTATGCACATTCTTTAGATCATACTGCATCGCTTTATTGTGATATGCAAGAGGTAGCTTATTGTATTTCATTCGCATAAACTCTAAATGTCCTAGGGTTTTGTTGCTAAGTCAGTATTTTTGCCATGTCTTTGTTCTTTTTAAACCTCTAAGAAACAGTATCTATGCACTTAATAATCTATGCAAAATATCTTATGTATATGAGTATTAGTATTCTTTTTAACATGAGTTTTCTTGATGTCCTATGCCACAAGCTATTTTTTTCCTGTGATATTTTACAGAAGTTTCTTTGCATTACAAATCTTTCTTTACAATGGTAAAACTAAAAATATCCTATGACTGATGCACTAGCATTTCCTTCATGATTTATACAGCTTAAAATCCTAGTTGCAGTACAAAGATTGCTGCAATATTTATTCATAGCCTTGATGTAATTGAAAAGAAGAGGATCCCAGAGTAGGGTCTTGATGAGAATGTGTCAAAGAAACTCCATCACATTTGTCAATTTTTTGAGGCTGACATTTTTCAGGCACAATAGTTTAACCTGACATTAGTTTGCAAAGCATAATAAAATATTTTGCAAAACATATTAATTCAGATATCAATAAAGCATTGGCTTTAAGTTTCTTTATTGATTCAGTGTCAACTCAGAGGAAGGCAGGTGTTTGAAGGTCAATGTTTTCTTAAGGTATTTTGCAAGTACTGATTCTATCAACTGGCTCAGATTTTAGAACAGCTAAGTACTTCAGGCTTATGTGTAGTAATATCTTTTGCATAAAAAGTTGCCTAAGTTTCTAGCTAACCAAATGTCAAAGCATGTACTTGAGCAATAAACTAATTGGTAGCAAACCTCATTAAGAATTCTGAATGCAGTAATAGCTTTTCTCCAATTGTTACTGCCTTTAATGAAAAGCAGAACAACAGAAGCCACATTACTGGTCTGACAATTTGTTCTATTGATTTATTATGCCAGCTTTACCGCCATTTACATAAAAGGACTACAAAATATTATGGGCTGATATTAGTACATTTAGACTTCTGCAAATATAATAAGGAGGCTGGTACTTAAATGTGACACCATTTCATATTTACCTTTTTTTTTTCCAGTGGAATCCACTGACTATAACTTAGATAGGAAACTTTTATTTAGAAAATCATTATTACAGAGTATTTTATTTCAGTCTTAGAAATAAGAAATAGATGTTGCATTTAACAAAATGCTATAAGCACACGTTATGCCAAATTTAATTATATTTTATTTTTCTACCTTTTCCTTCCCTTCATTTCTTTTAAAGATAAGGAATATGTATGCTGCTTCAATCTGTATATATTACAAATGAGGAAAAATAATTTAATTTTAGAAAAACAAATAAAATGTATAAAATGGCAATCTGATTTTTTTTTCACAATCCTGTAATCTCATTTAAAAAATATTGAATTTATTAGGGGTGACATTGGTTAATAAAACTACATAGGTTTCAGGTGCACAATTCTGTAATATATCATCTCTATATTATATTGTGTGTTAACCATACCAAGGCAATCTCCTTCCATCACGATTTATCCCCCTTTACCCTCTTCTACCTCACACCACCACCCTTATCCTTCTGTAATCACTATACTGTTGTCTGTGCCTATGAGTTTGTTTTTGCTTAATCACTTCACCTTTTTCAACCAGCCCTCTAATCCTCTTCCCTCTGACAACCATCAGTTTGTTCTTGATATCTATGAGTCTGTTTCTATTTTATTAGTTCATTTGGTTCATTGGATTCCATATATGAGTGAAATCATTTAGGATTTGTCTTTTTCTGATTGTTTTGTTTCACTTAGCATAACAACTGTCCAAGCCTATCTATACTGTCACAAAAGATAAAGTTTTCTCCCTTTTTACAGCTGAGTAATATTCCATTGGATAAATGTAACAATGCATTTTGATTCACTCAGCTGTGATGTTAACTTGGTTGGCTTCCAAATGGTTGCTATTGTAAATAACACTGCAGTGAACATAGGAGTGTAGATATCCTTTTCAATTACTGTTTCTGGTTTTTCTTCAAATATACTCCCAGAAGTAGAATCTCAGGGTTATAAGGCAGGTTCATGTTTAATTTTTAAGGAAACTCCGTACTGAATTCCATAGTGGCTGTACCATTTTGCATTTCAATCAACAGTGTACAAAGGTTCCCTTCCTCCGCATCCTCACCAACACTTGTTTGTTGATTTATTGATGATAGCCATTCTGACAAGTATAAAGTGATATCTCATTTCAAATAATAAAATGTCCCATTTTTTTCTTTCATTGCAATGATAGTAATTGAGATAAAGAAATTTAACTTAAAAATTTCTACAAAGAAACTGTTTCTCATTTATTTATTTTCAGTTTTTTATTCATAATGTACACACACTCTGAAGATATGACTATAGCAATGACTCCTTTGGTGCCATTTCATGGTTACATTTAGGAGAAAAAAGACCATGTCATTGAGAGAAATCCCACTTTTCCTTTGGTCAATATTTTTTCAGAAACCTAATTCTGAAGCTCAATTTCATTGTAATTATACTGACTTCTAGTAAAAAATATATATATATATTTACTGGAACTAGAGCTAGAATTTTGGATGTAATATCATGTTTATGACCTAACATCATGTAAAATCAAAGCTTTCCATTTGTTTTAGGGCCCATTTGAACACTCCAATGTCATACTGAGGGATTAATGTTAATTTCTATATCATTTTAACAGGCATACATGGAACGTTCTTAATATGATTGTCCTCTGGAAAAAAATCATGTTAAATATTTAAGATGAATCAAGTTCACAGATTCATATTACTAATAGTAGTTGAGTTCACAACCTCACGTTCTGTTTTATGTATATATTTAAAATCAGGAAGTGTATAAATTTGCCAGTAGGAATGTTCCTTCTCCAATAAGATGTTCACCAAGTGATAAGATAGTGCCTACTGGGTAAGCATTAAAGCAGTTGCTTCATTTGAGTTAATGAATGGAAATTTAATGTCTTCTTCAAATCTCCCCTAATATGAGAGTTTAATATTATTATCCAGTAGTTTTTCTGACTATATCATTTATTTGTGGTACTTTATTCACAAAATAGAAATATGTTTCCCAAAGAAGGTTTTTTTGCAGGAATGTAGAAAATGACTTTTATATTGTAGAAACAATTTTTTGTTAATACTCACTTGAGGATATTTTTTCTTTTGATATTTTGTAGTGATTGGAAGGTGGGGGGAGAGAGAGAGAGAGATAGAAAAAGAGAAACATAGTTGGGAGAGAGATGCATGAATTGGTTGCCTCCCATAGAAGCCTCAACGAAGGCTGGGAATCGAACCTAAAACCCAAGCACATGCCCTTAACAGGGAATTGAACCTATGACCGTTAGGTGGGTGGGGCAATGCTCTAACCACTGAGCAATACCAACCAGGACCTGAAGAAATAATCTGACACTTGAGGAACATAAGCTATATTAATTTTCAAAGTTCATAGTGTTAGAATATAATTACTATAGTTTCAATAGAAATTAATTCATTCTTTGAAACAGTAAAAGACAAAATAAAACTGATAACTGAATTAAACCACCTTTTGAGACTCAGACAATGAGATCAAAATAAGAATATTTTTGTTTGGAAAACTAGTACATATACCAAAATATAAACATACTATCTTAACACATTTTTAATTATTACATACTAAAAACCCAGTGCATGAAATTCATACACGGGAGTGTGTGTCCCGCAGCCCAGCCTGCACCCTCTCCTATCTGGGACATCCCTCTTACAGTCCAGAACTGCTGGCTCCCCAACTGCTCACCTGTCTATCTTCTTGATTGCCCCTAAGCACTTGTGCCTGCCAGCCTGATCACCCCAATTACCACCTCTGCCAGCCTGATTGATGCCTAACTGTTCCCCTGCCAGCCTTATTGCCCCTAATTGCCCACCCCTGCAGGCCTGGTCACCCCTAACTGCTCTCCTCTCCAGGCCTGTGTCCCCCACAACTGCCATTCCCTGCAGGCCCGATTATCCCCAAATTCTCTCCTCTGCCAGCCTGGTCACCCCTAACTGCCCTCATTGCACACAACTGCCCTCCTTTGCAGACCTGGTCCCTCCCAATTGCTCTGCCCTGCTGGCCATCTTGTGGTGGCCATCTTGTGTCCCCATAGGGGCAGCTATCTTTGACTATATGGGGGCAGCAAGCTTGTATGTTGGAATGATGGTCAATTTGCATATTACTTTTTATTAGACAGGATAGAAGCCTGGTGCACAGGTGGGAGCCAACTGGTTTGCCTGAAGCATGTCCCAGATCAGGGTGGGTGTTCCCTTGGGGCGTGAGATGGCCTGGGCCAGGGGCCTGTGGTGGTTTGCAGGTCAGCCACGCTCCCCATTGACACAAGTGGAGGTCCTGGTATCTGAGATTTATTTATCTTCTATAATTGAAACTTTGTAGCCTAAAGTGGAGGCCTGGGCCTGCCAGGGTGTCTGGAAAGCTTAGCTTCCTCCATCATGGGGGCAACTCAAGCCTCCTACTCTCTCCACCTCTGTGGCTGCTGCCATTTTTGTTGGGATTTATGTATCTTCTATAATTGAAACTTTGTAGCCTTGAGTGGAGGCCTGGGCCTGCTAGGGTATCCAGAAATCTTGGCTTTCTCCATTTCTGGGAAAACCCAAGCCTCCTGTTCACTCCGAAGCCACAGCCATCTTGTTTGGATTAATTTGCAAACTAGCTCCCAATTGGCTGGTGGGCATGGCTTGTGTAGTGGAGTGATGGTTAATTTGCATATTGTTCTTGTATTAGATAGGATGGTAATTATATATAATTTATTTTTAACCAAATGCACTTACCTGCTATAGAAAATGTGTAGCAATTATCTACTGCTATATAACAAATCACCCCAAGAGTTGAGACTTAAACCATTAATAATTTTTGTGTTATCATTCAGGGTTTTGGGGAAATCAGTGATCTGGGAATTGCTTAGCTAAGTAGTTCTCACTCACATTTCCCAAGTGGTTGAATTCAGATGGTGTTTAGAGCTGGACTATTTGGGATGCTGAAGCAGTTAAGGGCTTCCTGGCATCCCCACCTTCATATACTAGTAGACTAGTGGCCTCCCTTTTATGATTTAATTTGGGCTCCTCACACCATGGTGATTCCTGGGATATCAGATTTCTCCGGTTGCTCAGGATTAGAGAGGTGAATAACCCAACAAAAAACGTGGAAGCTTTATCACCTTTTATGAGCTGGCCTTGCAAGTTACACAGTATAATTTCTAACTTACTCCCAAACCCTGCTCAGGTTAAAGGGGAGAAAAGCATAGACCTCACTTATTGAGGAGAAGTATGTCCCAACAAGTAGGTGAGTGGGTCACTGAAATGCAAAATCTATGAGCTGATGATATTCAGATTCCCCCAAAGCAATCTGCATTAGGGAGCAAGGCCAAAGTTACAGGTATTCAGAAGCAGGAGTGATGTCTCAAGAGTGAGGGACTGGCAAGAGAAGATGGTGTTCAAATCCTGAAGAGAGAGATATTATAGGTAGACAATTCAGAGAATGAGAGAGAGAAAGGAAGGGAGGGAGGGAGGGAGGGAGAAAGGAAGGATATGGCAAAGGTGAACAAATTAAAAATTGAATTTCAATACCAGGATTTAGGATGGAGATGCTTAGGTATGAAACAAAGGTAGACACATGAAGGCTATAGCCATATGGGTACCATATCTGAATAAAGTAGATCCAGCTGTTAAGTTGGAAATGGTCCAGAATCAGAAGCATTCTGAAAATAGCCCATGAAAGTAAGATTTTTTCCCCCAACTTGTTCATGTTAAAAAAGAAAATGTAATACTGCCTACACTCTTACACACCTACTCTCCATTGGGTTGATTTGGAACATAGTGATTCTGAGACACTTGTTGCATTTGCTTTGCTGCTCATGAAGAAAGAATTGGGGGCTTCAGAACAGGACAGAAAAAGATTCACCTATTTAAGCTGCTCCTGTGAATGGTGAGAGAAACTCCTTCAAAGTATATTTTTAGATAGAATCACCTAACTTTCTATTCTAGCAATACAACATGGAGCACTGAGTATGCAGTTCATTGGTATAGATTTGAATCACTAAAATTAACTTCTTATTCATTCTCTTTGTAAAAGTTTTGCAACAAAATTAATTATAGACCAAGAACTCTGATTATCAGATCAAAGGCTAGAGAACCTTAAGACAGGAGGGCAAGTCTACCAGCATTATTATAATTACAAACTTGAGCTTAAGATGTAAAAAATGTCTTTCCAGTCGTTCCTATAGGTACATTTTTGAGGAAATCTAATTAGAGGTTTCCATATAGCTTACTTGTATGGTTTGATTAATACATATAATTTTTTACTTTGTAACTTTTACATGTAATAATACTCATAAATAACATGTGCATAGCACTGCTGAACTCCAATGGAATTACAGTGATGAAAGAAGAAGGAAGGGGTATAGGAGGAAAAATAAAAGATTATATCTCAAACCTTTCTTTATTGCCCACCCAGCTATTTCTTTTCTTCTAAACATTATATTAGTGCATTCCATACCTGAATGTATATAACAATATGAAGAAATTCAGAATCATAGTAATGTTGATGAAGGTTTGGGTTTTATATGTCAAGAGATTTATTTGAGAATCTGTAATTAGAAGCAAACTAACTAAAAAGAAATCTACCAAAAGAAGTATGCTTGAAAAAAAAAACAAAAAAACCTTAGATTTCATATTAGAAATTCTAAGTCATTATTTTGTTTCATTAAGGTGTCATATGATTGTAATATCTCTTGATTATTTTATTGAAGATACACATTACTCACAAAACCATGAACTATGTTAAAGGTAAAGACTTAGTAAGTTGAGAAATAAGAATAACGTTTTTAGGTTACAGCAGTAGGAATTTGTAATGAAAAGCCCTCAAGATATTAAAAATGATGAAAAAAAAAGGGACACATATATTTTATATCTCTGAAGCCTAGTTAATGCTTTCTAAAAGACACACCATATAATGTCTTGGAACTGATACAGCATTAAGAACTTACTCTACTGTCATTCATGATCAATGCTACAAAGCCTCCTGAAAGAATACTAAGCCTCAGAAAATGTTTCAAGTCCAGAACTGTTTTTCATTTGTTCCTTTGATTCCACTTTTAATGGCTGTCAAATATTTCACAAAAAAAGTGAGGTTAATGGATGTCTTAATCATCAGTTCTTTAATTTTCTATTCATTTTCATCCAGCTTAACATTATAACCATTTACTTAAAATTTGATATATTGAACAATTTTTGTTTTAAACATATAGTATTTGTCTATATACACTATAGGTATATACTATTATAAAACTATATAAGGGTTTATTTGTCTAAGAGAGTGGTCGGCAAACTCATTAGTCAACAGAGCCGCAGTTTGCCAACCACTGGTCTAAGGAAAACTACAGAGTAATAACTGAAAAACATAAAAAGTAATTTCCAACTTTATCTTTAAAATATTAAATAAGCTAAAATGCCACATTCCTCAATGTATTAAGAAGGAAAAGGCACTTATTTGATTTTCTGATTATTGTGGTGGTCAAGTAGAATAACTATAAAATGTATAATTTAGAACTCATTCTAATATTTTTAAATTCTGTAGTGTCTTGGAATACTTTGACAGTATAAAATGAATTTCTGCTGAAAGACATTTATGTGTTATACTTAAGAACTAACTACAGTATTCTTTAACCAAACTAACCATAACTAATGGCTTCACTAATGATTTTATACGGCTTTAAACAAATTTTACTAGTACAATATGTGGTCTTGCATAGTCTGTGCTATTTTGGCAGTAAAAGCACAGATTAGGCACCTTCCTTCTCAAGAATATCATGAAAAAATCATTTTGCACTGCATAGGGCTCTCTGATTCTCATTTGTATGTCTCTTCTCTTATGGACGATGAGCTGTACACATAGTGATACTAGTGTGATATAGATATATCAAAATGACCATACTGGAGAATGGCATCAGCAAATAGCAGCATAAGATGTTCTTCCTTTTTTGTGCCTCTTTTTAAACAAGAAATACATATCTACTCTCAAACAAAACTGCTTTGTGCTGTTGTGGAACCTAGCACTATAGGCCAAGGGATCCAGGAGTTGCATGCACTTTAGCACCCACTAATAGATAGACAGACCTCAGTGTAAGCATGGAACCAGGGAAAACGGTAAACATGCCCAACCCCTGTCACTCTGGTTAAAAACAATCCTGGAGCATGCTGATCTGAGCAGATAACCATACATAAGAGAGAATTTTCAGACGTCCAGCCTTTCCTAGGGAATATTCAACCATACCATTTGAGGGGGAAAAAATACAAATTTGGTCACAGGGGAAGCAGGAATAAGAGAAACTTCCCCCAGCACCCCTCCCTATTCAAATGAAACATGGAATGGGGCTCCTCTATCTGGCAGCCATGTCTCTACCAAGGAAAAGGAGAGCAGTGGTTGATTACCTGCCTGTTGCAGTTGTCTGCATCTAGAAACCTATTTCTCTCCACTAGCAACCAAAGTACTGAGGTAGGGAACCATCAAGTCCTGGTGGAGGGAGGATTTGGGAAAGAGCAGATAAGGCACTCCTTTTCCTTCAAAAGGTCTATCCAAGAGCCTCTGGGTCCACAGAGACCTCCCTACTGGGTCCACAGGTCTGTAGGCAACATCCAGAGGGCTGTACCCACTCCTTCCTCTCTGCAGCTGGTTCCTTATGGGCTCCTAAGTCCTGCAGCAAGCTCTGACAGAGAGTACACTCAGAAAACAGGCCACTGTCTGTGGGCAAGAGATAGGGCACAAAGTCAATTTATAACCCCACTTTCTGGAAAACAAAAAATAGAGGCTTCCAGTAGCCAACCTGGAGATTTTTAAGAACCAGAGACATAAAAGCTGAAGAATCTTGTAACAAGAGGGAGCAAGTACAGTAGAGTAGGTTTACCAATACAAAGACAGAAACCCCATGTAATACAAATACTACTGAACGGAATACCCCATCTCAAGGCAAGTAGCAAAGATTTAAGGGGGAGTTTGCTATGTCAAATGTTGAAAGCAGTAGCACAAAACTATAAAGAACATGAAAATCAAGGGAATATACCATTACAAAAAGAAAATAATAATTATTCAATAACCAAAGGTGTGAATTATATGATATACCTAATAGCTATCTTGATAAAATTCAAGAAGCAGCAAGAAAACTCAGACAATTCAATGAAATCTAAAACAAAACAAAACAAAACAAAAAAACGTGATTACAATGAGTTTTTTTCCCCTCAAAGACACAGAAATCATATAAAAGAACCTAATAAGTATTCTGAAGCTAAAACAAAACAAAACAAAACAAACAGCAAATGAAATAAAAGATGCAATAAAGAATATATTCAGTATAGTAGAGCACCTGTAAGGTAGAATAAGTGAGCCAGAAGATAGGGATTTTGAAATCACTTAGTTAGAAGAGGACAAATTAAAAGAATGAAAAGGAGTGAAGGAAGCCTATGTGACATATGGGATTTCATCCAAAGAACAATATGAGAGTAATTGTGATTATAGAGGGAGAAGACAGGGAAAGGGGTGGAATATTTATTTTAAATATCATAACTGAGAAAATGGCAACCCAGGGAGAGAATTGGGCATCCAAGTTTGTGAAGCTAATAAATCACCCTATTATCTCAATGCAGTAGGCCTCCAAAATACATTATTATGAAACTATCAATTAAAAATCAAGGTTAAATAAAGAAATCTAAAAGCATCCAGAGAAAAGCAATTGTAACCTATAAGGACCCCTCATTAGGTTATTAGTATATTTTTCAGCAGAAATCCTATAGCCATGGAAAGTGTAAAATGGCTTATTCATAGTGTTGAAAGAAATAAAAAAAAGGCCAGCCATGATAAGTCTATCCAGCAAAGTTATCCTTTAGATATGAAGGAGAAATAAAGATTTTCCTAGACAAACAAATGCTGAAGTACTTCATTGACATTAGACCTGGATTTAAGATATGCTAACAGCAGTTTTCAGGCTGAAATCCAAACATAGTAATCAGCAACATGGAAAACACACTGGTAAGGTGTACAACACACTGATAAAAGTAAATATACTGTATACTCAGAAACTCTCAATCTGTAAAAGGATGGTGTGCTAATCACTTAAACAGTGTAAAGTTGAAAGTAAAAGATTAATTAAAGCAATTATAGCTACTATACTGTTTTAACAGATATATAAAATGTAAATCATCACATCAAAACTGATCCACAATTTTTGGACTGGAACCTGGATTCTTTGTCTGCCAGAGTTGAAGAATCAATCCACAGACAGAATACAGTATAGCAAAAGTGAAGATTTATTGAAGAACAAGTACAGAATCCCATGTGGGGAGGGGGAAAGGGTCCCACAGACTTCCTGTTTCCATGGTTTATAAAGGTTGTGGTCCCTGTGTCCTGATATACCTTCTGATTGGTCAATATTCCTTTTGAATTGCTTACTATAGTGACTCCTGAGGCCCCCCTCCCTCATTGTCTTCCTGTTCCTTCAGGACTTTCTTCCTCCTTTATTTTGTAAAGATATACCTCTTGGCTACTCCCAGTTTCCTTGTCTTATGTAAATATAGCTGTTGTTGCTTCTTTGTATTATGCAGATTTACCTTCTCCCAGTCTGTAGCCCTGTGTTTTTTTTCATGGACCTCAATTCTAAAAATTCCCTAAGGCTGTCTATATTCCCTTAAAATTTCTGTTTCAAAACTATAAAAGGGAGGGAGTAATAGGATAAAAGCCATATGTGACAAACACACAATATAAACTAAAAAGCTTCTAGATAGCAAAAAATACAATCAGCAAAATGAAAACATTGCAGAATTTACCACGTGATCAGAAAATACACAATGAGTGCTCAGAGATTCAGGAAAATACCTTTATTTAAAGCAGCACTGTTGCCTCAGGGAATTTGAAGATCCAAAGCCTGAACAACTTGTACAATATGTCCCAGAATTTTTCCTCTAGGTACGCAAGCACAGGTGGCCAAGAGTATCCTCTGCCAATAGAATGGACTTATACGGATGACTCAAGGCACTTATTAAATATTGGTCGAGCATAAATTACACAGGAGACAGACATGCAATGCACGAATCACACGTGGTTTATTTACCAGAGTCCTGGCGGTTTCCAGATCTCGGCAGGCCACCCGGAGATCCACGCTGACAGACACACACACTGGACATTGGACATTGCAGCTGCGGTTCCGGGTCTTGTAGAGGCCTCAGCTTTTGGCTCACAGTTCGGACCCCAGGGTCCAAGGCAGAGTGCAGAGCTCGGGCAGGAAGCAGGAAGGGGAGCGGAGAGCGACCCTCTGTGGAGGAGCAGACAAGCGGTTCTAATCTCCTTCTGAGCTTGCTCTCTTTTATGTGCTCAAGCAGACATCTTCAGTGTGTCTTATCAGCGGGTCCCAGGTGTTCTGCTATCTGGTCTTACCTGTGGGGTACAAACTTCTTTATCTATCTCTTACATGCACATCTCTTTTAAGGATGTTTACACTTCATTCCACTCTCTAATATGTCACATTCAATCCTTATATTTATATTTTATCCTTATTATTATTACTATAACACAATGAGATTACTCCTTATATATATTTCTAAATACTTTGTTTCCTTACTTCTGGACTTTTGCAGCCTACCTAAGTTAGTTAGAATAAAGAACTCGTTAGAATACAGGCCTTTAGATTACAGCTAAAGGCCTGCCCTGGGTGGTGCTAGGGACCTCCTCTCTAGCTAAACTGTTAAATTCTTGATTAGGAAAACAGATGATTGCCTAAGAAACTGGCAGTGACTTAATTATAGGCTAACAAGAATGTGCACTAGGTCACTGGCGCAGATTCAGATTGCTCCCTATATCCCTCCTCAAAAAAGGCAAACCTACAGAAGGAAGAAAATATTTGCAAAACATATATTGGATATGGGCTTAATATTCAAAATATGTTAAGAACTCATACAACTCAATTGTTAAAAATTTGATTAAAAAATGGGCAGAGCAAGTAAATAAACATTTTTCCAAAAAAACAAACAAACAAAAAACACATTCAAATGGCCAACAAGCATGTGTACATGAAGAGATGCTCAACATCACTAAGTACCAGGAAAATGCAAATCAAAGCCACAATAAGCTAACACATTCACACCTGTTAGAATGGAGGTTATCAAGAAAACAAGATAAGTGTTGACAAAGATATAGAAAAAAAAATGAAGCCATTGTACACTGTTAGTGGGAATGTAAATTGGTTCAGTCATTATGAAAAGCATTATGGAAGTTCCTTTAAAAAATTAAAAATATAACTTTCATATGATCCAGCAGTTTCACTTTTCGCTACATATCAAAAGGAAATTTAAACAAGAATTTAAAAAGATATATACACTCCATGTTTATTGCAGCATTATTCACAATAATCAAGATATGAATACAGTCTAAGTTTCTATCAACGGATGAACTAATAAAAATGTTTTAGTACACATTCATATCGAATATCATTCAGCCATGAGAAAAAAAGGAAATCTTACTATTTACAACAGCATGGACGGATCTTGAGGGCAATGGTAAGTTAAAGACGTATACTGTATGATATCACCTATGTGTGGAATCTTAAAGAACCAATATTAACCCTATCTGGTTTGACTCAGTGGATAGAACTTCAGCCTGCAGACGGAAGGGTCCACAGTTTGATTCCGATAAAGGGCACATACCTGGGTTGCAGGCTTGTCCCCAGCTCAGGCCCTCGTCAGGATATGTGCAGGAGATAACCATTCTATGTATTTCTCTCACATCAATGTTTCTCTCTGTCTTTCCCTCTCTCTTCTACTCTCTCTCAGAATCAATGGAAAAATTCCCTGGGAGAGGATTAATAAAATAAAAATAAAAAAGCCAACATTATAGAAATAGAATGTAATGGTGATTATCAGGGAGTAGGTGGTGGTGGTGGGGGAGGATTTAGTATATTTTGTATAAGGATACAAATTGAGAACAAATAAATTAAAAAATCCTCCAGAGGCAATGTACAACATAATGATTATAACCAATAAAACTGTATTAGAAACTTAAAAATTGTTAAGAAACTAGATATTTTTAATTTTTTTATCAAATTATTGGGGTGACATTAATTGTGTCACATAAATTTCAAATGTACATTTATTTGATACATGATCTGTATACTGCATTGTGTGCCTACCACCCAAAGTCAAAGCATCTTCTGTCACTATCTATATAATAAAAACCCAGTGGTTGTGATGCCATAACAATGAAAGACTGGTGGCCAGGAGGTTGTGTTCCTGGCAAGAGGCACATGAGTGGGTAGTGCTGCAAGCATAGAGAGGCACATGTGGGTGGGCAGGGCCATGTGATTTCAAGCACTGGGCTTCTAGTATATTTAATAAAAGACTAGATCTTAATTGTGCTAACCATAAAAAAGAAATGATAATTATGTGATGATTTAGAGGTGTTAGCTAATGCTAAGGTGGTAATCATATTGCAGTATATAAATATATCAATTAACATGTAGTACATCCTAAATTTACACAATGTCACATATAAATTATATTCAATTTTGAAAAATGACTACTGTCTGGAGATAAACTAATTGTGCCATGTGATATTTCCTCTTTCAGTTAAAAGATTGAAGTTCTCTCTACCAATGCATACATTTTTATCTTGAAGCAATTACATATTGTGCATGGGCGTATGTACACAGTTAGTGACATAATAACATCAGGATATTTTGTGAAGTCAGTGAGTTATTCTGAGACATTTATGTAAAACTAGGTGCCCAATGCAAGAAATTTGTACACTGATAAGGTCCCTAATGGCTGAGGGCAGCCACTCAGGTACTCCCTCCCTTCCCTTGGCCAGCCCTACCTCCTGGTTGAACTTCTGGAAGAACTCCCAGTTGAGAGGACAATTTGCATACTATGCTTTTATTATATAGGCAGGATGGATCAATATTAGATGATGCATATGAGGCACAACCAATGAGGGAAGAACTTGGCATTTCCTAGAAAGGACCAGATAGCCCAGAGATTGGGAGTGGAAAAGAAAGAGCACTAATATATTTGAGAGCATGCCCAGGACTTACTAATTGCTTAAAAGGATGTTCATGGAAAGAACATGATTGAGTCTTAAAGATCAGTTACCATTTTACTTTGTAACCACACATGCTCATTCTTCTCTAACCTCTTAAAAATTAAATACTCTAATCTATGTGCCCTTATTGATAAAGACAAAATATGTCTTTATCAAACTTAAAGGTTGTGATGAAAGTTTTAAAACAAGATGTGTCTCACATACACCTAATGAGCTCTTAGAAAGCTGTTACATGTGGATGGGGCATTGCGTAGGCACAGCATCTCATCTCATACTCAGCAAACATTTCTCTGCTTCACCTAGTTTCTTTCTAACTTCCCTTAATTGCAACATGAAACAGGATCCTAACGTTCCTTCTTTTTATAGGCAAAAAAAAAAAAGTTCACCTAAGTATCATCAGTGCTATTTCTTTTTTTTTTCAATTTCTCTATTTACAAAGAAACTGTATAGAGATGCTGCATTCAAGTAGAATCTTCTTTCTATAAAAAATAGACTCCCAGTTTTAGTCTCTATATCACTTCCATAGGCTAGAAAACTGTGGCTGCTTTTTATTTATTTAGAAGTGATATAAAGCAAGTCAGCTTAAAACATTTCATTTAACTCTTTTTAGGTGTGATTATCTGTTCTGATAAAATGTCCAACCTGAGAAAGAAAAAGCCAAATTATGAAGATCTCAGTCAATAAGTGAAATTACAAAATACTGGTATTTTCTATGTTCTGGGAAGTGGAATTTAATATTTCATTTAGTCTTAGAGCAACCTTGACATTTTAATTTTCCAAATGAGAAAAACAAATTGTCTAATGTCACACAGACAAAAGTGACAAAATTGAGACTCATACTCATTGCATTTTATTCTAAATCCCATATACTTTTGTTACTCCTCATCCAAGGATATTTTTTCATTGATTTTTAGAGAGAGTGGAAGAGAGGGGGAGAGACAGAGAAACATCAAAAGGCACATTGGTTGGTTTCCTCTTACATGTAGTCCAGGTGGATCAAACCTGCAACCAGAGTATGAACCCAGGACTCTTCAGTTCACAGCCAACCCAGCTAGGACTACATCCCATATTCCTTAACCATTAGACTATGTCTTTCTTCTTTCTTTCTTTCCTCCTTTCTTTCCTCCTTTCTTTCTTTCTTTCTTTCTTTCTTTCTTTCTTTCTTTCTTTCTTTCTTTCTTTTTTTTTCTTTTTTCTTTTTACCTTCATGTCCCTTTAAACATCCTAATATTCCAGGATTCTAAGTTTGTAGAATAATAATAAGCCTCACTATTTCAGAAAAAAAATTCAGGTCTACGGAAAAATAAGGTGATTGAATAGAGCAGACCAAATAAACCAACCAAAATATAGTATATTATTCGATGCTCAAATATATACTCTGCAGCATGAACAAAGAGATAAAACGTAAAAATGATCTCCGGGGGAAGAACAAATTATAAGTTTCATTGATCTGGAGAGGGTATACATAAATAAGAAAACTGTGTCAAGTAAAACCTCTGTGAAACTAAAGGAAGAGAGAAAATTGAAACAAAAATGGCCTCAAAACCATCTTTTTCTTTTTACATTAGTGAGCATTGATTTTTTAAAATATGATTTATTTCGGTGGCTTCAATATGCCTGCCTCAACCAAAGCAGTTTTACAGATGTACAGGTACTTGTGTACAAGTACAGCTCTGACTGTATGCAGGCCCATCAAGTCAATATCAGCAGTCTTTGGCAGCAGGAGCTTTCATCTTGTGTAGAAGCTGACATGCCTTCCTTCAGGTGATTTTTGTATTGAGTTTTTATTGAATTGAAAGCCATGTGTAATCATTCATTTTTCCCCCCAGCATTTCTTAATAGTGTGGCCTATAGAATAGACAAGATGTGGGTACATAATTAGATAGTAGGATGAAAATATATAAACAAAATGAGATTATATTTCTTTTTCTTAATTGTGGAATTTCTTTGCCTTACCAAAATTCTGATTACACAATCTTTAGGGACATACTTTTTTTTTTAGTTTTTGTAGGGTTTTTTTAATAAATCTTTATTGTTCAGTTTATTATAAATGTTCCTCTTTTTTCCCCCCATAGCTCCCCTCCACCTGATTCCCCACCCCCATCCTTATCCCTTACCCCCCCGCCACTGTCCTCATCCATAGGTGTAAGATTTTTGTCCAATCTCTTTCTGCACCCCCAAACCCCCATCCCCCTGAGAATTGTCAGTCCATTTCTTTCTATGCCCCTGATTCTATTATATTCATCAGTTTATTTTGTTCATCAGATTTTTTATTCACTTGATTTTTAGATTCACTTGTTGATAGTTATGGATTTGTTATCACTTTGTTGTTCATAATTTTTATCTTTACCTTTCCTTCTTCTTCCTTTTCTTAAAGAATACCTTTCAGCATTTCATATAATCCTGGTTTGGTCTTAACTCCTTTAGCTTTTTCTTGTCTGTGAAGCTCTTTATCTGACCTTCAATTCTGAATGATAGCTTTGGTGGATAGAGTAATCTTGGTTGTAGGTAGGTTCTTGCTATTCATCACTGAATATTTCCTGCTATTCCCTTCTGTTGAGAAATCAGCTGACAGTCATATGGGTATTCCCTTGTAGGTAAATGTTTTTCTCTTGCTGTTTTCAAGATTTTCTCTCTGTCTTTTGCCCTTGGCATTTTAATGATGATGTGTCTTGGTGTGTTCCTCTTTGGATTCCTTTTGTTTGGGGTTCTCTGCACTTCCTGGATTTGTAAGTTCATTTCTTTCACCGGGTGGGGGAAGTTTTCTGTCATTATTTCTTCAAATAGGTTTTCAGTATCTTGTTCTCTCTCTTCTTCTGGCACCCCCATAATTCTGATGTGGGTACACTTGAAGTTGTCCCAGAGGCTCCTTATACTATCTTCACACTTATGGACTCTTTTTCCTTTTGGTTTTTCTGGTTGGGTGTTTCTTGCTTCCTCATATTTCAAATCTTTGGTTTGATTCTTGGGGTCCTCTGGCCTGCTGTTGGATTTCAGTATATTATTCTTTATTTCAGACAATGCATGCTTAATTTCTGACTGGTCCTTTTCCATTTTTTTTTTGGCATTCTCATTAAAATTCTTGAGGATCTCACTAAGTTTCTCAGCGACATGTAGAAGAATCTTGAGTAAGCTTATAAATGTGGTTTTGAACTCTATGTCCAGTAGTTTTCTTTCCTCCATTTCTTTCATTTGTGACATTGTTTCTTTGTCTCCGCATTTTGGATGCTTCCCTGTGTTGATGGAGTGGCTTTGTGTGCTAGTTGTCCTTTATGGCCCAGTAGCTCCACCTCCCCAATCACCTGAGGTGGACACTCTTCATGCACCCTTTTATGGGCTGGGTACACATTCTTGTAGTTAAGCCTTGATTGCTATTGGTACACTGGGAGGATTGATATCCAGGCCAATTGACTGTGAGGATTAGTTTTATCTATAATGAAAGAACTGCTGTGCTGAGACACCCCTATGGGGCAGGACTTGCTTCAGTGGAGCTATGCTATTCACTGAGTCTGCCTCTTGAGTGTGTCACTTATGTTTGTGAGGAGTTTAAATCTGGTGTCGTCTCACACTGACCTCTAGGTACACTGGTTCCTGGATCTCCAAGGAGTTGCAAGTCAGCTATTGTCTGAGACCACCCAGCAGGAGCTACAGGGAGATCTGCATTTCTCCTCTTTGCTTGGAATTTGGAAGTTTGGGAGTTGTCTGACCCAGTTGCAATTTGTTAGGTTAAGCTGCTAGAGGGCAGGCCATTGATATGCCAAAGCCGCTGAGCACAGCTTGGTGGATTTGTAAATTGAGCAGGGTGGGATCTCAGGGAATCACTAGGCTAGGGTGGGGCATGGCAAACAGCAATGGCTGCCTGTCAGCCCTCTCTGCATTATGTTCAGTGTTCAACGTCCCATGTCCAGTGCCCCAGCACAGTAAAGAATGATTCCTATGCGCACCTCTGTGAGAAGGCCAGCCTCTCTTTCCAACCCAATGGCCGATAGTCCAGTTTCTTCCTGTATGAGTCTGGGTCCCCAGAATCTCGCCAGAAACTGTAGTTTAGTGCTGTCAGGAACTTGTAACTCCCTCCCAATTGAAAAAAAAAAAAAAACAGCACACACCAGCCTGATTCGCACGCATCTCCATACTTCTGTTTTTCTGAGTCTCTGCATATCCTACCAGGTCTCAATGCACTTTTTTATTTCCTTCTAGTTGTAGAACTTCCACTCTGCCAGCTTTCCTGTGGTTCTGGGGGATAGTCTTTTGTCTTTTAGTTGTAGCTTTGGTGTGGTTGTGAGAGGCAGCACGTATAGGTATATACCTTAGGCTGCCATCTTGGTTCCTCTAAGGGCATACTTTTAAATAGCAACTTTCTATACTTGTAAAGAACTACTTTGGTTAGTACTTTATGAAGAAATCTTGACTATATTTTAAATTGCCAGTGATTTCATAATTTTCAAAACTTCTACTACTCTAACTCCATGTTCTTTTTATATCATTTGATAAGGATTTGAATATTTTCTGACATAAAAACATTACTTCTAAAAAATGTTTAATTTATTAATTAAATGTTATTTAGAGAAAGAAGTTTTTACATTTAACTGATTCTTTTCAAATTTGATGCTAGATATATGTTGTTTACCACTAAAATTCAATAGCTTAGAATACAGCTAGCTAACATGCCATGAAAACTATCATTTTCCTTTCTGGAGAGAACAACTTATTTGCTACTTATAAACTTGTCATGAATGGCTAGGGCTTTGGATCCAGTACAGCCTGCATCTGCCACTTACTCTATTGTCTCAGGTACATTATTGGATCACTAAGCCTCAATTTCATCAGTTAATGGGTAGTAATTGTATCTCTTGGGGTTATTATGATCATCAAGCAAGGAAAAAAAAATATATATATAGGCATTCTACTCAGCACATAGTAAGGGCTCAGTAAACTGAGCTATTAGTGTAATATTTAAAGGTTTTAGTACTACCCAAACTCTCTAAACCTTGATTGTTCTTGTTATACATCTCTTTTAGCATTTTCTATATTTAATACTTTTGACCAGATATAATCAATGTGTATTATATCCTGGTAGCATGCCAAATTTGTAATATAAAGCAATAGTGAAATCATCAATAAAATAAATTGTCATTGCCCCCTGCTACGTGAACTATTATTATAGAATATGACCTTAACACCCTCATTCAAAAGTAATGCTACAGTTTTTTTTATAAATACCATCTCTTTATGAGGTAACATCTGGAAAAATCAGTGTGAGTGCACTAGGAACAAAAACACAGTATGCATAGAACCACTGAATGATATGCAAAACAATATGACTCAACCTAATGGATTCACCAAGTAATATTACCATATTTCAATATTTTATTTAACTGATTTACTTTAAATAAATAAAATATTAGTTTTCTTGAAGCTCCTTTGCCATTTTGTTTATCCTGACTTTCCCAATTAGAAGTAATTAGTTTACCTAAGATGGTAAGTTCCTCTTTATATTTTTATACTTTAAATATATTACATGCATCCATAAATATAATATTCCTTAATGTTTTTCACATGCCACATCTTACTTAACAAAACCTGACCCTCCACAATGACATATATATATATAAAATACCTCTTCAGGTTTTTACATTTCACTTTTTACATGTACTTATTTATTCATTTATTTATCTGAAATCTACTTTGTAAATCTTGAGGTAGAATCCATGTTTTACTTTTTTCTATATTAAGCATACTGTCCCAGCACATTTATAAATAGACCATTGTTTCACCACTGACATAAAGCACACACTGCAATGTACTAAGTTCCAAATGCATGGATCTGATTCTCAACTTTGCTTCTTTTCATCCCTTTGTAAATTCAAAGATAGCAATCATGGAAGCTTTGTAACAAGCCTTTTTCTATTGAGTTTATTGGGGTGACATTGGTTAAAATATTAAATAGGCTTCAGGTATACAATTCTGTAACACATATTGTGTTGTAGTGTGTGTTCACCACCCCAAGTCATCTCCTCCCATGACCATTTATGCCCCCTTCACCCTCTCCGACCCTCACCACCATCTTTTTCTCTGGTAATCACCAAACTGTTGTCTATAAGGTTTTTTTTTGTTGTTGTTGTTACTTAAACCCTGTAACTTTTTCACCCAGCCCTACACCCTCCTTGCCTCCGACAGCTGTCTGTCCATTCCATGTATCCATGCCTCTGGTTCTATTTTGTTCATCAGTTTACTTTGCTCATTAGATTTCACATGTAAATGAGATCATATGGTATTTGTTTTTCTCTGACGGGCTTATTTTGTTAACATTAATACTTTCCATATCAATCCATGATGTCACAAAAGGTAAGATTTTCTTTTTTATGGCCAAGTAATACTCCATTGTGAATATGTACCACAGTTTTTTATCTGTTCATCTATTAGTGGGCACTTGGGATGCTTCCAAGTCTTGACTCCTATAAATAACACTGCAATGAACATAGAAGTGCAAATATTCCTTCAAATCAGTGTTTCAGGTTTCTTTGGATATATTCCTAGAAGTTGAATCACAGGGGTCATAAGGCTTGACAAAACCCACAGTACTCTTCTTAATTGTCTGCAAAATTTTCTTGGCTACTCCTGTATGTTTATAGCTCTATCTGAATTTCAGGATGTGCACAAACACAAACATTTTAGAATGTTACCTGAAATTGTATCATATTGATAGGGTTGGCTCACATCTTTATGATAATGAGTCTTCCTATTCAGGAACATAATATTTTTTTTCACTCAGAATAATCCATACTTATTCCTAGCTTACTTATGGAGAAAGCATTTAAAAATTTTTATTATATTTTCTAATTAGTTGTTGCCATTCTGACTTTTCAACAGCAACAATGGAAATAAGGTCATATAAATGATACTTTAAATGTGCCAAAAGTGAAAGAAAAAAGAAATTCAATCTAAAAATATGTTTCTTATGTAATAAAAATAGTATAAAATTTAAATTTATACATAAATAAGTAGTGTTTCCATCAGAGCAGCACATGAGTGAATGGAAGGAAAGTGTTCAAATGTCTTTTTTTTCAAGTTCATAGACATTAACTTTAAGCTTTAGACTAACAAATTAAGTATGCTAACTGTAGACAAATTAAAGACTTTAATAAGTTAGAGAGAGAAATAAAGAATGGAAACAGACAGTTTCATTTCCAAGCTAGTAGAGAGCAAAATAGAATTTAAAAAAAAACATTTTTTCAACAGATTTAAGATAGAAGAAAAAAACAAACAAACACAGAACAGCAAGTCCAATTCAAGAAACAAGAGAGGATGGTGAGAAAATTCTCTACCCTAATAGCTTCATGGGTGAATTACATGAAACACTCAAGAAACAAACGCCAACATTTATACAAACTATTCCAGAAAATAGAAATTCAGAAACGATTCATTGAATCACTTTTTGAAGCTACATACCTTTGACACCCAAATCTGACAGAGGCAAAGTGTGTAAATTGCTGAACACTGTTACTCGTGTGAGCACAGTTGCAAAATATCTTAAGCAACATAATAGTAAACTGCATTCAGCAATGATAATGGTAATTTAACAAAAGAAAATATTCCATCAAAAAATTAGGTGTATGCCAAAAACACAGGGTAGTTTAATTTAAAAATCAATGAATGAAATCTTAAAAACAGATTAAAGGCGAAAATTCAAATGATTAATTTGGAGTTATTTTGAGGCCCAGGTGGAACAGTGCAGGCGAAAAGTTTTGTTTTTGTTTTTTGTTTTTTTAAGTTGAACTGCTATTAGAGAATTATTCTTGCTGGTTCAGGCTACTCTTGTCTGGCTCTGCTTTTGTTTAAAAAAAATTGCAAGTAAGGTGTATTGTGAGAGCTTTGATTAATTCCTTTAGCAATTGCTGCTTTACATTACACTCATTTAAGCACCTTCAAAATCGAATGGATTAGAAATATTGGTGAAACTAAAGGACAAATACTTCAAAATATGAAGAGGGAAAAGTAGAAGAGCACCTAATGATGAAATCTTGGTAGTATTTTACTTTTATAAATTTGATAAAAATAAAGGATTTCTGTTTTATTTCCAATAAGACATCTTTTGAAAAAAAAAAAACCTACCTTTAATTTGGGAAGTGCATAACTCATTTTGGTCAATAGAATCTGTCCTCTTGTTCTGGATATAAAACACCATTGATTTTACAAGGTGTATAGACTTGAATCAATTCAGTAGTACCCAGACAAACTTGAATAATAGATTATTTACCTTCCTTTTTTTTATAAAATAGCATTTCCCAAGAATTTCAATTAACTTTATAGTAATAATCTCATGAAAGTTTACAATTCTTAATTAACAGTGGGACCTACTCTTTTGTTTTATGAACATGGTTTATTATTAAATTATTTTATTGGCTGTGTTACTTTTAGATCTGCCTCTCCTCAGAGTTTGAAAACAAATATGCCCCCATGTCTTTTTATATAAATCTATGCATTATTTCCAATGAACAGTGTTTGAGATCTTCAGGTTTTCCTTTTCCCATTCCATTCTAATTCCTTATGATTTCTCTGCTAATGCCTCCCCCTGAGTTTTATCAAGACGGTATAATTTCTGCAGAAAAGGCTCACTTTAGAGGGCAGAACTTAAGGTAATGTGTGTCTTTTCTGGTTTATTTATTTGCCACTTTGCTATAAGACTAGTAGCACATGAAAAATAAAAAACTTTGTTTCCTCAACTATAAAGCATAATGGTGCCTTTATTGGACACTTGTGAGATAAATGTTCTTAGGTTGGTTTGTATTGATCACTAATGTAGATGGATGTGATCATGCATCCATAAAAGCTACTCCATTTACATTTAAGTGTAGAAAGATTATGGCAAACCAGCTGGATTGCTTAGCAGGCATTTGGTCCTGTCCAAAACATCCACAGAGACATTTGGTCCATGCCCAATGATCATTGATATTCAGTCAAGTCCCAAATGTCCTTGTAAACCTTTAATTCCCACCAGCAGATCCTTGAGCATATGCCGTTACCGACTGGACTCCCAAGGCAAAGCAGTTCTTATTGGCAATGCAGCCACAACACAAATACTGAACCAATAAAGCATGATAGATTCTTTATTTATATATTTGGCTTATTACATTAATGCATAATGGGCTATTTGAGGCAAGGGATGTTTTCTGAGCATGGACATTCTTTTTTTTTAATTTTTTAATTAATTTTTTATTAGTTTTTTATACATATCTCCCCATTGCCCCCCCTCCCTCCCAGGCATACCCCGACCCCTCAGTGTCTGTGATCATTGGTTATGCATATATGCATCCATACAACTCCTTTGATTGATCACTTATCTACCTCACCTAACTTTAATCTTTCTGCTGTAATTTCACAGTTTGATGCTTTATGATTTTTGTCCTCCTTAGAATTATCAGTCTACTCCCTTTCTGTGCTCCTGATTCTATTATATTCACCAGTTTATTCTGTTGATCAAATTTTTAATTCACTTAATTTTTAGATTCACTTGTTGATAGATATGTATTTGTTGTTCATAATTTTTTGGATTTTACCTTTTTCTTCTTCCTCTTCTAAAAGAGTACCTTTCAGCATTTCATATAATACTAGTTTGGAGTTGATGAACTCCTTTAGCTTTTTCTTATCTGTGAAGCTCTTTATCTGCCCTTCAATTCTGAATGATAGCTTTGCTGGATAGATTATTCTTGGTTGTAGGTTCTTGCTCTTCATCACGTTGAATATTTCTTGCCACTCCCATCTAGCCTGCATCCTTTCTGTTGAGAAATCAGCTGACAGTCGTATGGGTGCTCCCTTGTAGGTAATGAACTGTTTTTCTCTTCCTGTTTTTAATATTCTCTCTTTGTCTTTTGCTCTTGGTATTTTAATTATGCTGTGTCTTGGTGTGGTCCTCTTTGGATTCCTTTTATTTGGGGTTCTGTGTGCTTCCTGGACTTGTAAGTCTATTTCTTTTACCAGATGTGGGAAGTTTTCAGTCATTATTTCTTTAAATAGGTTTTCAGTATCTTGCTCTCTCTCTTCCTCTGGCACCCCCACAATTCTGATGTTGGTACACTTGAAGCTGTCCCAGAGGCTCCTTACATTATCTTCACATTTTTGGATTCTTTTCTCTTCTTGCTTTTCCAGTTGAATGTTTTCTGCTTCTTTATATTTCAAATTTTTGACTTGATCTTTGCCTTTCTCTAGTCTGCTGTTAGGACTCTGTATAATATTTTTTATTTCAGTCAGTGTATGTTTAATTTCTAGTTGGTCTTTTTTCATCTTTAGTTGGACCTTTTCCATCTCCTCTTGGGTCTCACTAAATTTATCCAATTTTTCTAACATATTCTTGAAAAACCTTATAAGCGTGGTTTTGAACTCTATATCCAGTCGTTTTTTTCCCTCCATTTCTTTTGTTTGTAATCCCTTCCCTTGTCTCGGCATTTTCACTATGCCGGGGAAACTTCTGTGTTGAATTCAGCTTTATGATACCAGACATGCAAAGCCGCAGAAGCCTCTGTTGAGCTTGGGAGGGATGGAGTCTCAGGGCTTAAGGGACCGCCTTGCCTTCCAGTCGGCCCCGCCCTCCACGGCCCCTGAGTCTCACGTGACTGGGTAATGGCTGGAGCGGTCCTTGTGCGCGAACCCGCAGTGCCTCTAACTGCTGCCTTTCCAGCTCCCCTGCGCACCAGAACCACACGAGTCTAGGTCTCCAGGGTTTCGTCCGAAACAGGGGTTTAGTGAAGTTAGAAGTGGCACAGTTAGGAGGATCTGTCTCCCGCCCACTCGCGAAAGCCAGCGGCACAATCAGCAGTCTGTCCTGCATGCAGTGCCGTGTGCACCACCAGGCCTTTGATCTTTTCTGGCTCCCCTAAATTTCCGTGCACTTCTCCCTTTTCACAGTCCAAATTCCCACCGTATGAGTTTTGGCTGGATCTGGGGTTTAGTGTCGTAGGATAACGTGTTCAATGCCTTTGAGAGTCTCCATTTTCCTCCCGCCAGAGAAAGCCAGCCAGGTACTGCGGCACCCGCTCTCTCCTTGCGCGCGTTTCCGTACCTCAGCTTTTTGCAGCTCCTCTGGGTTTCTGTGAGCCTCTCTCTTTCCCTCTAGTTGTAGAACTTCCACTCAGCCAGCTTTCCTGTGGTTCTGGATGATGTCCGTTCTGTCTTTTAGTTGTAGTTTTGAAATTGTTGTGTGAGGCAGCAGTGTAGGTGTTTACCTATGCCGCCATCTTGGATTCCTCCGACATTCTTAACAGGACCAAATAACAAGAACCCTGTGGGATGGGCCAAATGTCTCCATGGAAACTTAGGGCAGGACCAAATGCCCTGCAGTGGCAATCTTTTTGCAAGGGTAGCCCAAAGCCTCACCTTTATGGGTCAAAATAAAATATTAGAAATTTGTTTTACAAGACCTCTAATTTATTTGTTTCTTTTGAGCTATCTTTTGGCTAATCACAATAGATTTTTTTAAACCAATTGATTATACCAGTAGTTCCTTTAAAATATTAACACTAGTCTGGCTCAATAGTTGAATGTTGACCCATGAAGCAGGAGGTCACAGTTTGATTCCAGGTCAGGATGCATGCCTAGGTTATGAACTTGATCCCCAGTAGGGAGCATGCAGGAGGCAGCCAATCAATGATTCTCTCTTAGCAGGGCAAGAGAATCTCCCTTCCTCTCTCTGAAATCAATAAAAACATATTTTAAAAAAATAAAATACTACACTACATTTCCTTCTTTCCAAACTTGTATGCTTAGCATTTTCACTTTTTAAATTTGTTTTATTTCTTTTATATTTACTAATAAACCTGTGCTATTTAATTTTGATTTTTGCCTTCATTGTCAATTGCCTGATAACTTTATCTACTTTTTCACTATGTCCATGCTTATCTTCTATTATGCTTTCAATTTTAAATACTCAAGATTTGCCTTTCAATTTATCTTTGAAAACTACTAAGATCTACATATATTCTGAATATAGTGGGTATTCAACAAATCTAACTAATGATTGAATATGTAACTTTTCAAAATAGGCAACTACTAATATGGTGTTAATCTTCATTGAAGATTAGATACTAAGCATTATTCTGGTTAAATAAATTACAAGATAACAATTTTGCAAATGAGAAAATGTAGGCATAAGAGGTTAAGAACTTGCTCAACTATGTAAGTGGCAAATCCATGTTTTCAATTCAAGAATATAGTTTACAAACCTCACTCTTAACTTCAATCTCTGCATCTCTAATATATCTTCTCTATTTTACATAGATCTTGGGTTTAATGTGTAAAAGAAAATAGTTAAGGGAAATTTCAATGCTTTACAAATATTATGATATATGATTTCTATAAATGTAATCTATGAATATTTCACTTCTTAGCAATGGCATACTTTGAAAAAAACTCCAAACTGTTTTTAGTTAAACTTCTAATTAAAAATTATTCTCCTACACTCAGCATGCTAGTTAAAAAAAAAAGAAAAAAGAAAAAAGCTTGTTAGTTAGTTGAGTTTTAAGTTTAAATAAAATTAGCCTACCTGAATTTCATCTATTATACAGTTTTATTTACTTAGATATGTGCTGTCTATCTTTGAGAACAAGATATTATATTTGCATAAAATAAGCAAAACTTTTGCAAAATCCAGATAGAAATATGTGAGATACTACATAACTATCTCAAAATTAGATGTCAAATGTATACCAAC
Organism: Lasiurus cinereus; assembly: GCA_011751065.1. NCBI lineage: Eukaryota > Metazoa > Chordata > Mammalia > Chiroptera > Vespertilionidae > Lasiurus > Lasiurus cinereus. Next base: position 66,102,533 of record JAAGEH010000018.1, read on the forward strand.
AAATTATTCTCACACTGATACTTTGCATGATAAAATAAAGCAATGTTTGAGCTACAGCTGGAAATAAACTATTTTCTCACTCATTAAAATACAATGGTGTTAAGCAAATGATTTGTTTGAAATGACAATAAGTTTAGAAATAATCACATAAAATCTCATCTAACAGCTTTAAGTAGTAGTTTTCAATAATTTGTGTTCCAAAATAGGTATTTCTTTCTTTGTTAATAGATTACATAGGCCAGAGTCCAAAAAACACACAATTTCAGATCATGAGAGTAGCTAAAACTGGTTTGCTTTTTCCAACAATATCTAATAGAAGATTTTTTTAAATAACTTTTGAAATCACTATTTTGCCTATACCTATAAGTAGTAAACTACCCACATTCCTGGCCAACATTGACTTGGAACACATGTAGAAAAAAAATATTTCTAACAAATATATTAGTGAAATTTTACTAAAATATAGTACTTAGATAATAGCTCTAAAAAAGCTGTTATGATTCATTGGGCACACTTCCAGTCTGCTTTTAAAAACTTACACTTTCACAATAAAAGTAACATTTCAAAGGAAGAAGAGGTTAACTTTTCTGAATGAATCTGATGGGGGAAAAAAGGCAGAAATATGAAATTACTCAAATTGGCATTGGGCCAGAATATAGGTTAAGACCTTGACATTAATGAAGAATAATACCAAGGCTTTTTTGATAGTAGGTCAAATTTAAAAAGTAAACAAAAATGCAAACAAACCAGAAAACTTAGATAAACGACGAAGTAATTAATACCTTTGAATTTTTTAATGAGGCATAAATAAGGCTGCGTATTCAGTTTCTAAATGAAATCCATGGTTTTAATCTGTAATGAAAAACCATGAGTCAAAATGCATAAATTATTCATTGTCTGTAATAGCATCTGTTATACAATAGTCTTAAAAATTATAAGATTGAAACTGTGATCATGGTAAGGTCATATATAATTTCACTTATAACATTGTACTACACAGAGATGGACACTCTTTGGCAATTAATTTTATTACTAGAAATCTGTTTTAACAAGATAATGAGAGTTTAGATCAGAGATTTATATGTACAGATGTTCATTACAGCATTCTTTATAATAACCGAATGTTGAAAACAAACTGTCAAATGAAGGAGACCTAGTAAAATAAATCATTGTATATTTCTAACTATTTTTTTAAGAATAAGGAAAATAGCTTACTTTATATATATATAATTTTATATACACATATGTACATATTACATGTAATATGTATTTTATATATAAAATACCGCCAATTACATAAATGTAAACAAATTTTATGTAAAGGAAAATATAGATAATGAAGTTTGCTTAAATATTTTATTGAAATTATTTTTGGATTATATAACTTTTTTATTTCTGTGCTAAACAATTCTGGCAAAGGATGTATTCCTGGTGTGTGTTAAGCAATACTAAAAAAAAAGCAAAAATTTTGAAGCTACTGTGCTTAATTCTGAAAATTAAGACTGAACCAACTAAATAGTTTACTTACCAAGACTAACTACTTACTCATGAAGACAGAATTCAGAACCTCTCCCTAATTGTTCCTTCCTACCAATCCAAAGTTATTATGTCATAAACTCTGACAGATCCCAACTAATTCCCTTACTTGCAAAACCTACCTCGAAATCACTTATCCCATATCCTAAAATTCTATACATAATCTAATTTTCTATTTAAAGGCAATAATAAATTTGGCTTTGCTTGATCTAGCAGTTTCTTTGACATTTGCTTTTCCAACAGCCTTTACAGAATCATGAATGATTTTCAAAATATTTTATAAACTTATTAAAAATGTTTATTATAGCCCAGCTAGTGTGGCTCAATGGTTGAGCATCATCCTTTCCACCAAGAAGTCACTGGTACATGTCAAGGAATATGCCGAGGATGCAGTCTCAGTCCCCAGTAGGGAGCATGCAGGAAACAGCTGATTGAAATTTCTCTCTCATGGATGATTCTCTCTCTCCCTGCTTCCTCTCCCCTTCTCTCTCCAAAAAACAATAAAAAATATTTTAAAAAGTGTTTATTATAGTCTGGTCAGTATTGTTCAGTGCTTGAGTGTCGACCAGGAGACCCAGGTTTTATTCCTAGACAGGATAGAGGCCTGGGTTTTGGGCTTGATCCCCAATACGTGACATGCAGGAGGCAGCTGATCAATGATTCTCTCTCATCATTGATACATCTATCTCTCCTTCTCTCTGAAATCAATTAAATATTTAAGAAAGTTTATTATAATGTTATATTTCATGAGTAAATATTACACCAAATCATGTAAAAGACTCTCATAGAAAATTCACTTAAAGAAACATATGTTTGGGAGGTATGGAATATTTTAAAATATATTTTAATTGATTTAATATCATTTTTTTCTACTTTGCACTCTATCTTGCTCTCTTCCATTCTCTCTCATCTATCATCTTCCTTTGATCATGTGATTATAAAAACTAAATAAATACATGTAATTTAAAGATAAACAGTGTTCACACTTTTGAAACTACCTTAATGGAGTATTTGGTACCTATTGTATGTAGATCAGGGGTGTGTCTGTGTGTGTGTGTGTGTGAGAGAGAGAGAGAGAGAGAGAGAGAGAGAGAGAGAGAGAGAGAGAGAGAGA
>JAAGEH010000018.1:66105192-66239933 GCA_011751065.1 Lasiurus cinereus
AGAGAGAGAGAGAGAGAGAGAGAGAGAGAGAGAGAGAGAGAGAGAGAAAGAGACAATAAAAGACTGGGCCTATGTTTGTACTATATGTGTGTTCTGACAAAGATCAAGTCAGCAGGAGAACAGGTATAAGTTATTGTCTTTGTCTGAATAAGTTCAACTGAATAAAATTGGAAGAAAAAGAAGCAGAGGTTCACCACACCAGATAATGGAAGTTTCTTTAATACCATTATAGTCACAAAATTTCTATACTTTTTTTTTTCTTTTGATTGTGGAGGTAGAGAATAGGTAACATTTATTGTTTATGTTCTAAAGCAATTTAAATATAGATTGTGGTTTTTAAACATACACAATGAAGAAGCTAATCTCAGTAATTTATTTTTTTCTTTTTTTTGGTTGGAATATTTTTTAAAAGTCTCCCTTATACCAATCCCATAATTATTTTAACAGTGTGAACTCTTTCCAAATTTTACATGTATACACACACACATATTATTTTTCCAAAAAGGGTCCAGTCGCCCTTTTACTAAGGTATATTTGTGGGATAGAGTTCTAATAAATTGTTAGGTTTTAGGACATGTACAAAATTAAATTTTTATAAATGGCCATTCTTCAAAATTCATATTCCTACCATCAAGAATAGAAAAATTACTTTTCATACCTTGGGAATAATAATAGCTAGTTGCAATTTTTGTTGAGGTGAAAGACAAAACAATGTTTATTCATCTTATAAAAATTGCCTTTCTCTGAATATTAGATTCTGAGTAGCACATCTTACAATCATTTCCCATGTTTTTCTTATTTTCTTTTATTGACTGTAAGCATATATTTTTAAAAACATAAAATTTATACTTTGATTGCCTGTTTAAGCATATATTCTTAAAAACCTAAAATTTATACTAACTTAAAGAACTTAATTTGATAATCATTTTAAAATGAAAGGCTTACATTCCTATATGGCTATACATGCATTTGTGGTGTTTTCTATTAGTCTTTTTATTAGATTGAGTCATGTGAAATTACCAGTTTTGTTGGTAAAAAGAACAATAAATATTGGCAACTTCATTTGATATGATCTAATATATTCACCAGAAATTATATTAACTCTGTTAAGGTGCAATAGATAACATTTATGCATTTAATTATATTTACTGTTCACAACATTTATTAATTGAAGTATGTACAATATGTCTTGATAATTTCTATATTAAATAAATTAATTTAAAAATTGTTATTGAATCACATTCCAGGGAAAATCCCTCATTCACATTTTGAATTATTCCTCATTCTTGTTATACTTTTAGTGTAGTTTTTTTTTAATTTGCTACTTCAAAATAATTAAAAGAAATAATCATTGTAAAATTACTGAAAAAGTGCATCCTTAACAAAGTCATTTTTTAAAGTTATCATCTATACTAATAATAGCCTATCTGGTCATCATGCCCTGATGCTGTGATGCCCTCAGGCCCATCACAAGATGGCTTTTACACAGAGGAGGTGGGGCCTGGTGGCTCTGCACTGCAAGGCCTGGGGGTTTCCACAGCCAGCGCCTGCCACAGAGGCGGGTGGGGCCTATCTCTTTGGAGCAATTGATCGTGGGGCTTCCACAATGTGAGAGGGCACAGGCCAGGCTGGGAACCCCCCTCCAGTGCACGAATTTTGTGCACTGGGCCACCAGTTTGTTAATTAATGATTGAATAATAAATATTTTTCAGATTCTTAATTGTAAGTTGTATCACAGAATACAAAGCTAAGACTGCTAAAACACTAGAAATCTTTATATATATATATATATATGCAAATTAAATAATTCATATTTTAATACATCTCAAAAACCAAATATTAAAGCAATTCTGGTTTAAATAACTATTTCCAAAAATTATTCTAAGCTTGGAAGTCTATACTTATTGCTATGTTTAATTTTAGAATATATTTTTTATAACTGAATTAAAAAAACTTGATAGAGTCATTTTAAGGTGTGTTTTCATAGCTTTTTAATGATATTTGAGAGCTGTGATTTAATTGCTTTAATGATTATAATTTAAAATGGTAGAATTTGATATTATCAAGTAAATCTTAACAACATTCAAACTAATTAAATATTATATGTTCAGTAGTTTACAAATGATTAACTGAGCTCAAGCTTGTTAGGCAATAGCTATTCTTATCAATCTCTTACACATATTAGTTTTATATAAAATCAAAATGCAATTAGTTTTAGAGAATAAATACATATGACATTGTTTTAAAGAAAATAACATGGTACTATATTATTTTTAAATGGATAATCTACTTCGTTTCTTGAGAAATGCACAAGCACAGACAATTCATACCTAAGTAAAGCACATGAGACAAATGAGTGAACAATAAGTGCTTATTGTTGTATGCTACTGAAATTGTGGTGTTTATTATGTAGTAATAGCTAATTGATACACAATTGTGAGCATAAGTACTGCCAAAGTCGGTGGTCAATACAAATTATGTGAATGAGGGAAGAACACTGTTACAGCTATTTTGAGAATTGGATTATTATAGTTTTTTTATAAATCAAATTAACTTCTTACATATTCCCCTGGAACCGAAAAAATATAGCAATGTTCTGGTATACAAAGTTTATATTTGGGCCCTTCATCTATGGCATTTATCCTATCTAATAAAAGAGTAATATGCAAATTTGCCATACTTCCGCTACACCCACAAGTCACACACCCAGCCATGCTCACCAGCCAATCAGAGTTAGTTTGCAAATTAACCCAACAAAGATAGCTATGGCCACAGAGAGCAGGAGAGAGATTTGAGTTGCCCCTGGCGATGGAGGAAGCCAAGCTTTTCTCACAACCTGGCAGGCAGGCCTCCGCTTAAGGCAACAAAATTTCAATGGCTGTGGCAGCAGAAGGCTTCGCTCCACTCCAGGCTACAAAGTTTCAATTGTAGAAGATAAATAAATGCCAGATACCAGGGCCTCCACCTGGGTCATCAGGGGCATGGATGGCCTACAAACCATCATAGGCTCCTAGCCCAGGCCACCCCACACCCTAAGGGAACACTCACCCTAATCCAGGACACCCTTCAGAACAAAGCAGCTGGCCCCCATCCATGTACCAGTCCTCTATCCTATATAATAAAAGAGTAATATGCAGATTGACCATCACTTCAACACACAAGATGACTGCCCCCATATGGTCAAAAGATCCTGCCCCCCTGTGGACACAGATGATCATCACAAGATGGCCAGCAGGGGAGGGCACTTAGCAGGGACCAGGCTTGCAAGGGAGGGCAGTTGAGGGTGATCAAGCCTACAGGGAAGGGCAGTTAGGAGTGACAAGGTCGGCAGAGGAGGGAACTTGGGGGTCACCAGACCTGCAGGGGAGGGCAATTAGGAGTGACCAGGCCCACCAAGTAGGGCAGTTAGGGGCAAACAGGCTGGCAGGGGAGCAGTTAGGCATCAATCAGGCTGCCCGGGGAGTGGTTAGGGGGTGATCAGGTTGGCAGGCAGAAGCAGTTAAGGGCAATCAGGAAGGCAGGCAGGTGAGCAGTTGGGAGCCAGCAGTCCTGGATTGTGAGAGGGATCCTACCTGGATCAGGCCTAAAGGGGCAGTTGGACATCCCTCAAGGGGTCCCAGATTGGAGAGGGAGCAAGCAAGCTAGGCTGAAGGACACCACTTCCCTCCATGTCCCCCACCCCCAAGCATGAATTTGCGCATCAGGCCTCTAGTAGTCTAGAAAAGGAGCATAAAACTAGCAACTAAAATCAATTGATTAATCTTAAACTCAAAAGGTGTCATATCCTGGCATGGCCATTCAACTTGATGACAGGAGTACAAACCTGATTCCTGCCAGAACAATGATTACTATAACCAATGCTTTGTTTATACAGCAAGACCACTTCCTGGAAAAAAAAAAACAAGCAGAGACAGCTCATTGCATACACCAGTGGTCAGCAAACTCATTTAGTCAACAGAGCCAAATATCAACAGTACAACAATTGAAATTTCTTTTGAAAGCCAAATCTTTTAAGCTTAAACTTCTAACGCCACTTTTCCAAAATAGACTTGCCCAGGCTGTGGTATTTTGTGGAAGAGCCACATTCAAGGGGCCAAAGAGCCACATGTGGTTTTCAAGCTGCAGTTTGCCGACCATGGGCCTACACAATATGTCAGCAATCAGCACAACAGTTTTCACCAAAGTCTTTAATATCTTAATAAGTGATATTCTGGATTACAACTCTTAAAAACAAAACAAAACAAAAAACTTGAAACAAAAACAAAACCAGACAAATCAACCAACCATTCAACCACAAAATACTTCCCAATTTCCCTTACTGGAGCTATCTCCTTCACTGTGCCCTCTCCTAACATTTTTCAAAAATATTTAATTTGGCAGACAGAAATTGTTAGTCCTTAGTATCATGCTTCTATTCTCTGGATGAAATTAATTTCTCCTCCTACTATGCAGAGATTTTCAAAGTAAGATTTTAAAGAGGATTTAAAGTCAGTTCTTAACAGTCATTCTCTACATCAGCAACAATCTGTCACCCAGTTTTAAAGATTGTGAAAAGTGAAAAGTTTGGGAATTTTCAATGTGGAAAATGCATGTTCACTCATTTTAATTTTTTTTATTTGCTTGTTTTGAAAAATTGGTCTTATTGATGACTTAAGGTGTCTACACTTGATCTGATTTTGAAAAAGAAATTTGTAGAAAAATATTAACTTGAGTTAAGCTCAGATTTCTTTTTGTCTTTTTTTTTTTAATCTACCCAGGGATATTTTTCCATTGATTTTTAGAGATAATGGGAGAGAGAGGGAAAGACAGAGAGACACATTAATATGAGAGGAACACATCAGTTGGTTGCCTCCTGCATGTGCCCTTACCAGGGCTCAGGCCAGGACGGAGCCTGCAACTGAGGTACGAACCCTTGACCAGAATTGAACCTAGGACCCTTTCGACAGCAGGGCAATGCTCTATCTACTGAGCTAATCTAGTAGAGCAAGCTCAGATTTATTAAAATTGATTTTTTCCCTAGGGATTTAGTTTATATTGGGAATATTATCCATTTCTGATCAATTTATACTTCATCTTTTGTTTTAGAAAATCATCGCATATAAAAATGGCCTGAGAGTCATGGTAGAAATAAATTATATGCACATTTATCTTAATCTCATTCTGGTGCTGAGAGGTAGAATCAAAGGGATGTTAGGTAATCTATATAAATAAAATTAAATTTCTGTCTTAGCATTATTACATTATATAAAAATAGTTGGACACATTTTCTTCAAACTTAGAACATACTGTTTAGAATGTAATGTTTTAAATTTTGACTAGTAGTTTACATGGTTCTCACTTTAGGAACTTTACCAGGCATCTCAAAATGAAAGGTCACCATTTTCTGTAATAAATTCCTCTGAAGGTCAAGGAGGGGCTCATCCTATCTAATAAAAGGATAATATTCAAATAAACCATTACTCCATCACAAGATGGTGGCACCCATAGCGGCCAGGACACTGGACACTGGTGGCGTCACCTAGGTGAAAATCCCCAGCATCCCACACGTCCCAGCCTGTAGAGGGAGAGAGGGTGAGCCTTTGGCCAGAGGCTGGCTGGGGCACAGGACACTGGCATTGTTGCAGGCTGGGCTGAGGGACTCCCTGCCCCCCATACACAAATTTTATGCACTAGGCCTCTAGTATGCCTATAAAACAAGGTAGATGCTTTACTTGCTGAAGATGCCACTGAGAGAACACAAAATGCTTTCAAATAGAAGCACACAAGTAAAAATTACAATGGCAGACACTCTGTAAGTAGGGTGCTTCTCATATGGACAATAGTAGGTAGCAACAGGTGTGTGTTTATTATAAATGGATTATTCTTTTCCCAAACAGATGAAATGTAGATTTCAGAAGAAGATCCATAATTTGAATGTAAATGACTGATTGTTGAAAAAAATTGCTAGGATCCATGATTGCATTATTTTTGAGGAAGTAATGGAAATGAACCTAGATAGATTCAGTGAATTCAAGAAGTGAAATATTAGTAACCTATAGAAGAATAAAATCTTACATATTTTTAAAAATCAACAGGTGTTTTGCATATTATGAATGGTGATATATATTTTTTTTCCAATTTTGCTCTAAAAAAAGTGTCCTAAGTTTAACTGAATTTAACTTATTATACTACTATTCTTAAGTCATCGATTAAATGAAGTTCTCTGTATAGTTCTTATATGAAAAAATAGAGACTACATTATGTATTTAAAAATATCTCTAATATGTTGTGCAGAGAGTTAGTATACTGAAACGTAATCCAGGAGAGGCAATATAAAGTACTACAATTTGGCGAGTTTCCTCCATTCTTATAGTGGTTTATAACTGGTTATATGATTGCTAAGCAGTCAGCTTTAGAGTCAGACAGATGTGGGTTTAATTCCCAGTTTGGATACATCCAAGTTATGGGGTTTTGGACTTTATGCCTCAATTTTATGATGAGTAAAATGGGGATGGATAGTATCTACCTCTTGGGGTTAAATCTGAACAAATTATGTTAATTAATATAAAAATGTACCTGCAGCATAATATGCATTGAATGTAAGTGGTTATTAGTATTAATATAAATTTAAGTCTACCTCATTTATTTTGCATTTCCATATTTTCTAACTGGGCTATTTTCTGACTGAGTGGTTTTAAAAGAAAGCAGTTTACACATTTTCTGGTCAAATGTTCCCAATTACTCTTTATTTTCTAATTTAATTTCTTCATGAGAAGTATATTATTTGCCACTAATACAGACTGCCCCACTTTTTTCTTCTTGTTATACTAATTAAAAATTTTTGAACCACATACCAATCTAAGAATCAGCACTCTTAATTCAATAGTTCACATACTGTCTTCATTTTTATATTGTTACATTTATTAAGACAAACACCTAGCTCTTACTATTATATTATGCTACACAATAGCAACAAAGAAGGGTATATTTCTTTCATTGCTGCTGTTGTTGGAATTATATTAAGTGGAGGAGGACTGCTATTTTAAATATTGATCATTTCATTCATGAATAGTCTAAAAAAAAGTTTTCCCATTTCTCTCTCACATACATACACACTACCTGCCTCAGATTAACTTGTGTGATTTTAATTATCATCACCTGTCTAAATCTATTCAGCTTTAATTTGAGGGCTGAAGTACTTGTTTCACCAAGTTATGCTAGCAGTGGTCAGCAAACTCATTAGTCAACAGAGCCAAATATCAACAGTACAATGATTGAAATTTATTTTGAAAGCCAAATTTTTTAAAACTTAAACTTCTTCCTTCGCCACTTCTCAAAAATAGACTCACCCAGCCCATGGTATTTTGTGGAAAAGCCACACTCAAGGGGCCTGAGAGCCCCAATTTGCCAACCACAGTACTAGGGAGTTCCACATGAGTTTAAGGCTGAGAAAGCCCCTCTCACAGTCCTAGGCATATTAGGCAGTGCCAACTTGGCCCAGTTTCCTTAGTGCCAAATATTGTGTGAGTCCATGGAGTTAAGTAAGTCCTATAAAGTCTCATTATTGGAGTTGGCATTCTATAGTTCAGTAGTTGTTCACTGTCTCAAAGACATACTCTAGTAAATTATTTTTTAAAAAATATTATTTTGATTTCAGATGAGAAGGAAGAGAGAAAGAGAAACATCGAGAATGAGAAGGAATCATTGATCAGCTGCCTCCTGCACGCCCCCTACAGGGGATCAAGCCTACAACCCAACCATGTGCCCTTGACCGGAATCAAACCTGGGACCCTTTAGTCCACATGCCAACACTCTATCCACTGAGCCAAACCAGCTAGGTCATGGTAAATTATTTTTATTAAAATGTATGGCAAATAATATAAAATTAAAATCTTACAATCTTTCCTTTTGTAGTTTATGTAATATTTCATACCTTTAACATAAGAGTGCGAGGCCCTGGCCAGATAGTTCAAGGTGGTTAGAGCATTGTTCTGATAGACTAAGGTTTCTGGTTCCATCCCTAGTCTGGGCACTTACAAGAGTCAACCAATGAATACAAAAATAAGGGGAACAAAAAATCGATGTTTCTTTCTCTCCATCCTTATTTCTAGAGTGCAGCAAACCAAGCCAAAAAACTTACATACACAAACCTTGTTACTCCTTTACTAATTTACCGCCCAAGCCCAAACTGTGGTTAGATTCCCCACTAATGAGCACCCAAACCTAAGCGTCTTTGTCTTCTCAATTCTTCACAAATGTATTGTTTCTTTGTCTAAAATAAAATAAAATAAAATGTTGGCTGGCTCATCCAAAAATAAAAAAAGAGTGCTTAAATCCTGGAAAGATACCAAACATATGTTGTTATGCTCTTATGACAACAAAGAGGGTAATTCCTTTGAGGTTTCTATCACCAGAGACCATAGACACCTTGGCATTTTTTTTGCCTCAACACAACGGATCTCTCTGGATGCTCTCATTGTTGTGTTACTTTATAATTCCACTTTGTTCTTTCCCAAATGAGTAAGTAATAGAAAGAAATTTTTAAAGGCTTTCCTATTCTTGACATTCTCTGCTTCAACCCTTATTTGCAAATGAGGAACAAAATAACTTTATTACTCTTTTTCTGTATTGGCAACAGCTCCTAGTGTTGCTGCCTGTTGTCAATGGGTTACTATCACAGCATGGGAACATACACTTTTCCTCTCCTTTATTCAGTGAAACTGAGAATTTATATTTTACGAAACCCAGAGTAGTTTTTAATTTTTTTTTCTTTTTCTTTTTCTTTTGTCTTTCCAGTATAATTTTAATCATAAGTATTTTCAGGTGAGCTCCACTTCACATTAGCCGAAAATGCAACATATCATACTGAAAAGTTGAGTATATACAGCATGCTCTTTACATGAAAATCACCTCTGTTATGTATAAAAAGCATAAAAACCCTGAAGAAAGACTAGAACTGAGCAAAGTTCAGCAATACGATTCTTTTACTTTTAGAGGAAGCTGGTACTGATGTATTTTGAATACATCCTTCTAAATCCTTTGTAATTTGAATCAAATTTTAAAATAGATGAGTTCACCTTTTTAAATTCTTTCTGTTTTTGTTCACAACTGAGAGAGAACCTTTGCAATTCAAACAATGGGCTCTAATAAGCGAAAAATAGTCCCTATTTTCCCAAGTGTGCATAGAAATTCACAATCTGTGCTTTTCTTGAATACTCATAAAACTCAATATGTCCATGTAATTCTAAAAAATGGTGAGGTCCTCCATATACATTCAAAAAAGTGTGAGTCCCTATTATAATTGGTTTATTTCTATACATGACTCACATGTTCTTTCATTATATGAAAAGGTTCCGCTGGTATATATATTTTTTTTAATTTTAGAAATATGCCCTATTTTCAAATATGAAGGGGTTCCTAATGAACTTGTATTTGGATCTGATCAGAAATTCATGTTTATAGCTGACAGGTACAAACTTTCTAGGAATTCTTGTCATTCCATTACACTCCCCTTTTTCCATCTTTGTTCAGACATGTTTCAAATTTTCTACAATAAAATCTGAGATGCCTACATGTACTGCTTCCTGAGTATAGTATTTAGAGATACTAGAGTGTCCCAGCTGGTGTTGCTCAGTGATTGAGAGTCGACCTATGAGGGCCAAGGTTCAATTCCTGGTCAGGGCACATGCCCTGATTGTGGGCTTGATCACCAGTGGATGAGGTGCAGGGAAAGCCCGCAGGAGGCAGCCAATCAATGATTCATCATTGATGTTACTCTCTCTCTCTCCCCTCTCTTCCTCTCTGAAATCAATAAAAATTTATTTTTAAAAAAATCTTAGAGGTACAAGAGTGTTAGGAACCAAAATATTAATGTTTAAATATCCACTTATTTAAAAAAAAAAGACTAGTTATCCAACAAATGTTTATCAGGTCCTTTCTATAAGCCACATGTGGGAGAATATATGAGGAAACAAAACAAACATCCCTGCTCTTGTGGGGCCTCTATTTCTTTCTCTCTCTCTCTCTCTCTCCCTCTCTCTCTCTTTCTTTCTTTCTTCTTTTTTTTTTTGAAAAAGGAGGACCTATGTAATACTTTCAACAATAAATAAGGATATATATTATTTCAGAGAGGAAGGGAGATAGAGATAGAAACATCAATGATAAGATAGACTCACTGATCATCTGCCTCCTGCCTGCCCCCTATTGGAGATCGATCCCACAATCTGGACATGTACCCTGACAGGGAATTGAACTGTGACCTCCTGGTTCATAGGTCAATGCTCAACCAATAAGGCACACAGCCGGACTCTATTCTCATTTTCCACTCACCACCTCTGGAGGTCCCTTTGATTTTCTGCTCACCTCCTGGTCTGTCTTTGGTTCTGATTGAAATCATAGGTGAGAAGAGAAATTGGGACAAATAACTTGGAGCTCTTCGTGGAAGAGTATAGCATAGATCTCAAAGGCAGGTCATGGAGTGAAAAAATAGTTTATAGAAGCCAAATGAGAGGAAGCAGAAGAATTGCTGGAGTGCTATGGGAGTTGGGAGAAAAAAAAAAAGTCAGCCGGGCTTTGAGAAGAGAGGTAAGATCTGGGGACCTTCTGTTTTGTGTTGTAGTCCTATTGCTACCAGTTTGGGACACAAACTATTGGCACTGGATTTGAGCTTCTTTCTCTGTGACATCATGCTGGAACTGGCTGAGTTTGCCCTGTTTTGTTTGGGATACACAGTCCACAGAGGATTCTTCCTAGGATAAAAAATAATGGGGAAAAGGTGACCTGCTTTTTTACTATAGTTAAACCTGAGAGATAATTATGTAGGATTTCAGTTTTCTAGGGCAATTCCCCAAATTGCTCAATTTCTTCTGTTCTTATGGACTATACCCTTGATTTGTACTAAGCTGGTCAGTGAACTGTATGAAACATGGCCAACGAAAATTACCCCTTTGCCAGTTCAAGTCATTTTTTAATAGCATCTATAAATTAATCATTTACAATGAGGAAGACCAAGTTTTGGTTCTTGTTTTTCTCCCTTTATATAATTATATTTTGATGGTATATTTGCATTATTTAGTACTATAACCAAACTTATATTTTTGTTAGTAATAAAAGATATTATAGAAAAATGTATTTAAAAGCCTAGTGCAACAAAACAAATATAGGAAATATAGAAATACCAATATAGAAACCCAAAACATGAATCAGAAAGACTATATACACCCTATGTTCCTAGCAGTGCAATTTACTATAGCCAAGATCTGGAAACAGCCCAAGTACCCATTAGCAGAGGAGTGGCTAAAAATGCTGTGCTATATTTACACAATGGAATATTATGCAGCTGTAAAAAAAGGAAGGATTTATTACCCTTTGAGAGACAGAATGGAGGGAACTGGGTAATACTATGCTATGTGAAATAAATCAGTCATATAAATACAAGTATCACTTGATATCACTCATATGTGGAATATAATGAAAAAAGGGACCCAAGAAGCAGGGTACAGACTGTGGAATCTCAGAGGGCAGATTAGGAGTGGCAATTGGAGTAACCAAAGAAGTTATATGCATACTAGAGGCCCAGTGCATGAAATACTTGAAACTTTGTTGCCTTGGGCAGAGCCAAGTATCCTTCTTGCTCCATGGCTGTACCCGTTTTTGTTAGGATTTATTTATCTTCTATAATTGAAACTTTGTAGCCTTGAGTGGAGGCCTAGGCCGGCCAGGGTGTGCAGAAAGCTTGGCTTCCTTCATTACCAGGGAACCCAAGCCTCCTGCTCTCTCTGTAGTCATAGCCATGTTGGTTGGGTTAATTTGCATACTTGCTCCTGATTGGCTGGTGAGCATGGCCTGTGGGTGTAGCAGAGTGATGGTTAATTTGCATATCACTCTTTTATTAGATAGGCTATGATAACCCATGGACATAACAATGTGGTGAAGGACTGAGGGGGGCAGGTGTGGGTTGTAGATGATCAACAGGGCAAATAAAGGGGGCATCTATAATACTTTCATCAGTAAAGATAAATTTAAAAAAAGAAAAAGCCCATTAGGACAAAACAAATGTAGGAAAAATTAGGTCTTGTGTGATTCTATGGTAACAAGGCATTCATGTTTAGTTGTTGTGCAGATTAACTGAAATCCCACCCCTCCCACTCAAATAAAATGGATATATTGTTATCAACATTTTATAAAATGGAAAAGTGTTAAAGCCACAATTCAAATAATGATAATCTGTCTCCCAATTCCATAATTTTCTAATCACACTAATCAAACTTTTTGTGACTTGCATATGTAATGACAGTTCCCTGTAATGCAAACATACTTACTTCATAGAATTTCTTTTTTTTTTTTAATATATATTTTTATTGATTCCAGAGAGGAAGGGAGAGGGTATTAGACACATCAATGATGAGGAAGAATAATTGACTGACTGCCTCCTGCATGCCCCCTAGAGGGGATCAAGCCTGAAATCCAGCACATGCCCTGACTGGGACTCAAACTGCAGCCTCCAGGTTTATAGGTTGACACTCACCTGCAGAGCCATGCCGGCCGGGCACACTTCATAGAATTTCCATCAGCATATTTAAAGAATCTGTACTAGGTTTCTTAATTTGACATTTATCGTGTTAGTCTCCAGACCAATAATATACTAACAGTACCAAACACCTTAATGTAATGCTTTGAAATTCTGCATTATAAATATCCAGGGACATATTAGTTGTACAAAATATTCCAGATTAGGATGATCTATTAGTATTTTATAAACTGGTATCACCAGCATATTATTATTTGATGAGAAACATACCCAAATACTATATCACAGGCACAAAATCTAAAAGGCATTTATAAGAATTGCTATACAGACAAGTACATGTTTTCTAAAATAAATAACAGTCAAAAGTGTCAGTTCAATTCAAACTCAATTGCCTTGATGAATGCCAAAGAAGGCCAGCCCCTGACAACATCTTTCTCTAATCTGCATTCTTATTTGCATCAGATTGGCATTACATATCTTCACTGACCACAGACAGGGTTTCTTTAAATCTCAAACACAGCTTCTCTAGAAAGTCTTACTGAAGACAACAGAAAGACCTGTTCTCTGTAGCATATGAAACTGGTCCACTAATAATAGAGGAAAAGTATTCCAAAAGTGAAGCTGCTGCCAATTTCATTTCGAACATTTTCAGTCCTAACTTTTTGCCTGAATCTCAGAACTAAAATATATGTAATATTATGACTAAACAACAGGTGATACAAAAAAAAAATAATCTTTGTCACTCAATTATTGATGAAATTTTCAAAACTACTCAAGCATTTCTCTGCAGTATTTCCCAAAGTATAATTCCATAAGTGTATTTGTTTGTATCTGCCAACATATTTAGATTTCATGCTTAATGTGAAAGTGCTCTATCAAACTAATGATTTTCTATAAATTTCCATGATTCTTTATTCCAATTCAAATAAGTTAAAATCAAGAGCATTGTAAACTATTTCTGAAGTGCATGGTTTTCTATTCTGTTCATAATGCCTTTTGTTTTAAAAATTCCTCTCCAGAGGGCTGCTGGTATACTGGGATAAAGAAGAGTTTGAGGCCTTGTTCTTTGTTGTTTCTACACTTGTTTACAAAACTTCTCTAAGGGAAATAATGCAAATGCTTTTCGAAAAACAATTATAAATTTATAGAATTTTTTTCACCTGTAGTAAGGTCAGAATGTTTAGGCATACCGTGTATAATTGGATTTACCAATTAAAATTACCAGGGCATGCATTTTAAATAGCTCATCTCTTTTTAGATGAAGTTCAACATTTGGATTTCAAAAAAAGTCAGGTGCTTGTGATTTACTTCAAGTTATTTTTGTGAATAAGTAAACAAGTACGAAAGAAATGAATCTTCTCCAGTAAATCAAGTTTGCCATTTACATCCTGCCCAAAGGCTCAGACCTTCACAAAAGTTTGGCCGGGCTTAAAAGACAGCCTGTTCAGGGCGAAGACAAAAGTTAATTAAAACTGAAACAGCAATCCTTTGCACACATTCTGGTTCCTTTAGGCTGCAAGTGTTCATTTAATTTTTGTTGATTAGCCAAACCCTACCATTATGATTGCCCCATCAATTGTATCCGGCTGCAGCCTGTTCACTGTAACTTGCGGCTAAATGTGCTACCAGGGGAAATGAAAGAGCTCTTGTGTTTTTCAAAATAGCTTGGTGTTTTACAAATGCCAAGTATGAACTGGGAGCAAGTGGCTTAGTGAGCTTGACTTCATGGACTTAGAAAGAAAGCTGGCTAACTTTGGGGGTCCTCCTAATAACTCCTAGACTAAACACAATTCATAAATCTTGAAAACTAAGAAGAAAGAGTTAAGAACAGTATGTCCATTTTATTTCTTGGTTTGTTTTACATCCCTCATATGAGGGAGATCATATGATTCTTGTCCTTTTCCAACTGCCTTATTCCTCTTAGCATGATATTCTCAAGATAGTATTTTAAATTATGACCTGCAAAAAGGTTCTGAATTGCTATTAAAATCACTTTCTCGTGTGTGATGCATTAGGAAAGGTACTACAAGAGAGGAATGAACATAGCATTTTAGTCTTTGCATTTTTAAGAATCAGAAAAGGATGGAGTCACAGAAATAAATGCATAGAGCAATGTGGGAGTGCAAGGACTTTTAGTATAGCAGTGTTAGGTAAGTCAAGATTCAGGATCCATCATAGTTACCAACTATTGCTAATCTGCAGACACAAGCAGATGTCTAGTTAAGAATGTTGTGTTTGTTCTTTTGAACAAAGAAATAATGATGATTCCCTTATGCTTTTTCCACTGAATTCTTTGAAAGATTAGAGCCTTTGAATATCAAAGTATCTATATGCAAAATTTTCATTAATATTTTAGAAAGCTGTTGAGGGAATATTATCTATTACATACACACTGAACTTTCATTTTAGCCATTTAATGGTCATGTATTGAGAGGCAGCACAATTATGTTCATTTTATAGATGGATATAAACCATTCACACAGGTTGATAAATTTGCTTAAAAACATACAACAGGACTGCACTTTATGTTGGACTCTTATAACTTTTAGAAAAGTTATTAACACTTTTTGGCCACAGTTGACACAGAAATTATGGAAAGTAAGATGTAAAACATTTAACAAATCCCAACTTGGAGCTTTGGAGAACTGTTCAAAATCAGCAAACATTTATCAAATGCTTCATATGAAACACTGTGCTGGCAATGGGGGCAGATATTAAGATGAAAACCCACAGAGAATCTGTTCAAAACTCATGATCTCATAGAAGAGAGCGGTACAAGGTTGTATTCAGAAGCAGATTGTAAGTTCAGATAGCAAGTGCTTCTGACAAAATGGAATAAATGAACTAAATTTATTCATTTACCTAAAACAAAGAAAAACACAAAATATTTGAAATAAAAATTAATATATAGAAGTTATTTGCAGCAGTGAGAAAACTGCTGGGGAAAAAAAAGAAAAATTCAGGTTTACTCAAGAACTTCAGAAGTTGAGCAATTGTTTTTTTAGGTAGTTTTGATTTTACTTTAGAAGTTGTAGCTGAGATTCCCAGGTATAAGAAGAGAATGATGAAAGTGGCAGCCTCCTAGCCCTGGCCAGGTGGCTTAGTTGGTTAGACCATTATCCTGATATACCAAGGATGAGGTTTTATCCACGGTCAGGGTACCTAAAAGAAGCCAACGGCCTTGCCAAGTATTGCTCAGTGGTTAGAGTGTTGGCCCAAGCACCAAAGGGTCACAGGTTTGATTCCCGGTCAAGGGTACATATGTAGGTTGCAGGTTGGATTCCCAGCCCCAATCCAGATATATGAAGGAGGCAACTAATCAATATGTCTCTCTCACATCAATGTTCTTCTCTTTCTCTCTTTCCCTTTCACTCTCTCTCTTCCTCACTTCTACTCTCTCTAAAAAACTATCAATGAGAAAAATATCCTCAGGTGAGTATTAACAAAGATAAAAGAAGCAACCAATGAATGCATAAATAAGTGGAACAACAAATCAATGTATATGAATGTCTCTCTCTTCCTCTCTCTCTCTGTCTTCCTAAAATCAATCAATTAAAAAAAGTGTCAGTCTCCTAACAATATGTGAAATAATCAATAGAGAGTGTTTAGCACAGGTATCAGAATATGTTTCAGAATATGTTACTCAAAATTTTTTACTACACTACTATGACATATCCAGCAACCAAACTGCAGAACAAGCAGTTGCTATGACATGCACTGACCACCAGGGGCAGAAACTCAATGCAGGAGCTGTCCCCTGGTGATCAGTGCACTAGCACAGTGGGAACGCCCATTGACTGATTGGGATGAGCAGCTGCTCCTGCTGCAAACCCTGGGCCAACCTGCAGGAATCCAGGCTATGATTGTCACCTCCTCTCTCAATGCTCCTTCTCCTCCTTCCCTGCTACCTCCTTTGGATGCCTGCAGGTGGCACAGTACTGCTGTGGGTTCACAGAGCTGAACCAGGAGGGTGGGAGGCAGGTTCCTGGCAGCTGAGGGACCAAGGCCTACTCCACTGACTCCCAGTGCTATTGTCCCTGGGTCCGGCCCCAACCAGGTTCCCTGGAAAGGCAAGTGCTCTGGCTCCACAGAAGATGACAAACCCAGGAGTAGCTGCTCAGAGGGCAAGTCCACAGCTGCTTGGCTGACCTGGAGAAGTGGTGCTTCCTCAATAGGTGGATCCTCATAAGTCATGGCCTCCCACCAGTGCCCGAATCCTGTGCACTGGGCCTCTATTATAATATAAAGTTTAATATTTGTGTATTTTTGGTTGTACAGTGGTACCTCGAGATACGAGTTTAATTCGTTCAGTAACCTTGAGGTGTGGGAAACTATGAGACGCTCGAGTCGCGGTAAACTGGTGGGTCCTGTGTAGCCGGCCGATCTGCCTGATTACTCGTATCTCAACTGTTGCTCGTATTTCAAAGCAAAAATCGCTCACTCGACAGCTCATATCTCAAAATCTCGTATGTTAGGGTACTCGTATCTTGAGGTACCACTGTATATAATAATAATACAATAACATTATAGTTACTATCATTGTACTAGAGGTCCAGTGCAAGAAATTCATGCACAGGTGGGGGAAATGTCCCTCAGCCCAGCCTGCACCCTCTCCAATCTGGGACCCCTTAAGGGATGTCCAACCACCCATTTAGGCCCGATCCCACCAGGCCTGGTCCCTGGTATCAGGCCAAAATGGGCAGTCAGACATCCCTCTCACAATCCAGGACTGCTGGCTCCCAACTGCTCACCTGCCTCTGCCTGATTGCCCCTAACCGCTTCTCCCTGCCAGCCTGATCACCCCCTAACCACTCCACTGCCAGCCTTATCGATGTCTAACTGCTCCCGAGCCAATCTGGTAGCCCCAAACTTCCCTCTCCTGCCAGTCTGGTCACCCCTAACTATTCTCCCCTGCAGACCTGGTCACCCCTACCATCTTTCCCTGCTGGCTTGGTCACCACTAACTACCCTCCCCTGCAGGCCTGGTCCCTCTCAACTGCCCTCTCCTGCTGGCCTGGTTGTCCCCAACTGCCTGCCCCTGCAGGCCTGGGTCCCCCAAACCTGCCTTCCCCTGTAGGCCTGGGGTCCTCCCAACTATCCTGCCCTGTAGGCCTGGTCCCTCCCAACTGCCCTCCTATGCAGGCCTACCCCCCTCATGCCCTTCCCTGCTGGTCGGTTCCCCCCACACTGCCCTCCTCTGAACACCTGTTCTACCCCAACAGCCTCTTCTGCAGATCTGGTCACCCCTAACTGCCCTTCCCTGCAGACCTGGTCTCCCACAACTGCCCTCCCCTGGTTGCCCCCTAAATGCCTTCCCTTGTAGGCCTGGTCCCCCCCAACTGCCCTCCCCAGCTGTCCTGGTCCCCCCAACTGCCCTCCCCTGCAAGTTTGGGTCCACCCTCCAACTTCCCTCCTCTACCAGCCTGGTCACCGCAAGTGACCCCAGCTGCCCTCCCCTGCCAGCCATCTTGTGGCAGCCATCTTGTGTCCACATGGGAATGGCCATCTTGTGTCTTAGAGTGATGGTCAATTTGCATATTACTCTTTTATTCAATAGGATACCTTGTTTTTAATACTGACATTTTATAACACCATTTATACACAAGGCTACTCAAGATAAAATCAGAACAGAAATTCAATCTTGGGAAGAATGATACCATTTGTCAAATTTTACTATTGCTATAATGATTTATTGCCTCCTGGTGTTTTTATTTTTCATTTAGTCACAATAGAAATGAAATGAGGCAGGTACTCCTTAGTAAAGAAGGAAATTGTGAGTGAGGGAAATTAAGAAATGTTAAGAACTTAGCTGAAACCAGTTTGGCTCAGTGGATAGAGTGTCGGCCTGCGGACTGAAGGGTCCCAGGTTCGATTCTGGTCAAGGGCATGTATCTTGGTTGCAGGCACATCCCAGGAGGGGTTATGCCGGAGGCAGCTGATCGATGTTTCTCTCTCATCGATGTTTCTAACTCTCTATCCCTCTCCCTTCCCCTCTGTAAAAAATCAATAAAATATATTTAAAAAAAAAAAGAAATGTTAAGAACTTAGAAAGGAGATATAAAGGCATGAAATCGGCAGATGGGTTTATCTGGATAAACTTGGTTGTTCTCCAAATAAGTGGAATAGAGAAAGTGAGCAGAGCCTAGGGGATTAGTGAGTAGAATAGACATAACTGTACATAAGGTCAAGGACATAGAAAAAGAACAACAGAAGTTCATGAATGCGAAGCTTACTACAAGCTGTGTAGCTAGAAGAGTCTAATCAAGTAAGTTCAACAGAAATCCAGGCAGAGAGCCTGAATTCTATAGACTCACCTGACATGTTCCCCTTGTTCTCTATATTTGCCAATCCTTGCACAAGCCTCACTACCATTATTTCATTCTGTTACCAGTTGCCACTGAATAAAAGTAAGCCTCTATTCATTTGCCTCAGACTTAAGCATATCACAAACTTTTAAAGAACTACCTTTCATCTTTTTGTGATGCTCTTTTTAACCCCTGTTTTTTTCTTTCTATATATTTAAGTTCCTTCTTGTGGCAAGGATGTTGTTTGACTGGTGTTATTCTTTTTTTTTTAATAGATAGTATCACACATAAAATGTTTCTGGTATCTTCTACCTCTTTCTACCTAGTAATCTTATATGTTCTTAAAACAACCCTTTTTGTCAATTCCATGAGGGTTGAAAACTTCCTTAAGGAACCAACCCAGAGATCAGTCTACTAGTTTATAAAGAAATAATGAGAAATATAATAGAACTGACAACATAAAATTCTGTTTTAAAATAGCTGCCTTTAAATCATCAAAGATTCAAACATGTGGATCTATTTTTTCTCTCTTTTGTTGATTCTTTAAAAGGGTTATGAAAGGGATAAGTACATAGTCAAGAAGTGTTCTCATTTTCTCTATGTTCATTGCTTTTTGCTATTGTATGGATGTTTTTATATTGAAATTTTCTCAAAACTACCAATGACTTTATGCCATTAATGGTTTCTACATTTTATTTTTTAATACAAAATGTCATCAAAGCTCCCTCACTCTCTAGAAGGCAAAATTTCTCTAAATAACAAAAGAGAAAAATCAAGGGTAATTTCTACAATGAGACAGGAAAAGATGAAAGGGAGTGCATGGCAGATTCAAAATAAATACTTTTTATTATCAAAATCCCTTCATTTATACTAGAAAAATCCCAAGTCCTTTAGCTTTTGTCCCTCTATGATTAAGTTTGAACTGAAAAAAGAAAACAGACATTAAAAAATGTCTGGGCAGCTTCACCATCTAATATGGTAATCGGTAGCCACATATAGCCACTTTAATTTAAAATTAAATTATTTAAATTGAAAAAAATTAAATTTAGTTCATCAGTCTACTAGCCACATTTTTGTGCTCAAGAGCTACATCTGGCTAGTGACTATCATACAGGACAGCACAGGGCAAAGAAAATTTTTATCATCATGAAAAGTTCTATTGGACAACACTGCTCTAGTATAAATGAGGTCTCTATGTAGGAAATACAATATGAGTTTTAACATTATAAGCCAACACAATGTTACATTTGCAAAGAAATGAGTCACCACAGATAAAAAGAATAGTTAATAAAATAACATAACAATTTGAATGATCTTTTGATCGAAAATCAAGCATCTAAATGGCATACTGATGTTTTAAGCCCAAACATCCTCCACTTGGTAGTTATAATAGAACATGTAAAAATGTTTACTAAAATCTAATGCTCTACCCCAATATATTTTTAATATTTTAGTCTGAATATTTTTAATGTAGAAATATAAAACTTAAAATATAACTAGTCTGATCAGAGTAAAGATGGAGGGACCCTGCTTGCTCAGATAATCTCCCTCCAATGCTGCTGATTCCAAGGCAGCCCTGAGTCTCACCAGCCTCATGGAGAGCTGGCGATCTTAAAAAAAAATGCAATCGCTGATCAAGAGAAAGGAAAGAATAATTTAAAAAAAGAATATTAAATAATAAAGATCAGACCTAAATTAATTTAGCAGTGAACGCTTCCTATTCAAACAATTGCCAAAATGAATTTATTTTTAATAACTTAAATTGGATGTTCATCTGTTACCCATAAAAATAAGCACTGCTCAAACAGAAAACATTCCAGAAAGATAAAATTGTTAATGCTTTCATGACTAGGAACGGAATCAAGTTTGGGAAGACAACTGATGTTTTTTACTCATTAAGTACCAAAGGTTAGAGATGAGTAGAAGGGCATTGTCATATCATAATATATTTCTAATAATTAGAATCACAAAAAATTTAGAAATAGCTAGCTTTAGGATTATAAAGGAATTTTTGTGATATATGGTATCATATTTCCAAAAAAATATCAACATAAAAATGAAAATTATCTAACTCATTTATATAAAATTATTTAACTTTTAAGACTTATTTGTCTGATGCATAATTTATTAGAAAGTGATAGTTATGTAAAACAAAATATCAAAATTGCTTCATTTATAAAAATGTAAATTATAGATTCTTAAATTGATGTTTAATTAAAAAATGTTACTTAAGATCTAAACTCAAATCCTTTTGGGGAAGAGATATTGAAAATTATTAAATAGATACATCATGCCATCATACTTATGTTTTAGAGAAATAAAATTCCTGTTTCAAAAACCCAAATCATGTTAGCAAATGTATGGCAGGAGTCATTATAGGATGTTGAATTTGGGATTCTGTTTTGTTTTGTTTTTCTAATTTATCCCCTGCCATATACAGGTTGAGTTAGATCATTTGCATCAGTTCAGTTGAGATGGTATTAACAAATTTAGGTGTTGGTTTCCTATAACCTAAAATAGCAGTATAAATATAAGCACACAGCAGCAACCTCAAGGTACTATATAGATTATAGAAGGTAAAAATACCTTTAAAGTAAAACCTCTCCCCTTGTGAGGCCAGCTGTATGGTTAGAAATACATTAAGATTTGACAATGCCCTTCTATTCATCTTTAACCTTTTGGTACTTATGAATGAGAAACAAGAGTTGTCTTCTCAAACTTGACCCTGTTCTTAGTCATGACAGGATTTATCAATTAAATCTATCTTTGTCCTGCTGAGTGAGTTAGAAGACCTTAGAGCCTTATACCAGTGTTTTTAAAGCATGTGCTGTGAGAACTAACATGAAGTAGTAATGCTGTCTACGATGTAAAGTACATATAGCATTAACATGTAAAACAGATCCATTAGCATAGTAGCACTCTAGTACATTACCCTAAATTTCCTGTTTCGTTAGTCAGAGTTCTGTTCATCAACTAGATTGAACATATTGCTGGCTAGTTTCTAAGGTATTAAAAACACGTATAAAAATAGGGATGGAGCAACCCTACTGACAAATGACTCTTAAAAAAAAAAAAAGCCACACACAAAGTTATCAAACTTTATAGCATACTAGGTTGGGGGTGGGGAGGACTGAAAGATTACAGGAAATCTGATTTTAATTATATCCTAGAAACATTTTATAAATAGCTACTGCTTCCCCTGTCCTCACCAACTACCATGTTTTATTATTACAAGAGGCCCAATGCACAAAATTTGTGCAAGAGTAGGCCTTCCTTCCCTGGCTGCCTGCACCAGCTTCCCTCGCAGAGGGAGGCCCCATCCATCCACTGGTTGGTGGCCTAGGCCTCCCTTTGTGGGGGAATTGTGGGGTGACGGCTGGGCCCCCAATCAATTGCATCACACCTGCCTTGTCATAGGGTGGTCCAGAATGGTTGTCCAGATGATCGTTCTGCTGTTCAGCCTTTCAGTCAATTTGTGTATTATGCTTTTATTATATAGGATGGTTAGTATTATTATTACTATTATTATTATTTCAATCCCCCCAGAGGATATATTTTCATTGATTTTTAGAAAGAGTGGTAAAGAGAGGGAAAGATATTGATGTGAGAGAAGCACATCGATTGGTTGCTTTCTTCATGAGCCTCAACTAGGGCCTGAGCCAGGAAGGAGCCTGCAACTGAGGTCTGTGCCTTTGACTAGAATCAAACCCTATGGTCTACAGACCAACGCTCTAGCCACTGAGCCAAACTGACTAGGACCGTTTTATTATTTTTATTAGTCTAGAGTTTATGATGTACCTTGGTTTATTATAAAGTTGTTTTAACAGAAAATTAATATACCATTTATGACCAAAAATCACTTACTCGCAAGCTTAAACTACATTAAATAAATTGTTCACCAAAAATATAGCTAGATGACCTTTGAAAGTTGTAAAACTTTGGGAATTAATGTATGCTCATTCTAATAGAGGAAAGTAGATTTGAAACCATGTTAACATTCTTCAGGGACCAGAGAGCCTTACTAAGAATATTTGTATATGTTTAGGAGATAGTATATCACAAGTGACAATGTTTATTGCTATACAGATAGAACAGGGTTGCTGTCTAAAATTACCTTTGGGTAAAATCGTATAGAAATCTAGGAGACAAAAGCAAAACAAAATAAGAAAGAGAAAGCACATTAAATTTTGCTGAAGTGATAAAATTAAAGGCGCAACTGCTGGCCCAACCTTCAGGTGTTCACTAAAAAAGGGAACAATATAATAATCTGTCTTTCCTTCCACAATACTGTAAATCACTATTAAAAGATTCCTCAATTTCATGTGTTTTGTTCATCTCTTTGGCAGAAGCAATCTGCCATGGACCTTGACTGACCCTTCCCTTTCTGGATTGGTATGTCAGTAATACAAGCCCTTACTACTCTTTCCCCCTTCTATTTCTCAGCACTGTGCTTTCAGCAAGAAACACTGAGGGATAAAATAACATCATCCTCAGACAAAGAGAAGGTTCACTTCCATTTAAAGATTCTCTAAGCCTATGATTCCTCCCCAAGTAATGCTACCAAATGCAAGCAGATGTATCAACTTGGCCCACCTGTGCTGCACCTGTGGGGTGTGGGACACATGGGGAACTCGCTCCAACCAATATGAATCTCTGGCTATGACTCTGCTCTGAGTAATGAAGTCCCTTATTTCTGACCCAGGAATTTCGTGTTTTCAGTCAGAATCCATGAAACAGTAATAGGCTAGCTTGTTAACTTATAAGTCCATTAAAATCTCAGACCTTGCAGAGTCCTTGACAGTAAAAAACAGAGCAGTGCTTTTAAGAAATATAGAATGAAAAATAACCCAATATATTTTTATATTTATTTCCTCATACCTATTTTAATAGCTAAAAACTTCAAACCTTATTTTTATTATTAAAGACTAGAAGCCTGGTGTATGAAATTTGTGCACAGGAAAGGGGCATCCCTCAGCCTGGCCTGCACGCTCTCCAATCTGAGACCCCTCAGGGGTACTTCACAAATCATCACTAAGTAGCCCCCATTGCATGCTTATTGTACATGGATTCAAATGTTCAGTTGAATGGAATATTATTAATTTCATCTTTAAATGTACATAATCTCCATATGCACTGCTAAGATTTGTTATTTAATTTTATTGGGCTGCTTTAAAAGTTAGAATTAACCTCCTGCAAGATTAATTTTGAAGTGTAGAGTATGCATATGCATCACTCTCCTAGGTGGTCTTATAGTTCTTTGCAAGCTTTGAATTTCCAAAGAAGTTAGATATCAGGAATATGTCCTTTCGAGCCTTCACAGTGAGTGCATATTTATATAGGAAAATTGTTGAATAGCTACAGTCTACCCAGGAGATGAAGATGTAATAGAGAACCTTTCCTCTTATTAGAGAGTTATTCATTGATTTCCACAGAAAACTTTCAAAAATTGGAAATATTGCCTCATTGCAGAGCTAGACCATTAGGTGTAGTGATTTCCCACTGCCTGGGTGGACCCTCATACTATAGGATGGCTTTGAACAGATAATGACTTCACACAGTGAGTAAGTGAGCTGGCCTACTGCATTAGTAACAAAAGCCACATTGGGAGGCATCTATAGCTATGCTATTCCAAAGCAGCCAGTGGTCCATGATAGGCAGCCATTCTTTCAGTGGAAAAAAAAGATGGAAGACACTATTAAAATTCTTTCTATTTTATGAGAAACTCATCTATTTGACATGAAGCCAAAAATGTATGACAAAAATTGTAGGGAGACTTTTTACATAAAAGAGCACTGATCAATGACATCCTAAGGGAATACTGACTATTAAAGCATAAGCATTCAGTGTTTAGTTTTTGCCTTAATACTTTTTCATGGTATATTTTAAAGTTTAAATTATTGCAACAAAGTGCTGTAATAGTAACAAGAGATTATATATATGAAATGGGCATGCAATACATTTTGTGGTTTAACTCATTACAAAGGGAACATATGCTTATAAGAATGAATCACACTTAATAAAGAAAGTTAAATGTCAAATTCCTATCTGACCTCTTAATTATATTCAATGATGAAGGGCAGCATTTGCAAATTGCTTCTGTACTTAGTATTTTAGTGTTTGGTGACAAATATATTATTTTGACCCTCATAATTAAATTACTTAATTCTGAAAGGTTTTATAATTCTTGATTGCATGCTTGGCTTTATTTTCTTTTTCTCTTGATTGTATTAGAAATGTCCACATTATTTACTTTTATTTTAATACCCACTGACCTTTTACAGAAAATAAAAACCCCAAATGAGAATGACCAAATGCTAAATCTGTCACTAAGACCTATTAAATTTAAACTTCTTCCAAGAAAGTATGCGTATAAAACAGAATCAGGATGACATTTTAATATAATTAAAATTTTCAAAAAAATTTCCTCTGTAAGTCACAATAACTTACTCATATCACAAGTTATTTTTGCTTCTCTTTAGCTGAAAAAAATGTCAATTTTATTGTTTCTAATATCACTATGAGGTTTAACTATAGCATGTGTGTGTGTATATATATCAATTTCTTATGGTTAAATTTAACTTTCTAAAACAAGAAAATTCATAGTCATTATCTAAATTGTTAGTAACATAATATTTAGAGACAGATATTTTCCAAAATATATGGTGAGAGATGTTCTAAACCATTTTTGTGATGATTCTCTCTTCTGAGTTACAAGAAATCTTCAAACACTCCATAAATGGATGTTGATTAGAAAAACTATATAACTAGGGAAAATTTAATACATATTCTATTTGTGTTCCCATTTGTTGTGAGAATTTTTTGATTTGGTGTCTGTAGTTAGTGTACACATGCATGGTATAACCAGAGAATCTCACAGGTTGACATTAAGAAAATACGTTTGTGCTGAAACTGGTTTGGCTCATTGTGGATAGAGCATCAGCCTGTGGACTGAAAGGTGTCAGGTTTGATTCTGATCAAAGGCATGAACCTTGGTTGTGGGCACATCCCCAGTAGGGGGTGTGCAGGAGGCGGCTGATCAATGTTTCTCTCTCATCGATGTTTCTAACTCTCTCTCTCCCTTCATCTCAGTAAAAAAAATCAATAAAATATATTTTTATCGGATCCAGCAGTACATCAGAAAGATCATACACCATGACCAAGTAGGATTCATCCCAGGAATGCAGGGATGGTACAATATCTGCAAATCAACAAACGTGATACATCATATAAACAAATTGAGAGGTAAAAATCACATAGTCATATCAATTGATGCAGAAAAAGCATTTGACAAAATTCAATACCCTTTCTTGATAAAACTCTCAGCAAGGTGGGAATAGAAGGCTCATACCTCAACATCATAAAAGCCACATATGATAAACCCACGGCTAACATCATACTCAATGGGCAAAAACTAAAAGGAAGATAAATGATCCATTAAAAAATGGGCAACAGATCTAAATAGAACCTTTTTGAAAGATGACAGAAGGAAGGCCAAGAAACACATGAAAGCATGTTCAAAGTCACAAATTATCCAAGAGATGCAAATCAAAATGACAATGTGATACCATCTCACACCTGTCAGAATGGCAATCATCAACAAATCAACAGA
This sequence comes from Lasiurus cinereus, assembly GCA_011751065.1. Taxonomy (NCBI): domain Eukaryota; kingdom Metazoa; phylum Chordata; class Mammalia; order Chiroptera; family Vespertilionidae; genus Lasiurus; species Lasiurus cinereus. The sequence continues at coordinate 66,131,615 of JAAGEH010000018.1, forward strand.
CCACAAGTGTTGGCAAGGATGCAGAGAAAAAGGAACCCTTGTGCACTGTTGGTGGGAATGCAGACTGGTGCAGCTACTGTGGAGAACAGTATGGAGTTTTCTCAAAAAACTAAAAATGGAACTCCCATTTGACCCAGCAATCCCACTCTTAGGAATATATCCTAAGAAAGTAGAAACACCAATCAGAAAGGATTTATGCACCCTATGTTCATAGCAGCACAATTTACAATAGCTACAATTTGGAAACAGCCTAGGTGCCCATCAGCAGATGAGTGGATCAGAAAACTATGGTACATCTACACAATGGAATTCTATGCTGCCATTAAAAAGAAGGAATTCTTACCATTTGCAGCAACGTGGAGAGCCTTATGCTAAGTGAAATAAGCCAGTCAATGAAGGAGAAACACCATATGATATCACTCATTTGTGGATAATAAAGAACAATATATACTGATGAACAAAAGGATAGATACAGAGGCAGTAAAGCATCAAACAGACTGTCAAATTACAGCAGGAAGATGAAGGAGAGGTGGGGTAGATATGTGATCAACCAAAGGACTTGTATGCATGCATATAAGAATAACCAATGAACACATGACACTGGGGGGTTGGGGTATGCCTGGGAGGGGGGGGTGGCAATAGGAAGATATGTATATATGTAACACAATAATATATATATATATATATTATATATATATATAAATTTAAAAAAAACACATTTGCATGGATATTTTGCAGCAGGCTGTTCAAGTGATAGCATCTTTTTTATATAAATTTAAAACTAATTTTCTTTTTATAGTGAGGTCTTATTATAGAAAATATGATTTTATTTATTTATAATAGCTGATGTCTGTGTTTTCATTGCCCACTATATAGATACCAATTAAAGAGGGGTTTATAATATTGCATTTGTGTTGAGCATGGTATAGTCTAAGCTTCTCTCTTCTCAGTAAATACTCTGAACAATGATTATTTCAATTGTCAGCTGCATATTGATGACTTTCAGAGCTATAGCTATAGCCCATTCTGTCTGAGCTTCAAACTCCTTACATCCAATTGCCTAAAGCCATCTCTCCATGGCCCTCAAGGTTATCTGCTATTATTCCAAGTGCCTTCTAGGAGAGGCTTAATCTTATGGAAGAAAATACTATCAGACAAAATCCTTCACAAGCTTCCATACATAATATCAAGAGTTCAGTGAAAAATTACAAGGCAAGTTGAAAAAATATAAAATCAACAAAAACCAAGAGAAAAATAAAGACATAGGTGATTCTGATTTTGGAGTCATCATTTAGGGGTTTTATAGTGACTACTAGAGTCTTGATGCATGAAAAGTCATGCAAGAGTAGGTCTTCCATGCTCCAGAGCTCCAGTATCAGGATCCCTCCAGCACCTGGGACCTGGGCTTCCCTCCTTTGGTCACCAGCAGTCACCAGGGACACAGACTGCTTCCTTCCGGCCACATGAAGGCACCCAGGACCTAGCCTGGCTTCCCTCAGGCCACCTGCAGGCACCCGGGTGCCGGGATGGCTTCCCTCCAGCCATGGCTTCATCCAGAAGACATCCAATCTAATAGCATGTTACCTTTCTGTTATTATAAATGATTAACATGTTTAAAAAAGTAGAGGGAGAAAATGGAGCCTAGTCTCAAAATATGTGAAATTTTTTTAAAGAATCAAATGAAATTTACACAATGCAGATGTGTATATTGTCATCCTAATGCTTGAAACTTTTCCATGGCTTCCTCACTATAGGATACATGTTAGAAGGGAGCACTTCAGACTTGACTCTACTTATCTTCTTATCTAATAAAGAGGGAATATGCTAATTGACCACCACACCCTCACAAAGATGGTGATGTCCACAGCCAATAAGGAGGGAATATGGTAATTGACTGTCACATCCTCAAAGATTGTGGTGCCCATAGCCACAAGATGTTGGTGCTCAGTCCCCTCACACCCACTGGGGCAGCAAGTATGTGGCATGGTTGGGCTTGCCCTTAGGCAGGTCCAGCCACTCCATGCGCTTGCCTCTGGAGTCCCCCAATCCCATCACCCCCCCAGCTTCCCAGGGCTGGTCCAAGACACAGGCAAGTCTTGGTTGGCAGCTGCCCAGCCACCCAGGGCCACTCAAGGCAACCAGTAACCAGGGATGGCCAAGGTTTGCACTGCCGGCAGTGGCAGCGGCAGAGGTGCAATGGGAGCGTTGCCTTCCCCTGATCGCCAGGTCACCTACTGCCCCTGAGGGCTCCCAGACTGTGAGAGGGGGCAGGCCAAGCTGAGGGACGCCCTCCCCCTCCAGTGTATGAATTTTCATGCACCAGGCCTCTAGTTATATATATATATGTTTGTATTGGTTTTTAGAGAGAGAAGAAGAGAGAAACATTGACTGCCTCCTGCACACCTACTCTGGGAATCCAGCCTGCAACCCAGGTATGTGCCCTATCTGGGAATCGAACCAGCAACCTCTCAGTGCATAGGACAACACTCAACTAACTGAACCACACCAGCCAGAGCACTCTATTTCTTTAGCCCAACTGCCTATCATTTCTTAGGAATTCTGTGCTTTAGTTAGATCCAAATACTAGCACTTGACCAAACACAGTGCTTTGTTTCATGTTGCAATGCATTCATACTCAATGTTCTTGGAAATTGATACACACTCACATTATCCCACTTGTTCACCTAGAAAATATATATTTATGTACAAATAGCCATCTCAAATAAGGTCTTACCAGAAAAATTCTCCTTTAAAACCATCAGACAGATTTAGATATCCCTTCCATTGTTCCCATAGCACCAATTACATACTCTATTGAAACATTTTCCATTGATATTTCATTTTCTAGTCCGCAGAGGGTCTCTTATGGGCCAAGAGCAATGATGTACTAGAACTGATGTGTGCTGGTTCATGAGAACCTTTGTAATATTTTTAAGAACGTTGGCCTGGTGGCTCAGTTGGTTGGAGCATCATATCCCTTGTGCCCAAAACTTGCAGGCTCAATTCCTGATTAGGGCACAACTAGATTGCTGGTTTAATCCCCATTTGGTGTAGATGAAAGGCAACCAGTTGATGTGAGAAATCAATGTTTCTTTCTCTCTTTTTTTCTCTCTCTAAAATCAATAAATACATCTTTGGGTGAGGATAAAAAAAAGAATTTTGGGAATTGTTTGTGAAACATAGCTGTTATTAAAAGTTAAATTACATTATATTAAAGACAAAACTAGTTAAAATTTAAAAACTTATTCTTATATAATTATGAATTACAATCTATACTCTAAACAAACATAAAATGGTATATAATATGTTCTATTATTTATCTCTTTCCATATCTGTATTTAAGGACATCATGGTAATAGCCTGAAATTAACCATGGTAAGAGTATTTACACCACAGATATTGGAAATTATAAAAGCCAGAACTTGACCTTTTCTTATGATGATTATACATACTCAAGAAAACTATGGAGAAATGTTAATAATTCAGATTTATCTTAAAAGTGTGTTATGTCAACAACCTTCTCATTGTGAATTGAATACAAAATTATGAAAATATTAGTCTAGTGTGTGGAAACCATTTTCCAAATTAGAACAAAGTTCTTTCCATTACTGATAAAGTTCTGACATATATATTTGAGGTTTACCTTTCATTTTACTTGCCAACATAAATGAAAATTTCAAAGATTCCTACATATTCTGTGAATTGTTTGTGTAAGTGAGGAAGAAAAATATAATAGTCTTCCACAAACCAAATGGAAAAGCTATTCTGTATAAATAGAGACAATACTACTATATATTCATCATATGAAATATTTATCTTCCAGACATGATTGATTTCAGGCAATCCATATCTATATTGGGTGAGATAATTTTCTTTGTGCTAATTAAAAATTCAATACATGTTTATTGAGTGAATACTATCAGGAATACACTATGCTAAGCATCACAAGTATATAGTCCTTGCTTTTCAGAAGTTTAAATTCTAAAAAGAGGCAAAGGTGTAGAAAAGTACAGTATATGTTTGCACATTCTAAATACTGGTGAGAAAAAACTCACAGGCTATTATAATTCACAAGGTAGAAAGTTGCCATATGCTTAGAAGGAGCTAGAAAAACTTCCTGAAGGTGATATAATACAAAATGGCCTTCAAGTCAGTAGATTTTAATAGATGGAAATTCTTCTACATCAGAGCAAAAATATTAAAAGATGAATGAAAAAAATGAAGTCAGACTCAGAAAGCCTCATATATAAATAATAACATTATGAAAAGGGTAGAACAGATGAAGTAATAAAAATAATTTTAAAAATTTTCTTAATTTGATGAAAAATATTACTCTACAGATTAAATGAGCTCAAAAGTCTCAGTCAAGACTAATGGGGAAACTTACATCTTCACATTTTTGTTTATATTTCTCAACAAGATAAAGAGATTTATAAGCCTCTTGTGGGGTATATAGCAACCCTCCATTTCAGAGAAAGCAACACACCAGCAAAGGTCCAGAGGCAGAAAAACTAAAGGTTATGAATAGCTAGGACTTACAGTAAAGCCATTGGCTACAAAGAGAAGTAAAACTAAATAACATGCAAAGGCACTGATAACTACAGTGTATAATTGTTAGCTTGCTTGTACATTCTGCAATGGAAATGCACATTAGCTTTGTTAGCATTAATTTAGTCAGGTAATCAAAATTACCTTACAACATTACTATTTTACTTATGAGATATAAAAAAGCCATAGAATGCACAACAAACCAGTCTTTATTTTGCCTCTTCTTCTTCTTTCCATTTTTTTATTTTGTTTTGTTTTTTTAGCAATTTGACTATACCCATTTTGCAGGAAGTTGATTACAATTTAAGGCTCCTACATTTTTTATAGTTTTAATCTTAATTATCTATACTAAAAAATGCTAATTAGACCTGGAGACCTTCCAGACATCCTTCGAGACAAAGCCATGATGGCGGGGCCAAGGCAGAGGGGGTTAGAGGTGATCAGGCCAGGAGGGGAGGGCAGTTGGGGGTGATCAGGGCAGCAGGGGACAGTTAGGAGTGAGCAGGCTAGCAGGAAGGGGCAGTTGGGGACAAGCAGGCTGGCAAAAGGGGACAGTTGGGGTTAATCAGGCTAGCAGGGGGAGCAGTTGGGGGCAAGCAGGCCAGCGGAGGGAACAGATGGGGGTGAGTAGGCCAGAAATGGGGGTCAGTTAGGGGCAAGCAGGTCAACAGGCAGAGTAGTTAGGGGTGATCAGGCAGGCAGGCAGGTGAGTGGTCAGGAACCAGCAGTCCCTGATTGCAAGAGGTAAGTGAGACATCCCCCGAGGGGTCCCAGTTTGGAGATGGTGCAGGCCAGGCTGAGGGACATACCCTCTATACAAATTTCATGCACTGGGCCACTAGTCCTATATAATAAAAGACTAATATGCAAATCAAACAAATGACAGAATGACTGGTTGCAATGACATGCACTGACCATCAGGGGGCAGACACTCAATGCAGGAGCTGCCCCTGGTGGTCAGTGCACTCCCACAGGGGTAGTGTCGCTCAGACATAAGTCGGACATCTCCCAAGGGCTACCAGACTTGAGACTGCGTTACTACTTCATAACTAATTTTCTACTGTTATGAATTGTAATGTAAATACCTGTGTTTTCCAATGGTCTTAGGCAACCCTGCTAGAGAACTGCTGCTGTAGAGCCCAGGACCATAAAAAAAACACAGATATTTACATTATAATTCACTAACAGTAGCAAAATTACAGTTATGAAGTAGCAATGAAAATAATTTTATGGTTGTGGGTCACGGCATTTAGGAAGGTTGAGAACCACTGCAAGAGAAAAACATATTTTGAATTTGTTAAATTGTCTTCATTTGTATCAGTCAAAATTCTAAATAAATCATAGAATAGGTATTGCTACTTCAATGATATACTGTTTTTAATTATTAAACACTAGAGACCCAGAACACTAATTTCTACATGGGTGGGGTCCCTTGGCTTGGCAGGTGATCAGGACCGATTGAGGAAGTTTTAGCAAGTCCTGATTGGCCCAATCGGGGCCAGCCAGCTAGGAGGTTGCCCAGCCTCAGGAGGATGGCTATGGGAGCGTACTGACCACCAAGAGGCAACTCCTGCATTGAGCATCTGCACCCTGATGGTCAGTGCATGTCATAGCGACCAGTCAACCAGTCATAACAGTCTCTTAGGCTTTTATATAAATATATATATATATATATTTAATATATATTAATATATATATATAGATAGATAGATTACTATATATATAGATTACTATGTAATCCATGAAATATTATTCAAAGTTATGGAAATTGTTAATATAGTAAGACATGATGAAGTGTAATTAACCAATATAAAAACTGAATCAAGGTAACATTATATAAAATCTTATTAAGGAAAACAGATAATCAAATTGATTGCTAATAGGTCTTTCTACCATTTTCTGCCTTAGGGGTATGATGATGGCTACGGGGTTGAATATGATGACCAGCCTTATGAGACATATGATAACAGCTATGCCACTCAAACACAAAGGTAAGGCATTTGCTATCTAAATAATCCTTCCCCAGGTTATTTCTAATCTTGTTATTTTGCTTCTTGTATCTAAATATCAGTTATATTATGTAAGAGTTCTGGTAGTGTTTTTATTCATTGTGTGTCTGAATTATGAAGTTGCTTACTGGACTGTGAGAGGTAAAAGATAATAGCTTTCAAGTGTTAATAGTGAAGTAGTAGTGTGTTATTTTCAGAACAGATAATTATCATAACCAATCAACTCATTAATAAGCCTGTATTTAATGAAATTGTTATTTTTGAAGATTATTTTAGTGAACTCATAATTAAGATAACAATAAAAACAAGTTACTTGTTTGATGTAGCTATTTTTTCCTAAAATATAATTTTTTATTTGACATGCAAAAGATATAGGAAATGTTATTGGTGCTCTAAAAAGAGGAAAATCCATAAAATAATTTAATGCTTCAAGAATTCCCCTCCTTTCTTAATGGGATCACTAAATGATTACTGATTATAATTTATCAGATTGACTCAAACATTTTGATACCAATGAACTTATACTTTTTTAAAAGTTGGATTTATTTAGATGTTATTTACACACAGTATGTTTTGCCTGCTGTGGTACAGTTTGGCAAATGCAAACTACCAAAATTAAGATGCAGGGCCTTTTAATCAATCCAAGATGTGCCCTTGTAGCTTCTTTGTAGTCAACTTTTAAACCCAGGCCTTGGAAAGCAGAACTTGTTTTCTGTTCGTACAGTTTTGCCTTTTCTAGAATGTCATATAAATAATACAAAGCAATATAATATGTGGCTTTTTGAGTCTGGTTTCTTCACTTAGCATAATGTATTTGATATTTACTCATGTTGTATGTATCTGTGTTCTGATTCTTTTTGTTACTGTGTGGTATTTTGTTGTAAGGAGGTACTACAGTTTCTTCATTCACCAGTTGGAGGATATTTGTTTCTATTTTTGCAGTTATGTATAATGTATGAACTTGAAATAAAACATGCATTTTTAGAAAAATTAGTCACTCAAGTTTTCTACTGAAAAAATTATTTTACTTTGTTACAAATTTCATGAAAAAAGTAGGAGTCCATATATAATCAGTTGATTCTCCTATTTGTGGTTTATAAAAACCAGTATAACTGATTGTCATGAAATCATTACAGACTTGATCATTTATTGATCAACTTTATTGGCACCCCAAGAAAGTTGTATGATTTATTAAGTAATATTTGGAGGAGAGAAGATGGCAAAGAAAGAAGCAACTGTAAGGTCATTATGGAGTGAAGGAAATCTACCTGTATTGCACAAGTGTTTTTTATGGCCCTAGGGACAGCATAGTGAAAGAGTTAAAGGGAAATTCTATTTAAAGAAAATACTATAGACAATTAGGAGAAAGATGAGTGAACTGATACTTTTAAAGCTAAGCATAACATATCACTATGGAAATGACCATCTATAACTTTGAGTAACTGCTGAGTTTATAGTAGGTTAAATAGAAAAGCCATTATGAATAATTAGGGGTAATACTTTAATTGTTCCAATTACATATTGAAAGACAGCATACTTATTTAGGATGGGGGAAAGTTTTGTGTCACATCACAGACAGTAAATAGAGTGGTATATGCAACTTGGCTACATATTTAAAACAACTGCTAATATTTTCAACTAGAGGCCTGTTGCATGAAGATTCTTGCAAGAATAGGCCTTCCTTCCCCTGGCTGCCAACACCAGTTTTCCTCCAGCACCCGGGACCCAGGCCTTCAATCCGGCTGCTGCCTCCTGACTTCAATCTAGCCAGAGTCTGTGCTCTGGCCAGAGCCTTCAGTCTACGCTACAGCCAGAGCACCAGCCCTATTGCTCTCTCCACCTCCTTGCCCTCCCCCTCATAGCAGGCATCCTGCTCTGCCCAGCTGCTTCGCACCTGCATATGCAAATTAATCCACCATCTTTTGGGGCTAATTTGCATACTCACTTCTTGATCGGATGGTGGGCATCGCAGAGGTATGATCAGTTTGCATACTTCTCTTAGTGTTAGATGAGATTGTTGTGTATATTAGTACATAAAATTCTATATAATAAAGAGATAATATGCAAATTGACCATCACTCCAACACACAAGATGGCTGCTACAGATGGCCAGCAGGGGAGGGCAGTTGTGCGTGATCAGGCCAGTAGGGGAGGGCAGTTGGGAGGGACCAGGCCTGCAGGGAAAGGCAGTTGGGGGCAACAAGGCCTACATGGGACGGCAGTTAGGGGCAACCAGACCTGCAGGGGAGGGCAGTTAGGGGTGACCAGGCTGGCAGGGGAGCAGTTAGGTGTCAATCAGGCTGACAGGGGAATGGTTAGGGGGTGATCAGGCAGGCAGGCAGGCAGGCAAGCGGTTGGGACCCAGCAGTCCTTTATTGTGAGAGGAATGTCCCAGATTGGAGAGGATGCAGGCTGGGCTGAGGGACACATACTCTCTTCCCCACACTCTCTTTGAATTTTGTGCCTAGGCCTCTGGTAGTGATGATAATGTTCTTTAACTTGTTTCAGAAACTATTTGTTAGAAAACACAATTATCACACACTACAAAGACAACCAGAACAAAGTAAAATAATTTCTTAATGTAGCTCTGCAGAGTCACATTCATTTTAGAGATTTTGGAATAATTTTCTGGAAATTAGGAACTTTATAAAGCTTTCTTCCTGTTAAATTTAAATGGGCTTACCGGATGCTAAGAGGAAGAAAGAAGAAAAAAAAATAAAAATTAAGATAATTTATCTTCGAATATTTAAAAAGTCAAATAATTGAACATAATTATGTTTCAAAAGTAATGGCAATATAGAATAATTTAGGGGGAGATGTATCTTGTTTTAATGAAGTATGATTTAAATGTCAAATAACACTTTCTATGTCTTCCTAATACCTTCTTTTTTTTTTTTTCTTTTCTATCCAATTTTCTATGACTAAATTTTTCTCATCCTCCTAGGTCTAACTCAAAATCTAATTTTTATGAAAAGTATTTCCTTAATCCTTTATTTAGGAATAACTTGTTTCTGAATTCCAATAGCACATCTTTATTTCTCAATAGCACTATCTCTGTCTTACATTAGAATCATTTGTGTACATGTCCCTTAAATTTCTCCATCATTTACAAACAATATGATTATTACTACTTGTCCAGAATCCTTGCTTGATCCATCCCTATATCTTTTCTGTACCTATCAAGACTTTCATGAGTTATATTTTGAATGAATAATTGTTGAACATGTGAATGTCAGCCCTAATGTATACCTACACTATGAAAATTCAAAACAAGAGCTTCATGTCTCAAAGAGAGAGAAAAAACTATTCAGAATTGTATGTATTATATTTACTGACAAAATATTTACGTGTTTTGAGATATGTTAGGCTAACCAAGAAAAGATAAAGAAAGGTCATGAATTCCATTGTAATGATACTAATATTCTATAGTATGATAAATTTAAAATAATGTTCTATATAATAAGTATAAAGTATCTATTTTAGTCAAGACATATTTTCAATACTAGTCTAGTGTATGGCACACTAGAGGTTCTTAGTAAAGATTTGTTGAATAAATAAAATAAAAATAAGTGAATGCATGAATGAATGAATGAATGAAATTAACACTATAATTTCAGAAAACTGGAAAAATTTTAACTATAATATCAATTTTTTATAAATATGGATAAGCACGGAGACATTTTATTACATAATATATTTAATATCTACTTTTAGATTATTTCTTTGATCCAAGTATTCCTGCAGAAGGGAGATGATTAGTGCAGTTAAATCAACATTTTTTATGTAACTATGTGTGCCAGGAAGTATTCCATAGAGTATACTTATTTAAAAATGTTTAAATACATTTTAATATTTGCTCCTAACAATTTGTTTAAGGAGACATTTGCAAGCTGTGTATATATTTAAATAAATATAAATAAAACAACTACTATAGGATAGTCAACTAGTAAGAATTAAAAGTACGTGAAATCTAATTTTCTACCGGAGTTGTTTCTTTTCAAGTCGTAGCTCATTAATTGGACTTTAAAAGATGTGCTTTGGATTTATGAAGGAAAATGAAGAAAGTTTCTAAAGAAGTGGAATAAAGAGGACTATCTGAGGTTAAAGTTTCTCCATCATTTACAAGCAATATGAGTATTATTTTAGTATTGTCATGATCAAAATCAGAAGAAAAGTTAATATAAAATCTTGTAGGTTAGACAATAGATTGAGTGACTTAGCAGAACTAAAGGACAAAAATCCTTAAAGAAAATGGTATTTAATTGACTAGTCAGCACAGGTGAATACAGCATTTGTGGAGATTATAAAGTAGAATCTGGCAGGTGCTTAAATGCAATAATTATATCATATTTAATAGAGAATCTAAGGGAAGTTCACAAAGAATGTGCACTACAAAGGTTCACCTGGAGTTCAGAAATTATAACAATTTTAATTAATCTCCACTTTTCTTGTAAGGTGTCTTTAGTTCTGGAAAATTTTAAATGGAACAGAAATGGAATTTCACTGAATGAAACTAAATGACAGGAAGGACTAGTCTCTAACCATCATTTCCTTTTGCTCTGTGTCTTTGAGGGGGAAAAGTAAGGCAATAGATTGATAAGATATTGTACAAGCTTCAAATTGCAGGACTAGACTTGCAGTTTCCAGAGGAACTCAATTACTTGAAGTATTTGCCTCAAGACAAGTTACATCTCATGATTTACATCTTTAATTAGACCAAATATTAAATTCTATTCATGTTCTGATACCCCATTTTTAATGTACTCTTCAAAGTTATTAACATTTTCAGAGATCAATCTTCTAAAACCTTTTACAAGGTTTTACAACCACTTGGTTTTTTATCAATGCCCATATTTTAAGCAAAATCTATACTAAACCAAATCATAGATATATAAAAGAATAATTTTCATGTACAATACTTATAAGCAAATAATAATAATATAAATGAAAGGCAAAAGATCAATTCTGTATAATTACCGCGCGCTAACCGATTGCGCCACTGGAGCAAAAGGATAGATACAGAGACAGTAAAGCTTCAAACAGACTGTGAAATTACAGCAGGAAGATTAAAGTTAGGTGAGGTAGATAAGAGATCAATCAAAGGACTTGTATCTATGCATATAATCATAACCAATGAACATAGACACTGGGGGGTTGGGGTATGCCTGGGAGGGAGGGGGGGCACTGGGGAGATATGTATAAAAAATTAATAAAAAAAAAATAAAATAAATAAAAAATAAATAAATAAATAATAAAAAAATAAAAAAAGATCAATTCTGACCTAAGAGTAATTTAAATTGAATGTTAAATGTTGATTTATAATTCTCTAGTATAATTTTTTTTAACTATAGGCCGATGATATAATAAGCAAAATATCAAAATGAAAGTGTTTACTTTCCTTGAAGCATCAATCAGGTGCTTCACACAATTTAGGAAGAGAATCCTCTTTTCTATAGATTAATAAAGGTGCCCAGAGTACAAATATATATCTTTTTGATATATAAAACAGAAGTTCCCAAATTTTTGAAGATAAAGTCCCTTTTTGTTTTCATATATATATATTTTTTTTTTTTTTCAAGAAGAAGGAAAAGGGAGAGAGAGACAGAAACATCAATGAAGAACAAGAAACATTGATTGACTGCCTCCTGAACACCCCCACTCGGGATCTAGCCTGCAGCCCTGGCATATGCCCTTGACCAGAATTGAACCTCAGACTCTTCCACTGATGCTCTATCCACTGAGCCAAACAGGCTAGGGCTGAAGACGTTTTTTAATATCTGTCTACATACTAGAGCTTACACAGCAAGAGGGGAAATGAGACTTTTAAATTAGAATAATCTGGAGAGAGTTTAGTAAGACAATTTTCAGTGGCAGAGTATAGTAGAACCACAGGAACAATGTATTCCTTTGGGGTTAGTTTCCCCGGGACAAGTTGTTTGCACCAAAACTAGGAGTGAAAGGCAGACACAAAAAGATGTGAGAGAGGTGTCCTGTCAGGAGATTCAGAATGGCTGCTGTGGCCATCCCACAAGTAGTACACTCCAGGGACTCAATAACCAGACCTCACTCAACTTTCTTTGTCTCCTCCCATTGTTCCCATTGACTGAACTCATTCAGAGGTGTGGGAACATCTTTCCATGTCCCGTGTGGTTCAGGGTTTCTGGTTCAGGGTTCGGGTTCTGAAGGAGGCCGCATGCAAATGAGATGAGAGACTAGAAAATATTAATTTGGCGATATTGGGGGACAAGGCAGGAGCCTTACTCTAGTGCAGTGGTTCTCAACCTGTGGGTTGCGAGCCCTTTGGGGGTTGAATGACCCTTTCACAGGGGTCGCCTAAGACCATCAAGACCATCGGAAAATGCAGATATTTACATCACAATGCATAACAGTAGCAAAATTTCATGGTTGGGGGTCACCACCACATGAGGAACTGTATGCAAGGGTAGCTGCCTTAGGAAGGTTGAGAACCATTGCTCTAATGGAAAGGACTACCACTTGCTCTGGCCTTTTTCTCCCTTTTATTAAGGCTTTTGGACACACCCCTAGCCTTTAGGCAGGAAATAATAAAAACAGAAATTAACATGAAATAAACAGGTAGAGGCTGCTTCAGATAACAATGTTTCAACTAAACAGTGAGTGATTAGCTCTGACCTTTCAGAGCAATTAAGGTTGACCAGCCTTCTGGTTTCCTGTTTACATCCATTTAGTGAGAACAATGTTTGGTTTCCAACAAGAGGCAGAGGACAAGAGACCCAGTAGTTGGAGTCACCATTAGTTATCCCAGGGTTTAGGGTAGATTGGAGAGAAGAGTAGAAATGGGGAGATAGATGGAAGAGATACAGCCTAACATCTAAAATTTTTATCATACCCCCAGCAACTACTCATGGGCATATTAGTGTCAGTTACCTGAAGATATAAATTATGACATGATTTGGTATAATTACTATGGAATCAGTAATGCTTTGAAATGAATTTGTGTTTTATTAATGAGAAAGTATTTATCTACTAAAAAAAAAAATCAGAATATACAGTCAACAAATGGGCTCTTGGATCCCCTGGCACAACTTCTTAGCCTTTGAGAGTCAGATTTCACACAACAGGAACCACTGCTTTGTTGCTTAAGGCTACTTGGAACTAATGATTCACAATAACTAACGCTAGTTTTGTGCTAGCTGCTATGCTGATTCTTTAGGTCACTTTATCTAATTTAATCCTTGCAACAGCATCTAAAATGGAGAAAAAATTGAAGCTTAAAAAATATTAACTTTCCCAAGTTCATTCAAGTAGTAAAGGATGGGTTTAAAATCATATCTGCTGACTCCAGAGGCCTCTGATATAAAGATTAATAAGTACTGTTTGAAATCTAAGTCAATTCATTGGTTTAACAGGTTTCTGTTATGCACCTGAACATTCCAGAGAGAGTTTGCATTTAATATACTAAGAATGTAACAATTCATGTGCATGCTTTGCAAAAGACTCTTACTAAAGGATGTCTATGCAAAAAAAAAATACATTAATTATTGTTTTTAGGCTATAAGTTTAATGTGATACTAAGAATCTACAGAAATCTTTTGATGAAAACTTAAGTGTAAGGCACTGCAGTTACCCAGTAATTTAAGTATATAACAGCTTGCCCTACTCATTTAAGTGGTAGTATTTGCTATAAAGTGACTCACCCTCATTTTGTAATTCAATTCTCTTAAATCTCAAGCTATCATCAAAAATGAAATTAAATTTATAGATGGTTATTGAATTTGAGATATTTCCCACAATTACTCCACAAGTTAGCTGTATTCTCATGCCATTTACAGACTTCTGCGTGCATAAAAACAGTGAATCAGGTATTGTTTAAAATTATCTCAACAGAATGAGAATCCAGCTCTTGGTACACATTATATTTGTTGTTGTGGTTCTCATCTGACATTTATTTTAGGCAGATAGGATAACTGTTGTTAGTTTTAGGAAAGAAACTATATTTCCTCAAATTATTCATTATGTATTCATTGTATTTGATTTTTTTTACTAATTTATAGTTAATTTTTATAACTAAAGCGCATGCCTTAATAGTCACTTTTATATTTAAAATTTAACATTATAGTACTTTTTATAAGACTCTAATGAGAAGAGTTAAAAAAAAAATTTTTTGAATGACGAGTCTCCCAAGAGAACTTAATTAAAGTGTCCCAGTTAGGAGCTGAAACCTACTTAATCATTTATCAAGATCAGAACATGTCAGCATATCAGTCATTTCTCCTCAACAGATTAGTTTAGAACTGGAGATACCGTTCATTAAGTAACAGGAAAGTATTTGGCAAAACATTGACGGATGTTTCATATTCAGAACTGTCTGTGTTTTAGAAAGGTAATGCTATACATATATATTACATATCACCTACAGTAGTATGTTTCAAACACCCAACTAAAGAAAAAAATTTTGGTTTTGAGCTTTTGGACTTGGTATCCAAATATAAGTTATAGACTTCTATTATATAAACATCACTTAGATTTGAGTTATAGATGATGTGTGAAAGAAGCAAGAGAGATATTTAAAGGCTGAGGCCATGAACACTTAACCAATACTCAAAGTAATAAATGTTTAATAGTAATAGCTATAATGCAGAGTAGATGCCTACATTATCAAATAAAATGAATAGTTTTATCCTCATGATACAAATAAAGAAACTAGGATTCAAAATGTTTACTTGGCCCAGGACTTTATAGCTTACTAGGTAAAAGGTAAAAGCTTTGAACTAATTCCTGTCCATTGCCAGAAACTGTACTTTTGTACTAATACTATATTGCTTATCAAACACTTTATTTTTTTTAACATTTCACCCTATTTGGCAACTTTTTAAGTAAAAGAACATCTTTTTTCTTAAAATATCCATATATATATATATATATATATATATATATATATATATATATATTACTAATCTACTTTGTGAAACTACCATAATACATCTAGCTTTCTTCCATATACCAACCTTTCTTTATGAAGATAATATCCCTAAATCATTACCCATTCAGAGTTTGAAAGTGCATTCTTAGCTATCATTCTTCACCTTTCCATGACTTATGACTTTTTAGTCCCCCTCAAGAAAGAGGCAGAACATGTTTTTCATAACTCCTCATACCATGTGCCTTGCTTTAGCTAATAGAACAATGCCACCTCTACACCTACACATGAAGAAGGATATGTGTTTCCCACTTGCCCTCTTTTCAGAGAAGAGCTTCCTCAGGTAGCTGCTGGCAAACCCCTCATCTGGGCTCCAGAATGAACACATCAGAGGGGCCAAGCACAGCTCCAGCCATAGCTTAGAACAGAAAACCCAGCAAGCTCAGTCTAGATCAGGAAACCTCCAGCCAAACAAAAACACATGACCTAAATGATTACTTATTGTTATACTAGAGTCACAGTACACAAAATTTGTGCACTGGGGCATCCCTTAACCTGGTCTGTGCCCTCTCACAGTCTGGGAGCCCTGCAATGGATCACCCACAGAGGGAGGCCCTGCCCACCCACTGTGGATCGCCCCACAGAGAGAAGCCCTGTCCGCCCGGCACAGTGCCTCGCTGGGTAGCCTGAGCCTCCCTCTTTGGGATGATCAGTTGTGCCCTGAGGAGGGAGGCCCTGCCCACCTGCTGCCGCCTGCCAGATGGTGGCCTGGGCCTCCCTCTGTGGGGTGACTGTGGAATGCCCCCGATTGATCGATCACCCCGCCAGCCTGTGGTCTGGGCCTCCTTCTGCAGGGCAGAGCGGTCATGGGATGATGGCCAGGCACCTGACCAATCACATCGCATTCACCTTGGCTGGCCTGGCACCAGTGGGTGTCATAACGTGGTTGTCTGGATGGTAGTTCTGCTGTTCAGCCATTCGGTCAATTTGCATATTATGCATCTATTATTATAGATGATGCTAATATTTTGTGATTGTCCCAGTAACAAACCAGGATGAGGGCTCAGATAGACATGGTTTTCCTCAACTTTTCTTGAAGTATTGTAACCCCTATTTCACCATATACTAGTACCCTGATTGCTCTCTCCTTCAACCATTTCAGTTGTCCAAGAGTCCATCTTAAGTTGTGGCACAGTGATCTTGAGGAACATTATATCAGCAGAGAGCTGACCAGTGCAAAGAAATAACATCATTACATTTTGTGCTTCTTGCTTTAAAGCCCTTCAGCATCACCTTACCATGTGGTTTTCCTAAGTGACTATGTAACATTATTGAGTTTTATTGGATTTGTTTTCAACTAAAAACCTAGGTTCTTTCTAAATGAACTGCTGTCAAGCCAGTTCTAACACCATCCTGCATCTTTGCAATTGATTTTTTTAACCTAAACCCAGAAATGTACATTTATCTCTATGACAGTTTACCATTTTGTTAGACCTCCTATTGTTAATTTGGATATATGATTTGGAATACTAATTTATTTTTATTGACTACTTCATAGAGGAAGGGATAAGTAGAGAGATATAAAAGCATCATTGATGAGAGAGAATCACTAATCAGCTGCCTTCCACACGTTCCCGACTGGGGTTCAAGCCCACAACCGAGTCATATGCCCTGATCAGGAATCAAACTGTGACTTCCTCATCCATAGGTTAATGCTCAACCACTGAGG
The DNA here is from genome assembly GCA_011751065.1 of Lasiurus cinereus. Taxonomy (NCBI): domain Eukaryota; kingdom Metazoa; phylum Chordata; class Mammalia; order Chiroptera; family Vespertilionidae; genus Lasiurus; species Lasiurus cinereus. The sequence goes on from JAAGEH010000018.1 coordinate 66,148,800, forward strand.
AACAGTGGCTGTAATGTAATACTAATTTTTTAAAATCAGAACATTAGTTATAATTCCTAACATATCTCGTATTTATCAAGTAGTTTTCAAGAAAATGTTTGTAAAACAGAGAATACTGAGAATAAGCTTCAGCAGCAACATTTAAATTGGCATTTGGCCACTAATTAAAATTCTATAAGAACAGCTGAAAACATAAACATGAATAAGCATGGCTATACTGTCAGGCAGCTTACATATCATTCACCAAAAAAAAAAATCATGTATTTTAAAACAACTTATTTATTCAATAGCATTTGTTCAATGTCACTCACTGTTCTGGATCTATGTATTCAAAACAAGTACAAAATAGCCCAGACATTGTTTTAATCACAAGTAGTATAGTGTGTCTTTTTTACAAAGTATGATCTTGGATTTCTGCATTAGAAACAAGGCAAATAAAATTGCATATTTCTGGGCACTTGCCGGTTTCAGCTGATTCAGAAGCTAAAGACTAGGGTTCAGGAATCCACATTTTTGGCACAGTGTCCTTATGATGCTTATGTACACTAGATATTGAGAACCACAGTGCTAGAGGAAAAGACAGACTTTAAAAAAATGTACTGGTAGAATGAGATCTGTTTTACATGAAGATGTGAGTAAGATATTACAGAAAGCAGGAGGGCGGGGGCAGGGGAGACATCTTGCCTGGGAGGTTGGATAAAGTGTTAATAAGAAGCTGACCATTGAGCTAGATCCCAGGAAGATGATAAATACCTTTAAAGGTGAAGAAGTGCCTGGAGTTCTATCTAGATAGAAGGATAACTATGGTTAGGGGTATGAAATTATGAGAGGATTTGTGACCACAGAAGGGACAACACTGAGGCACGATAGGAGATACAGTAACAGGAAGGGATAGGAGAAACTGGATAGGTTTTTAGAGCATAGAAAAGGGACTTGTGTGTTGTATGAAGGAGTTATCACTCACAGTCTGAGGATTTGAAAGGAGATAATAAAATGCATAAGTAGTCTGACTGGGTCAATGGTTGAGTATCAACCTATGAATCAGGAGGTCATTGTTTGATTCCCAGTCAGGGCACAATCCACACTGTGGATCAGTGATTCTCTTTCATCATTGATGTTTCTCTCTCTCCAGCTTCCTTCCTCTCAGAAATTAATAAAAATATATTTTTAAAAATACATAAGTACAATTCAGTTCAAGGGATGTCATAATGGCAGTGCATGACAGAGTCTCACCTGACTTAAGGTATATGCTGAGAGTTTCTGGATGAACTTGGCCTTTTTCTTTACATAAAAAAAACAAAAAACTGATGAAACACAATAATTGTTTTCAATTGGTAACTTTTTTCTCCAAACTCTATTTGATTTCTTTAAACTTCCAAATGGTGCATGAGAAATATTTTTTAATAAGTAAGAAGTTATTCTGGAACATTATGCAACACAGGTGACATTCCATTTGTGATTTTGAATAGACAATATAAATCACCATTAACACATAGCCATGGTGCATTTCACACCAATGAATTCAGTCTCAAAGTCAACTAGATTAAAGTATTGAAGTAATTAGAAATTATGTTTTTGTTTACAGTACTGAAATATTACTGATACTTATGAATTACGATTCAGACAAAGAAATATGGATATACAATTAAAATTATGTCCACATCAAGCTAAGGTTCAATAGCTTCTGTGTATTTGTACCAAAGGCATGTTAACAGTTCATTTAACACCTGAGCCTAATTGATCAGCCAGTTGAAGGTCATATTTATAGAAAAAAATTGCTATGTTTAAATTATAATTCCACATAATAAAACAGAAGATTAATGCTTTTGCTATGATTGCTCACCCCTCATTTATGTAATAAAGGGTCAAAGTAAGCAAAAAATACTGCTGAATTAGGAAAAATGATTAAAGAGTATCTATAAAAAGAGACCAGATCATTTGCTGAAATGTATATGCAGTGTTGAATTAAAAAAACAAAAGCTTATCTAAATGTATTTCTCATTTGGAGCGTTAGGCTGCTTTCTGGAAACATCCATTTTCTGTAAAGGAGATCATTGCAAAGCTGATCATAATTCTATCCTTGATGCCTTATATAGATCATCTATCTTGATCTTTAATCTATGAGCAGAACAAATATGTCACTTCCCTCATGAATAATCAGCCTATATTTCATCCTGTGAACATTAAATTCCATCAACTGAAACTTAAGAGGGCATGTATGGTTATGTCATGTTTCAGAATATTTCAAGAAGATGAAATCTCTATCAGCACTACTACCTTTATGAATATGAAAAAGAGGAGTTTGATGTCTATGCCTTCATTGATTGGACAACCACCCATTATTAATATTTATTGAGTGCCTGCTTTGGACCAGGCAGTTATCATGGGGCTGTCACAGGTTATCTCATTAATACTTGAGGTAGATATCATTATTGCTATATTAAAGGTGATGAAACCAGAATTCACAGAGATTAAATGATTTGTCCAAAATGACACACTCAATAAAAATAGCAGCACTGAATTTAAGTTCAAATACCTTTTTTTTTCATATTATGTGTACTGTTTTAGAAGAAATACTGATTTACGTACTTCCAAATGGATCAGAGCCTGGAGACCTTACTGTTGTTCTCCATTCAAAACTGTGGACTTTGTCTTTCTCATAATGAGTTCTGTCTCATAATGAATATTTAAGTCAGAGAGATTTGCATCTTTGACTTTCTCTAAGGAACTAGCCAGAAAAAATATTGCAGAGAGTTACTGTGTTATCTATCTACCTATATATACATCATTTATCTATCCATCTATCTATTGATCTATTTATCTTTAATGTATTGTACATTGCTTACTAGTTCATTTTGAATACACAGATTTATAAGTGTTCAAAAACATGGCTGCTTTTTATATCCATGTATCACCATTGGTTAAATGCAATAAATAAATAATTCAACAAAAAATTTCAAAGTCATTTTAAAACTATGTATGCAATCTTGAGAGAATTTTAAGGATACATTAGAAATACAGGATTTAAAAAAAAAGAAATACAAAATTTAAAGTATTGATCTTTGCCTTAGTTAGAACTCTGTGAAAACCACTGATATTGGAGCATTAAAAAGGGCATTTGCAATTTAGTTGACACACATACACACATAAAAAGAACACATTTTACTTAATATTGTTGAATACACACAAATTATCAAAATATTTTTAATTTTTAAATATATTTAAGAGTTTCATTTCTTTGTGTCTATTTTGAATATTTCTGTACTATAAAACTTAAAAAGAATTTAAGAGTTTGATACATTTTATATTTTACCATTTTTACTTACTGACAAAATACATGCAATGAGAGTGAGTTTTTAACAAATCAAATGACCAGTATTAATCTATTCATTCTTCATTGCAACACTAATATTTATTATTTTAATATATCTCAATAATAGATTATTAGTAAGGAGAATAAATAAATAATCAAAAGTTTCCCAACCAACAAAAGTCCAGGACCAGATGGCTTCACTGGTGAATTCTATCAAAAATTCAAAGAAGAATTAATAACAATTATCAAACTGTTCCAAAAAATAAGAGGCAGAAATTCTTCCAAACTAATTTTAAAGGCCAGTATTATCCTAATACCAAAACCAGTATCCCAATGAACATAGGTGCAAAAAATCCTCAACAAAATATTAGCAAATTGATTTCAACAATACATTAAAAAGTTCACACACCATGATAAAGTGCAATTTATTCGAGGGATACATGGATGGTTCAACATCTGCAATGTGATATGCCATATTAATAAAATTAAAAATAAAAATTAGATAATAATCTCAATAGATGAAGAAAAGCTTTGACAAAATTCAACATCCTTTTATGACAAATCTCTTTAAAAAAATGGTCATAGAGGGAACATACCTCAATACAATAAAGGCAATATGTGGCAAGCCCCCAGCCCACATTATACTCAATGGAAAGAAAGTGAAAGCATTTCCTCTAAGATTGGGAACAAGACAAGTTGGCCCACTCTGACCACTTTTATTTAACAGTATTGGAAATCCAGCCAGAGCAGTTAGGCAAGAAAAATAAAGAGCATCTAAATTGGAAAGAAAAAAGTAAAACTCATTATTTGCAGATGAAACAATACCATATATAGAAAACCCAAAAGACTTCATCAAAAAATATATATATTAGAAAAATCAGTAACGTTCTAGGATATAAAATCAATATTCAAAAATATGTTTTATTTTGTATACACTAATGAACTACCAGAAAAAGAAATAAAGAAAACAATCCCATTTACCAATTACATCAAAAAGAATAAAATATCTAGGAATAAATTTAATCAAGGAGGTGAATATTTGTATATCAAAAACTGTAAGACATTAATAAAAAAATTGAAGAAGACAGAAATAAAGGGAAAGATATTGTATGCTCCTGGATCAGAAGAATCAATCAATATTATTAAAATGTCCATATTACCCAAAAGAATCTACAGATTCAGTTCTATGTCTATCAAGTTCCAGTGGTATTTTTCAAAGAAATAGGACAAATAATCTTAAAATCAGTGCGAGACCCGAAATAACAATAGCCAATGCAATCTTGAGAAAGAAGAACAAACCTGAACACATTATACTCCCTGATTTCAAACAATTTTTGGGATAAACCCTTATTCTTGATGGTAGCTGGATTTTTCTGAGGAGGATAGCAGATAAATATAGAGGAGGGCTCATAGTTCATCTAATCTTTCTAATCCCAATTAGCCCAAGATCATATTGACTTTAAATAATTTCCTATATTTTTGTCTGGTATTATGCAGATAATGTTGAGAATGATCGTTTTGAATGCATATAATGGACTAGATGAATCAATTGTCCATGTGATGGTGTTTGAGGATTTTTATTTAATTTATTGGGATGATATTTGTTAATAAAAGTAAATAGATTTCAATATACAATTCTATAATATATCATTTGTATATTGTATTGTGTTTATCACCCGAAGTCAAGTTTTCTTCCATCATCATTTATCCCCCCTTTATGCTCTTCTACCTCCCCTCAGCCTCCCCTTTTCCTCTGATAATCATCATACTGTTGGCTGTGCCTATGAGGTGTTTTTTATCTTTCTTTCACATTTTCAACCCAACCCCTCAATACTCCTCCCCTCTGCCAGCTACCAGTCCATTCCCTATATCTATGAGTCTGTTTCCATTTTGTTTGTTTATTTTGTTTATTGCATTCCAAATATAAGTGAAATCATATGGTATTTGTCTTTTCCTGATTATCTTATTTCATTTAGCATAATACTCTCCAAGTCCACCCATTCTTCCATAAAGGAAACCATCAACAAAATGAAAAGACCACCCATTGACCATGTTCATCAATGATATATCTGCTAAGGGATTAATATTCAAAATTAATAAAGAACTTATACAATTCAACACAAAAAAATCTAATTTTAAAAATGTTCACATGAGTTCTGCCATCAGCTACATCAAGGTTCAAATCTGAGATTCACCACAGCAGGGCTGCATAGCTTGGGACATGTGACAGTCAGCTAAACATAGATTTTCTCTCCTGTAGTTTGTATTATACCTACTCAAAAATTGTAGGGATGATTAAATAGGATAAGTTATGTAAAGCTCCTAGCAGTGTTTGGCCTGTATGAAGTCTGGAAATGTAATAGATATAAATTTTCATGGTTGTTACAACTATTATTGCTTCTGTAAGGGGAGAAGAAGGAGAAGAATTTTAAAGAGACAATTTAATTTCTTGTTTAAAGCCCCTTTGCATTTAAAAGTTTCACTTCTAAAAATCAGTTGGTAAAAGGAGTGAAGGGATAGGAAAGAAGGTTTAAGGTTTAAATAAATAACATTAAATTTAATAGCAAATATTTAATTCACTGCAGATGTTAATAAAACACTAGCAAAAAAATTAAGCAAATCATATTCCTTTTATTATTCACACATTTGAGTTTGGGCCTTCAAAATATCAAACTTAATTTATATATTGCTCTCAATATCCACCAAATCTTCCAAAATGCTTTTTTTGAACTATCAACTGAAGTTAACCAGAATTATCCTCTCTTTTTGTTCTTGTATTTTAATTTCTGCAAAGATGTTAGGAGAGAAACATTTAGCAGATCCTAAATGTAGCAACTAATGAGATGAAATAATTATGATTTATGTTCACAAATAATTTAAACAAATAGGTAAATTTTCTCATACATTTTTAACAAAAAAAAGTCCATACTCTTGGATACAGAGGAAATGGAGATCTAAAAACACAAGAGAGGGAGCAATTATGAAGAGTTATATTCATTCTATAGGCATATGCTTATCGAGTCAATTACTCAATAAATATTTGTTGAGCACCTATTATCTGCTTAAAGTTCTGGCAGGTACTGATGATATAGCAACAGAAAAGAAAGATACCACCAACAGAGGGGTTTGTTTTAAGGCAAAAAATAATCATGTCTGTCCCCTTCTTAAATTCTTCCTGTCTTCAACGCCTCTTAAGGAAAAAAAAATCCTCACTAGGACTAAGACAAGATCCTTCGAGATGCAGCCCCTGTCTCTTTCTCAAGATATAAGGTTGAGCTTCTCTAATTTAAACTAATCCACTGGCCGCAATGGAGGACTAGTTGCCAATGTCATGCCTTTTTCTGCTTCTGAATACTTCCTATAAATCTTCACTCCATTTACCTGGGAAGTTAATTCCTCCTCCATTTCAGGTTTTCATCATATGGCGAATGAAATAATAATAGTAGTAATAGTAATATCTATGCTAATAATAGAGGAATATGCAAATTGTCCAGGACACTGTCACAGTAACAGTAATGACCAGCAGGCTGCCTGGGGTGACAAGGCCAGCAGGGGGGTTAGTGAACAATGACCAAATGACTGAAAAGCAGGCTGTGTGGGGCAACCAGGTGGGATAGTTGGGGGTGACTCAGCCAGTGGGAGGGGTGCAGTTGGGTGACCAGGCCAGCAGAGAGGGGCATTTGGGAGTGACCAGGCCAGCAGTGGGGGAAGTTAGGGATGATCAGGCTGGTAGGCAGAGGCAGTTAGGGATGATCAGGCAGGCAGGAGGTGAACATTTAGGAGCCAGTGGTCAAGAATTGTGAGAGAGATGTCTGACTGCCAGTTTAGGCCCAATCCTGGGAGTTGGACATCCCCCAAGGGATCCCAGATTAGAGGGTGCCGGCTGGGGTGAGGGAACCACCTCATGCACGAATTTTGTGCACTGGGGCTCTAGTAATTATAATAAAATCAATTCTTATCACTTGTTTAAAGGCTTTTCTGATATACTGTAATTTCTCTGAGGGATTTTTTATTCCTGCCTATTTGGTTTTTCAATGTTTTACAAAACAATGCTAGTGTTTTTGTTTTGTTTTGAGAATATTACACCATTAATTTGCTTTGTTTTGTGGGTATTACATCATTAATTTATGTAGTCTGGAACAAAGAAAGTAAAGATTAGTTGGGGGAGGTAAGTAATAAGTGATATAGGCAGCCAGGGTCGGTAGGAAGCTAGAATTTGTTCTGAAAGGGACAGACAAAAGAAAAACATTTTAAAGAAATCATTAAAAAAACAAAACTGCTTGCAAATAGTTCCCATTTTCAACATGACAATAGGATTGATCCTATGTTGGTAAACTTCACCCTTAGTGCTGGAAATAACAGGAGACTTCGCCCTGGGAAGACCTAGAAATAACAGAATTAGCAGGTAACAGGACCATAATGTCACATGGAAGATAGCAATGGAGCCTTGAGCTCTTTGATGAAGTCTCCCATTTTTCCATCCCAACAATGTTTGTTTAATGTTCCGAATGACATTGAGGAAGATTTGTGGTTGATGGTGAGAACTGATACATGTACCTTTGTGTTGCTGTCATTATTCTACACAATACCCTGTTTCCCCGAAAATAAGACAGTGTCTTATATTAATTTTTGCTCCCAAAGTTGCACTAGGTCTTATTTTCAGGGGCTGTCTGATTTTTCCATGAAGAATACAGTACACATTTATTGTTGAACAAAAAAAAAAAAAAGGAAATTTATTACCTGTATACAGTACAGTAGTAGTTGTCATCACAAACCAGCTCACTGATTGGCTGCAGCGCAGCCGGAGCTGTTCAGGCAGTGCAAGGTCTCATTTAATGAGGAATCAGATGCCTTATGGTAGCTTCAGGGGAGGCCTTATGTTCGGGGAGGCCTTATTATTAGAGATGTCTTATTTTTGGGGGGGTGCCTTATATTACAGCAAGAGGCAAAACTGAAAGTAGGTCTTATTTTGGGGGGATGTCTTACTTTCAGGGAAACAGGGTAGGTTTACAGCTTTGTAAATAGAACTTTTATGGACCTTTAAAAAATTTAAGAGAAACATTTTATTATCATATAAAGGAACAACCAATTTTCAATTTGAAGGTGGAACCTAGGCTGAAAAAGTATCTTTATTTGACAAGTATTTCTGGAAATACAGTGTAAATTCACAACATAACAAGGTTTCAGCATCAATGCTTAAGAGAACAAATTTTAAGAACACCCTCTCTTAAATGCTAAAAATAGTTGGATTGCTTAAAAAATTTTCATATCAACACTTTAATCAAGTCTCTTTATCTATTCTTCTAAATTATTGTTTTGCATTTCTTTCTTTTCTTCAATGCCAAAAAAAAAATTAATGAATCTTTAGTTTCAACTCAGCCTTATCTGGCCCTATTTTCATATAATAAATCTTTAGTGTAGTCAAGAGTCAGGGAAAGGCTTCAATGAAGGACAACATGACACAAACAAAATGCATGGAAACTAAAAGTGTAGAAACTGTAATCTTATGAATGCCAGACAAGCTATGATTATTTGTAACTTTTTAAATTATCTCTGAAGAAAAAGTTTGTATTCTTCCAAGTAAACAGTTGAAATGTTAAACTAAGTGTTGATTTTTATTTTTTTACAAAATTGCATGCTCTATTATTTTCCCCACTATAGGAGTATAACTGGTTTGATTATATGAACACATCATATAGAGCAGTGTTATCATTTGCATCACTGCCAGTTTCTCTATTTGTAACAAATAGATGCAAAAAAGTTTTCTTTACAAGTTTGGTTAGTCTCACTGACTTCTGGGCAAGTCTGTCCCACCATCAGCATGGTCCCTCCTGCCACAGGAACATGAGTGCCAACAGCTAAAGTGGGAAGCACTATGGAAATGTAAGTGCTACTGTGTCACAAATAGGCTCACTAAGAACTTGCTTGCAAAATTAGTGGGGTGATGATGAAGATACTGTGTGGCTTACTAGAAACCAAATTATACCCTAATTTTTTTCTATTATGCTTATTTCCACTTAATTAGTTGTCTTAATAAACTAACATAGTCTAGTCGGTAAAAATGCTCCTAAATACCTGAAATTTTTTCATCTCTCATTTTTATCTAGTTTTACATTTGACTATTAATAAATTAATCTGATTTTTTTCTGACTCCATTACTCCAATTGTTTATTATTTTTTCCAAACATGTATTAGTGTCTAAGGTCTTGATATCAAAATGCTTTGTAGAATTTTATCCATAATAATTAGATGTTGTTTAATGTGTCAACGCAGCTACCGTGTTATATGATGATATATATCAGTTCCTAGAGAAATCATGTCACTATAACCATCAGAGTAAGTTTCAAATCACCAATAATTGTCATAATTTTAATTAACACCTCTATAATTGTAACTGTATTTCAAACCAAGAGAATGAAAGAGCTCTCTGGGTTCTCCCTTTTTTAAGTACACTAATCCCTTTCATAAAAGCATCACCCTCATGATATAATTGCTCCCCCTAAAGCCCATCTCTTAATACTATCACCTTGGGAGTTGAGATTTCAACATACAAACTTGGGGAGACACAAAGATTCATTCCAATGCTCCTCCATCATTAACATTAGACTTCCAAAGTCACTACAATCATTGGCATTTCTAGGCAGTTACATGAAGATTGAAAAGAAGTAGAGGACAAGGAATTTACTTTTATGCAAATCATGACAAATTTTTATACCTCATTCTGCACATGGCCTCTCTCACATGTAAGGAACTCTAGAAAATGTAGCCTTAAGAAAGTCAGTCTCTTTTATCAAATAAGAGACAAATGGATTTTATAGGGAAACAACCAGAAGTCTTCTATGGCCCAAACTCTAATCATGCAAATATGCATGAATACCCTTCTTCTCATTAAACAAACAAGCAAACAAACAAAGATGCCTATCTTCTATCCAACAAAGAAAATCCAAGCTCAGTTCAAATATCTGCAACTAGCTCAAAATATGGGATCTCTAAAAAATATGCAGACCTCTACAATGGCTCTTGTAGTTTTTTGAAGTCTGGTGGCCTAAATAATAGTAAGTTATCTTTTCTTCCCTCTCCCCCTTACAAAATGCCCAACGTAAAGTGGTGGAAAAGGAACAACAGAAACTTATTTGGGGAAATACTGAAGGTTTCATATGAAATAACAATTACAAAATATTTCCACGCTGAGAGTAAATGACACCTATGCAACAGCATTGAAATAAGTTTTCTGATTAATGCATCTGGCAGCCTGGGTTCTCTTTTCTGGAATTTTTTCGAGATTTACTGGTAGGTTCTTCCTCGTCCTAATGGATAAATGGCCTTATCCTTGGCTGTATATGAATGGAGTAAAGAAGAGCAATATCCTCACTGTGGACTTCACAATTTTCGCAGCGCGCTTCCTCTGGTGCATGTTTGGGGGCCTGAGGATTGTTCTAGGGCTCATAGTCTAATGGAAAGATGTGAGTGCATCTTTGGGCAACATTCATTATTTATTGCTATTAGAAAGAGTATTTATCTAATCCCAGTAAGCCCCACATTTCTAAACCTACTCCCATTTTAAATGATAAAATTAACATAAATCAAGCAGAGATAACTTCCCTTAGTCAAGTACAATTCATTTTTGTTTCCTCTAGAAAAATGACTCATTCCTATTTGAGCATACACCTTTTGTAAACCTTCCTAAAAGTAGCAGGATTTGTTCAATTTTTTTTCCCCCCACAGTGCAAAGTATACACAGGCTTATAGACTTACAGCCAAGTTTTCTCTGACAATGGCATAATCGTCATCAGCTTTCTATTCTACAGTACTTTTTCCTTGCATTCTTCATCCTCCAATTAAGTTAATGCCTCATGTTTGAGAGTTTTAATGGCAATTCCACACTTCTACATACTGATTTCAATATTCAACTAAATTGTTATAACAATTTATAACAATGAAATTTAATATTCAATGAGGTAGGCAGTGATTTAGACTAGGTCTGTTTCAGAGTGATCAGTTAGAGACAAGTTCCTTCTATATTTCAGTCCATGACTTCCTTAGTCATTCCCTTTATTTTCATGGTAGATGTTAGATCATCACTTTGAATGCATTCTACTAGCTGAGGAGGTCTTCATATAACACACTTTGGGAAACAATTAGGCTCCCTCATAGAAAAATTACTGATTGTGAGGAAGGCAGGGAAAAGTTTCTAACAATGCCCTCATCCCTATAAATGAGAATGCTTGCTGCTTTTCAAAGCATATTCTTAGGTTAGGGCTGCCATTTCTTGATTATCCAGGGAATCAATGTAACAGTTGATTCAGGAATTTGCTACATATTTATAAGTGTTCTCAATTGGGTTGCCTCATTCTTATTAAGATAAGCATGTAGGGGGAAATGAGGGATAGCTGTAATAGTGTCAACAATAAAATAAAAAAGATAAGTGTGTGAAAGAAGAGATGAATGTCAGCCACCAGCCAATGGTCTTAGATTTCTATAATCTGAAACCATTAGAATGATGGGAAGAAGACTACAGTACCATACATTTTTCCTAGATAGTTTGTGTATAACTATCCTGGGCAATGAAGGCTGGGCTAGGTAATCTTTGCATTAGCACTGGCCTTCCAGAAGATAAAAATGGCCAAACTTCTGTCTCTCTTTTCCATATATTGACTTTTCCTTTTCTGCTTCTCTTCATTTACTATCAATGAAATCTCAAGTTTCTAATATAAGGAGACCTATGAAATTGCCTTAAGGGAAAGGACAGCCACATAATTAAAGACTTTTTTCCTTCCCTCAAACCTATCCCTTTGTCATCTATCACCTACACTCAGCTCTTATATAATTTAGTTTTTTATATAAAGCCATTTCCTTGCCACACGTTTATATACTAAAAGGAAATTAGTAATCTTAAAGTAATTTATAAATTCATAAATAAGATTTAGGCAGAAGACTTTAAATGAAGGAGCTTATTTGAGGTTAAAATACAGTGTATCATAAATGTTAATAAATCCCTAAATAAATCAAAATATGCATTCACTATCCAAACACTAAGCTCAATTAAAATAATATCCACTTTTTATATATTATTTTAAAAAGTATGCCGTGGTTACATTAGGCCACTCATGTAAATGGTGGCTAATCTTCCTATGAGTAATACAATCTTTTATTCCATAAATATTTATTGAGCAGGCATTGTAGACCAATCATCCTGGAAACAATAAAAGCAAGTGAACTAAGAAGAGAACAGATCTTATGCCAGGGAGCTGTTACATTCTGCACGTGGGAAACAGCCAAATAAGGGAATAAACAAAAGTGTGTTTGTTGATTTTATAATATGTACATTAGTGATTGATTAATACTAAGATGAACAAAGCAGGGTAAGGATGAGTGAATGCTAGTTTAGATAGATTAGTGAGAGAAACCTCTTGTAAATGACATTTGAGTGGATTCTGAAAGAATGAGAGAAAAGATAGTTGATATTTAGGAAAAGTGTGTTCAGGTGGTGGGAATAACTAATGAAAAGGTGCTGAAACAGTAATGTGTTCTTTATATTCAAATTTTAAGTACACCCTAATTTTTATCTTCTGTAAGGCCAGTGCTAATGCAAAGATTACCTAGCCCAGCCAACCTGCCCTATACAAATGGAACAAAGGGAAAGTGGGAGAGGTCTAAGAACTACTAATGGGCAATGTGTGCAATATAAGATTTTGAAATTTTTTCTAAAAGACTACGGAAACTATTTATGGGCTTGGAATAGAGAACTAGCATGACCTAATTTACTTCTATGAGAATAATTTTAGTCCTAGCTGGTTTGACTCAGTAGATAAAGTGTCATCCTGCAGACTGAAGGTGCCAAGATTTGATTCCTATCAAGGGCACTTTCCTGGTTTGCAGGCTTGATCCTCTGGTGTGTGTGTGGGCGGGTGGGGCGGGGTAGAGCATGCAGGAGGCAGCCTATCAATTATATTCTCTCATCATTTATATTTCTCTCTCTCACTCTCTCACTTCCACTCTGAAATCAAACCTATCTAATAAAAGAGGAACATGCAAATTGACCATTCCTCTGCTATGCCCACAAGCCACGCCCACAAGCCAATCAGAAGCAAGTATGCAAATTAACCCAACCAAGATGGCAGCAGCCACAGAGCTGGAGTGAGCAGGAGGTTTGAGTTGCCCCCAGTGATGGAGGAAGCTAAGCCTCCTGCCCATCCTGACTGGCCCTGGCCTCTGGTCAAGGCTATAAAGTTTCAATTATAGAAGATAAATAAATCCCAGATACCTGCTTCCAGCCAGCCCTAGCCTCTGCTCAAGGCGGTGCTAAAAAAAAAAAAAAAAGGCGGGGCTGGGAGCTTGGGTTGCCAGGGGCCATTGTCAGCCTGCAAACAGCCATCAGCCCCTCACCCAGGATCCCAGGATGGCCACACCCCCATGGAGGGAGGGTTCCCGCTGGGGGTTTGGCCAGCCTGCAAACAGCCATCAGCCCCTCACCTAGGATAGCCAGGCATCCCAGCAGGACCCCCACCCTGATCCAGAACACCCTTCAGGGCAAACCAGCTGGCTCCCACCCATGCACCAGGCCTCTATCTATATTAATAAAAGTCTAATATGCTAATTAGATTGGGAGACCTTCCAGGAGACCTTCTGGACATTATTCTGGACAAAGCCATGGTAGTGGGGCTGAGGTAGAAGCAGTTAGAGGGCAAGAGGGGAGGGAAGTTGTGGGTGATCAGGCCAGAATGGGACAACAGTTGTAGGTGATCAGGCTGGTGGGGGGTGGGGCCATTGGGGATAAGCAGACCAGCAGGCAGGCCAGTGGGGATGAGCAGGCCATCAGTGGGAGTCAGTTGGAGGTGATCAGGACAGCGAGGGGCAGCAGTTTGGAGTGAGCAGGCCAGCAGTGGGGGAAGATGGGAGCAAGCAGGCCAGTGGTGGAGGCAGGCAGTTGGGAATGAGCAGGCCAGCAGAGGAGGCAAGCACACTGACATGGGGGAGCAGTTGGGGTGATCAGGCTGGCAGGGGAGGGCAATTGAAGGTGAGCAGGCTGGCAGGCAGTGGTTAGGGGCAATCAGGCAGGCAGGAAGGCAGGCAGGTGAGAGGTTAGGAGCCAGCAGTCCTAGATTGCGAGAGGGATGTCCAACTGCCAGTTTAGGTCCGATCCCTGTAAACCGGCAATAGGACATCCTTCGAGGGGTCCCAGATTAGAGAGGGTGCAGGCCAGGCTGAGGAACATCCATCCCCTGTGCACAAATTTCGTGTACCAGGTCACTAGTAAAAATATATGGGGGCGGGGGGGTGTTATTTTGACTACTATGCAGAAAATTGAAACATAGGAAGCAGGGCACAGAGACCAGTTATACTGCATTTGTTTAAGTGAAAGATGGTGAAACTAACCCTAGTTATAGCTGTGGAATGTTTAGAAATATTTAAATTCTGAATATTTTGCAAAAAGTTAAAGAATTTGCTGATGGATTAGACATTAGATGTGAGAGAAAAGAAGAAGACTCCACAGCTTTCAGCAAGAATAACACTAATTAAGGTGTCATTTATAAATATGGAAAACATTTGAAAGGAGCAAGTCTGAATGGGAAATATTTTTTTAAAAAAATTATTGATCTTAGAGATAAGAGGGAGAGAGAGAGGGAGGGAGGGAGGGAGAGAGTAGGAGATCTATCCGTTACCTCCCAAACATGCCCTAACAAGGCATTGAACCCACCACCTTTTGATGATGCTAAGTCAAAGTGGCCAGGGAAAATTTTTATATTTGGATATGTTAAGTTTGACCTCCAAATGGAAATATGCAGAAGGCAACTGGATATATGAGACAACAGTGGAGGGAAGGTGCCAAAGCTGGGCATATAATTTGGAAATCATCAGAGTAGAGTTGGTTTAAAGCCGTAGGAACAGTTAAGATTGCCTAGGGAGTATCAATAGCAAAACAATCCTAATAACTGAGCTCCAGCAGTCTTCAGGATTAAGTGGCTGGGAAATAGGCGTACCAGTAGAGAAGAATGAGAAAATGGAGTGAGCTAAGGAGATCCAAGAGAGGACATCTCAGCAGCAATTGAAGTATTTGAAGGAGCAGAAAATGATCAATTGTGTTAAATGTGCTAACATAGAATGAAGACCAAGTCTTGACCATTGGATTTGAAAATGGCAAGTTATGACAAGAGCTGTTTCAGTGGAGAAAATCGACTGATGTAATAATGTCTTTGAAAGCATGTGAAAGGAGAGGCAGTGAAAAAGTGAATGAAGTCACATCTTTTCAAACAATTTTGATGTAAAGAGAAAAAAATAATCACTAGAAGGAGATCTCAGGATGAGGGAAGGTTTTTTCAGGATGGGAGATACATAAAATACTTGGAGGCTAATAGGGATGGTGCCTTAGGAGGGGGGGTACTTGCTGTAAGATGAAGTGATGGCAATTGTGGTGGGGGAAGAGTTTAAGTAACTTCAGTAAGAAACAGAGGAAGAACTCCTTTTTTCTCAGTTACTGAAATGTAGAAGGATCTAACAAAATGCTAAGTAAAAAGTAACAGCTCATATATTTGAGAGCTGCATGAACAAGCTATGGAAGGGCTAAAGAGGAGTATAAATATAATTTCAGAGTTTGGAAGTGAAGATGAAATTGTTGTAACTTTTTAGGATAACAGCATTAAAAGGCATACATTGCTGACCAGATTGTCACCTTATATAGCACCTTTTCTTAGAAATACACCTTTGATAACTCTCCTCTTGACAAACTTTGAAGAGTGTACTTGTATTTTAGGGGAAATTTGATTTAAAAATTGAAAGTAACTTAGGTAGCATGAGAAAATCATAGCACTCCTTGTTAATAACCTGTATTTTTTTCTTCCTATTTCTTTAGAATTCTGTTTGATGCCTATAGGTTATTGGGATACTACTTTAACACACATTTTGTTTTCAAATCCCTTCTGAGTTTCTGGGTTGATCCCTCCTGATTACAGTAACATTGATTGCTGTCTAAATCTGTTGCAGTGTGCCTGAATACTATGACTACGGTCATGGAGTAAGTGAGGATGCCTATGACAGCTACGGTAAGACCTTTTCTTTACTAAAACTGAAATCAGAACATTCATCTGTCACTGACAACTCAGAAATTACTTCTATCTTTCTCGCCCCAGTTTTTACAGAAGTCCAGACTCAGTTGATTTATGTAATTCCAGGGTGAGATTTGACATACAGAACCAGTGCCAGAAAATTGGACAGATCAATTTCAATCAATATTTCAAAAGCAATTATTCATAATCATAGATCATTTTCAACAGCAACAATAAGTATATCTGAACAGTATCTTATAAGTTTCACTGTGTCCATTGTCTCACTGATTGATTTGTCAATAATCATGTGTCTTTCCTGCTTTCAGAAAGATCATCAGAGTAATATACAATTGAAATATTTAAAAACTTTTAAGGGCAGATATTGTAGCTTTCAAGTTATTTTCTATAGTGTGTGTCATTCTTAAAATTGCCAGATAATGCTTGGCTCATGAGAATATTCAATAAGAATGTTAGCATATAAAATCAATTTTAAAAAGTACATTGCTTAGTTAAAATACATAACACTTAGAATTATTTGTAATTTAATTCAGTAAGATTTTACTGAGTGCCTATGAAATGTATAATAAATAGTACATCACTTTAAAGGGTAGTTACTGGTTTCTTAAAAGACATCTACAGCAACAACAGTTGATCACCTTGAAAAACACTCATTTAATTGTTTCCAGGCCCAGATTTTATTAATATAATGCCAATGCCACTCTGTTTCCATTTCTGGGCAACAATATAGGAGATAATAGATGTTCCTCATGTGGGGCTCCACATGATGAAGGTGTAACCCTGCATTAGTATGGCATTTAGATGGTCCAGACATCAGGAGGAAAGGAGGAATTACATTTTACTTAGACTCACAGTCACCAAACTGACTAATTTATCTCAGTGGCATATCACTAGTCTGAGCTCAAAAATAGTAGAAAAGTAAACCAATATTACAATTGCCGTTCATAAGCTGATTACTTATATATTTTTCTCATGTATTGATTTATAATAAATTGTAATAATAAGTATTCTTTATCTCCACTTAATAATGAGAAAACTGAACCACAGAGGTTAAGTCAACTTCTGTTTTTATATCCTCATCAATGCTTAGAATACTATTAATTAATTTCTGTGACCACACACAGGGTACCTAATGTAGCTCTGTGCTAAGCAACACATAATGAGGATTAGAGACCATGGAGATAATCCTCATTACACATTATATCTATATCTATATAACCAATCCCCATTAGTACCCTGAAGGGTACACACTCACATTGTCATCTGCATGTTACAAATGAGGAACTAAGGCTTAGGGCATGCAGTAATCTGCCTTAGTTAAACAATCAGAAAAAAACATAGCAAGAATGTGAACTCAAGTTTGTCTCATTTTGTTTCTGTTGTTGGGAGTGGAGGCAGAGTTCTGTGGACCATGGGAGAAAGAGAACAGGATCTGTTACTTTAAACTTGAATTTGTTTTAAAGAAAAGATATTCAGCTTAATGAGATCTTATCTAAATCTTGCCAACTGCTGTCCTACTAATCTAAGGGGATGAAGATTTTCTACAGTATTTCACAGGAAAAAATAATATACAATAAGCACCAGACTTCAGCTTCTCCAGCATCAGTCCCATGGACCTAATCTTATGCTTCTGAGAGAAATAAGGATATTCTCTCTCCTCTCTCTCTCTCTCTCTCTTTCTCTCTCTCTCTCTCTCTCTCTCTCTCTCTCTCTCTCTCTCTCTCTTTATTAAGGTGTGACATACTCTCTTAAAAACAACTTAAACATAATTTCAGAAATTATTTCACAGAAATAATAGGTGATGGACATGTTTACATAGGTCCATCACAGTTGGTGAGGTACCATAAAAAAATACAGCTTTAATTTTGTTCTCTATATTCTTCCTTCATTGGAAAAAGGGCTCAGTGCCATCATCTAGACTTTATTAAGAACAATAATATCCCCAAAACAGGCCTTCTCCAAAGCCACATGCATGGGCCCTATACTGCAGCATTCTCTGAATTCAACACAGAATTAAATATATCTCCTTTGTTCCAGCACATTCTTAATCAAATGGGAATCAAGTCCCATGCCTTGTAAGATTAGTTACTGAGGATGATAGATGAATAGGTTACAATATGGGCCTTTCTTTAATTCATTCAACTTTTACCAGGCTCTAGGAATATGATGGTATACAAGATAGACTTTGTCCCTTCCTGGGTTCTACTGTCTGTCTACCGTTTAGAAACATGGCTACATATAAAAAATGGTACCATGTTTTAAACTATGTGATGCAAGAGTTCTACAGAAGGTCAGAGATCTTTACTCTTGAATATTTATTTAATGAGTAACACATGTAAGCCATTGTCTTAATCCTGGGGATTCTTCAATGAGCAATCTCTTGCAGTTGCATGATAATGAGAAGACATTATTTACGCATCACTTTTTAAAAATGAAATTTCATTTGCAAAAACACGGTTATTATTTTTTACACTTGTCACATCAACCTGAGAAAAATCACACTTTCAGCTTTACAGCTTTTCATGGCAGGGATGGAGCTGATATATGACTAGGTAGTTGGTAATGAGATGAGATTTCTAATTCCAAATTCTTTACATTTTATTTTTTATTAAATTGATTGGGGTGATATTGGTTAATGAAATTATGTTAAGTTTCAAATGTACAATTCTGTAGTATATCATCTGTAAATTGCATTGTGTAGTTACCACCTAAAGTCATATCTCCTTCCATCACTATATACTAGGACTTAACCCCCTTTATCCTTTATAGGCTAACACCATCTAACGCAATAGGAAAAAGTGTATGAATACAAACTATTGCTTCTCAGACCTAATGGAAATTCAGGAGTCACAATCAGGAGATCAGACCTTAGCTCTGTAAAGGATGGGTCTTAACATTGTTGTTTGGAGGGTTCTTTTGTTTTTATGCTGAGGAAGGAGGCTGCTCACAAGCAGGATTCCAGCCTCCCTAGTTCATCCTAACCCTCCCCACCCCCAAACCCTCTGGGCTCACTGTGGTCCATCTGTGGTAAATAATGGGCAACAGAGTAGGGGTCAGGGAACTCCGAACAAAAGTGCCTAAGTTTTAAATGATGCAGATGTCTACTCATTTTATTTTATAAGAGCTTTTTTTTTTGCCACAGGTGTTTGGAAATCTAAGCAGATATAGAAGTCTGATTAATCTAAAAATAAGTTACTTATTTTCTTACTGTAAAAATATAGTTTAGAAAATTTAGGTCCAAAAAGAAGAAAATTTAAATCACCCTAAATTACAGTACTATATTTATTTGTTCTTTACTTTTTGTTATACATTTTACCAATTTTTAATGATCATGATACATATTCTATTTTTAAAATACAACTTAAACTGCTTTAGAAAAATTCCTTTAAGATTTTTCTATCCTAAAATAAAGAAGGAAGGTTTACTTTCAGTTTGTTGTTTTTTTATCTTCACCCAAGGATATTTTCTTCATTGATTTCTAGAGTGGGAGGGAGGGAGAAGGAGAAGAGTGAGAGAGAGAAAACATTGAGGTAAGAACTGTGGGGCAAGCTGAGGTATGGGCAAGAAAAGGAAGAATGATCTCCAGGATAATTGTGCACCCAAAAGACTCACAGATGGCATCGCTCCTTCAGGATCCCTTAGGAAATGGCCTCAAATAAGCCAGTAGAAGTAAAAATCCAGTCATTCACATTGAATCTTCATACATTGTGTAATGTGCACCACTAAATGAAGTAATATTTGTCTCTTTGGGGCCTCTAATTCATATAGAAAGAACAAATATGTTGACTTCCAAGAAAATCAAGTATCATTTGGGTCTTCATAACAATTAAATTATTTAAGATATTTTCAAAAATGTTTTTCTTATAGCAATGTAAACATAAATGTTTAAATAAATATTAGGATGAAAATAAATATGATCATTATTTATTATGTGATGTGTTAACATTTATTAAAATTGTAATTACTATTTATTAACATTTAATTTAATGCTAATTATTTAATTAACATTTAAAATATTAAAATACTTATAACTTGAATTTGTTTTTGAAACCTGAATTTTTGACTTACAGGAATTGCAAACCAGTTTCTGCATATATAAAATATTTCCTAATTTATGATTCATCACAGTTGTTTTGGATAAGTCTAATTAGGTCATAATTCAATAAGAGAGCATTTTAAATACAGTACATAGATCAACTTGGCTAAGCAACGCACTACCTAAGAAATACCCTTTAAATTCTCCTCAAGACTGACAGCTGAGAACGGACAGCAATAGTCTCTTAGAGAAAAGAGTGTTTATTAAAATGTATTTAATGTGTGAACTGAAGAGCCAATTATGCATCCATTCTTTAGTGGCATTTTAGATGACAGCTGTGTGGAACCAAGGAGGATAATATTACTACACTGTCTTGAAATCAATGAAAGCAAAAGGAATTTTTGTGTCGTGTTTTAGGACATTTGAGTGCCTCACTTCAAGTCAATTGCAGAACATGAATTTGTTAATTTTGTGTTGAGAAACTGGAATGATTATTCTCCTGGTGTGAAAATACACTCTACATTAGGTAATCTGAATACAGCAAAGGAAAATAAAGCTAACTGGCCATCATGCTAGCCATGTGACTCCAGAACAAAGACTGTCTCTTTTCAATAGTAACTAGAAATTCAAATTTGAGGGCATGTCCTTTAACAAATGAAGCTGAGTTTTCTTAATATGGGCAAGATTTTATCAGTCATTTTAAAAATTAATACAAACTATTTATTTAGGACTTATAAATATTGAAGTTGTTACATAAGTTATTGAGAACAATACTATGACTTATTCTATTTAATAAGGTTGTTGAATTTTATTTTTAACTGAAAGACTAATGATATTGCATTTTTAAATTAAGTTATAAAATTAACTTAAATTTTTTAATTTTCTATTTCTCACTATCTCAGAGCTTACCATGAGGTGGATATCCAATCCAACTTGTCTTGATAATAAATGTAGATTATGTTGCCAAGGCAAAGAACTATCTAAAAGAGCAATGTGCCTTACAACTACTTCATTTCTTGCACTGCTAATTCTGTTAACTGTTTCAATTATGTTTTGAATAGTGCACTCCTAAATTCTGCAATTTCAGGCAAAACTGGAACCTACTTGTCAGTATTCTAGATCAGAGATTTTTTTTTAACCTTTAATTACACATTTAAGAATCACCTGGTGCCGAAACCCGTTTGGCTCAGTGGATAGAGCATCGGCCTGTGGACTGAAAGGTCCCAGGTTCGATTCCGGTCAAGGGCATGTATCCTGATTGCAGGCATATCCCCAGTAGGTGGTGTGCTGGAGGCGGCTGATCAATATCTCTCTCTCATTCATGTTTCTGGCTCTCTATCCCTCCCCCTTCCTCTCTGTAAAAAATCAATAAAATATATTTTAATAAAAGAATCACCTGGTAAATATTGAAAAAATACTAAGGTCCAATTACTACCTCAGATCAGCTATATCATAATATTTGAGAATGAGAACTAGGTATCAGTTTTATAGATTTCTGGGTGATCCTACTGCAAACTAAAGTTCAGAGTGAGTTTTAAATAGATGCATGCATGGGAGCAGGATTAAAAATAGTCTATGAACTTAATATGAATGTGCCATTCATTTACATTACTGGAGGTAATACTTAGGTTATATGCAGATCACTTTGAAAAAATTTGGTATTTTGTAAGTAAAAATTGTGGTATAAAACCTGGGATTTTAAATACATACACACACACACACACACACACACACACACACACACACACACACATACATTTAGGTAATGGAAATAGAATTCAGTCCCTTTTTGAACAAATGTGTATTGGACAGTTAAATCTCAGACTTGACTTTGTCTAAAATGTACTCAACAGATACAAGTCCACAAAAAAAAAAAAAAAAACAACTCTCATGTTGAGACAATAAAACTAGCCACAGGAATGTTTATTTTTATCACTTTCTTTCCTGCTGAGTTCATGGTACAATCATTTTAACTGAGGGGGAAGGGCAAGTTGAGAGATCTATTGTCAGAATCTTGGGGTGAACAAATAATGTACAAAAATATATTCAACATGGAATAGATTTATATTTAGAATGTTGAAAAAAGAAACTGGTTTTAAAACACAAAGTACAAAATACAAAATACAATGCTAGGAAATCATTTTCTTGCCTACTTGGAAATACATCAGCTATGAAAGTATATATCCAGAAGATATGCCTCCTTAGGAAATCTTCACATAATTTCCAGAATTTGAGATGATTGTGTGTTTATTGAAAGAGGTCATGGATTTTTTAAAAGGATACATTGTTTGAAATAAATATAACACACTTAATTTATTATATGCCATTATTGATTGACTCCATAGAACTTCTAAAATTATGTCAGTTGAAAATATAACTATTATTTTTGATGATTTATAATCATTGTGCTTTTGTATTAAACAAATGATTTAACCATACTTGTACCTTGTCAAAACTTTAGCTCAGAGGTAACAAGATATGCTAGTAAAAACCAAAACAAAACCTAGACTAGATAGTTTAGTTTCTCTAGAGAAAGTTCTCAGAAGGCTCTTTGTACTCAGTGGAGTACAGGAGCAGCCAATAATAGTCCAGGAGCTTTTGGCATTTGGAAGTTCTGTCAGAGATAGGTCCCATCATGGGCAAAGAGCTAAGATTTAGGCTGCTGAGAAGATTGGGGAGAGCAAACAAGAGAGACTGGGTGAGAGGGTGTTTCATAAGTTGGGGGCATATTTCAGCACAGAATTACCTTCACGTTTGGGAGACCCCAGGCCACCCTTCCTACTAACCAGCTGCCTACAAATTTGTTCCTACTACCCCATCAGGTTTGATAATTTGCCAGAATGACTCACATAATTATGTAAAGTGCTATACTACAAATCACAGTTTCATTATTGCAAAAGGATAGAAAGCAGAACCAGGCCAAGATAGAGACACAAAGGCAAAGTCTGGAGCTTTTGAAATTCTCAGGGCTGCATTATTCTCCAGGCAGCCTGATGTTTAACAACCAAGTATTGCCAACCAGGAAAACTCATTTAAACCTCAATGTTCAGAATGTTTTTATGGTTTCATTGTGTAGGGATGATTGACTGAACCATCTCAATATTCATCTTCCTTCCCTTCACAGATTGGGCTAATATCACATGGTCAAAGCCCACCCCCTAATCTCATGGTTGGTCTTTCTGGCAGGACCAGCCCCCATCCTAAGTCATCTTATTTGTATCAACTATCAGGTATAGTCAGAGGGATCTATTATGGATCCAGGTGCTCCAAGAAATTCTAGGATTTTGAAATCAACTGATAGTAGTCAGGGACAAAGACTAGCCAAAATATTTTGTGACACATGTGCTAAGATGAGAGCACCAACCTAGGAAAGGTGACATAGGCACATTGGGACAAAATTCCAGAGATTTACAGCTAGTTAAATAGCCAGTTTAACATTTCTCTGCGTTTAAAGCCTGATTTTTTTCTACCTCCCATGGTGTTGGTCTGAGAACACAGCGGGCTCATTTCTGTTCTCAAATATAGAAAGGAGGGATTTAGGAAGAGTAAGATAATCAAATAACTACAAATACATTCTCTTCATCTGTGAAGCTATGTCACCAAGCCTATGTCTCCAGTGAATTGAAGAAATTATTGGAATTCTTTGAGAAGAGAATTATTATTTTATATCACCATTTTTATTCTTTCTTCCATTATTTCTCATAAAGTCAGTGGCTAAATTATTTAAGCTTTTCATTGATTCTGTATTTTATTTGGCAATAATAAAAGTAGCTTTTAAATCAAGCAGATAAGCTTCTATGTTATATCCAATTGTCATTCACTATGTTTTTTCTGTACGTTCTACTTTGGAAATCCTTTCTCTAGCTGGCATCTCTGTCTCCTTTTTACTTAGATGAGATCTTAATTCCAGTCTAAGATGGATAGATATTTATTTAAATTTGAGAACTACTGGCCTGCATTACTTGACAGATTCAAGATATTATATAGCATAGTCAATAAATTATAAGTTTAAATTTTAAGTACATATATTAGTCATTAATACATGGTAATAAGAAATTAAATGGTACAAATTGAGTCAGTTTATTATTAAATATGATAATCTGTAAAATATGTAAGATAAGGATTAAAACTGAATAAGCAATTAAAAAATGCCACCACCACTACCACCAAAGAGAAGGAGTCTTATACTAATCACAACATATTTCACTTCAGTGATTTTTAACATTCCAAATCAAGGTAGCCTCACCTGGGAAGCTAATAAAAATCACCCATTGAAAACTAAACTACTTGGAATGTCATTTTTCATGCACTTTTTTTACCCTCCTGGAGTTCATAATCAGAAACAGCAGTAATTCAAACAATCTAGGTTTAACACTGAAGATGAAATTGTGGACCATACTATGATCTGGAAATTAGGTATATGCATGAAGTAAACTTAAGTGGTATTAAACAAGGGTAAGAAGATAAATGGAGATAGGTTAAGAAAAATGACTGTAAAGTTTCCATACCAAAATTGAAAAAAGAAAGTGGGTTTAATTCCTAGGTTAAAAATTCAAGCCATGGTCACAGACCCACATCACACTAAACCAGTGGTCCGCAAATGGAAGCCCAAAAGCCACATGTGGCTCTTTGGCCCTTTGAGTGTGGCTCTTACACAAAATACCACAGATTGGGTGAGTATTTTGAAGAAGTGGTGTTAGAAAAAGTTTAAGTTTAAAAAATTTGGCTCTCAAAAGAAATTTCAATTGTTGTACTGTTGCTATTTGGCTCTATTGACTAATGAGTTTGCCAACCACAGCACTAAACCAAGTAAATTTAATTGAGAAATACAAGCATCAATTCGTTAGTCCATGGGTGTATTTCAGAATTTCAGCCTCAAAAATTTCGATAATTTTCCTCATAATAGATTATTCATATATTTATCAATTGTCTTCTTGAAATTACCCATTTATCTTTGCAATATGTAAATATTTTAAATATTTATATTTGTTGTTTATATAAAGTTTGGACTTTGGAGTTAGTTCTTATTTATTTCTTTCACTAGTGGCCCAGTACACAAAATTCATGCATGGAGGAGGGTTCCCTCAGCCCAACTGCACCCTCTCCAACTGGAGACACCTTTGGGGATCTCCAAAAATCGGCAGTTGGACATCCCCCTCACAATCTGGGACCATTGGCTCCTAACTGCTCACCTGCCTGCCTCCCTGATCGCCCCTAACTGCCTCTGCCTGCCTGCCTGATCGCCCCTAACTGCCTCTGCCTGCCTGCCTGATTGGCCCTAACTGCCCTCCTCTGCCAGCCTGATCTCACCCCCCAACTGCCTCTGTCTTCCTGAACTCACCCCCAAATGCCCTCTCCTGCCAGCATGATTTTGCCCATAACTGCCCTCCTCTGCTGGCCTGATCTCACCCTAAACCGACCTTCCCTGCTGGCCTGGTTGCCCCCAACTGCCCTCCCCTGCAGCTTGATCTCGCCCCCAACTGACATCCTCTGCCAGCCAATTTGGTTCTGATTGGTCAGTTTCTATGCCAATCAGCGTCAAAAGCTCTGCCTCCTAGGCAGCCATTGGTTCTTCACACTTTACCAAGATTTGGTTCTGATAAGTCAGTTTCTATACCAGTCAGTGTCTCTGGGCCTATCAACAGGGCCTGTTCAGAAAGTGGGGCTGATCAGCAGCCCCAGTGTAGGCCTGGAGAGAAATGGAGGTGTAGTTGCTCATCAGACTGGGACAGAAAAAGAGGGGCAAGTGCTGATCAAAAGCTACCACAGAGGCAACAGATCAGTCCCTGCTTCTCTCTTCAGGCCTCTCTCTGGCCCTGATTCACAGCCCCCTCAGTAGTCAGCACTGGGGCACCACACCTGCAACAGAAGCAGACTGACTTCCGGTTGGTCGAGCCTCGGTCATTACTGGACATTATGACCCAGGGTTTTCATATATTAGGATGGTTAAAATGACCAAATGGAAACATATACTTTCAAAAGCCACTTAGAGATTTCACATAAAGACTTTTTCAAAGATTAAGTGGATGTGGCTGCTTTTGAAGAAAAATTTAATATGTAGGACAACTTCCCCACTAACAAGAGAGGCTCCTCTTCAAAAGATCCAAAAAAAACCCAGCCCATCTCTAGTTTATAAGATCCCTACCAGAAATCATTATCTTTCTTAAGATTTATCAAAAAAGCTAATCCATAAACATTTACTAATTGTTAAGGAAAATATTTTTTTTTCAACACATTAAGTAAAGTGAAATCATGCATTTGCCAAAATTTAATGGGTATCTTAAATGGATTTGTTCTCCTGGTTCCATCTCCTAAATGACTCTGGGTCTGTTTCTTTGAAAAAATAAGATGACTTTCCTTTTGAGAAATATATTTTAAAATTTTCACTCTACCAACAACACTCCTTGTATTTACAGACCTAATAATTTTTTTTCAATGAATATGACAGAATACTTGTACTTTAAGAGTTCATTGTAGTCATCAACTCTAATTGTCTAGAATGAACTCAAGCTAGGCCTAGCATGGAATTTCTTGCTAAGGGATTTGGCTTTGATCTTGAATGTGCTGTTAGAGCAATTGAACAGTCCTAATCATTTGTACTTGGTAAAGTACCTCTAGCTCAAAGGTAGAGAAGAGTAGAGAGCATATATACCTATACATACACACACAAACATACACATATAAACACATACATAGAGTATGGAATATATATAAAACATATAATATATGATATCAATTAATATATGATAGTAATTAATATACAATGTCATATATTTTATAATTATATATTTTATATTACATATAGTTTATGATATGTTATCATCTATTTTGTAGTTTAAAATATAAATATATTATTGTATATTATAACTATAAAATATATGCAATATTAATTTTATGTATCTATATGCTATAGCATGGATAAAGTCATGGAAGACACAAAAGATACTAGGTAGCTAGCTTTCTGGGTGAATATAATAATGTTTTTCATCATTTGCCAATGATAAATTTCAGAAGAGTATTAGGCAGTATAGAGAAAAAGGTAAGTTTAGTTTCAAAAAGTTGACTTTCAGACACCTGAAGAGATGTCTCACAGGCAGTTTGATATGTATGTCAGCAGCTCAGAATGTTCTGAGACAATTAAAACGTGTCATCAGTATTTAGAATAAGAGCCTTGAATAGGGGTCTTTCAACAAAGAAGAGGCTGAACTGGAATTCAAATTCAGCCTTAGGAGCAAGACTCTTGGGACTCCCATTCAAAGTGAAGGAGCCAGCTGAGGAAAGCCTGGGACTTCTTTTATGGGTATAAAATAGAAATGTGAGTTACTTAAATATAATTAATATATTCAATAAATAATTACCAGGTGTCTGTCATGTGCATCATAAGATTCTATAGTTGAGAAAGAATGTTTAGAAAGATCTAGTTCTTTATTATTCTCAAAGTGGATTATCTCAAGTGTTACTTTTTTAATGGGATATATCTAATTAACAATTTGAAACAGTGATAAAAGCTGTAAATGTTTTCCATAGATTGAATGAATTTCCTAAAGTGAACTAACAATAACTCTTCTTGGGACATAATTCACTATGTTCATCTGTCAAAACAGATGTTGGTCATATATTTCTCCTTCAGTATTTTTCCCTCTTACCATCTGCATCTTAAAACAATAAACTCAATGATTATAAATAGTGGCCATACAAATTTGTGCAGATGAAATAGTTGAACCATTAATATTTTTAAATGCTCAGAGCAGAACATATAATCCTACCATTCACTTTGAGTGAATGAACACCTAGATTTGCACCTTAACAAATGTGATTCATGCAGCCCACATTCTTGTTAACAACATTAAAGCTACAATCTCACTCATTTAGCTAATTAAGTGTTTGTTGTTGAAATCATCAATTAGTATAAAAACCAAGAGGAGTGAAATAAAATTAAGTCCTATTTTTAGGGAACAAAAGGGAAGGGTAAAGAAGGAGCAGTCAGGAATTTTTTTAGATGAAAGGGGTGGTGGAAAGATAGTAAGACAGTTACAGATAAAAATTCTGAGTTATAGCCTGGCCAGTGTGTGGCTCAGTTGACCTATGAACCAGAAGGTCACATGTCCAGGTTTCAAGCTCGTTCTCCAGTAGAGGGTGTGCAGGATGCAGTCAATAGATGATTCTCTGTCACTGATATTTCTATCTCTCCCCCTTCCTCTCCCTAAAATCAACAAAAACTTTTTTTTAAAAATTCTGAGTTACAGTTTTCTCATCTTAAAAAGGAAGGCAACATTAGCACATATCTTATAGGAAACTTGTATTTGCTGATAATATATATAAAATGCCTAACACTGCTCTTCACCCTTAGAAGGTGTGATGGTAATATCTTCAGTTTTAGTAGGATAATTAGTTTAAAATTACATAAAGAAAATAGATGTTATTATATGAATTACAACAATAAAATATCTAAACAACATATTTTCTTTGGGAATAAATAACCATTAAATAAGTAAGTATTTACAGTATTTGAAATATGTTTTCACAAAGAATTATACTCTTCAGAAAGTTCAGAAACTTAACTAAGATCAACCAATTGGTCTCAATGGCTTAGAGTCAGTGTGAATTTTCATCAGCCTTGTTGTAATGCTCTTTAATGACTGACCAACCAAAATACTGGCAGCCAGTGGTATTAGAGTTTAACTTAGGATTTCTACTTTACTTGTGGTTTTTGCATATTGCTTTATAATGCACCAAAAATAAACAGCATGTGTGTTTTAAAGAGCTTTTTGAGATTATTTCTCAGATCTCAAGAATATAAATGACTAGCTCTGTTGGTATAGCAGTGTGAACACAGAACTGTGCTCTCAGGAATAATCATGATTCCTACAGCCTTTCTGAATTGATCTTTAAAAGTTAATTTACTCAGAAGGTGGCATTTAAACCTACCTTCAGAAAGATAAGCATTAAAAGTTTACTTTCCAGGTATTTAACTAATGCCAACTTTTTCTAAAATGGCTCTTTGTTCTTATACTTGATTTTCCCCCTACTAACATTTATAGTATCTCTGGAGCAATCGGAGAATACAGTTTTGCAACATTAAAAACCACCCAGATTTTTCTTTCCAACTCTGCATGCTCCCCAAAGTACCTGCCCCTTAGCAAGAATGAGAACACTTTGAGAAATGCACACTTCTTAATACGCCTGATTCTGCTGATAGCAGAATACTTGAGGGCAGACACTTTTTAAGTCACCAGAGTAACATTTAATACACCAGAAGAGTTACCTGAGTAATTTGCACCTCTTTATCAAAAGAAAATGCTCCTCAGTGGTGCTTATTAGCATGTAATAGAGATGAACTCTATGGCATTCTATAAAACTTGACTCAACTGGGTAAAAGAAATCAGAGTGAGTTATAAAACCAGAGATGGAGTAATTTTTAAAAGAAATATTGCTATATTTTAAATATATGCAACACTATAATCTTATTGCTAACAACGTGTTTCTGAATAAGAGTTCTCTTTTACTTATTTTGCGTAATTGATTTTATTTAGTAATAGCATTTTATTTATGTGTACCTTACAAATATTTATAGTGTTCTTACTACGCTTCTGTCACCTTTAAAAGTCTCTTTTCTCATAGATCTTAGAATTCAGTTTAAAAAACAAGGTCAGATGATACAAAATAATTAATGCAGAAAAGTTTTTAAAGAAAGTGAATTCTTGCCCCTGGCCAGTGTGGCTCAGCTGATTGAGTCATTCCATATACCAAAGGGCTGCAGGTTCTATTCCTCGTCAGGGCACATGCCCTGGTTGTGGGCTTGATCCCCAGTAGGAGACCTGCAAGAGGCAGCAGATCCATGTTTCTCTCTAACATCAATGTTTCCTCTCTTTTTCCTCTCTCTCTAAAATCAATAAGAAATATTTTTTAAAAAAATAAAATGAGTAATTTAAATAGTTTAAATAGCATCTGAATTCATATTTGCTCAGAAAATTGCTTATTTGAGATGAGTAAATGCTAGATTTCAGCTCAAGTTCAATTGAATGATGGAAATTAGTAGTTCCCTTTTATAGACTTTACCCAGCATTTTCTTCAAATATCAATTATAATTGTTTTGTAATCTATTCAACTTCATGTTAGCTTTGTCCTGTGATCTCCTTGGGGATCTTTAAACTATTCTCTTATGCAAGGCTAAGTACAACAATTGGCATATTGGAGATCTTTCATAAAGAATAAAGAAAGAAAAAGTTTATTTTATGAATGCTTTGTTTGTCCCCTTTCCTTTTTATTTCATATAGAAATGGTACATTAAAACCTGAATTAGGAAGTCTTGAAATGGTGGGAATTTGATCAAGGCACTTAAGCTCCATTTCTCATATCCTAATTTGCTATTTCCAGATTCACAATTCTGTAAACCAATCCAATAATTTAAACTTTGCAGACAGTTATTTTTCACCTTCTTGAAGTAATAACTTATTTATTTGCTCAATTTACATGCATAGTTTACCCAGTGCTTCTCATCTGACAACGATCCTGATATTGAGAGCATTTACTTCCTGGATTGTTTTCCAGGAAGACAGAGAAAGATTATCTCTAAATTTCATTGTCTGCAATGATTTCTCTTTTAACTGACATCTTGGAATACATCATAAGAATACATACAATTGTCCAGGACTCTAAAATTTGCATGAATCCCTAAAATATTTTAAATCCACCTCATCTGCTGAATGAATAGGAGAACCCAAAGAAGACAGACAGATTCTAAGTGCAATCCTAGTCCTTTATAACTTCAAATTTTAGAGAATTCCCACTATGAGAACCTTATAATAAATTTTCTCTTCTTATGTGTGGATTTTCCCCATGTACAGCATTCCATGGTGGACTCAAGTTAAAATTCCTTTGGATTTTTAAGAATCATTTATATCTCTAATACTTATAGAGTAGGCCAAAAGTAGGTTTACAGTTGTGAGGATAGTGAGTTTATTCTTGTATTATTATTTATTAATATTGTATTATTTACTAATATGAACAACTACAAACATACTTTTGCCCCAACCTATACAGTGAAGAAATCCAAGAGTTTCTGGTGAGCAGTGAGGGGACTGGCGGGCCATGGAAGGTTCAATGACACACTACATGACGACAAAGGAAAAGCATCCAACACAGATCACAGACCATACATTCACTGAGACAAGCTGGCTCGTATTACTATGTGATAATATGAGTGTCTATATTGTGTATAAACACCATGATATTAGAAAAAACATAGACCCTGGAAACTGGAACAAAGAGAAATAATATTTTCCTGATCCCAATTCACTATTATTATTGAGAACATGTAAACAGTGAATCCAAGTCCTGAATTAAGTGAAATAAATCCTTGATTTTCTCTACTAATAGTAAGGAGTCTCAGAAAATCTAAAACTCACTTTGACGGGGTAGAAATTCATTTTGGCTGACTATCTGGTTATAATTTCAGTAGACTGCTAGTATTTCCCTTCTTCCTAGCCTTTTCAAGGAGGAAAGAGCATAGTATTAATTTCCATAAAAAAAAAAAGAAGAGCACACTTTTGTGCAATGAAACATAAATGTTTTTACACCGTTTTATAATGGGATTCCACTATGAATCCAATAGTGAATACTTTTGATACATAGCTAAATTACTTCTTAACCTTGAGTAAGAAGTCTCACTTCAACTCATATATAAGATTTCTAGTTTTAGAGCTTTTAAAATTCATGCCAAATTTCTTCCGGTTAGTTGTTACTGTTTTCAAGGTTGTCATTGGAAGCTCTTTCTGCCTTAGTTCCTAAAGTTAATCATTCATTCATGCAATCTTCATTGCATTCAAGCCCGTATATTTTCCATGCCTTTGGGAT
The DNA here is from genome assembly GCA_011751065.1 of Lasiurus cinereus. Taxonomy (NCBI): domain Eukaryota; kingdom Metazoa; phylum Chordata; class Mammalia; order Chiroptera; family Vespertilionidae; genus Lasiurus; species Lasiurus cinereus. Next base: position 66,181,066 of record JAAGEH010000018.1, read on the forward strand.
ATAGCTGCAAACAGTGATACTTCTCATTTCAATCTTGGTCAACAGTTGAAAAGTGTAAGGTTTTAGTATATCAATTAGCTGTCTAGAGCTTTAGATAAAATCAAGTAAAGCCACATCAATTAGTTCCTGTTAAACATGTTCTGCAGCAAGTCTTCAAGATGATGGCAGTTTAAAAGTTCTGACATATCTGGGGGTGGATGTGGCTGATATTGCTGTCACTCTGCTCAAGGTTGTTTCGCTATTTTGCAGAACCTACCAGGAACATAGAGCATATGAAAAAGGATCCCAAACTTTTATAACCTGGGAAAACTTGAAACCTATCTTAACTCTGCTCCTATAAACTGCAACCCTGAGATTTCTAACACACTAGAATAGTGGTCGGCAAACTGCGGCTCCTTAGCCACATGTGGCTCTTTGGCCCTTTGAGTGTAGCTCTTCCACAAAATACCACAGCCTGGGCATCTATTTTAAATAAGTGGCATTAGAAGAAGTTTAAGTTTAAAAAATTTGGCTCTCAAAAATAAATGATATTTGGTTCTGTTGACCAATGAGATTGCCGACCTCTGCTCTAGAACAAATGAAGCAGTGGTACATCACCTTTGTTAAAAATAACAACAAAATAGGGAAGATTTTACCACTAGAGGGCATATTGTTGGTTATTCATAGACAAAATCTAAAACTTTTATTTCATAAAGAAGGCACTTTTGACTTTGTAAGGAAATTCATTTTCCATTCTAGAACATCAAAGGAAGTTTTATTTAATTCCAGTCAAGTACATAAAATTATTCACTGAAATGTCTCTGTTGAGAAATTCTGGCAGCTTGAAGTCAAGTCCTCTTCAGGAAATCACAGTTCAAAGACCAACACCCAAAACCTTCCACCAAAAAAGGCAACAGGATCCAGAACAGTGTCTGTAAACCTTTTCTGTAAAAGCCCAAACTGGAGCTAATTTAGCTTTGCAGGCAGTATGGCCTGCATCACATTCACTCAAGTCTACCTTTGTAGAGTGAAGCCAGCCTTAAACCACATTAGTAAATAATCATAACTGTGTTCCAGTAAAACTTGATTTATAAAAATAGGCAGCTAACCAGATTTTGCTCACAGGCCATAGTTTGCCTGATCTGGGTGTTCTGTGTTCTGAGTAAGGGTAACATTTATCATATTTACTTAGGTCCTCACTTCTATTTTACTCCCTGTCACATATTGAAATAAACATAAGCATGAATCTTAAATAGTGAAAGACATAATGTTTCATTTATCAACAGATATCATTTGTAATAAAGATTTTCTGGTGAATGATATATTTAGAAACCCAATGTTTGCCTATTTAAATGTTATTTCTACACTAATACACTTTTGATTATTTTTCTATATTGTAGATAGTTATCCAATGCTCTATAGTATAGCAAGTGCAAATTACATTTTTTCATACTGTTTTGCTAGAGATATTCTCAGGGTACCTGAACTATCTGTGGACATATACACCATATCAATTGGTCTCAGCCTCTCATTGGTGATATTGCCATTACCACCATCTTTTGTGTCAACCATCAATGTCAATGATCTCTTTCAAAGTAATTCTTTTTCTTATCTCCATACTTCCTCCCACCATAGCCCCATGCATCAAGTCTGCTCTCCACTCAAAAACCAATTCTGTTCAAAAGACCCAGATAACTTACCGTATTTTCTGGTGTATAAGATAACTTTTGAAAATCTTCTCAAAAGTCAGGGGTCGTCTTATACGCCGGTGTTGTTTTATAGGGCAAGTATATCCCAAACTCTGTATTTTAACTGGAAACGTTGGGGGTTGTCTTATACACTCAGGCGTCTTATACGCCAGAAAATACTGTAGTTTCTGACATGATAGAAGTCACTACAAACCCAATATTAAGTTCTTGTCCCTTTGATGGAGTTATATTTCTCTTCTGGGGACATAAACATTACAAATGCTATTGTCCACAATGCTCAAAAGCTTAAATGCTTGTTTTTTTACCTGTTGGCTAGGTTCCAAAATGTTGAGGTTCCTAAAAGTCTGATAAACTGGTAAATGAGTTTTCCTAGAGTATTAATACCTCTTTATCTTCTAACTTCTTTATTTGGAAAAACTAATACGAGATTTTTTTTTCTTTACCAATTTTGCTCCTTAAAATTTACTTTTCTCCATACTCTGCTTATTTCTGACTAACTTTGTCTAGAACAGTTTTGCACTATGGATCTTAACCCAGGCCTATAAGAATGATCTAGGGAAGCATTTGAAAAAAATACCATAACCTAGTCCTACCCTGTAGAGTTTTCTAGTCATTTAGTTAGGGATACATTAGTCATTTTTGGTTTTGTTTTGTTTTGTTTCATTTTAAGATCTTAGGTTATTCTCAAGTTAATTGAGGCCTAAAAACCACCAGTTTTCTAAACCTGTTTTGTTTTTTTTTTTAGGATTCTTTATAAAGGATTAAATATGATATTTCTCTTTCTACTTTGTGGCATAGAAACTTAATAAATGTGAAGTTACTGAAGAACTTGAACTTTTTCCCGTTTAAAAATGCCCTGCAAGTTTAATTCAAAGTGGCTGCATTTCAAAATATATACCCTTTTTGGATTAACTCACTATGATGGGGTCATATTTCTCTTCTAGGGGCATAAACATTACAAATGCTATTTTCCACAATAAGGCTTGAGCTGTTGGTATTGAGATCTTGCATTCTCTTTTCTCGGGTTGACTCTTGTGTATTAAGCATTTTTGATACCTGTGAAGCCATGTGAATGTTACTGTTTTTCTCTTGTTCATAGCCCCAGAAGAATGGGCCACGACCCGCTCCAGCCTGAAGGCACCACCACCAAGGTCAGCCAGAGGGGGATACAGGGAGCACCCCTATGGTAGATATTGAAGGTCCTCCTCACCTATGACCTCACCTCAAAGACAATTCATAGCCTCTGGTCTCCACATAAACAGCAACAAGACAAGTAATAGTCCTTTTTTTTTTTTTATTCTAAGGATAACTCCTTTATGATTACTCCCATATATTTATTGTATTTCCTCTATACTATTGGCGTGACATTGACACTAGTATTAATTTTTAAAATGGACTAAAAGAGACATTGGCAAGCATTCTCTACAAACCATTCAGTAGGATGATATTCTCTTGGTTGTTTTTCATTGTTGTGTGTAATCTTTTTTTTTCCTTTTTTCTTTTCTTTTTTTTTTTTTTTTAAGAAACAGCATGAATCTGTTGACAGATTTTGAGTCTCAATCAACTAGCAAAAACTTTGTTTAGGGTTGCTAAGAGACTGTAACATGATTTTTGAAGTAGCTGATAATAAAGTTGTAGATAAGATGTTTTAACCTGTCTTTTAATATGTTAGTTAGATGAAGATGTTCAATATTAAGTTTGTAAATTTAATTTTAAATGCTGTTTTAATGGGGTTGAAAACAAGCAGCTACTGTATGTATGTAGCCAACTGAATTTGTTCAGTGTTTTAACCTGTATTTGTTAAAAAAGAAAAAAAAACACACATAAAGTTCCATGTGTAAGCTTCTCTAAATAGGAAACCACAATTTGTCAAATATGTTTGCCATAATTTGTCAATAAAGCTGAAAACTTTTGTAAAAACTAAATTTGGAATTACTTGTTTTCTAGCTTTAAATGTCTGCTTTATTTCTTCTTCAAGAGATGCCTAAAATGTTTTCTATTTAAAAATTACAAAAATGAACCCAAGCTTGTTTTAAGATATTTGTGTAATACTTAAAAAAATGTATTAATAACTTATGGTTGTTAAATAATTTAAAAGTTAACAAACTAAACTGTTACATGAATCATGGTTAGTAAACACTAATGTATAACTTGTTAATGGAGAAAAATGGATTTAGAATAATAAATGGATTTTAAACTATCCTCTAAGCTTTATCTTGCTAAACACAAATTCTGATTGACTTGTTTGCATTAGCATGTCTCTCGTGAGAAAGAGTAATGGAGTATAAAGAGGTAAGATTACCACTTACCACTGTCTAAATGCCTAGTTCTTCAACCTTTGAGTTTCCCCGCACATTAAATATCCCATCCAACATGTAAGCATTGCGTAGATTCACTTTATTGTTTTCACTCAGAGGAGTGCGTGGACTTCATTTGCGTAGTTTATAACAATTTGTTTTGACAAACAAATCATCAGTGTCACTGGCCAGTTGTTGCTATTCAACCTCAAAAACTTTATTTGTAATTTTCAGTGCTAAATATCACCGCCCTTGAAGGCAGTTTAGAGGGCTGATATTTCTTTTGAGACTATCAGACTTGATGGCTGATGATTATTAAGGAAATATGTCGCAGGACTCAAAGGATGACTAAACGTTAAACAGGTAACACTAATAGTAACTCTGTAATTTTGCCTATGTAACAGTAATGTTAAATATTCTCAGTTATTAAGTTCCTGATAGTTAAAAAAGTAAACCTACAAAAACATAACAAATAGGTCTATAGGTTATTAAAACAACTAATTAACATTAACTAGAGGCACCAAAATTATTTTACAATATATAACCCTCAAGGTAATAAACAGAACTAAAATTAATAATAATAGTAATGCAACTCTTGCTAACATCAAACGTAAGCTAAATTTTGATGGAAAAAAAAAAAGAAAGTGAAAGACTTGATGGTAGGGATGAATGCCAAAACTGTTAATCTTTTAAATACAGTTTTTTTGTTTATGGTGGCTTTTGTCGATGTGATTGGTTTACTTTTTTGCTGCTAACCAGCTTAGGCATATTGCTGTTCAGTTTTTGCAGCTGGAGTTGCATGCTAATAGTTTTATGAAGTGTGTGTCTGTCATCAATCAAAATTGTAAATATTTGCCTTTCACAAAATGCTCTTGAGTTATATTTAATTTTCTTCTTTTTATTCTCTCTCATTATTTCAGGTACTCACAAGCAAAGAGCACATAATTGATTGGAGAAGAGATGGGCTAAGAAAAGTAGAGGTAAGCTTAATTTTTGTAATCTCTGAAATAGATCATCTTTACCAACATGAAGCTATGGCACTGAACTACAACACCAAATGCCACTTGGTAAAAAATTGAGATTGTTGTCAAGAAACTGAGTTATATTTATCTCCCTTGAAATAAAGTGACATACCTTGATGTTTACCTGGGAAGACTTTCTGAGCTTATCCAGAAGCTTGTCAAGTGAAATGTGAATTAGTAGATAATATTCAGTCCTTCTCTTTGTTGTGAACTACCATATATTACCTCCTCTAAACTTTACAAATAAAGAATATTAAAATTTTTACTCTTTAGATATAAGAGAAGGAAATCACAATTATTGGCTGAGGTGGAGGGATGGGAAAGGGAACTCCATAACAAACCCCTTTTCTACCCCTTGCCAATGAGATATAATTTACTAACATTAACATTTATTTATTAAGATAAAATAACTAAACTTTCCATTATTTCCCCCATTTATCCCACTGGCTTTATAAAAAAAAAAAAAAACCTTGTTTCTCACCTGTCATTCTATTTGATTCTGTAAGTACTTACTGAATATAAACACTATTGGAAATTGAGACTTGATTTCTGTACACAAGGAATTGGAAACTTTAGGCAAAAAAAAAAAAAAAAAAACTCCCACTGAAAACAATGCAAGGGCACATCTGAACTCCATAGACTGACCCGACATTCAGAGAACTGAAATGGCTTTGCTATGATATTTGAAAAAAAAGGGTAAACTACAAGTCTTCTCCTCTGGGGCTTGGTTCTCTTTTTACTACCCAAATATCCAAATATCCACAATGCAGTGGAGCCTTAAACACATGCCACGAAGGAGAAATGAGAGCGCGTGGAGATTTGTCATGACTGGAGGTAGGGCAGAGTCAGGAACCATGGCATGAAAGAAGTAGCCTGTTCACTATTCAGTGATGAGGAAGAGAGCACCCCTGGTGAAGGGAGTGGGTTGTGTCAGTTTATGACACAAAAAGTTCAGCCAGTGAGAAGGACCTTGAGGACCAGACTCATAAGGCAGCGTGAACACAAAGCCTGGAGGGGTGGGTCCAGTCAGGTCATAGTTGTCCCTGAGCAGTGTGTTAAATTGTTCAATTTCATTGGAAAAATAAAAGGAAGCTGATGTAGGTTTGAAGTAAAGAATCAGAGTTATCCCTAAGGAAATTATCCCAAGTAACCAAGGCAAACCTCACATTTAGTCCATTTTATAATTACTAATGCTTCTTCCTCTGAGAGAGCTTTCTCAAAATTCAAATTTGTGAAAAGAACTATGTAATACTGTATTGCTTCAATTAAGTGCCTTTGTTAAGCTGCAGAATCAAAAATCAGTTACAGAAGACGCATTTTTGAAATTTTATTTATCAGTAACATTCCACATCTGACTTAACCCTCAAAAAAGGTTACAGGCCCTAAGCAGGTGGCTCAGCAGATAGAGCATCAGCCTGCAGACCGAGGGGTCCCAAGTTTGATTGTAGTCAAGAGCACATGCATGGGTGGTGGGCTCCATCCCCAGTAAGGCATGTGCAGGAGGCAGCCTATCAATGATTCTCTCTCATCATTGACGTTTCTATCTCTCTCCCCCTCTCTGTTCCTCTCTGAAATATATGCTCCCTGCTTTTGATAAACAAAGGGAATAAATAATCTCTAATCCAGTCATCCTGCATATTAATTTCCTTTGATCCCTTTCCAGCCATTGGCTTGATCTTGTAAAGCAATGAAAAAGAAATCAGTCAGAGTTTGTTACTCTTTTGACATATTAATCATTATGTTTTGTTGTTGCAATTGTTATTGTGTCATAAACCTGTGACTCTCACCATACAGCTCAGGGCAGGGCTATCACAGCAGAAACACGGGTGCAGAACAGAAGAGAATATTCTTGTCTGTAAAGCTCAAAAACAATCGTTTGTGAGAAAAGGGATTTTGAGTTTCAAAAGCATGAATCTTTAGTAGGCTTTAAGTAGAACAGAAAGTTTGTGTTAACTGTAGATGTAAAGGACTCCCATCCATACATTAATTAACTAATTAAATAATTAAATCCCAGCCACGCACCTCCATACATCTACAAGATAAATGTTGTATACCAGGCTGAGGAGAAAGCTTAAGAGGCAGCAATAACTAAGGTATTAGTGTAAAATGCTACTGTGGCCTCAAGTATGAGTTCTGCACACTATGTCAGCTATCCAATAAAAACCTGAGATAGTTTTGAAACACAAAGGGGATCTTTGTCTAAAGAGAAAGCTGGGGAGGCAGCAAGCTTCACAGAGCTCCCCACATCAGTGTGTCCCAGGTGCAATCCTGCGGATGAATGTTTCCTTAGAATGTTTCTCCTTGCTGGCAAGATTGAATGAAGCAGCCGTGGCCAAGAGAACCACACACACAGCCACCTCTGCAGGCATGCAAGGAGGGCCCAGGAGACATGGCATGGGCCATCCCTGACCAGGCGTATTAGTAGATACAACCTGAGAAGGTTAAGAAAATCAGCTGCTCCCTGCCACCACACACCTCCAAAACTTAAATGCAGTCCAAAAAAAAAAAAATACAAACAAACAAACGAGGAGAAACATAACATTTCTGAGTTAACAGAGGAAATCCTGACCAAAATTCATCTGAACTGGCTGAGATTATTTTTCTCCACCTGGCAGTATGGCAACTTGAGAATGAAATTAAGTTGAGGTATAGAAAAAAATAATTTTATATACATTGTAGTCATTTATTACATTACGTACTTGTTTGTCTGACTCTTAAAATAATCAGAAGTGTATATAGCAGGTTTCCCTGGCAACAAGGAATGAGAATTTACCTAAGTTAATGGCCTCTCAGCCAAACCACTGATAGTCCTCACTGGTTTAGCTCAGTGGATAGAGTGTCGGTATGCAGACTGAGGTGTCCTGGTTCAATTCTGGTTAAGGGCACGTACCTCGATTGCATGTTTGATCTGAGGCCCTGGTCGGGGCCCTGTAGGAAGTAACCAATCTATGTGTCTCTCTAACATGGATGTTTCTTTCTGTGTCTCTCCCCCTCACTTCCACTCTCTCTAAAAATCAATGGAAAAATATCCTCCGGTGAGGATTAAATAAACAAAAACAAACAAACAAACAAACAAAAAAAACACTGAGAGAATGAAAACTTTTCAGAGTGGCACTAACTGATGAACATCTGCCCAAACAGGGTGCCTTCTTCTCTTCTATCAGATTATGACATCATGTCTGGCTCTCACTAATTTCAAAGTGCTGGCTTCCAAAGATGGCAGAACAAGTACCTTCCTAGTTCTAGAGCCATTGTCCATACAAACATTCTCAGGACTGAAATTCATCTTTTGCAGGTCATACAAACTTGAATAGCAAATTAAAGTTTTTAAATGACACCATGTTCCATCTAAGCGTAGTTGAAGTTGTGGCCATGATCCATACATTCTATCAGGTAGTTCTGTAACTATTGCTGTACTGATGATTCTATAACAATCAAGAACTCACAAAACACCAAAGGTAACTAGCTTGGGCACTTAAAAAAAATACTTTAAATAGTAAAAATAACAGTAATTTGTATTTTCCAGCAGAAAGTTTGACTACACTCAGTATGATTCAATCAAAAATCAATTTGATGCCAATTAAGAGACCAAATAATGCATTTAAGTCTTATTTGTACTATTTAGATAATTTTTACTTTCAGTGTATTAATGGAAGGCCATTTAACTTACTGAGAATTGAAGGACTAACAATTTTTAAATACATTTGGAATAGAATGTCTATAAATATTCTTATTAATTTCTTTAAAAGAAAGGTGTGTTTTTAAACTATTAAAATGTTTCTCTTGTTTATTTAGTTCTTCATTATATCTTTGTCTGTTGGTTAACATAAGATAGGAGCTTATAGGGTTTGTTTTTTTTGTTTTATGTGCTTTTTAAATAGAATAGAGAACAGTGATCAGGAATCTGAATTGACTAAATATCAAGTATAAGTTTCAGTATCAAAGGGCTGTATGTTACTGAAAAATCTATCTGTTTGACACTCTTGCAAGTTCCATTGGAAAGTTTAATTTTTACTGTAAAATAATAAATTATTTCAAATATCCAATTGTATAGTAATTTACAAAATTAATGACATGATTATGTTTGACATGAGGGCAGAGTATTAATAAAGGAAATAATAATAATAATCATGCCCTCTGTTTCATAAACATATATGCCTGGCAAGGTACTAGAATTTTCACATAAAAACTTATATGAGACATCTGTAATCTTAAAACAAGCTTACAGAGGAAGTACAATTAACCCTATTTTATAGAAGAGGAAATTGAAATTCAGTTGTTTAATGAATGTCACCCAACCTATATGTAACAAAACCAATATTTAAAACAAAGTTTGATAGCCCACATTTTCCAGAATTCTTTGGTGATCCTCAACTTTTCATGAATTTGATTGAAATGAAAATCTAAACTTTCAAGTAACCTTAATATGATTTATCTTCTGTAGCAATTTGTTGAATAGTGACTAAAAATATTACAAAAATATTTAACTTGAAGTGCATTTTTACCTTATCATCCCTCAAATTTGTCATTTTTCAAAAGCTCTGATTTCATCATAGAAAAATATAAATGAAAGTATCCTACATTTGTCATAAAGCATGACCACAGTTTTATAGATCAGATTAATTAATTTGTAATATACACTCTATTTTGACATTAACATCTTACATAATTGAAAAGGCATGAAAGCAATTTCAGGCTTTTACTCTTCAATCTATAAATAAGAATTAGCTTTAAAGTATGAGGGTCAATTGCAAATCAGAAATATCTTTGTGTAAGTCATGCAGCCATATGTTAAGAACACAAACTACAAGTATCACTCAATGTTAAATATTTAAAAACAAAGCATTTCCTGTTGCCAATGCAATGTGTAATATTTTTCTAGACATCCTAATGTCCTACTAAGTTAATGGTAAGATAGCTATTTTTGTTGACAAGCAGACACCAGTTTTCCATACCATCATAAAGTTTAATTTTCTGAACTCTTTACTTGTGATTTATTAATCTGCACATGGATGATTACAGTGAGAAGAAAAGGCCACTCTATTTGACATGCTACCTTATAGCTCAGTCTCTTATACTTCCTTGTGAGAGAAATTGAGAGAAAAGGAGAGGGAGTCATCAGATTCATAGACAACTGGATGCTTTAACAATAGTCATCTTATCCATCTTTACAAAAAAAAAAGTACAGAATGAGTCATATTAAATATTGGTAACAAGTCACTCAATACTAACTTTTTCAAGGTTCTATTTCATCATGATTCATACTTAACAATGAGAAAGAGTCAATGGTCTGTTTCCAAAAGATATTTGGTGATTCTTGGATCTCCTTCTTGGAATCTCTCAAAGCAAATTTCAGCACTACACACAGATGCCTCTCAAGGTGACCTCTATCAGCGGTTCCCTCCCTGTCTCATTCACTGCCTGCCCCACACAGATGATTCATATATCCTATATTCTAACCTCTTAGCCTGTCTTTTTGGACATGACATTTTTCAACTTATCTGATACATCTTGCCTCTTCTTTCCCAACGTCTGCTGTCATTCTCTCCCCTCCCCCAAGACCCCATGGCCCGACAGAAGGGGGTGTGAAAAGACAAAGAGAAAAGCAATGAGTGACTTTAGTGGAGGAAGAAGTATTGTGCAATCTATTCACCAGAGCCATTAAGAAAATGTTCACTGTGTTAATTGTGAAACTAATACATATCCATTGTAAATCAAAAAGTATGAAAAGGAAAAAAAATCACTTTTAATTAAAACAGAAATAACAACTGTTTACATTTGTATATAACCTACTAGTCACAAAGTCTTGATTTCTTAGCTAAAACATTTAAGGGGATGCAATAGGTGAGGACATTTCTCCAATTAGTCTAAGTTCTCTGTTTAAAAATATAAACCTTAAAATTAGAAATAAACAAACTTACTTATGGAATTCACTAAGATCAGCATATATCTGTGACTGGAAGAAAGTCAGTTTTAAATGCCCTTAAACAGGGAAGATTTTATTTATGTTTCATAAAGATAATCTTCACAATGAATTAATGTTGAATTTTTAAACTGTTTATTTCAACATTCCTATTTGGGGAAGTAAAAATATAAATTTGTTTTTTTATTGAGCAATAGTTATTTGAAACTAATATTAGGCATGCTGCTTTATGATTTCTTATAAGAAAACTAGAGACCCAGTGCATGGATTCATATACCTGTGGGGTCCCTCAGCCTGGCTTGCACCCTCTCTCAATCTGGGACCCCTCAGGGGATGTAGTAGTGCACAAAGCAGCACGTGGCCCAGGAGGAGCCCAAGCCTGGGCCAGACACTGCTATTCCACTTGGTAAGCTCACTGAATATACTGACCACCAGGGGGCAACTCCTGTGTTAAATGTCTGCCCCCTGGTGGTCATACTGATTAGTTGTTCAGTCATTCAGTCGCTTAAGCTTTTATATATATATATATACTAGAGGCCTGGTACATTAAAATTCATGCACTCAGAGGGGTAGGGATCTCTCAGCCCAGCCTGCACACACTTATAATCCAGGACCCCTCAGGTGGGGTCCAGTCCCATTGTAGCATAGCTCTGGTTCCCCAGGCCTGTGGGTGTGGGGAGGGACCCAGAGACCAGTCTAATGGCAGCATGGTTCTGTTCCGTGGGCACCCGGGACTCAGGACTGACTCCCAGTGCAGGGCCCTAGGACTGAGGACTGACTTCCGCCACACTGGCAAGGACCCAGCACTGACTTCCACTGTACGGGCCAGGATCCTAGCATGGTGTTCAGTCATCCATCCAGATAGCTAGATCATGACGAACCCCGGCTCTTTATATATGTGGATAGCTATTTTTTACAGTAAGTAATACTATATTCTACCAGAGAAACTTCTCTGGAATCGTTTTATACCTAATAACCTCGAAATGCAAATTGGTTTATGTTCTTAAAAGAATTCTTTCATTTCTAGTAAGTAAATCATCCATGTAAAATAATGGTTATCTTAGACTATGGCAGAATTGCTGGTGAAGTATTGTGGATTTTTTTTGGATGGGTTCTTTCTCAACATGTGCATGCATGTGTATGAGTGTGAACTGTATCCTTTTTTATTATAAAAGTAATCCATAACCAGGATTTTTAAAAATTAGACTGTATAGCTGAAACCAGTTTGGCTCAGTGGATGGAGCAAGGCCTGTGGACTGAAGGGTCCCACGTTCAATTCCAGTCAAGGGCATGTGCCTTGGTTGTGGGCATATCCCCAGTGGGGGGTGTGCAGGAGGCAGCTGATCAATGTTTCTCTCTCATCGATGTTTCTAACTCTCTATCCCTCTCCTTTCCTCTCTGTAAAAAAATCAAAAATATACTTTAAAAATTAGACTGTATAATGTAAATATTTAATCTAAAAATCAAAAGTTTATAATTCTCCTCCTCAAGGTTAACTCTTGTTAACATATTGGTGTATTCCAACTGATTTTCTTTCTCTTGCTTTACTTCTTCCATTCCACAGCAGCTATTATTTCTTGATTCACTTGAAATGTGATTCTGCTGCACACATATATACAGAAGTGAGACAAATTTTGTTTCTTTGTGAAATGGTACCAATTTCCATGAGGTAGATTTGTGTGTGGAGCATTAAAGATGTACTATTACACTATGAATCTATAACCCATACTACACATTCTAGAGACTAAGCAAAGTTACTTTACTTTTCAAGCTTCAATTTTCTTATAGATAAATGGAGATACTAACAGTACATACTAATAGAATTGTGAGATATATAAAGTAAAATCACGGAGATGTTTTTATATCCTCTGCAAATTTAGTTAATATTATTCCCCCAACTTATTTTTCCTTGACTACATTTTTTTATACTTTAAGATATCTTCATGGTGTGTATCAAATATAAAAATAAAAGCTATTTAACATAAAAATTCATATTTACTCAAATCAATTTGCAACTTAGACAATATTTTTTAAATTATTCTTCACTAAAATATTCAATTAGCTGAGACCGGTTTGGCTCAGTGGATAGAGCATCGGCTTGCAGGCTGAAAAGTCCCAGGTTCAATTCCGGTTGGGGCATGTACCTTGCTTGCGGGCACATCTCCACTGTGGGGCGTGCAGGAGGCAGCTGATTGATGTCTCTCTCTCATCGATGTTTCTGACTTTCTATCTTTCTCCCTTCCTCTCTGTAAAAAATCAATTAAAATATATTTTTAAAAATACAGGCTTTAGAACACAGTTGTAAAATTTATTTTTTCTCATATTAGCAAGCATCTATTGTGTATCTTCATAACAAATAGTATATGATATGCTTATACACAATAATCTTCTATAACATTGCATATATATATATATATATGTATATATATATATATGTATAGTTCACACTAAAAGTGAAAGTGAGACTACCAATAATTTGGTATACTAGTTTTAATAATAAGGTGAAGAAATAGAAATTTGCAAAAATAGAATGCATAATATATGTCAAGCATTATATTAAGTATCTGTAAGAATGACTTCATATATTTTCTCAACAACCTGTTATATAAATTCTAAGGTATCCTCATTTTCTAAGTGGCAAAGCTGAGCCTGAGAAAGAAAGCACCCATCCCAGCTCACATCCCTGGCCTGTGGGGTAGACTGTACCCGCAGGCAGTCATAATCAGAGGCCTTACCCCTGCTATCCCCTCTGTCTTTAATGATTAGTTTTAGAGCAAACTAATTTGAGAGGAGACCAAATTGCATATGTGTAACTCATTTTTCAAGTTAATAAAGAGGCATTAGAAGAAATTATCTTACTCTGAATATTTCCAAGATAAGTACTAACTTTAAAGTTTAATGATAAATTTTTAAATATGTCTACATACTTAAGTCAAAATATTCAGAATATTTCTTTTTCTTGGATAATTAAAAGTGAGTCTTATATAATAACTCACAACTCTATATTTGTTGTGCCTGAGAGGGTTTATTTGCCCATCTTACCATTGATTAAATGGAAGCTTTGTGTATCTAATTTAGCTCATGGAGGTTCAGATGTCCAAAACAGCAAAACTTCAATAAAAAATGAATATTATAAAAATACATTTATAGGAAAACATCCATGGTTGCTTTTCCTTTACTAATGGCATTCTCTATTGTATTGATTTATCCCAATCTGTGTGATTGCAAAAATAAAATGTACTTTTCCTTTACTATCTCTTGTCCTATAGATGACCCACACTATTAAAATGTATTTTATACTTTATGGTACCAGAATGAAGGTGAGAAAAAGAGAATTAAATTTAGAAGAAAAAGAAATGTAGTTGGAAGGCTGATAAAGATCCATTAGAAGTGGAATAGGTAACATGAAAAAGAAAAGATAGACCACCCCATATAGCCTTCAAAGAACATAATGTCCTGAGTTCTAAATATTATCTTAAATCACCATAATATGCAACTTATCACATAAGGAGTAACTTTAAAATATTAAAAACATGCTTTCCCCCCTTTACCACAAACACAAAACATTAAACTGTTGAATATATCTGGAACTTCTATTGTCTGTCTCAGAATAATCACTTTCAGAGACCATTGCATTTTCCCTTCACTTCCACCAGCAGATGTTTTAACCACTTTAAATTTTCTGTGTGTCCAGTGTTGGGTAAAAAAATAAATATTCACGCCAGCCTCTCAGAGTGTATGTTAATTCAAATTGTGCTTTTAGAAAGTTATAAATTATTGTACATCTTATATTGATGTTTGAGAAATACTGTCCCAGTTATATTTGAAAAATCCTGTATTTTGGCATACTATTTAATGTGAGTAAAAATAGTAATGTTGGAAGCATTAATTCTCTAAGGTTCTCAATAAGAATTGCTTATTTGTTGTATTTATAATCCTAGGAAGATATGTAACATAAGATATTATAAAAGGTTAATTACTATTGAAGGAAATTTGGTGATGAATCGATTTGATCACTCAGAAGTAGGAGAGGTTTGTTAATTCTCTCAGGATGTAATTCCAAGTATCTGTGTATTTTAAGTAATATTCAAATGACTTACTGAATCCTTATAGTTTTCCATCTCTAATTCTACCTGTTCATTGTTATCACTCACAAAAACACTTTAACCTGCAAATGAGACTAGAAATGATCACCTCTGACTAACTGAAATGGATTTAAAAGAAAGTGGCCTTATGATAATTTTCAGCTAAAATAATAGTGGATGGCAATTAGTTTGCTGAGCTAAACACATTGCTGGCTGTAAATGAGGAAGCTTGTCATCAAGTGCAGCATCTTGGTTTAAAGATGTTCAAGAGCCTGGCCTGTGTGGTTCAGTGGTTGAGCATCACTATGAACCAGGAGGTCACGGTTTGATTGCCAGTCAATGGACATGCCCAGGTTGCAGGATCAATTCCAGTGTGGAAATGTGCAGGATGCAGATAATCAATTACTTTCTGACATCATAGATGTTTGTCTTTCTCCCTTCTTCTCTGAAATCAATAAAAATATATTTTAAAAATAAGTATATTTAAGAAATATTAAGAGAAAGAACACCCTTACTTTACCTTACAAATAGCAAAAATTAGAGCCCTCCTTAAAAATAGTTTAACTTTTTTTATTTTCACTAGAATAGAGGTCCAGATTTATGGGTGGCATTTATCAAATAAAACTAAATTAATATATATTAATTTGCCTCCATATTTTTCTAATCTTACATTTCTTATGTACTATTTATGATCTATAGTATATAATTTTTATGTAAAATACTAATATTATACATGACATATGTACATACTTATGTATATATATCTAGATACCTATCTATGCCTTGTATCTTAAAAAACTTTAAAGGTAATATTGTTTGAGTTATGAAGAAAGCAGGGCAAATTTTATAACCCTCATTTTAAAGATAAGGTAACAAAATTTCATAGGGTTAAAAGATTTGTCCAAAATCACCTAAATTCTAAATGGTAGGACATGTTCTGAACATTAACTTCTTTAAAATAACTAATCTTATTGTTTTTTTGTAAATGATAGCTAGCATCACTGGTGAAAGACAAATCAAGTTTGTATGAGAGAGGACACTGTCCATGTGTAGTAATTATTAAACAGCTTTTAATAAAATACACTCTATAAGTAAACCAAAAGCTTTGAATTGTACCTTTACTGATATATAAACATTCATTCATAACTTTAACAATTAACATATAGATACCTTCTAAAGATGTGCAATAATGTTGAATAATTTTTTTAAAAAAATAGCTTACCGGTACCAGATCCATATGTAATTAATTACTCAAAATCAAGAGCCTAATGATTATAGAACTGTACAGTGAATTCAAAATGTCAAGTATACTAAATTGTGTAATATTTTTTTTCTGATTTACCTGGAAGAGGAAGAAATTAAAATGAATTTAAAGCATAAAACATTAAGAAATTATTGGAAGCATTCCAATTTTTATTTATAATACATCAAATTTAACATTCACTTCATCTTTTCAGCATTTGTGATTCTCAGAACTTTAAAAGAAAAAAAAGTGAATTATTCTACCACTAGATAAAAAATTAGCATAACTTTGGCTATCACTTTTCCATATTCACATTAGTCCTTTCATCTTTAAAAAAGGGGTAGTGACTTTATAACCGTTGAATAAATCAGATGTTTAAATGCCCTATGAATTTCAAAGTCTAATTTTGGCTTAGTTTGCAAAGACCAAAAAAAGTTACTGCAATTTCCTAATTTTAATCAAGTGCCCTATTTTGAGAAAAAGATCTCTGAATGGTTTGAGTCTAAATTAAACAGATCATCAGTTGCCTTTGATTTAATTTCCTAAACAATTTCATTTAGCAGTGGAGAGACAGGCTTTTTTTGTGCAAGTGTGGTCACCTGGGAGGATTCTGTTTGATTCAATTTATCTTGGTTCACCTTTATTATTAAAGTGCATTGCTTGTACCCATAAATACCTACACGTCCCAAACTCACTGTTGAAGTAATACATGGCATTTCAATACAGATTTTATAATTAATCTGCTGCATTACACCATGCAAAAAATATACTAGCTACTCTAACATAAAAGCAGCATATGTAAGTTTTAGGCTTACTTAGTTTCCAGGTCACACCTCATTCCTGAATTTGACATAATGTCCGTAATTGTTGCTCCTGAGGTTTGTCAGATAGCTGAACTGTGGTATACATTTCAGGTTCTGATGTGTTCAGAACCACACAGGTTTCTGTTTAACTTCTGAGGTCAGAAAATGAACTTTTTAAAATTAAACATAGGTAACTAATTAAAACATTAGGGCTCACTGTATAAATAAGATATACCACCTAAGTTTCAAATAGTATAACAGATACAAGTATTTGGTGATGAGATCATTCTTGCCGCCTCCCTCTCCCAATATAGAGGAAAGAAGGGTCAGAAATGCAGAAGAAATGAGAGATGACTTTAATTATATCTACGATGTTAATCCCCCCAAAAAAGAGAGTAAGATTTTTGTATATGCTGCAGGGTGTTTCTAGAACATGTATTTATTTCTAAAGATATATTATTTGATAATGATATTTGCTAAATATCTAATTAGGCATTATTTTTTTCTCTTCTAAAAATGGGTTTTTAGTAATGTCAACATATTATAAATGCCTGGTTTTATTTCTTTTCTAATTAGACTTCATTATTCATTATTCATAAGTAGAAATATACCTTATTTCTCAAAGGTATATTAACATTAATATATTGTAGCTGTATTCAACTTTACAGACTTACCAAGTTGTAACTGGTAAATAATCTGTATATATAACTAGTATATTTATTCTTAATAGGACCATAGGACTACAGACAACATAAAATATAATAATTTAACTTATCAGACTATTGCTTCCTAAGTATAGTAGTTTTTCATTTACTATTAAATTTATTATTAATAGCTAAAATAGAATTTGGGAACAGAACTTCAGAATAAGGTACAGTCCATTAAATTGTCAATGACTATATATAATGATGGAATTACATTTTCAAAATCAAATTATTGGAGCACAAAATAAGGCATTATTGATCTTCATGATTAAAATATGCAAACAAAATAAGATCTTGCTTACATTCTATAGAATGTCTGTTTCATAATATTTTTAATGCTGAGTATACTTATCCCTTCAAAAGATTCAGATCTTACCAGAATTTAAGCAAATGAATAAGATTATTATTTCATACTTTAATGGAATTAGTATACATTTTATATTTTCCATATCACATATGTACCCAGCCTTTAATTCTATTGATTAGGCAGTTTTAAAAGTTTATCTTTTTCTCACTTTAAAATGGTGATGTTTAGAAACAAGTATTATCTATTGAATTAATCATCTAAAATAGGACATTTGCCAAAATCAGCCAACTCTTATGATAAGCATTACTTATAATTAATGTAATTCCTTTCATCTCTTAAAATAGATTTTTATAATGGAGTTAATAGAAAAAAATGTATGACATAAAAGAACTTAAGATCATACAATAGTTCTGACTACATTTAACATTAGTGATGTATGTCTTATCTTATCTAATAAATGAGTAATATGAAAATTGACCATACCTCCGCTACACTCACAAGCCATGCCCACCAGCCCATCAGAGGGAGTATGCAAATTAACCCAACCAAGATGGCGGTTAATTTGCATATCCTGGTGCAGAGTGAAGACTGAAAATAGCATAAAAGGAAGCCAAGTGCTGCAGAAGGGAGGGAAGCTGAGAGAAGCAAGAAAATGGGGAGGTGAAGAAGGGAGGGAAGCAGGCAGGGCTTCTGAGAAGAGAGGGAAGTTGGCAGGGCAGCGAAGACCACAGCAGGAAGCCTTATTGCAGGAATTTTCCTGCAATGGGCCTCTAGTCTATATATATAAAACTCTAAAATGCAAATAGACCAAACAGCAGATTAACCAAACAACCATTCACTATGATGTGCGCTGACCACCATGGGGGGACGGGGGGAAGGGCATGCGGAACATGGCAGTTGCTGGCCCTGATCACTTGTTGCCATCAGCGGGTGCAAGCAGCAGCTGCAGGTCCTGATAACTCCTAAGGGCTTCTCCACCTCTCCCACCCCTCCTGCTCCTGAGGGTTGATCAGGGCCAGCAGCTGCCACTTGCCCTTGCTGCCAGCAATGGCCCCACTGAAACCTGCTGCTGGCATGGAGCCCACTGCCAGTGCCCAGAGCCAGTCCTGATTGATCAGCACTATCAGCAGGTACAAGCAGCTGCTGGCCCTGATCGCCCCTGAGGGCTTCTCTACCCCATCCCTGCACCTGAAGTGTGGTCAGGGCAGCAGCCACCACTCAAACCCACTGATGGCACCAGCTCCACTCGCACCCGCTGCTGGCACTGGCCCCTATTGCTCCAGTGGGTGTGAGTGGAGCTGGCACCGCCAGTGCATGGGAGCAGTGGCAGCAGGAGCAGGTCTGCCAGCATTCAAGGGACCAAGGGCTGTGGCAGGAGGGGCTGGGCTGGGATGCAGAAGATGGGCCAAGACCCGCCCCTGTGCCCACCACAGCCACTTGGCCCACAGTTCCTTTCAAGGTGCATGAATTCATGCACTGGGCCCTAGTCTATAATAATAAAAGCATAATATGCTAATTAAACCAGACATCCTTCCAGATGACCTTCTGAATGAAGCTGGGGCTGTGAGGGAAGCCTGGGCCCTGGGTGCCAGAGGAAAGCCCAGGTCCTGGGTGCCAGAGGGAAGCCAGTGCCAGCAGTAGAGGAAGGAAGGCCTATTCTTGCATGAATTTCATGTATCGGGCCTCTAGTATATTTTTTTAACATATTTTATTGATTTTTTACAGAGGAAGGGAGAGGGATAGAGAGCTAGAAACATCGATGAGAGAGAGACATGGATCAGCTGCCTCCTGCACGCCCCACACTGGAGATGTGCCCGTAACCAAGGTACATGCCCTTGACTAGAATCAAACCTGGGACCCTTCAGTCTGCAGGCCGATGCTCTATCCACTGAACCAAACCGGTTTCAGCAGGGCCTCTAGTATTAATATAATAACACCTAAGGCCTATTCCCCATATTTAATATCCTAAAATATTTTCCACTATTCTAATTTCTGACATATGAAAATCAGCTATAAAATAACTGTAGAAACATACTATATGGGTTTCTAATTGGAATTAAAATTAAGGATTTATTATTTTATTCCTAATCAGGTCATCTACCAAATGCACACCACTTTCAAAATTATATATCACATATTAATTGCTCAGTAGCTTCAAAACTAGACATAAATTAGAATATTAATTAGTATCTAACAATATGTAGAATTAGAAAAAATCCAGTTAAGGTGCAATGAATTTGGTTTTAATGTCAAGCAACAATACATTTAAAATTATAATAAAAGTCAATTGCTCTGATAAAATGTTTCTTAATGTGTTATAAACCATAAAGCCACCTTTATTAATACAAGTAATAAAACTGTAATACAAATGCTAAACTAATCAAATTCAAATCAGCTCAACTACATACATTTCAGTGAAATTGTGTTTAAGGAATACAAGATAAAGGGAGAAAATGGGAGACACCTACAGTACTATCAACAATAATATTTTTTTAATATATTTTATTGATTTTTTACAAAGAGGAAGGGAGAGAGATAGAAAAGTCAGAAACATCGATGAGAGAGACATCGATCAGCCGCCTCTAGCACGCCCCAGAGTGGAGATGTGCCCACAAGCAAGGTACATGCCCCCGACCGGAATCAAACCTGGGACTTTTCAGTCCGCAAGCCGACCTCTATCCACTGAGCCAAACCGGTCTCGGCAATAAAATATTTTTTTAAATATTTTTTAAATATTTTTTATTGATTTTTTTACAGAGAGGAAGGGAGAGGGATAGAGAGTTAGAAACATTGATGAGAGAGAAACATAAATCAGCTGCCTTCTGCACGCTCCCTACTGGGGATGTGCCGGCAACCAAGATACATTCCCTTAACCAGAATCAAACCTGGAACCTTTTAATCCACAGGCCAATTGTCTATCCACTGAGCTAAACCAGTTTCAGCTAAAATATTTTTTAAAAAAGAAATACAAAATAAACTAAAATATGAAAAGTTTACTAGCTTACATTAAAAAGTAGTTAGCTTTAAACTTGAACCAACTAGGTGATAAGTTTGTCATTTCTCAGTTGTATTCTTAGTGAAAAGTTGTGAAGAATGTTTGACATTTCTTAAGTTTGCTATCTCATTTGTTCCTTTTTATGAATGTCAAGTTGATATGTTAAACCATAGGACAGGGAGAAGAGGGCAGCCACAGTTCCACTAAAATATATACACTAGCACTTGTAAATACCATGCATGGTGTGAAAGTAGCCTTTTTCCAAAAATAAATGAATACTCGCTCCCATTCCCTCAGTTCTTGTGGTCTTTCTCTCTCTCTTTCCTTTTTTCTTTTCCTTTCCTTTTTTCCTGTCCTTCCTCTCTTCCTGCCTTTTTTCTTTGTCTAATGGTGCCAACTAACATGGAACAATAAGGGATACTATTAATTGCCCACCTGTTGGAGACATAAAAATCTCTTATATTAGAATGAAAAAAAGTAAATAAATATATTTCTGCCATATTAAAACAAATATAAAAACCAGAAGTCTTTTTTTCATAAATTAAAAAAAATGACAGTCTTTCAGCAAAAATATATTTTCAGTAATTTTACAAAACTTCTACCAAAGGAAGAGTGTTGAATTTGTACAGTCACCTACTGCTGTGCTAGGTCTTATATAAGTAGAAATATCAATAGGTGTGGAGTTACAAGCTACAAAAGCAATTGGAACAAAAGCTGAGCATTTCCAGTATAATAAATCAAGCCTCACCTTTTGACTTAGTTTGACCAGCTTATTTCTATTTTAACCCTGTTTTGATCTTCAATTTAAATGCTGCAAGACTCAACCAACATCGATCATTTCCTTCCAATGTTTGATTTTTCTGTCATTCTTATGGGAGTATAGAAGATTTTTAAATATCAATGTCTGGTCTGTATTCCCTAGCTCAGTGGTTGGCAAAACGTGGTTTGTAAGGTACATGCGGCTCTTTGGCCCCTTGAGCGTGGCTCTTCCACAAAATACCATGGCCTGGGTAAAATACCATGACCAAGAAGTGGCATTAGAAGAAGTTTAAAAAATTGGCTCTCAAAAGAAATTTCAATTGTTGTACTGTTGATATTTGGCTCTGTTGACTAATGAGTTTGCTGACCACTGACCTAGCTGATAGTTTGAGATACTGTAAAAACCTGGGGATTTTTAATGAGAGTAGAAGTTCCATGAAACTTAGTTCTCAAATAGCTTCTTAGAGTTTATTCATCAAATAATTCAGGGTGTAAAAGTAACACATAAACATTAATTGAATAGTCATTAAGCAGTATGACTATTTGTTTTTAGTTGATAGAGGACATAAAGCTTCGTACCCTGTGTTGGATAACAATTAGGTCTTATGATGAGCATGCCATTAAATATACTATTACCAGACGTAGACCAGTTCTACTTTACAAAATAGCAGTCAGCTGCAGTCAAAAGCCAGCCTGTGTCATAATTTTACTGTCATGGCTTAGCTGCTTATAAATATTGTAGTGTGCCTCATGCCTCATGCTAATGCGATGACTAATGGTTGTCATTATCTTCATTCAATCTCATAAAAAACTTCCTCAGGAGAGCCTGATCCTAGCTTGAATGCTGCTTAAAGCTAAACTGTTTTTCTAAAACACAGAATATAAAAAGCACTTAAGTACAAGAGGTTGGATGGATAATTTATTTTGTTTTAAGTATGTTTGACAGCTGCTCTTGTGGTTAAATTTGCCATGAGCCGAATTGATATCCCTTATGGGAATGCCTTATATATGCCTATATGTGTAATTGCATAATGCTTTACAGTTGTTCTGCTCATCTGGGACTATAGGTGAAGACATATGATAGAAAAACTAAAGGCTGGAATAAATTGGACACTGAATGTTTGGAGGGACCAAGATTTTAACCATGGAGGTGAGTCCCCTTGATGAATATAAACCATTTGTGATGTCATGTATGCACTTGACTTACAAGACAGGAAGAGAATACTTCATTAGAGGCCTGAAAAGAAATGCTTAAATGGATTAAGCAGCTCTTTGCATCTGATGGAAACCAAATAGGACATGAAATTAACATCAAACATGTAAGAGACTTTCCATTTAATTCTACACTGTAGCAGCATAGCAGTGATGCATTTATTCTCAAATGCACATGATTTCGTATGTTTTATAGCACCAGAACTTAAGGTTATGCATTTCTGTATTCCAGAGTAAAAACTGAAACTAAAATCCATGAATAAAAATATATACATAGTTGAGAGAATGTGATAAATATTCACATGATTTCTGATAAGCAGGAGACATGGTGTTCCTGAAGGGAGTAAATGTCACTCGCCATACCTGAATGGATCTTTCTGGAGCCCTGGTCTGAAGAGTTATTGTCATTGTCCTTCCTAATATCACCTCTGAGTATTAGAGGGAAAGTTCAGTTTTATCAGCGAGAGCACTGATGAATAGGAGGCTTCCAATAACTGTTTGTAGAATGAAATGGGGTGGAATGGAGCAGAATGTGATTATTTGTTCCTCCTAAAATTCTAATTTGTTCTAAAACAAAAGGAGGGATAAATGTATGGTTGGCTGAGTGGTCAGGAATAGACGTGGTTCAGAAGAGAAGTTTCTGTTTTCTTCTTTATATACACTTTTATTTTAAAAGGTCTTACTCAAAGAGTATACATTACAATGTATATGTTTGTTTAATGAGGCAGGGAACTGTGTAAGATATATTAGAAAGCTTCTCTTGAAAATACTTAAAATAAAATTTAAAAATGTTGAATGGAAGCTCATTTTCCAGGACCTTATTTTCAGAGAGAACTTGGGAGAGACTTCAGTTAAGGCCAGTGGTCAGCAAATGCATTAGTTAACAGAGCCAAACATCAACAGTACGACGATTGAAATTTCTTTTGAGAGCTAAATTTTTTAAACTTAAACTTTTTCTAATGCCACTTCTTCAAAATAGACTCGCCCAGGCCGTGGTATTTTGTGGAAGAGCCACACTCAAGGGGCCAAAGAGCCGCAAGTGGCTCGAGAGCCACAGTTTGCCGACTACTGAGCTAAGGTATGAATACCAGAGAGATACCAGGCCTTCATCTATTTTATCCCAGAGGAGTTTTGAGGGAGGTGCAACATGCTTTTCTGCCCATGTTGAATCTGACTCATACATAACATCTTTCCAAAAAGTTCCATGTAAATTCCAGTGCACAATATAATACTTCCTTGGGAACTTGCTTTCAGCTAGAAAACATATTGCAGATAAGGTGGCCATGCATTCTGGTTTATTATGCCTGCTGTCCCAGCACAGTTATTAATAGCACCACCATTCACTCTCAGATGTGTCCCCAGTATGCATGACAAATTATGGTAACCATATCTATAAATAATAATGAAATATAATAATAAAATAACCTTTATGGGAAGCTTGCTCTCGTCAGAGACTGAAATGCTTTCATGTATGACTTCCTCACAGTAACCCAATTAGAGAGAGATTTCATTCTCCCCATTTTGCAGTTAAACAATGAGATGGAGAGCACTTGTGCTACTCTCATAGTGAGCAAATCTGAATCCAGATAAAGGTCTGACTCCATAACAACGCATGCCTGAGGGTGATATACTGCTTTCCTGTTTTCTGGTCAGCAGTAACTGGGCATTGTTGTTCTTTACTTTTTTTTAATCCTCACCTGAGGACATGTTTACAGCTACCAGAGAGAGGGAAAGGGGGAGGGAGTAGGGGAGAGAAAGAGAAAGAGAAAGAGAAAAATATCACTGTGAGAAACACTGATCAGTTGCCTTTCCATGCACTCCTTGGTCAGGGGTCAAACCTGAAACCTAGACAAGCGCCCGGATCCAGAATTGAGCCTGCAAACTTTGGGTGTATGGGATTACACTCCAACCAACTGAACCACACCGACCAACACAACATTGACTTTGTAATTTCTCCTAATTATTATAGCTATATTTTAATGAGTGCTGTGCATTTTAAGAGGCAAGCAAAGAGCACCTAACTAAACTAGAAGTCAACTGACATTTTCACTACTATTACTACTACTACTACTTTAATGATAATAACAATGATTTAAGTGACTAGTTTATACCAGGCACTGTATTTGGGTTCCCTGTGTTCTCTCACTGACCCTTAAAACAGCTCTGCAAGGAAGAACACTTGAGCCCCACAAAAGTGTATAAATTGGAGTGCCCTGTAGTCCCAAATCTGTCTCTTGCTTCAACACTGTTTGGAAGGACACCTGTTCTTCCAGTCTCCTGCGTCTTATCCAGTCACCACCTTCAGAACCACCTCTGAGACCAGCCAACACACCGGGTTTTTTCTGCCTTAACTCCTTATTGTCAAACAATCATGAGCTCCCAAATTCATCAGAATTACCCCACTGAGGTGGAGGCTGCGGTCAACCACCTGGCCAACTGCCTCTACGGGCCCGACACCTACCTCTCTCTGGGCTTCTGTTTCAACCATGATGACATGGCTCCTCCCGAGGGCGTGGACCTCTTCCTCCAGTTGGCAGAGAAGAAGCCAAGGGTGCTGAGCGTCTCTTAAAGTTGCTAAACAACCAAGGTGGCTGCATTCTCCTCCAGGACTTGTTTAAGCTTCTCAAGATGAGTGGACAAAACTCAGGACACCATGGCAGCCGCCCTGGCCCCAGAGAGGAACCTGAGCCAGGCTCTTTAGGAACTGCAAGCCCCGGATTCCACCCGCTCAGGTCCTCAGCTCTGGCTTCAGGGAGAGCCACTTCCTGGGTGAGGAGGTGAAATTCATCAATAAGATGGGCGACACCTGGCTCACCCCTGCAGTCTGGCCCGCCCCCAGGCTGGGCTCCTGAATAGCTCTTCTAAAGGCTCACCCTCAAGCACAAGTAGGAGCCTCCTTTGGAGCCCATAGGCCTTTGAGGGACCCCGCTGCATTCCCCTGGTGTCTGGCTTTTACCTGAGCCTCTTCCCAAAACTATTAACCATTCTTTAACCACCCTAAAGCATTGGACCAAATGAAACAATAAAGCTTTTGGCAGCAAAAAAAAAAGTTTTTAAATTGCTTTAGCTATTAGCCCTAAATTGGTTCAGCAGTTAAAAATGAACACTGTGGAATTAGTGATCTCAGCAGGCCTCTTACCTGATGTTCTATGACTAGATGAGACATCTCTGGAGTAACTGATTATCAGGATGTCAGGCACGAAAGCTGATGCTGAGGAAGTTCTCAGGGGCAAAGAGACTTCCCTAACACCTCGTATTCTATTAGCTATCATGCAATGCATTGCATTTACTAATGGCGTGCACTTTACAACTTTTATCTTTTGTTTTTCTCCTCACCGTTAGACAAATGAGAAGAGAATTTGGATTTGAACCAAGGTAAGTTTCACTGCACTGTACTAGAAAGAGCATCCTTCCCTGAAACTCTCTAGAAATTGCGAGGAAACTTTCTGAAAAGCAGTATTAAATAAATATGAATACATGATGTTTGTTCATGACCAAATTTGTTCTACCATTATTTAAGAATATGAATAGGAAAACAGATATAATAGTGTTATACAGATGTCATTGAAAGGAAATTCTTTGTTATTTTTTCTTACAAGAAGTGTGGAAATTCTTACTAGTGCACAATAAGTTCTATGTGCTGCAGAGAACCAAGGAAATAGATTTGTGCCTTACCCAAAAGATGATTAGAGTTCACTTGGGGATATGATCATATAAACACACAAATAGATTATGTGTCATTATAAGATGCCAAATTGTCTAGTGTAATTTGAACAGTTCTTCTTAACTGGGAGTGTGTTATGTGTGTTGTGTTTTAAAAATACAGATGCAAGACTGTTCCTGCCTTGACTGAATAAGTTTGTGATGTTGGAGCCTAAAAATGTATTTTTTAAACTCCACAGGTGATTCTGAAGTACACCATAAATAACAACCATTGGATTAAAATATAGGTGGAGCATATTAACATATTATGCATATTAAAAAAAAGAAGAGGTCCATTTAGGCTGAAATTTTAAAAGATGGGTTTATAGAAGAGATGCAATTTCAGTGAAAGGTCAGATATGAACAAGAGGTAGGTGAAACAGAACTTTTTCTTCTTTTCCTTTTTTAGCTCAAAATTAAATCTTGCCTTTGAGGTTGCTTTTTCTGCATTTAAGGTTTCTAATTGGCTTATATACATAATAAAATTTACAACAATAAATACCTAGAAATGTTTTATTATCTAATAATATATTTATAACTTGGTTACATGCAACTCAGGTTTAAAGTATTGCTTGAAATCTTATATAGCATTATTAACATTATATCTGAAATAAAGAAATTTAATCATAATTAGTAAATTGTGATTAGTAAATTAAGACTGAAAACTGCCAAAGGGTAGGTAGAATCTGTGTTTTATTCAAATTTGGAGTCTTAGATTTTAAGCTTAGAAACTAGAATATGCAAAATATATTTTGGTTGGTTGAATAAAAAGTACGTTTCAATTTACTTGCTTTATTCATTCAGCCTTGTTTGTGGGGCAGATTTCAATGCTCTCGCTGTGAAGGATAAAGTATTTTGCCTCGGAAGATTTGGTTCTGTTTGTTTGTTTCTTGATTCAGGACCCATGAACTGGCAAAGACTTTTAATACGTTTAGCTCATCTGAGTTAGCTTTTAGATGTTTTCTTTTCCTATAAAAAAAATGAAGGAAGAAGGAAAGTGGGTGGAGGTAGAATGGTGATGGGGGAAAAACAATGAAATAAAGAAAAATAAAAGACTGAGGAGAAAGAAGAAATGTGGAAAAGGCAAAGGAGTTGCAAGGGGCCTTCTTCACCTATGTTTATGCCCAGAGAAGCTGGCAAATCCCTCTTCTCAGGCCAGGCTTTCCAGAGAGAGGAGCACATAACGGCCAACCTATCAATGGGAGGAACAAGGCTTCCTACACTTTTTCAGGTTTGATCTGCTGACATGCTTTTTTGTGGAATGGGACTGTTTGTCTTTTATGGTTTGTTGTTAATAGGGTTTTTTTTAAAGGGATGACTGTCAAAAAGATCACCAAAAACTTTATCTTACTGTATTACCTCTACCCTGCCCCAACCAAGCCGAATTTCCCTAACTTTTTTTTTTTTAATGTTGTAGAAGAAATGTCAGGAGATATTCATATTCCCCCCAGTGGGATTTCATAATACTTTTCAAAACAGGTTTTGAGGAAGAAGGAATGATAAGAAGAACAAAGAATGGAAGGAAACAAAACACAGATGGAAAAAAGAGTATGCTGAGCTGATAACATCAAGTTTTGATTGTACTATTCATATCTGTTTTGGAGGATAAAGGGGAAAGTGGAAGGCATCCTATAGTGAGTGGCTGTGGACATATGTTTGCAAAGCATTTTTAGAAGTGATGCAGCTTTAAGTAAGAATAAAAAAAAATACTCTTGTTGATAGTAGAGAAACAACAGGGAGGATATAGAGAGGGAGCTTGGGCAAAAACTGCTGCCAGAGTACTGGATGCCTAAGCTCAGCCTTGGTGCCACTCAAGGGAAGTCCTCATTGGCTTTCCCCATTGTGTCTTGTTTGATTGACACTGTTTGAGGTTTACACAAATGGCCACTCCTCCCTAAAGGACTAATGAATAAACTCTTGAGGTGACCATACTCTGTAGGAGACACATGAAATTCTTAATTTAGACCAGAACCCAAGCCTTCCAAATTGCTAACTGCAATCTTAGTAATCCTATGGGCTGCAAAATGACCTAAGGAACTATGGTTTGGAAAATGTCTGGTACCTGGCTCAAGGCACGTATCTACTGACCATCATATACATGGTTACACTTTTTCAGCCTCCCCTCTCCCCTCTCCAACTGTTGTGTGATTACCTCATTCCACACAAGCCTGATTATCATCAGTAAAAAACATACCAAAAATAGACATGATTACATTATTCTTTATAAGCAGTGATTATACATGAACATATCTAAAACAGTTTAATTCACATTGAGTTTTATAAAATAGTTGAAAATAAAATGAATTCACTTTTGAAGAACATTTCAAGGGCAGATCATCACCTCCATAGCATACATGTCATCTTGAGTGCAACAGTTATTTAATCAGCCCGGGGTATGCTGGATCCACAAGCTCATGAGATCACTGGATGCACATTTCTTCTCAACTAGGCATTCAGTGGCTTCCCTTGAAGTGGATGTTGCTGGGAGTACTTATATCATGGAAATTGGCAAATGCTATGTTTTAGTCTGTCTGAAGTGTTATAACAAAACTAGAGGCCCAATGCATGAAATTCATGCAAGAGTAGGCCTTCAGAGCCCCTGTTGTCTTGAGACCCCATCTCCCACCCATTGGTCATTCCAGAAGGTCATTATGCCATCTTGTCTAATTAGTATATTAGCTCTTTATTATACAGGATGTTCCAGGCTGGGTATCTTATAAACAAAATACATTTATTTCTCACAGTTCTGGAGTCTGGAAGTCTGAGATCAGGCTGCCAGCATGGTCAAATAAGGCCCTTTTTCCAGGCTGCAGACTTCTCCTTGGATCCTCATATGGCTGAAGTGGCTAGGGACTCTACAGGATCTCTTTTAATAAAAAACATGAACTTTCAAGAGGACACCACCTTCATAACATAGTCACCTTCCAAAGGCTCCCTCATCTGATACCATCCCATTGGGCATTAGGTTAAAATTCCAATATGTAAATGGCACAAACAATCAGGGTCTATTTATTTATTTTTAGAGAGCCAGTGAGCCAATTTACCAGCACACCACTGAGTTACATGTACATGTTAGAAGACCATCAATATAAAATATATGTCTCTGTGATTAAGTTTGTTGCTTTGCTTTCCGCATACATATTTAAAGACACTGCTTCAGACAGTATTTTTGTTAGATTGTTAAGGCTCATATCTTATCAATTGTGACTTGACCTCCCTTTGCCTCAGTCTCTTATCCTTAAAATGATAACATAATAATACCTACTTCATAGAATTGTTCTGATGATTAAATGCGTTAACATATATGATATACTTTAAAAAGTACCTGGCACAGAGAAGGTGCTCAATAAGTCTTTTCTATTAATATCAATGGGAGATGAGACTACATGGTTTCTTACAGTGTTCTCCTAAAAGACTCCCAATTTCAGTTTTTGTTCCTTGTTGAGCTTTTATATCTTTCCAAAACCCATACCCAACTTCTACAAGTTCTGTGAAGAACTGTTAAATGGAAGCATATCAGATCACTTTGAGATGCATAAAGTACTATGTAAATGAAAGGTGGAATAATTATGTTAAAGCATCATCTTGAATTTTGTTTATACTGCATCTTTGAAATGAGCATCAGATTTTTCTCTAGGCAGTTACTGCTCTTACAGAAACAAACACAGATGGTGCCCAAGCTTCCTACTGAATAGTTTTAGGCAATGGCATTTATCACAATACTGCAGGTCACTAAATGTACAAAGACTCAAAACAAATCCACTTCTTCATGTTAGGCCTGCATGGTAATTTAGGCAAATAAGCCTTTGTCAGATAATTCAAGGATTTTCTGATTTGTAGAATGCACTAGCACAACAAACAGAAAATCTTACATGTCGGCAAAGTTTTACAAAATAGGATGTTTAAATTGCAATTTCTTTAAGAGACAAAAATCAGACTGTTGTTTCTGATGAGTGTTTCTCACCAAATTAAAACTAATTTTGATGAAATGCATGTAGATGTTCCCATTTTACCATGACCTGGTCAGGCAAAGCCCAGAAAGTGAGAAAACATGTTTAAAGATATATTTTTCTTAGACTCAACCTTCTGAGAACCCAGTCTCTGGAAAGTAGTCTTCCTTTTTTCAGCAAAATAGTCCTGGAAGTTCCAAAACCAAACTCTCCTATTTGGGTCTTAGGCCACTCTGCCCTTGGATCTATTCCTTGTGGCCCCCTGGCTCCATGCTCAGGATGGAGGTCTGAGCCCAAGACTTCCTTTCTAGAGTATTGTCTCAGTTGGCTCATAGTTGGCTTCTACCAATGGGGACTTGCAGGTGGGGGCAATGGCAGAAGACTTGAACTTGGGAAAAAGGGAGAAGCCAGGGCATCTCTCTGGACATTCATTTGCCTCCTGCACCTTACAAGGCAGCACTGAAGCCTGCCATGGTTCTGGTTCTCATCAAGTAACTCAAGTCCCTCCCACCTCATCTTGTGTCCTTCCAGCCTGGGGATGGTTATAACTTTTTCCTCTTGCTAAATCTATTGGCCTCACTTATTTCTGATTGTCTTCTTCTGTTTCTTGCATTACCTGTTTCAGGCTTTCATCAATTCCCTGCATAAGAGTCTGGCATTTATATATTCCAGGTGCATCCTATTTTCCTTGCTTGGACCCTGACTGACCCAAGGCATCAGGCTCCTCCTCAACTGAATTTTTGGGCAAAGTACACTGTTAGAAGTGCAGTTACTCTGTGTTCATACCAAAGATCTCAGAGGACTATCTAGAGCAGTGGTTCTCAACCTGTGGGTCGTGACCCCTTTGGGGGTCGAACGACCCTTTCACAGGGGTCGCCCAAGACCCTCAGAAAACACAGCTATTTACATCACGATTCATAACAGTAGCAAAATTACAATTATAAAGTAGCAATGAAAATAATTTCATGGTTGGGGGTCACCACAACATGAAGAACTGTATGCAAGGGTTGCGGCCTTAAGCAGGTTGAGAACCACTGCTCTACAGTATGAACTCCCACAATCACTGTTCTCTTTGCAGCCCTTTTCCTTTAGTTAAATGAAGATTCTACGTTAAGTCTGCTCTGTACCATGTTCCTGAGTTGGAAGCAGAGAAAAATTATTTTTCTTCATTTCTACTAACAAGACACTCAGCCATTACACTTGAATGTTAGTCTAGCCTATCCCCCTTCTTTAAGGCACTCTCTCCAAATTCACCACAAGGAGCTGATTTATGAGTGATTCTGCTACCAAATGGTAGTATCCTTCCTAGAAAGTCACAAAGGATAACAGGATTCCCAGCTTATTTCTACAGGGATGACTGACAGGGTGGGAAATGGAACTGTGAGCTGCTAGCATTCTAAAATTCTATTCCTGCTGCTTTCTTCCCAAAGAAAGACATTTGGGCCGGGAAACAACTCCAAATTTTAAAATGGCTTTAGGGAATTTAAATTAATTCTAGGAATATATTCTTAATGCGAAAGTGTCAAACTAGGGATGTGCATCCCATGTTTTCATTAAACTTATTTTGGAATTTGAACACTGAAAAATAAATTGATGAGTTTCTAAAAAGAATATTTTATGAAGATGTTCACTTTTTTGCACACTCCCCATTCTATTGCATTGCCCAGTGCTTCCCCCATTCCTGAAATGATATTTTTTGCTTCTCTTTTCTTTTGTAGTGTTATGAATTCTCCACCAAATAACCACATTTCCAGGAGGGTTGTCTGTACTTTCATACTCATTGTCCGGGCGACTCCACTTGTCCGTGTCCAGGCCCATATACTGCATTGTCTGAAATACACTATGTCTCTGTTTCACATTAGCTTTTATGCTCCAAAATGAAAGGACTATGAATACTATGTTTCATCTCTGCAGTCTAGTGCTCTGTAACTTTCCAGGCACTTAGGAATCATTCAAAATATATTTGTTGTACTATTTCTGAAAAATATTCTGACAGTTCCAAGGCCTCTCTTGCTGGCCAAATTTAGTATTTCGAGTGAGAGAATGAAAAATTTCTATTGGTTTGTTTTTTTGCACTAGGAATAATTTTTTTCCCCAGCAAACATATAACAGACATTGGGTATTTCACAAAATGCCCAGTGTTTATGCCCCACATATAGAAGTTCCTGTGTTTTGTTGACCAACATTGATAAATAGGGAACTAGGCATACAAGAAGAATAGTAGCACCTTAGCACTTAACACGTTTAGGACAAAGATTCTGAATTCATGGTCTGTTCTCCTTCATTGTAGTTGCATCCTCTTTCTGTGTTTGTATTCCTAAATTTGAACCCTTATTTTCAGTGTCCATCCAACTATATTCCCGCTGCTTCCACCATCAATTATATAAATTCCATGTCTCTAACTCATTTCCCATTGGAAAGGATGAGCTCAATTATGCTCTTTTATTCAATAGATAATGGCACTCTTTGTACATTTTTGTCCATTGCCTCCAGTGTCATTTCTCATGCATCTGTTTATTCTACCCAATTAAACTCATAGCTTTGTGGTTGGAAATACTTCTCCTATCTCCTCGCAGAATGTTCACATCACTTGTGAACTAAATATCTTCTAGATTTTACCAATATCTATGCTAGTATTTTTAGTCCTTTTCAAGTGAACACATGGCTGTGTTCACTCTGCAGCTAGACCTTTGGGTGTTAGGTCAATCACACAGGACATGGCTCTGGGTGCTTCCTTTATTCCAGTCCAGAGTCCATGGGCCTGGCTGGGCAGTCCAGAGACTTCAAAACCCTTTTACCACTTTCTCTAAATCCAGGAATATCCCTAAGCCACCTCTCTCAGGGACTCACAATGGCCCTTCTAGTAATCCTCCTTTTGATAGTTGGTTCTTTGTTACTAGATCTATTCATTTTTTTCATACCACTTAAGATAATTCATAACTATATACATTTACATACATACATACATATATACATAAAGTATATGTAGAATAAGCATATAAATAAAGAAGTTAAATGTATTTATGCATATATACATATATTTATACATATATAAACAGGTATAGTTATATATCAAGTATATGTAGAATAAACACATAAAGATATTAAATTTATACAAATAAGTGAAATATATAGTAGATATAAAATATATACACAAATGTGTATAGGTTATACATACACAAGACACCCATATGTGTGAGGGTACATATGTGTGTGTTTTATGCTTTAATTTTCTCTTTCCATCCCCATATTTCTTTCCCATAACTTGCTTCACCACATGAAACCCAAGCTAACACAGAGCTTGGTACATGGTGGATTATCAGAAATATTTGTTGCATAAATAATGTGAGTGAATGAAGCTGTAAGAGCAGAGAATTCTTTCCAGTCTTAGTCATATCACGTCTTAAGTCCTATTGTAAAAAAAATGAAAAGAAAAGTAGAAGAATGGAAAAAGAAAGGAGCCAAGGTGCTACTCTCTACTCTACAATTTCATGGTTTGATAGTGTCTCCTCCCACAAGAGGCTAAGGCTTCTCAGTTTGTTTTTTTATTGAGAGGGGAAAGAGAAAGACAAGAAAGCTCTGCTATCCACTGTTGGTGCTACCCACTTATAAAGGCTACAAATATTTTAGCAAAAAAGTTAATGATTTTCAAAAAATTAATAAGGCATCCCTACATTTACTGTTACAAACTTCTTTTTCTCCTCTATGAGCACAGCCCCGGTATCTTTAGAATATACCTGTAGCATGTGCATTCCTTTCTCCTACATAACAATTCTGATCACTAAAAAGAAAGAGTGTGGCATAACTACAGGAGGAAGCAGCTTAGAAGATGGTGGCTGACCACAGGTGAGGGCAAACTGGTTTCAAATCCTCACTCCACTCTCTGGGAGATGGTTGGCAAGTTATGGAAACTTGCTTTGTTTCTGTTAACTCCTTTGTAAATTGGAGACAGTAATACCTAAGTCATAGGACTTCTTATATGATTAAATAAATTTGAATATGCAAAGCCCTTAAAATAATGCCTGGCAAACAGTAGATATTCAGTAAATGTTCAATAATCATGTTCTTATTCTTTATGTCACTATTTTTGCCGCCATCTCCGAATTAAGGCAGGGTTACTTCTAATACAGAATAGATGCATTCCCATTAAGCATGAGAAAGGGAAAAAAACAGAGAGACAATGAATATATAAGTAATAGGAAGCAAGAAAAATATATAGCAGTAGATGCATCATCAAAGGTACGATTGAAGGTCAGAATTTTAAGATTTTTATGTCCTCTTGGTAAGCAGTTTTTCTTTCTTTCTTGCTCCTGGTAGAATATATCCCTTCATGTACTTTTTAAATACCTAATGATGATGATTACTCTCATTTCCTCTTTCTTCATCTACAAAAATTTGGAAAACAGCCGATTACAATAAACTTCTTAAAAATCCCAGTCTTGTAAAGGAATCAGAAGTAATTTATTTTAATTATATTGAAAACTTTTCACTCAAAGGCTATTCATAGTCCCCTGAGTTGTTTGAATTCCTTTACCTCATCAAAAAAGGCATTACAAATTTTCCATATTGTTAAACTGTATATCGTAATGCAATAACACATTTAACACTTAAAAAAAGAAAAAGAAACTTTCCCATCTGACTACACCCTTCCCTACTTATTTGTTCTTTACTAACATATATATGTATTTGACAAATATCCATTAGTTTCTTATGTGTCAGGCATTGCACTGAAAGCTAAGTCAAAAATAAGCAATAAAACAATCAAAAAAGGAAATGAACAAGGCAAGGTCCCTGTTTTAATAAAGCCTAGCATCTAGAGCAGTGTTTCTCAACCTGTGGGTCGCGACCCTTTTGGGGGTCGAACGACCCTTTCATAGGGGTCGCCTAAGACCATCAGAAAACACATATTTCCCATGGTCTTAGGAACCAACACACCACTCCTTGGTGTAGCAAAATGTAGCAATGTAGTTTACTGTTGTTATATGAAGACTGTTGCCCATGCTACACCACGATTCAAGACAAAATTTCATTTATTTGTAGTTAGAAATAAATATTTCACAATATATAATTACATATTGTTTTTGTGATTAATCACTATGCTTTAATTATGTTCAATTTGTAACAATGAAAATACATCCTGCATATCAGATATTTACATTACAGTTCATAATAGTAGCAAGATTACAATTATGAAGTAGCAACGAAAATAATTTTATGGTTGGGGGTCACCACAACGTGAGCAACTGTATTAAAGGGTCATGGCATTAGAAAGGTTGAGAACCACTGATCTAGAGGAATTTTGAAGCAATGAACAAAACACATAATATTTCATATTGAGATCATTGTTATGCTAGAAATAAATGGAGAGCTTGAGACAGATTAATGAGAATGAGTAGTAGGGAGAGTGGGGGCTATCTTAGGCCAATTACAGAAGGCTTCTCTGAGGAAGCAACACAAGAAACTCTATTGGAATTTATGAAAAGGGGATATGAGTAAAGTAAGAAGACAACCTAGCTGGATATTAAAGTAATCCAAGCAAGAGATATTTGTGGCTTAATCTTAAGTGTTGGCAATGGGAATGCAGAGAACTAGATATGAGAGATGACTAGGAGGTGGAAATGACAAAATTTGATGAATTAAATTGAAAAGGTAGGAATCCTGTTTGACTTAAGTTTCTTCCTGAAATATATTAGATGATGGTTCCATTTACTGAGAAGGAAAAACTGGAGAAATACCAGTTCTGTCTTGATCAGGTTAATTTCATGAAACTTA
The DNA here is from genome assembly GCA_011751065.1 of Lasiurus cinereus. NCBI lineage: Eukaryota > Metazoa > Chordata > Mammalia > Chiroptera > Vespertilionidae > Lasiurus > Lasiurus cinereus. The sequence goes on from JAAGEH010000018.1 coordinate 66,217,528, forward strand.
CGCGATGCTCCGATGGAGATGTTAAATAAGCTTTCGTGAACCTGTTAGGTAAACTAGCCAAAGATGGCTTACATGTATTGGCCCCTAGATCTTGTATTTCTTCATTGGAGGCTAGGACCCATTAGTTAAAAAAACAGCAGGGAAAAAATCAAATTTTTACACACCCATTTATGTTTTATAGAGGCCAAACAAGCAGATTTTTTAGCCATTTAGCACCAGCCTGTTTGGCATACCTCTGCAAAATCTCACCCCATATCTGATAGCAATAGCTAAACTCAGGTCATAAAGACCCCAAGCCACTGCTGCTGTTCAGAACTCTCTGACCCAGAGTCTGCCCACCATGCAGTTTGGTGACTTTGTCCATTTTCAGAAATCCCTTCTCCAACCACCCTCTTCCAGGAATCCCCTTGTCCTCCTCCATTTCTGCATAGCTGTCCTGGGCCTTTGTCTCTGAATAGACTCCTGCTCTGAGGGACTTTACCCCAGTGAATTTGTCAAAGCAAGGTTCCAATAAAATTTGTGTGTGCTACTGCCATCTTGTGGTCAATTTTTTTCCTTGATCAGCTGCAAAATCTTTAACCCTCTACAGAAGCTCAAAGATTTGACTTCAGATGACTAGAGGGAAATGATTAGTATAGAGATGGCCTTCGGGCCAAGAGAATCAATGATAGTATTTCAGGAGAAGAGTTCAGAAAGAAAGCAAAAGGGCCCAAGAAAGCAAAGGAGCTCTGAAGTGAGCTCTAGTAAAGAGAAAAAACATACAACCATAGCCACTTGGTTTATTTCTCCTCATATTCTATGACTCAGGCCAGACACTGGTTCCTTTGGGACAAAACTCTATCTCCTCCTCTGCTAAGCCATGCTGTGTCAGAATGACTGCCCTTCTCTCTGCTCCTGGTTTTTTCTATGTTATTTTTCTACCACATATTATAGGAAGTACCTAGTTATTTGTCATTCTACACATGAGGCTCTGCTCAAAGACAAAACGTATGTTCATCTCTAAATTCCAGGTATCCACCATAAGGATTTGACTAAACAAATGAATGAATCACATCATCTGACTGTGTTAGAATGGACTACTAATGTGGGGATGGAAGTCTTCAAGAGTCTGGGGAACATTAGTTCACTATGATTTCATGATGATGGTACTACTATCCATTTCTCTTTCTCAATTTGAAGTTAGATTCTACCCTCACCCTAAATAAAGATATTAGGACAATGGACTTACATATGCAGAGATAATGAAATAATGTGAAAATATTTCAAGTAATTAGAAAGGCAGCTAATTCCATACAAACTCAAGGTGGCATAATATTATATTAATTTGGTACTGATCCTTTAAAATTTTTTTAAATAAAGAAAAAATTGTATTTTAGGTCAAGTTATATAAGATCTGAGACAAATTTTTATTCTTAATTAGATCCCCTTTTTGTGATTTCAATTAAGTTTTGGATTATAATTTTAGGGAGCAAAGCTGGTCCAAGAATATTATGGATGTGTTAAAGCATTGTTTCCATCTATTTTTCACTAAGATACAGGTTCATCATTCATAATTTGGTCTTTGAAAATAAAAATTAACTAATATTGGGGAGGTCTGTGACCTCTACATCACGACATTTAATGGGTAAGGTAGAGCCAGGCTGATGTGGCTCATGGTTGAGCATAGACCCATGAAACAGGAGGTCAGAGTCCTAGCCCCATCAAGGCAAGTGCCTGGGTTTCAGGCTCAATCCCCGGTAGGGGGCATGCAGGATGTACCGATTGATGTTTCTCTCTGATCATTGATGTTTCTCTTTTTCTTCTCCCTTCCTCTCTCTGAATCAATAAAAATATAATTTTCTAAAAAATTATTAAGGTACAATAAGCATTCATAAATACATCATAGCAAAAAAAAAAACAAATAGAAAGCATAAAAGAACATGAACACTAATTGAGTAATATAAACTTATATCCACAAAACGTTTCTGACATGTGGTGGTACAATATCCTCTACTTCCTTCATTATGAAACAAAATTGATTGTAAGACATAATTAATAAAAACATTTTCAGTATAAAAGGTAAATAATCAGAACAATTTTGTGCTATTGATTATGAGAAGTATCCTGATTTTAAAATTTAAAAATGTAATGTTTGTCCTACAATTAATTTTTTAAATGTATGTATACAGCAAATAACTAAACTGAATTAATTTCTATGGCTGGGAGGAATTGTTAATAAGTGTTTTAGAATTCTGTATTTATCCTATGTAATTATCTATGAATATATAACTAGATAATTACATATTAACTTACATAAACATGTATTTTGATTTATTTATCTCTGTGAAAATACTAAGATTGGTCCTTCTTTGAGATATAAACAAGTAAAATTAGCTGAGACTAGTTTGGCTCAGTGGATAGAGTGTCGGCCTGTGGACTGAGAAGTCTGGGTTCGATTCCGGTCAAGGGTGTGTACCTGGGTTGCAGGCACATCCCAGTGGGGTGTATGCAGGAGGCAGCTGATCAATGTTTCTCTCATCGATGTTTCTAACTCTCTATCCCTCTCCCTTCCTCTCTGTAAAGAATCAATAAAATTTAAAAAAATATATATAGGGAGAATCCAAGAGGGCGGCATAGGTAAACACCTACACTGCTGCCTTGCACAACAATTTCAAAACTACAACTAAAAGACAGAACGGACATCATCCAGAACCACAGGAAAGTTGGCTGAGTGGAAATTCTACAACTAGAAAGAAAGAGAGGGGCTCACAGCGACCCAGAGGAGCTGCAAAAAGCTGAGGTACGGGGACGCGCGCGCTGAGAGAGCGGGTGCCTGAGAACCTGGCTGGCTTTCTCTGGCAAGAGGGAGATGGAGACTCTCAAAGGCATTGAACCCCTTATCCTACTACACTAAACCCAGATCCAGCCGAAACTCATATGGGGGCAATTTGGACTGTGAAAAGGGAGAAGTGCACGGAAATTTAGGGGAGTTGTAAAAGATCAGAAGTCTGGTAACGCCCACGGCACTGCGCGCAAAGGACCGACTGCTGATTGTGCCACTGGCTTTCACGAGTTGGCGGGAGACAGACCCTCCCAACTGTGCCACTTGTAACTCCACTAAACCCCAGTTTCTGGCAAAACTCTGAGGACCTAGACTCATATGGTCCCGGAGCACAGGGGAGCTGGAGGGGCATCGGTCTAGAAGCACCATGAGAGAGTGAGCGCGCACACAGGGACTGCTCCAGCAATTACCCAGTCACATGTGACTCAGGGGCCATGGAGGGTGGGGCCGCCTGGAAGGCAAGGCGGTCCCTTAACCTCTGAGACTCCAAGCATCCCAAGCTCAACAGAGAGGCTTTTGCAGTTCCAACACAGAAGTTCTCCTGGCATAGTGAAAATGCCGAGAAAGGGGAATGGATCACAAACAAAAGAAATGGAGGAAAACAAATGACTGGATATAGAGTTCAAAACCACGCTTATATGGTTTTTCAAGAATATCCTAGAAAAGCTGGATAAAGTTAGCGAGAGCCAAGAGGAGATGAAAAAGAACCAACTAGAAATTAAAAAGATCCAACTAGAGATGAGAAAGGACCACCTAGAAATTAAACATACACTGACTGAAATAAAAAATATTATACAGAGACCTAACAGCAGACTAAAGGAAGGCAAGAATCAACTCAAAAATTTGAAATATAAAGAATCAGAAAACACTCAACTGGAAAAGTAAAAAGAATCAAAATATGTGAAGATAATGTAAGGAGCCTCTGGGACAGCTTCAAGAGTACCAATATCAGAATTGTGGGGGTGCCAGAGGAAGAGAGAGAGCAAGATACTGAAAACCTATTTAAAGAAATAATGACTGAAAACTTCCCATATCTGGTAAAAGAAATAGACTTACAAGTCCAGGAAGCATACAGAACCCCATATAAAAGGAATCCAAAGAGGATTACACCAAGACACATCATAATTAAAATACCAAGAGCAAAAGACAAAGAATATTAAAAGCAGCAAGAGAAAAACAGTTCGTTACCTACAAGGGAGCACCCATATGACTGTCTGTTGATTTTTCAATAGAAACGATGCAGGCCAGATGGGAGTGGCAAGAATTATTCAATGTGATGAATAGCAAGAACCTATAACCAAGAATACTCTATCCAGCAAAACTATCATTCAGAATTGAAGGGCAGATAAAGAGCTTCACATAGAAGAAAAAGCTAAAGGAGTTCATCAACACCAAACCAGTATTATATGAAATGCTGAAAGGTACTCTTTTAGAAGAGGAAGAAGAAAAAGGTAAAAGCCAAAAAATTATGAACAACAAATACATATCTATCAACAAGTGAATCTAAAAATTAAGTGAATTAAAATTTGATCAACAGAATAAACTGGTGAATATAATAGAATCAGGAGCACAGAAAGGGAGTGGACTGATAATTCTCAGCGGGAAAGGGGTAAGGGGTTTACAAGGAGAGACTGGACAAAAATCATACACCTATGGATTAGGTCAACGAGAGGGAGGAAAGGATGGGAGCTGGGTGGAGGGGAGCTCTGGAGGGGAAAAAAAGAGAAACAAATGTAATAATCTGAATAATAAAGATTTAATTATAAAAAAACACAAAAAAACACACAAAAAAACAAGTACAATTATAGATTCCAGTATAAAAATCTAACACACCAATTTGTTGTTGCTATCAGTAAATATATATTTATAATAACTTATTATTTATACAATCATTTCTCAGTGATCTTATTTTATCCTTAGATCTATAGCAGTAGAGGTTATAAAGATAATTGTAGTTGAACATTTAAATATATGCCATATATTTAAGTACTCATTTTCTACTTGTACTTTATTTTCCAATATATTTTATTAATTTTTTACAGAGAGGAAGGGAGAGGGATAGAGAGTTAGAAAAATCAATGAGAAAGAAACATCAATCAGCTGCCTCCTGCACACCCTCCACTTGGGATGTGCTCGCAACCAAGATACATGCCCTTGACCAGAATCAAACCTGGGACCTTTCAATTCGCAGGCTGACACTCTATCCACTGAGCCAAACTGTTCTTTGGCTCTACTTGTTCTTTATTTCTTGATAAAAGTTAGACACAAAGGAGTACAAATCCTATACAATAAAAGCCTAATAGGCTAAGTGTCTGGTTGAATGATTGCCCATTCAACCAATCAAAGCATCATATGCTAATGATATGTTAAGGCCACTCAACCACTAGCTATGACGTGCACTGACCACCGGGGAAAACACTCCAACCAGTAGGTTAGCTTGCTGCTGGGGTCCAGTCAATCAGGACTGAGAGAGAAAAAGGCTGGACATGCCCTGAAATCCTCCCATGGCCTCTCCACAGCTGGCCAACTTCTCACATCCCTCCCCGGCCTGATCATGCACTGAATGGGATCTCTTGGCCTGGCCTGAGCCCTCTTGCAATCCAGGACTCCTTGGGGGATGTAGGAGAATTGGTTTCAGCCCAATCCTGCAAGCCAGGCCAAGGCCAAGAGACCCCACAGTTTTACTTACCTCAGTAATTAGGGATGTTATTAAAGGTTGTATAAAGAAAGGGTGATCAAAATTAGTACCTGATAAACCTTTCTGGTTGTATAAGTGAACAAGGTGTGTGTTTTTGGATAGTAAAGATGGTATTATGGTTGCCAAGGAGCCTCATAAACTTTTCTGAATATATTCAAAAGCCGAATGACAAAAGCCATATTCTTTAGAACTCTGTAAGTTAAAGAAATCAGAATAATTATCTTCTTCATAATGGACAGATCAATGATATGTACTGTGGCACCTCTCTGTAATTCCCAAGTACTATCCTATACATTTGTATAACAAAGGTAATGCCCATATAAATGTTTGTTTTCTTATGTAATAAATCCTCTAGAGATAAGAAGGAATTGGTGTATTTATTTTTTTTAAACCACACAAAAAGCAACACAGGAGAACAAAGGTAGCTGTTGTCTGAGAAACAGAAACATTCTGTGCAGATCTGGCCCTTCCTACTTCTCTGGATCTGGGAAGGGTCTCAACACCACCTGTTCTAAGGCACTTAGTGCTCTGGGAACATTTTAAAGTTTTCTGTGGAAAAAAACACACAAAACTCTATTTACAGCACTGTGTGCTCTTTCACATAATATTCCAGTAATTGGAAACTACCAAAAGGACAGATTGCTTTTGTGTGGAAATATGAATGTTTTCTAATTGGCCTACAGGAATTAGCGAAGGTCATGTCATTATCAGGTTACTGGACATGGTTCGAAGCAAATGTGTGCATGGACCAACACATTTAATCCTTTCAACAACCTCTTAAATAGGTGTTCTGGTATCTCTATTTTACAAACAAGGAAGCTGAGGCTTAGACTAAATAAGTTTCCATAATTATACACTTATAAATGTCACACTCAATAAAAACACAAGTAACTGTATAAGGCACAAAAATGTGTGTGTTATGGCAAGGAATATGAGGAATGCATCACAATGATCAGCTTAGATAGCACAGTTCTATTTACCTCAGTAATTAGGGGTGTTATCAAAGGTTATATAAAGAAAGGGTGATCCATTATTTCAAAATTTGGGAACATAAAACTAAACACTTTTTTCTTGTCAAATATTTCTGAACCTTACTATACTGTTATACTTTATGTCCCAAGAAGGAACGTAGTATTCCCAACATTTTGACCACAGATCTCTCCTCTTTCCCCTTCTAAATACAAGTGCATCTTATAGAGCCAGAACTTCAGGAAATGCTTTGGAAAATACTGACATGAATATTAATAAGATTATCTATTGCCAATATAAATCTCCATGGACTACTTAAATACCACATGAAAACGTTCTCTCTCATCCTCAGAAGAAATGTGTATTTTTCCAATCTTTTTTTACAATTTCTGATGTATAGTAGTTAATGATATAACCTGTAAGTAGAGGAGAACTTTTAAAAATATTATATATGTGTGAAAATATATATTATATATTTATGTGTATATGGATGTATATCAGAAAACACACACACATAAAAATCAGAATTTACATATTTAAAAAGAGAACTCTTCTATGGAGCCAAATAACCTTTTAAAGTCCTTTTTGGAGTTGGCTTTAAAGAATTAAATTTTGAGAGAAAACAAGATGGTGGCATAGGTGAACACTTAAGCTGCTGCCTCACACAACAATTTCAAAATTACAAGTAAAAGACAGAATGTACACCATCCAGAACCACAGGAAAGCTGACTGAGTTAAAATTCTACAACTAGAAATAAAGAGAGGGACTCATGAAGACTCAGAGGAGCTGTAAAAAGTCGAGGTACAGAGACACTCTCGTGGAGAAGATGGGCAGAGTAGGATCTGGCTGGCTTCCTCTGGCAGGAGGGAAATGGAAAATCCCAACTACACTGAACCCTACTTCTGACTGCACTGAACCCCAGCTACAGGAGACTCATACAGGGGAGTCTGGACTGTTGTAAAAAGGAAGGAGTACACAGAAACTTGGGGGAAGGGTGAAAGTGCGTGTGAAAGTGCTTGCAAAAGTGTGCACACAGAGTGCTGCCGCTGGCTTTCTCTAGCGTGAGGAAAACAGAACCTCACAACAGCACTGAAATCCAGGTCCAACGGCACTGAACCCCAGTTTCGGGTGAGACCCTGGGGATCCAGATTCATGCGGGTCCCTAGAGCGCACTGAAACTCAGGGGAACCAGAAAGGCAGAGATCTGGAGGCAAAGCACACATGCTCAGACACAGCTGATCCTCACAACCAATTGGCTTGGAGATCAATTTCCTCCAGTGATACCAACAACAATCAAGACTTAACTACAACAAGGCTGTATACAGTCCACAAAAGGGTGCACCAAGAGAGTCCACCTCAGGTAACTGGGGAGGCAGAGCTACTGGGCCATATAGGACACCTTGCACACAAAGCTACTTTACCAACTCAGGGAAGTAGTGAAAATGCAGAGACAAAGAAACAGATCACAAACTAAAGAAATGAGGGTAAACAAATGACTGAATCTAGAGTTCAAAATCATGATTATAAGGTTCTTTAAGAATTTCCTAGAAAAGATGGATAAATTTAGCAAGACCCAAGAGGAGATGAAAAAGGATCAACTAGAGATGAAAAAGGACCAACTAGAAATTAAACATACACTGACTGAAATAAAAAAATATTATATAGAGACCTAACAGCAGATTAGAGGAACGCAAGAAGTCAAAGATTTGAAATACAAAGAAGTAGAAAACAGTCCACTGAAAAGGCAAAAAGAAAAAGGAATAAAAAAATGTGAAGATAATATAAGGAGCCTCTGGGACAACTTCAAGGGTACCAACATCAGAATTATGGGGGTGCCAGAAGAAGGGAGAGCAAGATACTGAAAACCTATTTGAAAAAATAATGACTAAAAACTTCCCCCACCTGGTGAAAGAAATAAACTTAAAAGCCCAGGAAGCACACAGAACCCCAAACAAAAGGAATCCAAAGAGGACCACAACAAGATACATCATAATTAAAATACCAAGAGCAAAAGACAAAGAGAGAATATTAAAAGCAGCAAGAGAAAAACAGTTCATTACCTACAAGGGAGCACCCATACGGTTGTCAGCTGATTTTTCAACAGAAATTATGCAGGCCAGACAGGAGTGGCAAGAAATATTCAACATGATGAATAGCAAAAACATACAACCAAAATTACTCTACCCAGCAAAGCTATCATTCAGAATTTAAGGGCAGATAAATTGCTGCACAGATAAGAAAAAGCTAAAGGAGTTCATCAACACCAAACCAGTATTATATGAAATGTTGAAAGGTATTCTTTCAGAAGAGGAAGAGGAAAATTGTATAGGTAAAAATTATGAACAACAAATACATATCTATCAACAAGTGAATCTAAAAATCAAGTGAATTGAAAATCTGATGAACAAACTGGTGAATATTATAGAAGTAGGGGCATAGAATGGGAGTGGACTGATAATTCTCAGGGTGAAAGAGGTGAGGGGGTATGCAGGGAGAGACTGGACAAAAATCATACACCTCTGGATGAGGACAATGAGGGGGAGGAAAGAGAAGAGGGTGGGGTGGGAGCCAGGTGGAAGGGAGTTATGGGGGAAAAAAAGGAACAACTATAATAATCTGAACAATAAAGATTTATTAAAATTAAAAAAAAAATTTAAGTATCCCGATGATGTTTTCATCTTAGGATTGAAGAATTTCTGGAAAGAACCAAAACTATGTGGTATAAGTTGAAATTGAGGCTATCAAGTAATGGAATTTACTTTCTTGTGAGACTTAAAAGCTGGGACCATAGAGGACTTTTTTCACAGTTGTGCTTCTTTATTAAGAACAAGAATATAACAGATTTTATACTCTTTGTGGAGGCGGGTGTGATTTGAGGCATGCTAATGGAGGTAATCAAGGTTAGAGGCTTTGAATCCTTTCCTGAACAAATGCTAAAGAAGACCATGTCTAGGAAATGTCAACAAAGATGCAAGGACAGGTATGAGCATGAAAAACTTGACAATAGTTAAGTCTAGTATTTTGTTTTCTATCCCTGCCATCTTTCATTAGCATCTCCCACTTGGCCAAGTCTATGACTTATATAAAAACTTACCTGATTCCTGGTATATTTGTTAAAGTAAAGTTTATTCACAGCATTTGTCTTCCATAGCATTGATGATGAGTGGATCCACTTCAGCAAACAAGAGGGAAAAGTATTCTTTGCTTTTTATAGGGTTGTTTGTCATTCTCAGAATAAGTAAGTCATTTTGGGTTAGTGGTTGACTATTTGACTATTATACTATCATGAATAATAAAAATGAAGTCCTTAAAGATAAATATTAGGACTCACTATCAAATATTCTGTGGCATACAAGGAAGTAGGGCATTGTGCAACTACTGTTATCTTTTCACATGTTGAATTGGTTCTAAGTGTTGGGTTAAATGCTATAAATGGAAATTTATTCAAGTTACTGGAGTCTTTTATGAGTAACATCTTTTTTTAAATATTTTATTGATTTTTTACAGAGAGGAAGGGAGAGGGATAGAGAGTTAGAAACATCGATGAGAGAGAAACATCAATCAGCTGCCACCTGCACACCTCCCACTGAGGATGTGCCCGCAACCAAGGTACATGCCCTTGACTGGAATCAAACCTGGGACCTTTTAGTCCACAGGCTGACGCTCTGTCCACTGAGCCAAACCGGTTAGCAATGGGTAACATCTTAATGACTAGAAGATTATTCTGCTACTATTAGAGTAATGAAAAGGTTATTCTCCTACAATACTTAACATATTTTTTAAATTTTATGGAAATACTTAAACTTACACTGAAGTAGGGAGATATAATATAATGAACATTATGTATCCTTAATTCCACTTCATAATTATCAATATTTCATTAAACATTGTCAACTGTTTTATTATCTCTCATACTTTTTGATTGGAATATTTTAAGTTAAACATTTAATGTGTAAATAATTTAGTATGTATTTCTAACTGATAAGAACTATTTTTTACATAATGAGCATGCATTTATCATAGATACTAAATATCATCTACTACTCATTCCATATACACAGTTCTCCAAATATTTTAAAGATGTTCCTTTACAATTAGTTTGTTCAAATCAGTATCTTAACAAGGTCTACACATCACTTTTGCTTATTATGTCTTCAACAGTTCTCCCTTAACTTTTTCTTCACATTTATTTATTGGAAAACAAATTTAATTTCATATTTTATAACCAGTTTTTCTACACTATTTCCTACTTCTAAAGAAAAACCATAATTTATTCAATCATTACTCATAACTACTGTATAATGAACAATTGCTATGTTATATATAGGATAGTAATTCAAAGATGTCTGGAATCATGGTCTCTACTATTAGGACGTTACAATCTGGAGGGAAAGGAAAAATAATACTGCATAAATATAATGACAACAATATATAGTAGAATTAAGTGGTATAAGATACTATGGTTCTAAAGGCAGAGGCATGGTTTAGAAGATAAAGGGATCTTTTTAGAGAAGTTGGCATGTAACATAGATGGTTTAGAGTGACTAAGTTTAGAGGCAGTTGGGTTTTAAGAAGAATAAAGGAGAAAGTTTATTCCATGATTGAAAAACCTGAAAAAGAATATAAATCTTAGAGGTGACAGGAGTGAAAGATACATTCAAGGGATTATAAATGAAAAAAACTTAGCTGCAGCTGGACATCTGTGAGCTAGACTCAGGAAGGTAGGAAGCAGAGGAGGAAGGATCTTAAATGCCAGGCTAAAGAGCTTGAACCTGTTCCCTAGAGCAGAGAGTCGTTAGCTTCATTCATTTTTCCAAATACTGGAGATTCTTGATATGATGTAAACATAGATATTCCATTAGTCAGAAAAAAATGCATCAGCTTTTTACACAAGGAAATTTTAAAGCTATTTATGCATTCCAATAGCAATCATTTTCAAGTATTTATAGCAAGTTGGCATGATAATTTAATGTTTTATTTTGCCCAAAAGCTATTGATGCTACACTTAGAGGAACACAAAAAAAATTGGAACTGATTTAATTAACATACACAAAGCAGGCCTTCATAAAGCAACGATTGTTTGTGGGATAATATAAAACAACAACAAGTCTACCATTGGAGAGGTAGATGATAACTCTATTAAAGATAGATGTACTAGCCCTGCAAAAGTCAGGCTCTACACTTTTCATCTACTATGGAAATATAGTGAAGTTTGTAATATGTTTGAATTTGAATGCTGTCTTTTTTTTTTTGGCCTATCAACAATAAACATATATTGACCCATACATTTTCTCTTTATCAGCATAATGTTAATTGACTTTCATCATTAAAAGATCCTCAAATGACAGCTGAATTATCCAAGCCTTCAAAAAATGTATACATTAAGTTTGGTTGGTAAGTATTTTCTCCTTGCATGTTATTCTTTAATAAAAGCTGATGAATGTATTCTATATCATATAGGTTTTAAAAAGTTTTTAGTGTCCCCATATACCAGAAACTGTGCAAGACTTTTGAGAAAATAACATTGTGCATAAAGTGTGGTTCTGGTTTCCAGAGGCTTGTCTTCTAGTACAGATGAGTAAAATTATAGGCTTGAAATAGAGCTGACAAATTGCATTGTTAGGGTTTTTCAGCTGCCATTTTGAATCAGATCATTCTCAGTGTTGGAGACCCATCTTGTTTATTGGGAGATGTTTTGAAGCATCCCTGGTCTCTACCTATTGGACACCAATGATACCTTCCAGTTGTGACAACCAAAGATATCTCCAGATCGTGCCAACTGTCCCCCAAGGATGGAGTTCAAAATCACTTGCAATTTTTAACCACTATATTAGATGGAAATCCCTATGTATATTTTGCTAATAAATATAACTTCTAGTTGGGAAAACCAAGTAAAGTCCATGAAAGGAAGGGTAGCTGATATGAATAGGTTGAAAAGAAGAGAGAAATTCAGGACTAGAGAAGACAATGGTAAAGTGACTAAACTGATGATGGGAAGCCAAGTGGATAAGTATGAATTATGTTCAAGTGTCATGTAGCATTGGGTGGTTAGTAGAGAAAAACTGATAAAGTAAAAAAAAAGCAATTAAATTATGGAGGTCCTTGTATATAAAATAAAGAGAGATGGTTTTCATTTTGTAGAGAGGCCATTTGCACACAGAAGCAAAATGAATAAAGCATCATTTTGGAAATGTTAATATGGCAGCTCTGGGCAGAATGATTTAGGCAAATAAGAAAGTTTATTTTAGGTCTGGGACTCACTTAAGGACATAATTTGGCAGAAATTGGAGAACATATTTGTGAGAGATGTATTTTCCAACATAGAATGAGAAAAGAAAAACTAGTGAAGAAGTCCATAACTTGATTCTATGTTTGCTCTCATAAATTGTTGTTGAAACTGTTTTCTCATAATACAGTTGATACTTTATAATAGAGCTGATGGGCAGATGTGCCCAGACTCTCTGGGAGGACTCCATGAAGTGGAAAGTTATAACTGATGTTGCAGAGTTGTGAAAACAAAAATGACATCATTCTCAAAAACAACTCTCCATTGACATAGAAACTAGGAATCTAAGAGTTTAAATAATGTCATCCAAGAAAAGTATTCAAGTATTCTGAAGGGTTAAAATGTAAACTTGGTAAATCTACTCTTGATTGTAACTACACTGTTCATTTGCTCTGAAAAGATTTTCTATCCCTTTGCACATTAAAACCTTGCATGCACTGATATGGCCTGGGGTGGGTTGAGAGCGAGGTAGAGGGGAACCAGGGGAGGCAGGAATGTGGGACATCTGTAATACTATCAACAATAAATTTAAAAATATAGTTTAAAAATAAAAATAGGGAGAAGAAGAAGCAACTGTCAAATAAAATGTCATCACTTCCCCTTCACCCCTACATCTTCCATTCTTGCCCAAATCACCTCTGACAGATCTAAGAAAGAGGCATTTTCTGAAATCACCGAGACATTCTATTCATTGTTTGCCAACAGGTTAGTATATTTATTCTAGAAACTCTTAAGTTTCCATTTTTTAGATTATGACACCAAAAAAAAAATTAAAATGTTGGTAGACACCAAAAAATTAAAATGCACTCTTTGAAAAACATAGATGCAGGGAAGTAATAAGAGGGTAACTGGATAGAAAGGAATACCTAAAGAAACCAGAGAAAAATTTAATCTCAGGCACAAAAAAATCAGATTTTGTTAAATAAGCAAACTCTAGTTTCATAAACAAGGAATTAAGTATCGGTGGAAAATCAAGAGAGATTTTTTTTTATTCCTGTCAGCTAGATATAAAATAGATGATAATTGGAAGAAACTTGAAGTGAAAGGAGGTAAGAGGCTGCTGCAGTGATGCAGATGTTGTTCATTTATGAAAAGCAGTTTCTAAGTATGCTCAGTATTAATAGCACCTTATGAGATACAAATTAATGCTTACTTGAAGTAGGGCAGTGACTACAGAAATGGAAATGTCCTACTGAATATTAATAAAATGATAAAACTGGCTCAATGCCCATTTTTTTTCTTAACGTTGTTATTCCTACACTTATCAGACTTTACATATTTGAAACAAATCCACATTTTTGGGATATTTTCCTAAAATAAGTTGCATTAAGAATCATGGGGAGAAGTTTGCTAATAGTTGCCAATCAACTGTCTGTCAGTCTGTACCAAGATGACATATATTCTGAGTTAAACAGCACCAAGTGCTAAAGCGGGGAGGAGGAAAAAAGGTAGGGAACAGTGCCACCCCTCCAGGTTTTATCAAAGGCTCTATTCTGTCAATCACCAGAAAACTGAAATCCTTCCTGGTCCTGCAAGAATGTTTTTAGTGAGTGAGTGTGTGTTTATGAAAAGAAATGAGTGAACCAAATGGCCACAATTATTGATTCTTTCTGCCCTTGTGACTTTAGACTAGAAGTAGTTTTCAAGGGTTCCAAAAGCTATTTCCAATTTTTTTTCCCTTAATTTGATCTGCAGCATTATGGATGCCCTCAATTTAACCATATCTGATCTGTTCCATCAGGCCATTGGGAGTGACTGTTAATTAATAAAAAGACTGCATTTAAAAGCCCTTTTCATTTTTCTATATCATTTAAAATGTATATTGAACTAAATAAAAAGATAAAACACCTCAATTGTCACAAAACTAAATGTTAATCCCACTTCTGACTGCAGCTTAAAGCATGAATGTAAAAAAAATCTAAACTAACAAAAAATCAAAAAATGTCATTGTGGTTTAGAAGTAAAACCTCACAGTCATTCTACCTTATCAACATAATATTAACCATTGAAACTTTTAAGTACTATTAATTACAACTAAATGGCTTTTGATGTTTTATAACCTGTTAAGTGCTATAGATGAGTTTTCTTATATGTAATCTAAAAGTATCTCAGTCTGTAAATTAATATATGCTCTTTTTATAAAGAATTGTCCCTGAGCTCAGGATTAGTTTCCTCGGTTTAAAAATATTCAGTAAGCCTTTGTTGATAACATGTTATGTGTTCTGTGCAGTACAAAGGACTGGGCACACAGGGGTGTGTAAGACAGAGCTCACCTTCCTTCAGGAGTTGATAGTCTAGGAAAAGAGAGACAATTAACCTGATACATGCAGAAAATGTAAAAAGTACTACCATAGAGGTGAGCATTTAGGAGAATACATAAGTCAAGAGTAAGAATTTTGTCTTATATTGTTGTTGTTTTTTCTTTTTCCAGTATATTAAAAATCCTAACAAAAACCTTAGAAGTTTCCCATGCAAATGGTAATGTGAACACGTGGCTTCCATAAACTGTTAAATATTCTCACAGTATCTAAAAGGCCAGAAGGGATCTTCAGTAACAAGTTTCATTTACATAAATTCATCAGGTATTTTCTGTATTTTAACATTCCTAAGAATCCTTTTAAAACCTACCGCATTTCATTTGGAGAGTATCTTTCTGAGTCAAGATTCTTATATTTTCCACACTCTGTTTCTCTCCCGATTTTCCTCTAAATAAGTAGAGAAGCATTTATTTTCTGTGGCTGGTAAATATGATTTATCGGCTTTTGGAAGAAAAAAAAGAGAAGAAAGAAACACTGAAAAACCTGTGGTGCATTTTCTGCTTCAGTAAATGGGTCACACTTTGTCAAATTCTGACTATATTAAGCTTTTGTGAAGTTCTGTTTTTCTCAAATACTAGGTTGCGGCATTGGATATCAAAGGGCAATTTATTTTGTTCTAAGTAGGCTTTTACTCAGCTCATTTTTTTTTTTTTACCTCAAATCATAAATACTTCAGAAAAGATAAATCAGATAAATTAGAATGTTTAAAGAAGGGGAATATCATTTATATTTGGGCAATTGCACACTGCCCTTCATATTTGGAGATGGTTATTGCAAACTGAGACTCGTAAGATACTGACTTGTTAATTTTCTTGTGGCAGTGATGAATTTGAGGTGATCCATCTCTGAGAAATGGCCCTGTCAGAAAGTAGCTTCTGCAAATGGGAAGATCAAAATTTGCCATCCTCATAGGGACTGAACCTAAATCATAGCCACCAGCAATTATTACAGCATACAAATAAAGGTAGAGAATAGATATAATCAAGAATATGCCATTCAAAATTGATTGCTTAAACATTTTTAAATTGATCTGAACATTTACTTTTTGATTTTAAACTATTTTTCAAAATTGTCTTGGGATCACCTTGTTAGGATGAGTCTTTCTCAAATAAAATGATAAAATACAATACACATTCAAATTCAAGATATATTTTTGTTCTAGTAAAGTGCCCAGCACAATGTCTGGAATATTGTAAATGTTCATTAAATATTTTCCCTCTCCCTTTTTCTATTTATCATAATAAACTACTTTAAGTTGGCTTAGTTGTCATCTCATATGAGGACTAACCCCAGTGCAAAATAACCTACTCTTTTCCAAAAATCATTTGGTATTAAAAATAACATTTACCAATTATAAGGTATATTAAAATTTGTTTTCACTTACAAACTTATACTGGTCATGCGTTATTTGGTGCCAATCTTTTTACAAATAGAATCATTCTTGTTTTATTTTAGGACATTTTCATAATGCTGAAAAACAATAAGGGAAGCAACTTTAAAGGGATAAATAAGCATGTAAGTGGGCATTAATACTATCATCCTGAAACCACCTTTACCTTCTTTTCTTTTTCAAATCCTGCATTTACATCTCAAGAGAGTTTCATAGTCCTTGAACAAGTTACCATTTAGGTGCTCCTGTTGATTGATTCATGGCTTTCTTCTCTCCTCTAGTTTCAGTCAAATGATCATCCCTGAGCAAAACATTTGAGAAACACTTGGAACTCATACATTCTGACAATGTGTGCTCTTCCCCATGACCAGTATCCTAGGTCTTCATTGTTTCACATTTACATTGTTGATACAAACAAATTATTAGCTTACATTCCTGCCTTCAGTCCTCTTTTTACCTAATTGCTCTATTGACAGAGAGCCTTAGAAACATTCCTTCCATATCACTGCTCCCAGTTTAATATCTCAAATGATCTCCCATTTCTAACAAATAAAATTTTCCAGTTTGATATTCAGGGCTCAATAAAAACTCATCTTTGAATGCCTGTGGTTTATGATTTGTAACAATTCAACAAATAGTCCTGTACACAAAGTCATAAGCACATATATTTGATATTCAAACTTGTCTCAGCCACTATTTTTTTGAAAATGCTTTCTGTCCCTTTCCATCTGTCCCTGACATGGGCAAGATATACCTCCCCGCCCCCTCCTAGAGAATCTTCAGCAAATACAACAGAGAATGGAATATACTGTATTGTCATTTTTTTCCTTATTTGTCTGTATCCTTTCATTAGGATATAGGTTTCTTGTGGGCAGGAATATGTTCTATTCATCTTTCTTCCACCTTCCAAACTTGGATCAAAGTTAACTTCTTTGGAAATAGTTCATAAAAAAGAAAAGAAGAAGAGATGTGACTTGGGGCTCCCAATATGAAGCTGAAAATAATTTGTTTCTAAAGCAACACTGCTTCATATGGAGGAGCCTAAAAAGCCTCAGAATCAAGAGACAAATAGGCAGTATATGCAGAATTGTGAAAGTCTGACATATGGATTCAGCACTCAAATCGGTTGTCAGGAATATATACCAAACTCCAGGATATTGATATCTGGGACTATTTATATCTTCTATACCATACATAGAGCCCCTGTTCTTCCCTCTTGATGACATAATTAGATCTGTCCCCTGTTCCCACTGTGCCCTGGTCACTCGCTTCTCTGGTCCAATATCTGAGGATACCTCAGACAGAAAACCCATTCCATTAATGCCTAATCTAACACTTCTTCATTTTAGGCATCATTTCAGAATTTACTCCGCTCTTCAAGCATGTATCACACTGTTGTCATATGCAACTTTTTACTACATGTGAGAAATTTCCCAAGAAGCCTTTCTCAGTCATGTCCCTCTGGTTTGATTTCAGATCCTTTCCTCCAAAGACAATCCTGTTCATCATGGAAGACATTGGAATCTCCAGTAGTTGGAGCTGAGGGCCTTCATCAGAAAGCAATCATTCACCTCTGTTTTAGCCCTATCTTTCATTCCTGATATCAACTGCGGTCCAAGTATGATCTTCAGTAACCAGTCCCTATTATACATCTATAAAATTTGAAAATAAACAAATGTTTAAAATATGCACATGTCTACATCTCTTTCTACTACTCTGATTTCTTGTAAGCTAAATATAATGCTTAACAACTCACTCAAGAGGCAAGAATATGACAGGAAAAAATAACTGAACTTCTCAGTTACCATCTCATATTATAGACCATTATAGAAATACATAGTTTTGTTATCTCTTTGAGTTGATAGGAGTTCATTTTAAAAGTTCCTATTGTTTTTATTTATTTTTATTTTTTTAATATATTTTATTGATTTCTTACAGAGATGAAGAGAGAGGGATAGAGTTGGAAACATCAATGAGACAGAGACATCAATCAGCTGCCTCATGCATGCCCCCTACTGATGTGCCCGCAACCAGGATACATGTCCTTGACCGGAATCAAACCTGGGACCTTCCAGTCCGCAGGCCAATGCTTTATCCACTGAGCCAAACTGGTTTGGGCATAAAAGTTCCTACTGTTTTTAAATGTGTTTTGACCTGCATAGCTATAAATGGTTTAAAGTACTATTTTAGAGAAACCATTAACTAAGGTATAGGGATATGGAAACACTACAAGATTATATATGACAAAGCAAGATGTGTAAAAATGTATTTCCACTGGCAGTAAGTAAAAATAATGTGGAATCTTACAGGACAATTTGAAATTTATTAGATAAGACTTTCCAGAAAAGTAAGTTTTCACAAATCCCTTTATCTTTATTTTTATACACATGTGTCTTTATTTACAAACTAGATATGCTGGACTTTGAAATCTACCTTTATAATACCCAGTTTTATAATATCCCAGTATTATTATTGATCAGTCGCTTTCAAAACATATAAACTTCTTTAAAACAAATGTAGACCAAATGCCCCAGAACCCACTTGCCCAAAGGCTTAGTGAACTCTCTGAAGTCACTTCCACAATTTGATTTTTTTTTTAAATGTCTCTGTCACAACAAAGGCATTTCTTACTAAGGCATCTCTCCTAAATGAGTGCTGTATCCATCTTGATTAGTCAGACTGGAATCTTGTTTTTCTTCTCTTTGCCACAAAATAAGAAAGTTAAAGAATGCTAATATTTAGTCTTCAATTACATGTGGGCATGCAGGTAGTGTAAGGATATATGCCAAATTAAGGATTGCAAAACTGCCAAAAACGTGATGTTGCTTAAATAATGTTTATGGCATAGTTTCTTGCCCTGTTTGGAAACAGTGAGTGATGCTGTATTATGCTTATTGGTTCATTTTCTGCTTGGTTGCATGGTGAGAAGTGTGAGCCCTACTGATTTTAAAAATGCAGGTGAGAAAAGTTCATATTAGAATATATATATAAGCACACCTGTCTTGAAAATAGGAAAACAATGAATATTAGTTTCTCTGTAATTCTGGCTAATGTCAGGACAGAAAGAAAAATATTACCTCTTAAACCTCAAAGACATTAAGTTATTAGGTTGGTTAGGACCACTTCTGAATTACTAAGTTATTTTCCTCATCTTCATTGTTTATACAGATCAGACTTGATTGCCTGTGCTGATTAGACAGAATAAAAGGAAATTTATGTAAAAACTGAAAAGTTTATGCATGCTTTACATGTTAGTCCTTGAGCTCACAGAAAATAAATTACTACATTGACCTGTTTTCAAAACACCTTAGAATAATTTTCCCAAGAATCAGGAAGGATAATGCATGCAACATGTGCTAAGAGAATCTGGAGGTGAGAGCATTCCCTGAGGAATGGAGAAGCCCAAGAAGGCTCATGGAGGTGGAGCTGAGACAGTGGAGGGCAAATGAGCATTTCAGACACACAGTTTGTTAAATGGAATGGAGATGGACCCATATTGTTTGGGACCAAAGTAACTAGTAAAGTAATTGGGTTGAAAGAAAGGATTAATTTATGAAAGTAAGAGAAGACAAAAGAGATATGTAGAGAGTTAAAGAGATATGTAGGAGCCAACAACAAATAAATGAGTGTCTGCTATTTGAGAGGTGTTGTACTGGG
Source organism: Lasiurus cinereus (assembly GCA_011751065.1). NCBI lineage: Eukaryota > Metazoa > Chordata > Mammalia > Chiroptera > Vespertilionidae > Lasiurus > Lasiurus cinereus. The sequence goes on from JAAGEH010000018.1 coordinate 66,237,668, forward strand.
CACTAAATAGACATCTCTGAAAAAGTTGTTTGAGCTTGAGGGTAGGGTATAGGAGATAAATTTGATTGAACAAAATGGTATAGATTGCAATGAAAATAGACCAGTTTAACTCATACTGAACTGAAGGAGATGCATGTGAAAACTGTTATGAAGCAAAAAGAAATTGAACTGAATGATTGAGGATGTGGGAAGGGAAATAGAAAGTTGAGCAGCTAAGTTGGTTAGCTGTTAGGGGGAATTATGTTTTACTTTAGAATTGCAATGCAGTTCTAATGCTACCAAAGTTCAGTCAAACTTCATGGGTTAAGGGCACAGTCCCCCACAAGATTGCCCTTACTTCAGACTCTAGCCTCAAACTTAGGGTTCCCAGACCACTCACAGTGGGGACCAACTGGCTACAAATTTGGGAGTTTCCTCAGTATTATAATTTTCTAGAATGATTCATAGAATTTAAGAAAGCAGTAAGTTTTATTATAGAGGATAAAAATCAGAACCAGCCAAATGAAGTAGCACATATAGAGAAAGATCCAGAAACCTTCCAAACATGAAAATTCTGTGTATTCAGTGTGTATCACCCTTTTAGCATATCAGTGTGTACCACCAGCCAGTGAGCTGATTAAGCATCACTGTACAAAAGTTTCATGGGAGTTTCCTTACAGAGGAATTAAGTTTTGCAATTATTTGCTATGAAATTAAACTCAGTCTCCAGCCCCCTTCTTCCTCAAAAGTCAGGCTGATATCACAGGACTCAAAGTACCAAACCTCTAACACATGGCTGATTGGTCTCTCTGTCATGGCCAGTCTCCATTCTGACCCCTCTTGTGAGCAAAAACTATCTATAGGCACTCCATAGGTAATCTCATTAGCATAAATTCAGTTGTGGTCCAAAAGGCCCACCATAAATACCCTCCTATCACTTGGGAAATTCAAGGATTTAGAGGATCTCTCTTCAAAACCAGAGACACAGATGCAGCCAAATTCTTTATTACACAATAGAATGTGTTTGAAGCAACTCTAGGTTCGGTCAGGCGCAATCTCTGGCAGACAATTGAAATCTCAAAACAAGCTGGGGAGAGAGAGAGAGAAAAGAGGACTAGAGAGGTGACTTTGGCCACAAAGTGAAAGGTCACATGGTATAGCTTAGTGTTGAAAGTTATTCAACAAGGGCTTCAGTTGGAATATGAGTCCTTTGCAATAGAATAGGCAACTAAAACTCATATAACATATTTTTCTAAAGAAATCAATGCTTAGCCTGAAGCTAACATTAACTTGAATAGAAACAATTATTTCTGCATCTTTTCTGATAACCGGATGTCTAAAATATGTATCTTTTATAAGCATATCAAACAATTCCTAGAGAAAATGTGATAAAAATATGTAAATGCAAAACTGACATAGCAGTGAAATTAAATACTTTATTCTTGTTCAACAAATGTAAAAGTGATGAGGTAAGCATTACTAATGCTCACTTGATTCAACATTGTAAACAAAAAGAGTTCCTTAAGAACAGATAATGTTTTGTTCAATATGCTGTTGAAAATGAAATAGCAGAAAACAAAATAGAAAAAAAAAAAACTTTCTGCCTTCATGAAGCTTATGTTCCAATTGGAGAAACAAACAATAAGCCACACACACACACACACACACACACACACACACACACACACGCAGTTAAGACATTAGAGAAAGAGCTATACATGTGGGAAAACAACCAAGTGTTACTTACATAGATGTCAGCTGATGGCCTCTTAAAAGGGCTACAACTTCCTGAGTGGCAGGTATGCCTCAAAAGGCTTATCCACATTAAGGGTAGTAATCGTTTAATAAAAAAGTGTCACATGAAAATCAAAGTATTTTCAAAATTCCTTTAAAAACAATCCTCTTCCCTGAAAACGTCCCCCATTATGCATGTGTCCTAAAAAAAAAAAAACACACCTTGTTCTATATGTAATGGTAGACTGAATTCTAGACGTTCTAGATGACCACCAAATTAGAGAAAGCCATTTCTCTTATTTTGAGACGGCCCCTGATGCTACTGGGTTCAAAATGGTCTCTCACAAATGCTAGAGTCAGTATTTGTTGATTGATTGGTTTATGAGCATATATAGGAAGTGTTTTCCTTCAAACACTTATAATTGTTTAAAGAACACCATTACCCTGGCTAATATGCCTGGGTTGAAAGTTACAGCCCAGGTCAGAGTGTGCAGCAGGCAATAGATCTCTCTCTCTCTCTCTCTCTCTCTCTCTCTCTCTCTCTCTCTCTCTC